>JBANRG010000003.1:2400000-3049932 GCA_037954225.1 Stygiomarasmius scandens | reverse complement strand
AGAGGGTCAAAGTATGACCTCCCGAAAGACCCGGACGAATCCACGTCCATCGAGTTTGGATCAACACTTTTACCTTTGCCCTGACCATCCCTAACTACATCTCTTCCCAAACCTCCACCTCTGACCCAACCTCTCCAAATTTCTCTGACCAATCCACCCCCATTCCACGACCAAAGCGTTCCCAGAACATCTTCGCGCTTCTTCTTCCCTACATCCCCAGAACCTACACCATTCATTGCCGCACCAGAAGTCCCCGACGGGTACACACTAACCAGTGTAAACAAAAACCTCACAACCCAATACCTCTGCTCTGTTCTCGTCAACGTTTTAGTCGCAGGTGTCAAAAGCGACACGAGGTGGCCAGGAGAAGCGAGAGTCGCGAGACGTTTCTGGGTCCTCGAGTCCAACACAGGCAAGACTATCTTTGCTGTGGTAAAAGACGAAACGACTGATACGTGTCCGGTAGGCCCATCCTCTTCATCGGAATCCGCATAGACAGGGGTTGCACCTGTTGAAATTGCAGATGAACTCGAAGCACCCTCCATCCCCCCTACAGGAATTGCATCGATGACAGACGACAACAGTCTGAGATATGCTGCCAAAGCCGGTGCAGCAAGCTTGGGGTACCTCGGAGGCATGAAAGCAAGTAGGTTCGCGACTAGGTGCAACTTGCTCTCAATACCGACTGATGAAGAGTCGGAGAGTAGAGTCGGGAGCGAAAATGGATCTATGACATTGGAAGGTACAGGCACGGTACCATTGTTCGATGGTGGCGATAAAGTCGTGAACAGTACGTCCAGCTTTGTGAGAGGTAAACCAGCACTAAATTGGGTAAGGGTCTGTAGAGGTAGACGGTTCGGCAACAAAGGGATGGTGAGGATTTGGGTAACAAGATGGTGAAAGACGTGTTTATACTCGTGTTGGTCACCTCCAGAAGTTGTAAAGGTCATTAGAGGAAGAGTGACAAGAGGAATGAGTAGAGGTAAAGCAGCATTGGTTTTCGCCTCGACGGGCTAAAGACGAGTGTTAGACGCTGGAGAAGAGAGAAGAAAGGAACGCTCACGATTCGGCGAATCGCCTGCCCAAAAATATAATACAGATGATGATCGACAAGATAACTGGTTATACTCGCAGTGAGATACAAAGGTACTTGAGGTAAAGTGGAGAGAAGACTTGAGATTACTTTGAGATGCACGGGCGTCGACGAGGCTCTGTCGAATAAGGAAAAAAGTTGCAAAAACTCGACAATTGTGAAAGGAAATGACCTACAAAGTATCATTGGCTACCGCCTGAACGATCAGCAAAGAAACCTGCTTCATCAACGTTAGCCAACTCGGGTTCTCATACGCGCTGAACAGCGAGTCTATAGAGCAGTCAAAAATCTAGTAGAAAGAAGCGCGAAAAGACGTACCAGTCCCCTTTGCAACGACCTTTGTACTCCAAAGTCCCAATACATCCTTTCCTTCTCCACTGGTCCCGTCTTTTCCTTTCCAGCTCTTTCCGACAATCACCAGCCGCCTCAAGGTCTGGATTGTCAAAGGGTCTCCCCCGACCATCTCTTTCTCCAATTCTACTCGTACTTTGGCCCGCACCCTACGCGCCTCTCGATTTCCTCTCCACCATGACTGGATCTTGACCGCGGCATCAGTCTTGCGTTTGGCTTCTAGACGCTCTTCTCTGCGTATCTTGGCTTGGTCTAAAATGGTGGATTGGCTGGTAGAGGTAGCAGCACCTCCAAGGTTGATTTGACGTCTACGCTCATTGCCCCAAACCGGAAGCATCTTGAACTAGGAGGTTGCTTAGAGAGCATAGAGCATATTATGCATTTATACTGACCTATTTGTTGGAGAGAGAAAGGACGACGCGTCATCGTGTTACGTGACCGAAATTTCTCGATTGCTTACATTGTATCTACAGTATTAGGAACGACTACAATCGCAACATTTCTCGGACTGATTTTCTGGTCAAACAAATTAACCAACTCTGCACTCCACATTTCCTGATCCAACTCTTCTTTTAGCCAACCAATCCTGTCTTTAAGAATTGTGCTCTCAATCAACGGTCCCAGTCGACACCTCATGATATGTAGTTCTTCCAATTTTTTAGCCAGTTCTAAATCCAGATGAATAGTATCAAGTGGCACGCCCAAGCGTGCTTCTACAGCAGAAAGAAAGGACTCCCAAGATGTATAAGCCGAGTTGGGCAAACGACCTAGACGTTGGTGAACAGGAGAAGTACCCGTGTCTCCCGATGACGATGGCGCAGATATTGTTTCAAGGTTTTGACGGGGTGCAGGCGTCTTTTTGACATGAGCAGTATACTCTGAAGGAGGGATAAACGGTCTAGAGGTTTCGGGAGGGGGCAGAGATTGTAAAAGAGGCGAAACAAGGGCACGCCAGACAACTTTACGGACAGACAGCTGGAAAGACGGGAGAGACCAGGTTGGAGGTGACTGGGCTGCCAAGTGGTAGGCAGATGGAGGAAGTGGATGAGGGAGAAGAGCCTGAGATGCATAATTGACCGACTTGCACAAGGGATAGTCGGTCGGATTGAGAAGGTTGTAGCAACAGCCTACAGTGACGGCGGCGATAAACGACCAATGGCTGGTTGTCCTCGGAGCTAGGAATGCCCGAAGAGCATCAATCGTTAATGAGCCACAGGCGTGCAAGGCTACCAACAACACTTGTGCTTTGGTATTGACATTGGGCGGTATCCATTCATCTATAGCTGTCAAAAGAGAACATGGGGTAATATGCAAAGTCTTGTGGGAAATGACATGGTGATCAAAAGTTTTATGATCCCAGGACCGAGCACCGCTACTCTGGTCGAAATCTGAATCGAGTGCGAGGATGTTGGGACAGTGCAGCAGGCGACGGAGAGATCGACATAGGTAGCCTTGACCAGCACCGACGTCGACTATATATACCTCGGAAGAGGACACGCCAAGACTGTCGAGAAGACGACGAATATAGACAGACATCCTCACGACCTCGTGCATTTTTTTGGGAGAAAGGCCGGGGAGATCGAGGGCCTCGTTGGGGAGATGGATGGGGGAGCGGTCGAGGGCATGAGCAGCGATGTGTGGATGGAGAGAACGGGTAGGAAGAGGGGGGAAGTGGTGCTGATTGGGATGCGAGTACAAAATCTGAGCGATGGAAGAGGCCAACTCGGACATCTCGGGTGATCCGCTCCTCTGGAATCTTTTAAACAAAGTGACGACGGGCTGATGAAGGGCAATGTTCGCTTTCCTCCTCCCTTTCGCCCTTTTGTCCTATCTCTTTTTTCCGTTTCTAACCCTTATACACCGTCAGCGACGTTCCCCCCTCGCAAATCTCAATGGCCCTCCTTCTCGTTCCTGGTTCCTCGGCAACCTCGTCGAAATGCACGACCAAGAAAACTCGTTTCTGATCGAGTCATGGCACGACTTGTATGGTTCAGTCTTCACCTACCGTGGCTTTGTTGGAGGCTGCAGGCTCATGACCACCGACCCTCTTGCCGTTGCACACATCCTCGGCAATGCCTATTCCTACCCAAAGCCAGACTTTGTCCGCGACAGTCTCGCTACAATGGCCGCCGGTCACGACGGTCTCCTCACCTCGGAAGGAGACCAACATAGGAAGCAGGTTTGTCGCATGTTTCCCTTGATTCCCGTCGCTGACCGATCGCTTCAGCGCAAGATCCTCACCCCCGCATTCACTCATTCGCACATAAAATCTCTGACGCCCATTTTCTGGGAAAAGGCCGAAAAGGTACGTCTCTCAATGCTTCAACCTCCCCCTCTCATCCTTTCTCAGCTTCGGGACATTTGGCTTGACAAAGGCTCTTTACCCCTAGCACGCGTAGACGCTCTTTCATGGCTCGGCCGGGCAACTCTCGACGTGATTGGTCTCGCTGGCTTCGGATATCACTTTAATTCTCTCTCCCAGTCCTCTGACGAACTCGCCGACGCGTTCAGCATCATTTTCAGCACTGCACGCAAATTCCGCGTCATGACCATTCTCCAAGTCTGGTTTCCGTTTTTCCGCCGCTTCCGAAGAAACAGCAAGACCATGCTTCAAGCTCAGGCCACTATGCACCGGATAGGCACAGGCCTCATAGAACGAGCGACAGCAGAAGCTTCCGAGAAGCCTGTCAGCAAAGACTTGCTTAGCGTCTTGGGTATGTGCAATCTCACTTGTTTACTCTTCGCTCAACAACTGCTTTCAGTACGCTCAAATTCCGCAACTGCGACCCAGCAAATGTCCACCAAAGAGATTCTCTGTCAGATATCCACCTTTATCGCTGCCGGCCACGAGACAACTGCTTCCGCCCTCACATGGTGCCTGTATGCACTCTCCAAATCTCCACAGTCTCAATCCACCCTTCGGTCCGCACTCCGCGACATCCCTACGTCAGGCACGCAAGAAGAACTCACCGACGAAATCCTCAAATGCGAATACCTCGACTGGGTTGTTCGAGAAACGCTGCGAGTACATGCACCAGGTGTGTCAAGCTTCAATCTTTCTATTGCAGTTTGATGAATGGGCTCCTCAGTAACGAACACGATGAGAGTGTGTATGAAGGATGGAGGAGACGAGATTCCTGTGACATCCATGTCAGAGAATGGTTCGCAGGCCGGATACACAGACAAGTATGGCACTAGGCGGTCAAGTATACGAGTCAACAAGTGGGATATCATCAGCATACCCATCTCTGCTATCAACAGAAGTTCAGAAGTTTGGGGACCTGATGCTAGAGCATTTCGGTGAACAACCTCTCTTATGCACTCGAACTTCAACTGATCTGGTTATAGACCGGAACGTTGGGCATCACCACCTGCCAAGGCCAATGCGATTCCAGGACTGTACTCCAACGTCCTCACGTTCTTAAACGGGAACCCTATCGATGGGAACCGGGCTTGCATTGGTTACAAGTTTGCGCTGATAGAGTGAGTGCCTCTATTTCTCTTTTCCGTTCTCTTGTTCTCTGCCCTTGAGTTTCTCCGCTTCTTTCATTCTCCTGGACTTCTTCTCCCACAATCCCTTGCCCCTGTTTCCCTCGAAAGCTTCTTTCTCCCCCACTGGATCTACACAGGCACCAGTTGGGCTTGCCGCTCTCATCAGAACAGAACAGAGAGTCTGCGTTCAGATCTTGGATGGACAAGTGATGGCATCCCCTGCAACGCGAATACAACGCTTGTAGCTCAATGATGCAACGAAGATGGATATCCATCGCGCCATCATCAGACGCCCGTCTATTCACCGTTGATCATATTGAACGGCAAGCTGTAAATTCAACAACCTCCCTTGTTCGCTTGCAGCTCCACTCTGTTCTTGTCCTTTTTTTTTCGTTTGGCCTTTTCCCAGCTTGAATTTCATTTAGCGTTGCGCAGCGTGAGAGGAAGACCAAAATCTCGCCTTTTGTGTTTTTTTTTTCCTTCCGCTTGGTTGACCTCGCGGTACCGACCCATTTCCTTCTCACCCACCATCAAGTAATTCAAAGTTCAAATACATACGAGTCCGTGAAATAACAACAAATCGAGTGATATCCGCTGTTGTGGGCTTGAATATGTTGCTTGTGGATGGGTTGTGTTGCTCGGTGCTCGGTGTTCGGTATCCGGTCTCGACGTATCGCTTTTTGGCCTGGGTTTCGTTTCACAGCACGGATGCCTATAACATTTCCTTTTTTAGTTCCAATTCATTTCTTTCCCTCGTTCTTGATCTTTCCTTTCCATTCGGACGGTGTCCTGTACCAGCGCGTTCCTTGCAATTAGCTATAAGCGATTGCAGGCAATTCTTTGCCATTCTATTTAGTTCGCGATGCGACGCTAGAGCTGCAAGCTAGACTCAGCCACCGCATACTAGGACGAACCAGTGATCTGGTTGCTTCAATATATCAGCTCGAAGTTCGTTGACCCTGTAGTGTTGCTTGACTACCCCTATCCTTTTTACTCTACATTTCCGGGTCAGTCGAGTTTTAACCTTGTCTTACCTGGTAGTGTTGACTGTACACACCTTGGATCGGCTCGGTTTTCTCCTCGTCTCTCCGTTGGATACGAATGTTGTGTTGCTCTCACAGCTTTTTATCTTTCTTGTTCCTTCCTGCTGTCATTCAGTCATGTCCCGAGTGACGAAACCGGGAAACGATTCTCTTTTCTCGTTTTCAATTCCTTTAACTCCACCGCAAAGGTCTCATCTAGGCTTGGCCTTTCCATACCGCTTTCTGTTCGTTCAGTGTGGGGTTCTTGTGTGTCCCATCACTCATCACGCATACGGGCTCTTCTCGTGATCAGTATCTCGTCTTGCCTCTTGCTGCGGTCATTTGGCGGTGCCATTCCTCGGAGTGAAGATAGTCCTTTTGACCCCACATTCATGGTGTCAAGCTAATCCTATACTTGGAAAGTACCGTGACGGAAACAATTTCCCTCCGTTGACGTATTCTGTCTAGATTGTGTTGGGAAAATGCTGTTTTGGGCTGGGTTGATTTTCGGTGTTCATGTGCACGCAATTATGCCCCAACAGGCGATGTTTCTCCGTCTTTCGTTCTACTCGGGAAACGTTATTTTCTAGTCCATTCATTATTATCACTGATGATAGTGCCCTTGCGCATATAGACGGTCCAAGTCTGCCGGTTCTTGTTGACCGACAATTAAGGCCGTCTGGGATCATCTAGCTACCTCGGTGTTCCTTCTTTTTGATATCCTCCCTTCCCTTCTCCCTTTGTTTCGTGATTTCTTTTCCTTGATGCATGCGCAAGTTTACGAAAACTTTGGCTAACGATTCCCTTTTTTCACTTGCTTCCATCTAGAATCAAGATCTTTTTGTATGTCCTCGTCAGGGATATCGAGTATTCCATGGATCCATCGATGGTTATCGAGAAGAAGGTCAAGTAAGTCGAGAGTTGTCCTTATATCTAAGCTTGCTCCATGTGTTTCTTGCTCTTTCGTTCCTTCCTTCACATCTTTTTTCCAATCCTCCGACTGCGGGGAACCGCCCCTTACCCATACCCACTTCATCTCCGAGGGAAACACGCAGTATAACGCGTGTGTTGCGTCCCTTGTGGCAAGTACTTGGAGCAATCTCGCCTTAATCGTACGGGATCGTGCTTGCATCGTCATTTTCCTCAGCTCCTTGCCCCGTTCTTTTCTTTTCATCATCAAGGGCACTATTTCCGCCTCCTGTTTTTGTGATCACCGTTTTAATTATGTTTTCTTTGTAGCGTGGTCACGAGACCTTTTGTGAAATCAGAACCTCACTTGGGTAATCAGATGCCCTTGTATATTCGCCCCGCGCCTTTTTCCGAATACGATTCTTCCCCACAAGGTCCGTGCCCCTCGAAGGTGCAAACCTCTTGTCGATGATATCAAGCGTTGGTTAAAGAGCTTGTTTTTGCTTGCTCAATATCGACCGAATTGACCGAGCAATTTCATCTGTATTTGTCCTGAACAGGCAGCACCTTCCGACCTGAGCGGAATCAGGTGATTTGGTTATGGTCAACTTTTTCAATGCCGTACCCCCCTTTATTGCTTCCGGTTTGTCTTGGAAGATGTACTTTGGCCCGATCTAGATCTGATCTACGCGCAATCTTCATTTTGATTTTATTCCATCCCACTCCTTACAAGTACAGCTCTCGTTTTCCGTCGTTGACCGTGTTGTGTGTTGTATACTCATTTGTACACTACCATCTACAATATTTATCATAGTCATTTACACAACAACTAATGCATTGGAATTTCCCTCGCCAAAATAGATCAAAAGTGCCGTCATGTAATCGATATGCGATTGCCTTCAGGGTAATTGTGGGAGGAGGAAAATCCTTCATAGCCACTTGTCTATGATAATGTGAATGTGTCAAGTGACAGGAAATGTAACTAGAATTTGAAAGGCCCAGTAATTGCTTCCACTCCCAAATTAACCCCTATTGATTGCAAGAGGATGTGGCGCACTAGACGAATGACCCATGATTCGAAACTTTTTCCGTTTCCTATTCGAGAAGAACGTATTGATGGGTTTTCGGTCTAATTCAAGCCGTTTTCGTTTGCGCCCATCCTCGACGCCGCCCCCTGATTCAGGCTTGTAGTTGCCTTAATGAGACTATTCTCTGATGGTGACGACTGGTACGGAACGATTGAGCGCGATTCAACAACAGCCTCGAGGTGATCAGAGCAGCTGGAATTGACCTCGGGGACGGGGTGAATGTACATGTGGCCGTAGCCTGGATTACTTGCAGCTGGTCTCGAGGTACTTTTCGACCATACCGAGTGCCCCCTGCGGGAGAAGTAATCGAGTTGTCTATGAGCGACTGCACCAGGAATGGAAGCAGTAGAAAGTCGACAAAACCTCATTCTAGTCGACCGACTTGAGCTCTCGTGTTCATAGTCCGTGCCCACCGCCCTCCGATGACCACCAGTAGTTCTTTTTTTAATTTAACCAAACTTGAAATCCTGCCTTTTTAGAGGAATAAATTAATGGCTCGATTTTTTCAGAATCACGGAATTACCCGATAAAACGAGCCGCGACTCTGGAGCATTGCTGAATACGTGAACACACTCGCAATTGTACAGTTATGCGTTAATTGAGGCGGAATTGAGTGCTTGCCACTGTCTTGTCAGACAAGCTTTCAGACTTTTTGTCAACGACTTGACTTGATGATGTCCATCTCGAGTCACCAACGATTCTCAAAATGGTGCTGTTCGATACCAGAAATTATGCTTTTACAATTGAACCTTGTAGTAGCTGAATAAACACCGCGGCGTAAAAAAAAAGAGCCAGAGGTTCTTCCAACGATGCCACAAATAAGTTCAAGCTTCGTTGCGGACCCGACTGCAAGCGTCCTTGAAAGGCTTTTCATACGCAGGAAACTCGCTTCTTGATCAACGCGGGAGTGTAATGAAGCTTTGAGGAAACTTGGATTACTGTTGCACGAAAAAATCGCGATTTTCACCGTCAAGCAAAAAAAGTATTTCATAAATTTCAGCATTACATTTGCCAATTGCGAGCGCTTACCGGTTACTTACCGAGCTCTTGTGGCCACGGAGGATTGAAACTTGGGGAAATTGATAGATCCCTTGAATGGTTCAGCCAGACACTTTTTGCATTGCAAAATTCACCGGAGGTCCAAGGAATGTTTGATCGCTAGCCTCGAACTCGTATGTAGCGCCTCTGGAAAATCATATGTCACCCACCCCGAAGATAACGCAGCTCGTCGCTCAGAAACGGCAATTATCGCTCGCGCCCCTGCTCTTTGCGCAGGGTTCCTGAGAGGATGAAGGAATTCCGACTCTATTCGAGTCGATTGACGACATACTGCGTTTCTGAGTCAATGGATGATGAGGCTGTGATATGCTCTGGAGCTGGCAAGGCTACGGGTCAAAGCATGCAGGGAAGGAAAGCCCCGTGGAAAGATGTTTAGCTATGCCTCGATCAAGCTAGCGTTTCGTGATAAGGTAGAGAGGCTCGGTACAGATGAACCCGGGTCATATTCATATTCACATTCAAGTATACAAGTTTCAAAGACACGCATCGCCCGCCCTATAGTCGGTACAGAATATCAGTTTCGTCACCACCCAGAAAAAGGGGGCATCTTCAATATTACTTGCGGGACGAACAGGTCGGAAGTCTCCCATATATTGTCCACGGTAATAAAAAGATGGCTTAATATATCACAGGATCATCGAAAGCCATTGGAAGATCCGCGATGAGATTGATGAAGCATCTGTGGTGCCACACATTCACCTCGCGCCGAGGACTTGTCGACAATTATACATCACGGTTTTCCACCGAGACCATGCCTCAGTGAAAATACGATTGGATCAGGGAGGACTTGTGCCATACTTGTATTTGTATTCTCCAGCCACTCCACGGTGATGAATCTTAAAGCACAACAGGTCCGCAATTCCGGGACTGAATCCGGTTGATTCATTGATAGCCCTATACATTATTATAGAATAAGAGTAATCAATCAATCCGAGTACAAATGATTGCACAATTACTGATGGACGTCCTGCACTAAGTGTAAACGTAAACAGGGGCGGTCCAGTCCTGCAGGACAAATTCGCAAATTGCAGAATTTTTTTGGCATTGAGATGGTTTTGTACAAGCCATACATATTATAATATATAGAGTACCTACGCAACTTCAACAAATAAACAAGAGTGCAGGGGTGGTATACAAGAAACGAGAGGAGTAAAAGCAATTGAAAACGACTGCAGATCGAATGAATGAGGAGCGGGAGAGCACAGGGTGGTGATGATCTATAGAGTAACATGATGGTTGGCGACAAAGACGCCAAAAGCTATTAATGCGACCCATAACCGGTGAGAAAAAAAGGGACAGTATAGACCAGCGCGCGGGGCATCACAAAGACGTGGTATATCTGCAGTGCAAGAGACATAAGATATGAACACAAAAGTCCAGTAAATATTTTGAAATGCCATTATCCATCACACAAGCTATTGCGGCGTAGCATATCCAGATCCCGGCGCCGAGCTATTCGATGTACCGTCATTGAAATAATGCTGAGAGTCCTGACCAGCAGCCCCAGATCCAGGTCCAACACCGGGCGCCCGAAGATAGTTGCCATTGGTGTACATCGATTGATTAGTACCAGGCGATGAGAATGGGTTATTTGAGAGGGTCGGTGGTGCTGAGAGAGGGACAGTCGAGTTCATATATGATTGTTGAGGGTACATGTTGAGTCCCCGGCCCTGAGGTTGATAATCAAGACTGCCACCTGGACCCATCTGATGATGTGAACGAGATTGGGGATAAGGACGGCCATAATCCGACTGCGGCAGCGACTGCATTGACAGAGGATGGTATAATTGGAGAGATTCTGGGCCGGCAGGCAGGGAAGCGCGACGACTGAGAGGATCTAGGAGCCCAGACAGGGATGCACTCCGTCCAGTTGGGGGGAAAGGGGCAGTAGTGGTAGGACCAGTTGATGGTCGTGCAGGAGCCAGAATACGACGGCGAGCCTATGAAAAAAAGGGTGAGAACAGACAGCGAGCAAACAAGACAAGGACGACTCACGTTGATCATCCAGTTGGAGACCTGCGACATGGACAAGCCAGTTGCATGACACAACTGTTTCTTTTCTTCCTCCGAGGGATAGGGATGATCTGAATGACGATGGAGCCAAGCTTTGAGGAAGTCGGTGGTTTCCTTTGGAAGCTTGCCCCTCTTTCGCTGGGGACGATCGACGAGGGTTGATTGGGCAGGGCCCGCCTGTGGCGAACGCGAGGGAGAGGAGGAGGCAGGAGACATTGTAGAGGAGGGATACTGAGGACCCGAGGGTAGTATGAAATCCTGATTCGGGAATGACCACTCGGATTTTATACTAGACCTGCGATCTTGATGGCCCGAGATACGAGCCGAGCCTGCGAACATTTGTGCCTGTGTTGAGGCGCTAAATGACGCGTGGCGTAAGTCGTCGTACTTGACGGCCGGGCTGGAAAGCTGACCCGGAGTGGAATTGGGTCTCACGATTCCAGAGGCAGAACCATTCCAAGCTTCTGCATCTGCAGAATAGGGCGACAGACCAGCTGAAGGCGAGTCAAAATTGGACGAGAAACCAGATCCCGTGGACGGCGTCGTATAATTTGGAGAATCAAAGGTTTGGACGCCATAGCTGTTGAGATCAGTGGATAGACGCGGTCGCTTCTCGTCGTCGTTTTGAGGCGGAAAGGTGTAGTTTGAGAGCGAAGACTGGGCGTAGGATTGCCTGAGACTGGGGGAGGGATAAGGGGCGTGTCTGACACGACTCTCCGAGTGCAAAGTAGGCAAAGACGCGCGCCGATAGTCGACGAGCGGACGGTGGATTCCGTCTTCAAAAGTGGTAAAGATGGAAGGCAATTGGACCTTGTTTTCGTCGTCGTTGGACGGCTGTTTTTGGTCTTCCTCGCTCCACTGGCCGTCTGGCCTGACTTTTTTGGGCTGGGGCGAGTCTTCTGGAGTTATGGGACGTTTTTGGCCGACAGACGAGTCGGTTTCGGTAGTTGAGGTGCTTGACATGCGCCGGTCCTCGTATTCGACGTCGGTTGGACTGGTGAATTGAGCAAGACACGGGAGAAAAGAAATGAAAAAGACTCACATGATGGGAGAGGCAGAAGGTGACAGGTCAAGGGTCGCGGCTTTTGGATGCGCGCTGTCGAGAATGAGGAGGGGCTCGGTCAGGTGACAGAGATGGAGACTTACAGAGCGTACTGAAGCTGAGCAACGTTGTACTGGTTCAGAGAAGAGGAGAGTGGCTTTGGATTGTCCAACATCGGGGTCGTTCTTTGCAAATCAGACGCTGCCCTTTTTAAGCCTTTTCCAACTCGGGAGCGAATACGATCCTCCATCCCTGCCCTCCGAGATCACCATCTCGTTTCCCTTTTTCAGTTATATTGCCCGTGTCCCCTCCGGCTCAACAACTCCAGGCACCCGAACCAACCGTGAACCAAATCAAACCAGTTTATGTAAATCGAAAAATACATAGATCTCTACTGTAAATCCCGATCACCTTCTCCTTCCCAGTATGCCGACCAACAGTCGCTCCGCCTTGACCCGCTCCTTCTCACTCACTTCCACCCCGTCCAGCAGTCGTATGCGCGGGCACGCCTTCATCACCAGTCCTCGGTATGCCAGTCGTCCCACATACGATTCGTCTGGCAGATCCCGTCGGAACTTGCTGTCTAGCTCTTGCCACCCAACCCGTTGCTTTGCCGTTGTCTTTTCCACACTCTCAGACGGCTGTAATGCTCCAGGGACATCCCTCACCAGCAGGGGCAGATACCAGCCAAGGGTACATGGATTCATCCTGCACAAGATTACCTCAACTCGATTTCAACTAGAGTTTAGCCCATTTCAACGTACCTGAAATCCAGCATCTCCACCTCCGGCATTCCCTTGAGCATGCGGATCAATCCCTTTGTGCCTTTGAGACGAGACCCGATAATCGTCAGTTTTCTTATCCGACTCAGCCCTTCCAGCGCGCTCGCGTCTTCCAAAAAATTATAGTTCAAGTTGATCACCCGCACATTGGGCATCAATCTGTTCAGCCCCACTGGTAGTTCCGTCAAACGACAGGCCGCAAGCTCCAAGTACACCAGATTGTAACACGCTTCTGTGAGGAACCCATCTCCCAGGGCATTGCCTGAATGGAGAACAATGTCAATCATTTTTAATTATAATCCCCGCATCCCCGAGGCACTAGACTCACCCGAAAAATACAGTCGTTTTACATCTCGTATATCACGCGTAAGCACTGCGCTATAGAGAGAACAAAGAGTCATCAGTTCAAGCGCTCCAATCAGCCATTGTACCACTTGCCATCCTTTTCCGCTTTGATTCCGCAAACTCAGATTTTCCAGCTTGCTAAGCCGATCCATCTTTTGCAGGCTCACCAAGGAATTGTTGTCCATGTAAAGCGTGCGAAGATTTGGAAGCCAAATCGTATTCAACCTTGTAATGCGGTTCCCACTAGCGCGGAGAATCTTCAGCCTAGGCATCGCCCCCGTAATTTCCAGGCTCTCAAGCATATTGTTATCTGTAAAACGACTATACGTCAGTAGACTCATCATCCCGCTATATACCAAGCTACTTGCCCAAATTCAACGCAATCAAGCACGGCAACGATGCCAGTCCGATGATGCTATCCATCCGATTTTCACTCATGTTGACCATCTCCAGTCGGCTCCTGCTCATAGCCGGCCAGTCAGCAAACTCTTCTTCCTCCCGGTCGGTGAGAAGCCTACTCACCATCGATGCTGCTCGAGATCAATCGATCGAATACAGTTCCCCTGCAAGCTCAGCTTCACGAGCCCATCCATTCGCTCTAGCCCTTCCGTACTGGTGATGCTATTTCCATCAGCTTTCAACTCCCGAAGATGTCGCAGGCACGCAAGCTCTGTAAAGCGAAAAGAAATCAGCAAAACACCCCTCTTCTTTGAAGATCAACTCTCACGTTTCAATGAATCAACTTGGTTCCTGCTGATGTCTAGATTTTCAAGGTTTAGCAGGTGATGGTAGGAAGTAACCCCAGTAAGACTGGTCAAGGTCATTAATGCGTTATTCAATCTTCCAACAAAACGTACCTGTTCGACGCAACAGAAAGTGTCCTCACACTCCCAGGCACGCCACTCAGCCAAGAGAGTTGATTACAGTTCCTGCCCAAAAATGACATTCAGTCAAAGTCATCTATACAAACTTGACGCACTTACAACTTTAAACAGTCTAAACTCGGCAAAAACTCTTTTAGTCTCGCTACGCTCTCCAAGTTCTTCCCTGAAAGGTCAATGCTACTTAGCCCTTCCCAATGTGGCTCAAACGGTTCCACGTCAGTGATAACCTGCACAAGGCGGTCGTGTGCAACCCCAAACGAGCATTCGGTCAAAAACGTGGCATTAGCGTTGGGGCTCTTGTGAGACCGAGAAAAGACACGACGTGATGATGACGATGATGACGACCTAGGTTGACGCTGTGACAGAGGTTGAATTTCTTCGTGCTTACCGCCACTGCTATAAGTCTTGGACGGAGAATCGTCAGTGTCGTCGGAATGTGAATCTACGGGACCGAGAAATCAGAACGCTTATCTACTGCCAAAGCTTGACATAGAAGTGGCTTACCGGTGTCTTCTAATGCGGCCATCATATCTGCTATGCGCTTGGACCGAACAGAAGGCTGCCCTTCCTCTCCGGTGTCCATACTCTTGCTGAGACCACGAATGGGACCATCTCTCTTCCCGTCAGAGAAACTCACTGAACGCCGGTGTTTGGGCCTTCGCAAGGGAGTACGGTGATGTAAACTGTTGGGGTCTTTTAGCAAAGACGTAGGTGTCATGCCAGGCGTCTTGAGTACAGAACGAATTGCAGATGACGGAGTTTTGGAGATGGAGGTATTCCGGTTGGGTGTTGGGACAGCTGAACTGTACCGAGACGCGTCAACGGTCTCCGTCTCATCAACGCGTTCGCTCACTCCCTCTTCCTCTTCCTCCTCCGAGTCTGTCTCCTCAGGCTGCGGTTCGACATAGGCAATCTCTTCGGCTGAATCTGATGTGCTCAAGTCGTCGTCATATCCAGTCATGACTTCCACAACTCGTACATCCGTTTCAAAACTCGTCAACTCCATTTCTTCCTCGTCTTCGACTTCAGACTGCTCCTCGACACGACTCAGGTCACCATGTGGATACGTCTCCAAGATTTCGCTGTTTTCATCCCGAATCCTAGAATCATCCTTTAGACTTTCAATATCTCCAAATGGATCCTCGCTCAACTCCTCAGTTGGCAGATAGTCACCGGTACCGGTCACTTGAGCACTACTTTTCACCCATCTCATCATAACCTTGTCAAACATCATGTCACCCATCCGATCAGGTAATGCGGGGACATCGCTCGGGGCGATCGTCCTAATTTGGACAGGGCCTGCATGTTTCACAAACGAGGGTACGCTGCTGGAAGTAAGGGTCGTCCCAGAAGCTGTACTAGAGGAAACAAATCTATTGAGATCCTCGTTTGTCGAAGATCGAACAGATGAAAAGGGATAGGAAGGTTGATTGGAATTTGGGGGAGCAAGGAACCCATTCAGTTGATTGGGAGGGGGCGCGGACGCATTTAACGCAGATGAATGTAGTGAAGAGGGAGAGGGAGATTGTCTACCACCGATCGCCATTCTGGAAACTTGCTGTACGAGTTCACTTTCGCTAGGAGCAAGCTCACGACCACGACGAGGAGACTGTCTAGGACTCGATCTGGGATTTGGCCGACTCCTGCTGGATGAATTCGAAAAAACAGAATGTCGACTTTTTTCCGATTCGCCCGGGTCTGAGATCTGCTCAACACTAGCCTCCCTATTTGCCGTAAAGTAAGGCTCGTTGTCCTCTGAAAAGACGCGCTTTCGACTATGCATGTCGTTCTTGAGTTGTGCCATCAAGGCAGCAGCTTCTAAGCGATATTTGTTGGAGGTATAGGTATTTTGAATGGGTACAGGGGAGTCTACAATGTATGTACAATCAACTCGTGAATGTTGTGACAAATAGAAGAAAAGGTCACCATCATTCTCAGGTTGTCTAGTGTCTTCCTGTTCTGAGCTTCCAGCTGGAGACCGTGGGCGAGCGCTAAGAACAGAAGAAATGGTAGAGAAATCCCGAGCTTGCTTGATTTGTTGCATAAGAGACTGCGATTCTCCAACATAATCCTTTCCAAACAACCGTGGACGCGACACCGCTGCTAATTGTTGTTGAGAGAACTCAAAGTCGCTCTTTGGACTCAATTTAACACGCTTTGCACTGCGTAAATGAGATACGGAGCCCGAAGGAGCTTCCGACACCCTAGACAAAGTGTGGTTGAATGTAGTTGGCGAGTTGTCGTTGGTATTGGAACCGGAGCCATTGTTGACAGCTATAGAATCCACCATAGCTGAAAGATGTTCGCGAGTGTATGTATCGTACTGGAATTGGAAGAGGCGGAGCGGGGTCGCGGAGGCTGGAGCTGCACGAGCTGCCGCTGCAAAGGCTGGTGTGCTCTCCGCCTGTGGTTGACTACTGTTGTTGGGATTCAACCATCCTTCGCGTGGTGCAGAAAAGGTAAACTGACAAGCAAGGCTCGGTTTTCGTCCATGAAACGAAAGCATTTCAGGCAGGTCAGTCTCCAGAATCTCGTCAGATGGAGAAGACTTGGAAGAAGGTTGGGAATCGTTAATCAGAGAGTCGGTTTCGGGAGGAGGGGAAGGTGGATCAAACATGCGTTCGAGAGGCATAGGTGTAAAAAAGTCTTTGATGTTGGCCTTCTTATTTCGGCCTGGAGTTTTCGGGAGTAGTGGTGCACTGGGTGCATCCTGATGGACCAAGAAAGTTCCTACAGTTTGGGGACTAGAGGATGATGATTCAAGATCATTAATAGTATGTATTGTTGTGGCAAGAGGGGCGGTAAAAGATATTGAACGAGTACCGTTAGCCTGCTCGTCATTGTCATCTCCACTCTCGGATTCTGCTTCTATCCACTCGTCCTCTAGTTCCGCGGTTTGCCATGCTGGACGGCGCAATGCATCTGCCATAAGATGCCTGTTTGTAGGCGAGGAGTAGAATGTGAGCTATTTGAGAATTAGGCTTGCCCCAGACGGTGCTCGTGGACTTGAGGTGGTTAAACAAGGATCTACTACACGTGACCGTTATTGTTGGCCCAAGCTTTCAGCGACGAATCCTAACAGTGCTAAACATCCTCTTCTACCAGGGGTCTCATCTTAACCAACTTCTCAAGGAAATGGAAACAAGACTCGACCTCCGCCGACAAACCAGCTATAGTTATCACACAATGTATAGCTATATTATCTCGCCAGAGCACGGAATGACTGCATATGTTCAACCTCGGGGAGCTCTCCGAGCCTTTGACAATTGTGTACGCATCAAGCAAACTTGACATGATTTTGATGGCCAAAAAATACTCTTCACAAAGAGCACTTGCCGGTTTCAAGTCGAACCAGGTGGATTGGTTCAGTTTCTCCTTGCCGTCGGGAACTGGAACTGAGCAATCTCTACCGTCTGAAGCCGCAGCGCCTCCAAATTCACGCATGTTTCTTGTCTGTATACTTCAATCTTGTCGAATCGTTATCTTCGGTGTATTTTTCGTTTGGCTACGTGATTGCAAAATGAACCGCTACATGGCAGGGCCAAACCAAGGTCCGAAATCACTTCACGGGCTGGCCGGTGGTAGATCCGTCCCCTTGACGGTTTCCCGACTGGTGATAGATTATGACTTATAGACTTTCTTTCCTCACACGGAAACTCTACCGAAGGGGGCCTTGATATTGAGATATTCACAAGATGTTGCCTCCTGCTTACTCCTGATGAACTTGCAAGTTTAATCTTGTGTTCCGCTAATTAATCTATCATCTGCCTGTCAGTCTCACCTTCCAAGTATTTATGAATGTCTATCCTGTGCTGATTCTCCTTTACGAGTGAAGCAGTTGCCTAGCTGGATGATCTACTCAGTAGGCTGTTTCGTTACGTTCTGAAGCAACTTCAGCATTTCCTGTCTTTGATTAGCGTATTCTCCAAGACATCTCGTGTCCAGAATATCTCAAATGACTTGTCTATCTATCACTGGCTCCACTATCAAAATCTCTGATCAATTTCCATTGAGACTGGAGTAATAGCTTTGCTTCTGACTTGCCTCGAGACGGCACTATATTCACTCGGCGAAAACCTTTGTCCTGAGATAGCTTGGGAGCACAAGGTCGCTCCAGCAATGGTCTGATGCCACAAGATTCATCCTGTATCCATGTACAATATTGGTAGTTGTGTTCTTTGCACCTCCAATCATTTATCGGGAGTCAACAGAACGGAAAGTGAGCGCACACCGGAGCCACAAATTCCTACTTCACACTGTACTGCCAGCTGACTGGCGCTCACAAAGCGCGTAGACTGTCATATTTTTGGTTAGCTACCGGTGACAATTGACATTCGATGTTGTAAATCGATTTGATTTACACGTCTCATTATTTCGCCCGTGGATCAGGAACTGGCGAATACATTCTCGGCCACAAAGTATTCATAAGCCTGTGTGCCTCCGACCAACATTTTTATTCCAAAAAACTCCGCCAGCGAACCAGAGAAGATCAAGTTGATGCCTCGTAAATCACAACCAAATTTGTCTGACATGCCCTGGAGATCACGACAGCACCTAAACACAATAAGGTAGTTGTTCAGCGATATGCGCCTGTATGACTGATTGTGATCCTCTTCACTTCCTTGACAGGCAATTTCCTGTGCATGCCTTTCTTTACCTGTCTTGGTTTGGGAACGCTCATTCATCCCGACCCTTCGATAAACAAGTGGGTCAAGGATGCCTTTATGACTTTGTGTATATCACTCTCGTGGTCATTACCTCGGCCAGGCAATCTATAACTTTCACCGAGTCAAAGCGGCCAAGTCCTCGCGAATTACTGTTTGTTTGCGCGCGCGCGGTCTGAGAGACTTTTTTGAAGCCGTTTGCGGTTATTTCGGACTAGCTATCGTGTTATCTTCCGACTAATGAACTTATGAGTAACTTATCATCAAATCATCCTTTATTCATTTCGATTTTGAAGTCCGAGGACTATTGCTACTGCCTCCGAAATATTCGAATTTGTTACCCCAAACTAAAGTCCTTGCCGCCGGTAATAATTCCTGGCTCAATACTTCTCAAGGAGGTCGGGCCCTGAAATGGCCAATGTATATATGACCCGACTCAGTGACGATGCCCAGACTTGCCCGACATCATTTTGACTGTGTACATATTCCTTCATTACCCTGGAATCGCCGGCTCTCTCCGAGCCCCGTCCGTAACGTCAATAAGTTCTCGTAGGGGCCTACATATCTCTACCTCACTGCCTTACCCCATACGTACTTCCGCCTTCAAAAGACATCATTTGCTCGCAGAATTTTCGTAATGTTTGGTGAGTATGTTACGCACAAATGGAAACTATTTTCTGAAGCTGATCCGCCGACGCCTCTGAGACCGCTGGGTCCCAAAAGAACTGACATTGCTGATGGCACTCCTCCAATCAATTCATATCCACCATGAAAGTATCTCTTTCGAGTGAATCAATCACATACAATTATTCATAGGCTTATCTTTGACGTATTGACTGTTGAACATTTGCTCACGATAGATTCGCGACCCTGGTTCCCCCAAAAGAAACAGCTTTGATACTGAGCTTTTAGCGCCTTTAGGTTCGAACAGTCGTGAGCAAGTCGTATTCCTACCATCGGGGAACTCTTCAATGATTGATGAAACCTAGACTCAGGTCTTTCTTGCAAGTCTTATGACCAACAGTTAATCAAGGTGAAGATCCGCGTGCCTGAAAGTCTTGGGCAAATGAATATGCCGACCTGTCGAACATCGGCAGCTTCGATCAGGGCCGCCTTGGAAGTTGGAAAGCTTGTAATCGGAGGCCATGTAGTAGTACGAGCCCTGAACGGGATTTCCGTACAGAGTGCAGAGGCGTTCACTGGGGAGCATTCGCGTCAGTCGATACATATCTGGCAATTGGCCCAGGGAAGTTGTCTGATTGATTCTTCATTACTCAACTACTGACGACGAATGTATAGTGTGAGCACATGCCGAGGCTGTGCGAGATGGCCACCAACCAACTTTGCAGATACTAATTTTGAGGCGGAGACTTAGCCATGCTGCCATCCTTCACACTTTGACCATACATCGACCCCCAAAAAACTATTCATTCGCAGCGTGCCCGCGCAGTACGCGGAATAAACTAACCCACTTATGTCCTCCAGTCCAGTCGGCGAGTATGACCGAGGGGACTGGCGTTATCGCAGTACCATACAAAACAAAAATGTGTGTACATTTCCTGGAGGCTTTGGGCGCGAAGCTAGAACCAGAGTCCGAGCCGCAGGGTGCTTCCTCGCCATCATTCAGATACTAAACTCCCAAGGCTGCGGAGGTTTCGGTTTTCTCACTAACTCGCGGGATGATTCGATTCAAATCATCCTAAAGCTGATTTCTGGACGTCTAATGTGGCTCTAGGTTGTTCGTAAACACTTTCTCCCTCTCAAGAAGCTCGGATGGTCAATATTCCGATGTCAAATCAATCTTTAGATCCTGAATTAGAAATAGAGCGCAGACCACAGACGGGTCGCCCAAAATCAGACCCACTCGAGGAGAACCGCGGGAAGTGCAGAGCAAAGGATCGTATCGCGTTTGAATCTTTGGCGTCTTAGCCCTTGTCCGGTACGTACTGATGATTATAATCAGTGCATGGGCCTGAATTAAGACTTTGCGTAGATTTGTGGGATTGTTAGTTTGCATGACGCAGTCGGCAGCGGCTGGAAAACACGGAGCCGAAAAACAGCTAAACCTTAGGAGGCGGGGACAAGGTCGTCAACCTGACGATGCAAGCACCGTTCCATCACGACGTACTTGCATTCAAATCTCGAACTCGTTGTTTTCACTGACTTTTGCGATCATTTCTCCATTTTCCACGTCAAAGTTTCAAGAAGCCACAGTCAAGAAGAGACGAGTGAAGGTTTACTCCATTCGTTTTTATGTTCTCACTGGAAGTCCCCACCATCTCTTCTCTTTTTCATACCTGGTCGACCTGGCCCCTCGTGGTGCAGCGAGTATATAACCATGTCGAGTTGCAGCGTTTTACCAGATTCGACAACGAGAATTTGGGACCGAGTAGCGATTAACGGGTGCAGACTGACTCCCAATATAGGTGACTTACCCACAATAAATCCATGATCATCGCCCTATACTGAAGGCAAACACACGCTTTCAGTTCCAAGGCAAGTGCCATTTTACCTTGAATATTCTACTTTCAACGCACAATGTCTCACAGCAACCGTTACAAGGACTCCAACCAACATACTCGACTTTTGAACTAGCTGAAGGAGATCCATCTCCACCCTCTGATTATCGAGTGGAAAAGGTGTACTTGCTAGGACATCGTTGATGCATAAGCATATCTTACTCGCTAATGGCCCTTCGATCCGGCATCCATCGAAACAGCATTTCTAAAAGAATGTCGTTCCTAGAGTGACGCCACCTCAGAATTATCTGGTTCCGCCGGTGGCACCATTCTTTTAGAGCAAGGTAGAGCAAGGTACATGCAACCAGCCCAGCCTCAAATTCTGATGGACGGTTGCCCGGTATTCACCCAGAATACCATATCACAACTTACTAGAAATCATTCTGGCTCGTAACCTAGACTCTGTGTTGGCGGCAGAATATCAGACGAGTTGACTTTTGCTCACCGCTTTGTATTTATCTCTGTAAATTGCTCACTTTCAGTGTCTACATGACATCGAGTACTTATGAACCTCATGGCCCTACCTCAGACATCTCAATAAACGTAGGTATGTCACGGGTATGTAGATCCATCCAACGCACCTCAGCTTCTCGGCTTATCGGGATCGCCTACCTAACCGAACTTGAGCTATCATCTCAGACGAGGTCAAACTCTATCTCCCTAATTATGCCGATTTATCAAATTGGTATAAGTAGCCTTGTACCAATTTCATCACAGACTTCATGAGCCGTTTGATGATGTCTTGTCTCTTACATTGATTTGGGGACTCCCACTTGATTATGTGTGATTTTCAAAGTTCAGGAAAAAAGGAAGCCCCTTACTGAAGATCGTAGGAATGATACTTGATGCTACCTCTGCTTCTTGAATGGAAGAAGTAAGGATGGAATCAGTGCGTGTGGAACACTAGGTCTTGTGAACGCAGGAACAATTTGTACGATTCAAGTATGAGTTTTCTGAGGCACTCCCATTGGTGGCGTTTTGCAAGTGCCGTGCCATCTAAGATCGAGTTGAACTTCAGCCTGATCAAGTAAGTACCCCTGAGGTTGATAATGCGGCAATAGCCTGATATTTGCTGCGTAACTGAAAGCATCGGATACGTACCGATAAGTATTGGACTTCTTTAAATCCTCCTCAATATTTAATGGACATGCATATTTATAGTCAAGTATCGTACGGTTCGCCTTTTCAACCATCATCAGAATGGTGATTTTGATCCTCCGACTAGCATTACCATTCTTGGCAGGATTTTTCCCTCTCCTATTTCTGGAGCTCGAGATATTGTTGAGAGGAACTAGGTGTTTACCACGTATCAGCTAGGAAAAAATCTATCCAAATTTGGCTCAGCTATAAAGATATAAAACTTGCACGGGGAACTTGCGTGTTCGACTCATCTTCTGAAAGGTCTGATTTTGTCTTTCTTAATATAGTTAAATGAGCTTGCGAGAAGAGAGGTTACAGATTCTTCGATTTATCAAGTCAACTCCAAGTTATTGGGTCGGACAAGTATGGCTTGCTTGATTGCTTGCTATACCGTTCAATTTCTTACGGGTTAGCTTTGATATTTTGACTATCCTCACTGTTGAGACAGGGTAAAGATTATTATTTCACTTTATATTCGAACTAAGCCCACATACTCGATTGGAGGCTTATTTACCATCGTATTTGCCTAGTTCCCCCTTGTCTCATCCGAACTGAGCTGCTAGGCAAGTCGAATTAATTTGGAAATTTCTTGGGGAGGCGCCTAAACTTTACCGCAGAGACCATCATTGAGTTCATCATTCATTACAGTGGCGCCCAGATTGAGAATTAAGATTCTGTATGACATATTCTGCTTTTATTCACTCTGATTCGTATATGAATACTAGCACTTGCCAATTTCTCAATTCCAGACTCGGCAAATCTCAGAAATGTCATGTTGGTGGGTTTGCATCAAAGGTATCTAGAATCGAAACTCTAGACTCGGGTTCAGGAACATTGCAAATGCATATGCATGTTCGAGTATGCCAGGATGCATTTTTCGTACATCACCGGCTCATTCGAACGAAATTACTTGGCGTTATCCAGTCGCGAAATCTTTTGCCACCGGGCCATATCCGGAAACTAATCTTGCAACCGAGCCAAAAAAATTGACATGTAATACGTTGGGCCTTCCTTGACATGGTTTGCTTTTGGTTCTTGGTTGCACATTTCATAGAAAGATGTTTAAAATGCATGTCGTTTCCTGATGTTTCTCCAAGATTTTAGTATTCGTAAGTGAGTTTGCGTCGTCAGTGTAATAGAATAGTGATTAGGGGTAGGTGACTTCACGAAAATGAAAAACCTGGAACAAAGATGTTGCTTCAATGTCTTTCTTTGAGCTGATTATCTTCGATGACTATGCAAGTTTTGTAACTTTTGTTGCGAAATTAAACGAGGCCCTCCCTTCTAGTGGACCCTCGCTCCGCGCCTCAAGTCAGCGTAATAACGTTTCCATTAAAAATACAAAGCCAGAGCCGTTAATCAACTTGTCTGATTTGAGTAGCAAGTGCCTTAATTTAAGGTATGTCTTTACCGCTGGATCTTAGAAAAGTAGTGAATAACAGTAGATTCAACTATTTTTGTGGTCATCATTTGCTCATGTTCGGCTCTAGTTTTGAATAGGTAAATACGCAGGGCAGGCGTCTCTGTAAGCGATGAAAACTGTGTATACAACGTTCAGTACATGAGAAGGGCTGAATATAGAACATACACGGTATAATGCCGAGCGCGGCTAGAAGTTGCGACACAACTTGGAGGACTATAGGCACGAAGCGATGTGCGCCCCTTGAGTCCTGGACTCACAAGTGTTGATCTAGGTAAATCCAGAATCTACCGTCAAGAAGGTCAAAGATGGACAGACACGAATTGTTTCAAACTCTGCGCCTTGCACTTTCAATGCCGAAATAAAGTACCTGGTCGGCACCCGCCGGAACTTTGAATTCCCCTATTCGAACCAGATTCATTCATTTACTACTGCAGTATGTACAGTACATGTATACATTTACAGAATAACTCGTTATCGTCGATTATATCTTACACAAGAGACCCCAATCAGTCCATTACTCAAACACCTGCAGCAGGAGGAGCAGCAGGGTCACCACCCTGCACCTTTTCTCCGGACGTTTCCGTCGTAGTCGCAGGAGTAGCCTTGTTAGCGGCATGGAGCCTCTTGGCTTCTTCATGAATATCCAAAGCCTGCTTTGAGGTCGTGGTGTAAAAGTCGTATACCTTTTTACCCATGGGCGAAGCTAGGGCTTTGGTATAGTACTGGATAAATGTCAGTCAAAATTGAAAAGAAAGAAGAAACAATTCACATCATGAGCAGTCTTTGTAATTCCTCTTTGCTCGTCAACCGTCTTTGCCTGCTGCGTAGCAGCCTGAAGCGTCTCTTGGACCTTTCCGGAAATGGTCTTGTCCGGACCTAATGCTTTGGAACCGATAGAAGAGTCGATAGAATGAAAGTAGGAGAGGAAGCGTTTGGATATGCCTTGTTTGTCTGCAATGTGGGTCAGTATGAGTTTACTTGAGGGATTGAGGAACGTACTGTCCAAATCGATAGCCCTTTGAAGAATCTGATCAGAAAGGGTATAGCCCTTTGCGAGGTATTCGGCGGCGACTGACATCGATGAGCACAAGCAAGCAGAGACAGTTGACAGACACACCAGCGGCTCTAGGCTTATCAGATTGAGAAACGGGGTCCTCATGATTCTCATCCTCGTCGGGATAGGTGACGTCAGAAGTTACGGTGAGAGCAGACCCATCGAGTGTGCCACCGTTGAGCTGGGCACGTCTAGGTTAGTCTTTGCACGTAGGGTAGATCCGAAAGTTGTGCGTACCATCAAAGCAGTCTTGGCAGCAGAAGGCTTCTCAAAGTGCACAGTGGCCGATTTGGCATCGGCATTGAAATCGATCGAGGTGATTCTAGACAAAAAGATGGAGAGAGGAATCGATATGAAGACGTGAGGAGCTTACTTGCCACAGAACCTGAGGGAAATGAGTAACAAGTAAAATGGAAACAAAAAGTGACGTACTCGAAAAAGTCGTGGAGATGTTGCTGATTGGTGGTAGGAGCGATATTTGCGACGTGAACAGCGTGAGTCGGAGCAGCCATGGTGAGAGTAAGGATGGAGTGACGCGCAGTATACGCTTTCTTAAAGGCTGTAGATGAATGACGTCATGCACTCTCCAGAAAATGAAATGAAATTCGCATAAAAACACATGAAATGCACGCATAATATACAAGGAAATACAGTGCAAAGAAGGAGAATGTAGCTACTAGTAGTCTAGTAAGTACAGCGAAATGGTCGACGGACATCACATGACAAGATATGTATAAAAGACGGACCAGCGCGTTTAATTAAAACGCCAACATGGCTTGTACCGCTCCCATCCCCATATTTCGGTCCATAAACAAACTACCCTTGCAGCCTTTCTCTCCTCCCCAGTCTCTACCTCCTACCACAGATTCCCTGCTTTTCGACATGTCTCCATTCGACCACCCTCCGAGTGCCGCACTCACTCCTCCAAAAAAAATCGAGCTACCTACTCCAGCTGCCTCGTGCGCCTCCTCGCCCATATCCATTCCCATCATAAAACCTCGTCCAGTCCACAAAATAAACGGTTTCACCCCAGAACCGTGCTTTAGCACTCCAGACCGCCTTCCTCTTACCCCCGCCACATCCACATCCACCACGTCTAGTGTTCGTGGCTTTCCCAGTTCTCGAAGCTCACCACAGCGTCTTCGATCTGCACGAGGCCCTGCTTCTGCTTCTCGCTCTTCTAAACCACTCTTAAAATCTTCTCGGGCGCATTCGCGGGATCGCCTTCACCGCGGTCATGGCCACAGCCACGGCACACAGCCCGACTCTGACCTAGACTCGGACCTGGACAACGACGAAAACGTCCTCGATTTCGACCAGGTGCTCGCCTATAGACTCGAGAGGAGGAGGATCACCGCCAAGAATAGCAGGAAAAGTCTAAAGGAGTCTGGCCCGAGCTCCAAGTTTTGAGTCTAGCCACCTAAAATTGTGAGTTTCTGTTCCATCCATAGTCCAATCTCTTGCCCACACCACGTAGTCACCCAACGCCACGCCACCCTCACCAAAAGCGCGTGCCGCCCCGAGCAATCATAGATCATCATCATAGATTCCCTAGATTCCCTGCTAGAAGCTCCACTCCATTTGCATTCCATTCCATTCATGTTCCATTCAGCGTGTATAGATAGATTCAGTCTCAGTTTCCCTTTCTCCCTTGCATTAATCTCGCTCCCGAGATCGTCTCAGTTGCGCCTTGTCGCATTGCATCACCATCACTTGTTTGCGTTACATGTACATGTATTCATAGAATATTATTACCTTAGAGTACACTGTGTCTAGTACGCGTGGTGTAATTAACAAATTTACCCCGCGTTCGCGTTTACCTCCGTTCGTCCGTCCATCGCTTTCCGAGACGCGTCTGTGGCTTTCTAACGTCATTATCCTCTTTACGGTTTGATAACCCTTCCATCTACAACATCAAACACCCACGGTCCCTTGACCATATCCCCCTTTTCTCGAGTCTCCTCTAGTCCATCTCCTTCCAAAAGCTTTGCTCCTTCTTTCAACACGCCCCTAACCTCCTCATCCACCTTTGGCTCATCCAAAAACGTCCAATCCAACTCTCCTCCATATTCTTTCGGTATATTCTCCTTGTCTATCAACTCGAACAACGGACAAGTCTTGTATGCAGGAGAAGACGGGTCCAATTGGTCTTTGGTTAGAATGTGGATCTTGTTTCGTGTTACTTCGTCGAACCAGCTCTACACGCAGGTTATTGCTCTGTTAGAAAAAGGGAAAAAAGGTCGACACTCACACTAACCCACCCCCAAAGCTTTCCAAAAAACCCTGGCGCATTCACAACCACAATCGCATGCAACGTCTCTGGATAATTCGCAGTAGCCAATTTACTCGCCTCTTGTAAATGCGGCCTCAAAGACCACATTGAAGTCAGCGAGATATTACTCAGGTCTATTATAGACGTCGTAGACGATATCGGTGTCTCTTGGGATGGATGAGGAGCGTATGAACATAGAGGAGCGACAAAGCGCATCATGACTTCGTATAATGCCACTCTAGATACAGGTCAGCACAACTCGAAAAAAAGAAAGACCTCGACCCACATCCTCTCATACCTCCTTCCCTCATCAACCCCATAAATCTCTTTCGAAAACGCCTCTATCGAAGACAACTTGTACACATACACCGGTCGTCCACCTTTATCCCTCCTACCTGTCCACCTTGGATAATACCTCTTTGAACTCTCGAATTCCTCTACAGGAAATGAAGCATAGAGATTGTCTACATCATGTTTCTTTCGCCAGGAAAGTGTATCAGAGAATTGTTTGAGGGCTTTTTGGGGAGAGAACCGGCGTGCGCGGAGGAAGCGACTGGACGAGTAGATAGTTGGGTTTCCTAGTCATGTAATATAGGAGCAAATTTAAAGAACTCACAGCAGGGTCGCATCGTCATGCGAAGCCTTTCCCTCTTTCGACGCAGCATGATAAAGCCCAGCATCACTCAACATCTTTTTAAACGTCTCCAAACTTTCCTCTTGGGCAGGCGTGAGATGGCCGATATGGCCTGCCCAGGGGTTGTAACTACCAGTCGCGGCCGAGGCAGGGGGAGAAACAGCGTTATCCGTGGTCATTCTAGTCCTTGTCTTGTTTCTAGTAGTGGGAGTTGGTTTATAACCAACCTCGAGGCGTCATACGCATCATGATAATAGATCCATGTCAATGACGCTCTTTCGGGTGAACACCGCTTACCCATTCTCGGACTTCTCGGAATCGGAATCGGATGCAGAGTATTACGACTATGGTTATTATGCATAAGGGACATACGGATACGGATACTTGTTCTACATACACTCGATTGATTGCTTATTGCTTGGTGGGTATCGCATGCATATAAGTTAGTGATAACGAAAGACGAAAACAACGGCAAAATGACACAAGAGAAAGCAAAGGGTCTCTTAAAGTAAAGCACAACACGAAAAAGTACCAAGAAAACAGCAACGAAAGAAAAAGGGAACAAGAAAAACTCTACGTGGCCGCAGCCTCAAACTCATCTTCTGGTTCAGCAGTCACACCGTCTTCCATCCAAATGTCGATGAACTAGTCAACAGAGCGTCAGTCAGATCACACAAATAACCGGATCTTGAACACGTACCGTCTGCTTCTGTTCATCCGCGTCCACACTCGTCAAAATAGGCTTGGTTGCAAATGGCAATCGGTTCCAAGAAATAGGCCTATCGTGCTTTTTCGTGGCTGGTCGGTCTCCGATGTTACTCTTTTTGCCTAATACAAATTTGCTGCATTTACTGTGAAAGAAATCGTATCAGTCAAGGACATTTTTCCATGAAGGCATGCAACACACTCTTCGGATAAACCATACAGCGTCTTCAAATGAGCCTTGAGCAACATCACAATCGCAATCGTAACCGAGGTCCTCGACAACGGGATCTTGTTATCATCGCCAGAATTCAAACTCGAGGATATCGCCGCTGGTGCTGGTGCTGGCGTTGATTGTGGAGGCGCGATCGCTCTCATCACTTCATCCTCTTCTTGCTGATCCTGGTGTACTTGAGCTTGAGCTTCTTCCTCTGGTCCAGCAGCGACACCAGTGGTAGCATCTGCTGAAGATGAGGACACAGGAGGCATCGTCGCAGCAGCATTAGCATTCGTAGGTCCACGAATGCTAGTAAGCAAATGACTCGGCGAGAGCATCTCCAGTATATGTGACCCAGTCGTTGAAAGGATATTCGTCAGATATCTGATCACCGTCAACACCTCTTCTTGTGTCTTGTAATCCAGCGCAGAAAAGTTTTCGGCCATGAATCGGACAAAGTCAATGTCGTTCTATAAAGCGAAAACATCAGCATCACTGGCGACAAGCAGAAATCGACCTCACTTGACTAGACCTATACTCCAAGCTATCATGATTGAACACCTTGACCAACGCCTTCAAGAAGTCCTGTCTATTCGGCCTCTTTTCCCTTACCAACGAATACCACCTATGCAACACAGCGACAGGCCCCGTTGTCTGTATCCTATAGCCTTTCACTTTACTCGCATCTCCACCAGGCGCAATTTTGCATTGATAATCAAACGAAGCCCGGGCACTCACAACGAACCGAGTGTTGAGCAACGAAGCGTGCTTGCCATGCAAGATGGAGTGCAGAGCGCTCGCTCGGTTGCTTATAGAGGCTATTGGGCTCGTTTCAAGGGCGACGATGACAGGGAAGGATTGTAAAGGATGAGCCAAGCCTTGTTTGATGGTAAAGGACATGATGTCGATGGCAGACGCTTGGATATGGGGATTTTGCGAGAGAGCTGCTTCAAGGATGTGTGTAAGGTATCGTTGGACGACTGCCGAGCTGACTCTGTATAGTAAAGAATCGTCAATAACGTCGTACTCTTTCAGCTAGCATCTACTCACCCTGAATCGGCGAAACCCTCTGTATTTCCAACCAATTCTTCCATGTTAACATTATCAGGCTTGGAAGACGAGCGTTTGGTGGTTTCCTTCTCCTTTGCCGCATGTTTATTGGATTCTGCGACCAAAAAGTCTTGCATAATCTTCAACATGCGGCCGCGCTCTTCTTCGTCTGAAGAAGCAAACACACTGTCCATGATATGAGCAGACTTTTCTATGACCATGAGAGTAGGCTGAGCACGGAAGAGGAAGCCTATCATGTTACATTAGCATTTGCAATTAAGAGAATTAAGCAATGACAGGTACCTAAACACTGCAGAATCCTGGGTTGAAGTGGTTCAAATTTTTTGTGCAGTTCGAGGAGAGTATTGTAAACGTGTTCGATGATCGAGGTCGGAGAAATCGAGTTGAGGTTCTTGATAACTTCAGGAGGCACAGTAGTGCCCTGTTCACGAAGGCGATCAAAAGAAAAGTGCTCTACAAGTAGAGACACGATAAATATTAAAGGGGGTAGCGTTCTAATGTCACTGTTCTCCTTCTTGATGACATCCTGTAACCGAGCTATAACAGACATTGGTAAAGAGTAGAGAACGTAATAGGGAGAATGTTGCATACCATTGCAAGACTTGAGCAGAGCCACCAACCGCCCAAAGTCGTGGGTGAGATGCTGTACTACCACACATATACAAGCCACCGTTTCTTGCAGTGCCTAAAAAAATTTCCTTTAGCTCGGCGAAAACATTTCTCCGGATTCCACTCACAGAAATACCACCAGTGGACGAAGGTTTGATGATCATAGGTTGCAACGTCTGCTGAAGTTCCTGACCAAACTTGGCCGCTGTTTTCGGCATGTGGGGGATCGATGCTCTAAAGATCTTCAAGATGTAGTCCGATGTGGTGTATTCCTCAGCCTAGAGAAGTTAGCAAGCAAAGTAAAGACAGGAAAAGTAAGAGCATACATTCGTGGGGTTCTTCAAATATGGAAGAAGAGTAGATGCGCTTGAACTGGTGATGATAGAAGGGTACGCGGATGCTAAGAGATGGATGGTCCGAACGCAATTGATGACCGTCTGCAAAAAAAAATAAGAAACTATTGTCTTTAAGGAAGTTCCAAAACTCACAAATCCCGGAAGGTCGGAGGCATCCACCAAGCCATCAATCAAAACACCACATAGCTCAGAATACTTGGCATGCAGAGCTGATGCCTCGGCGCCCTCTTTCTCAGCCATAATCTTGTGCAAAAGATCCTCCAAAGGAGAATGACGGTCCTTGAAAGAGCCTGCAACACCCATAATCACCGCCACCTTATTAACCAACGCGGCGTCACCGTTCTGCCCATGAGAAATGGCCGCTTTGGATGATTTGAGCGCAGAAGGTAATGGAGTGGAGAACCAGAGCTCTTCAACGGTCTTCATCGCAAGTTCCTTCACAGTGTCATCCTCGTCCAACATCCGCAAGACCATTTTTGTCGCAATGTCAACTTGTCGGGGCACGCTGTCTGTGACGACATAGAATGACTTGAGAAGCTTGATCACTCTCTTGCGGACACCGAGTCCAGTATCCTGATGTTCTCTTTTAGTAAAGACTTTCCACAACGTGAAATATTCGACATACCGCTATCCGCTCCGCGATCTTGGGATAGTAGTGACTTGCAACTTCCGGAGAGTCAATCATGTACTTGCCAATCAACTCAACAGCAGCATCTCGCACAGCAGAAGATTGGTCCAGAAGATGCGCCTCTATCGCGTGACGAACATTTTCCTGTCGGCTCGAGTCAGTAAAAACGCCGCAACGATTGCAAAAGGGCACTTACAAATGACAGGATAGAAGCATCGCTGGTGACTATTTGACCTAGGGCCCTCAACGCCTTTGTACGCATAAAGACAGCCGGTGCATCTAATGCCGATAATATGACGTTCAGAACAGGCTGGAAAGAGTTGCGCAATAAGCCCTGAGTCGAACCAATTTCCTCTGCGATACGATCGATTCTGTTGGCTTCCTCCGAGGACCTAAATTGAAAGAATAAGCAGAGAAGGTAGATTGAGTATAAGTAGCTTTACCCCATGTCGAAGATGTCGGCTTGGTCTTTCCAGACAGCCCTCATGGCTTCTTTGAGTTTGACACCAAAAGCGAAATCCTTTTTACCGTCCCTGATGTTCATTTCATCATCATCATCGTCTTGACCATCAGAAACCCAACGGTTCGCCTTTTTGAGGGCGTTAGCTAGTTCTTGTCCAAGAGTCGCAGCTGTAAGCTCTTGTGCACTCTGCAGAACAGATGTAATTAACCAACAAAGGTCATAAAGGAAAGTGTCGCCTACATCATAAGCCTGGTCATCAGAAGCCCGTTTACTGAGGTGCATTGCCACATCTCGATGCGCAGCCAAAAGTTTGTCCAGAGAAGCAACGTCGTTGTTTTTCACAATCTATCGACACGGTTCAGTTCGTCCAGTCAGTCAAAAATGCGATTCACGCACCTCTTCCATCGGCTTCAACAACTTCTTCCCTCGGGATTCTTCATGCTCTTGTTGAACCTTGAGTGAAGTCGACCTGATCCGCGCTGCAATGATACCCAAATGATCAAGGGCAATTGTCTTGGCGGCATTGTTGTCGGCTTCCTTATGGCTGGTCTTCACGTCGTCCAAGAAATTCACCTTCATATGGCGTGTCAGAGTCTGGTCTCAAGAGCACACACACAACGTAGAACGAACCATGTACTTGCAAGCAATACTTAACAGTAAACTCGCAGCAGGCCACTCAGGCCAAAACAATACCACCAAGACGTCAGATATCAGGTTATCAAAGATGATCCGGTACTCTGCTTCATTCGAATTCTTGGTCGTTTTCGTCTTGCCCGACCGCTGAGTCAGGAAGAGTATTATTGTGTGAGCCGCTTTAGTCGCTGACTCGAGACCAGTGGTGTACAATTGGATCTCCTCCTTGTCGTGCTCATCTAGGAAAGGCTCCGAAGTTTGACTGTCATTGAAACTTTCTTGACGTTTTAATGCAAGTTTCTGCTGACGGGCCTTCTCAATCTTTTTGGCTGAGACACGAACATCATGGGCAGAAGTTTGGACCAATTGGAGAAGGAGTGCAGAGACGGTGCGGATGGAACGTCCATCACGTAGACTGCACTGTTGTTAGTGGGAGCAGCGATGTCAAACAAGAAAACTAACCGGAATTGCCCAGCTTTTTGCTTCGTGTCAGAGAGTTTAATCAATGAAGAAAGGATTTCCTCGATAATCCACGACCGTTGGTCTTGATGATTAGCAAAGATCTAGTAAAAAAAGTCAGTACCCTTGATAGATCTCGGCCAAGTGCAACTCTCACACTTCGGATTAATGCAAGCGCATCGAGTCGCAATCCTCTCATCCCACTCTTCCCAAATGTACGAATGACCGAGCTTTCCTTCTCCTTGCCTTTGCCTTTACTATCTCCATCAAGCCCAGAGTCGATGACAAAAAATGGACCAATGGCAATGTAAACCACCTGGATAATGATACTGTCGGACATGGCGACGCCATCTGAGTTGATAAGGATGCTAATGCGAGGAAGCACGGCACACAGACCCTGGAAGATCTCTCCCAAGAGTCGTCGAGGTGTTTCCGTCTGAGAGGACGACGAAGCATTCTTGGCGGTCAGGCGATGCAATAGAGATTCACCCGAAGTCGATTCTGAGGAAGCTTCGACAAACGGATAGACCACTCTAGTCAACTGGTTTTTGATAGAATTTAGACAAGACGTGATCATCTCTTCTGAATAGAGCTGGAGATACGGAGTAAGCTGCGAAAGTTTAAAAGACAGAATAAACAAACCTGCTTTGTCAAACGATCACTCCCCAAGAGGGCTAGACAACATTCCGCAGCGAGAACGCTATCTCGGCTCACCAGCAGCTTTTGCGTTAGTTTATCAAAGTCCAAATCGGTAAGAACATGCTTGGAACCATCGTCTCCATCTTCCCCTTCGCCAGGCGTCGCAGACTTTGACCTTCGCTCGTCGCTCTTTTTCTTGCCCTTCTTCGTAGAGGCTTTCTTCGGAGAAGCTTTACTACTAGGTGCTTGACTACCAGAGTGCATAAAGGGATCTACGTCCTCTCCGACCTTGACACTACGGGTCAGGATCTTCAGGATTCGCGATAGCATCTGGGCGTCGACTTCGGTCATCCTGGCTTTACGAGGTGTGTTGAAGTGCCCGCCAGCAGCTGTTCGTGCCCGTCCTCGGGGTCTGGCTACATGTCCAATATACTTGGTGAGTTTACGGACAGTATGCTCATTTAGATGGGGCTGCGATGGGTCAGGAGACTGGGCTGAAAAGAACGAGATTGGTATATCGCTGCTATCAGCTTCCGAGGGGAGGGAATCTTCCGCATCGAATATGTCTTGCAAAAGCTGTACCAATTTTTCAAGAGGTGCTGAAGAAAAGTTAACAAAAACCACAAGAAAGCTGTAAGAAAGTACACACCCCGATCATCTCTGTCACCAGCCCTGCGTCCAGAAGCTTTTGTCGGAGAATACATGTCACCACCTTTGGACGGACTCGAAAAGTACATGTCATCATTCTCTGTCCCATAACCACCTAGTTCGTCCGGAGACTCGTCGACACGAACCTTTTTGCTCGAGAGAATGGAGGGAGAAGATGCAGACTTACGAGCCGAGGTTGGCGTCAAATAATTTGCAGAAGGCACCTGAATGCAATCCAATGTCCAAGCCTTTCTTTTGCCCGTAGATGTAGTAGTGCTCACAGACGTTGACCTGGAAGATGACACGGTCGTAGGAGTCCTGGGAACTGCAGAAGAGGGTGAATACGAAGAAGACGGGGTGACTGAAGTTGACGCAGCCATACGTGGACGTTGTGGAGTGGATGGGAACATCTCTTTATGGCGCTTGACGAAGGGAGAGGTGATTTCCACAACTGGCTTGCGTTTGCGAGGAGTCATACTTGTAGTCTTGAGGGCCAATGGATCGGGGCTCTCCGAAGTAGCAGCCACGGTAGGACGATGAGGAGTGGTAGGAACAGATTTAGGCGGTTGCATCGCGGATAACTGGCGCGCTTTTTGATCGACAAAGTTGTTGAAGAACTGAGAGGACTGCTCGGGAGGATAATGATTTTTTTGCTGCGGCTGCTGGGGTTGTTGTTGACGCGGAGGTTGTGGCGGTGGTAGTGATCGTGGTTCCATAGGACCCAGAGCTCCCGCCAGTGAAGATGAAGATGAAGAAGGTGGAGGCGGGGTCGGATATGCTGATGCGGGGTGTGAGTGATTGAACATGGACTGTGCCAGGTGGGATGTAGGGTAGTTCGAGGGATGGTCAGAATGAGACCAGCTAGAAGATGCCGGAAATGGATATGACCTAGTAGCGTTTTAGTTTGTGAGGTCAGAATATAGTGTCGAGACGACGTACGACCCGGCCTGCTGCTGCACGTATCCAATGGCCTGATTTCGCGTGTTTTGCCAGTAGCCGCCGTCATTGGGCACTGGAGGACCAGACATGTACGCGATTTCTTGCGCATGTTCTGAATATGGGGGTGGATTCCCCTGAGGATACGAACTTTGTTGGTACGAGTAGTATTCAGGCTGAGCAAAACTCGGTGGTGGTGCGGAGACTGCCATGCTGTCTACATGTCGAATGACTTGAACGAAATTGGCATGCATTCAAAAACCAAAGTTTAACGCATGAAGCTCACCATGACTGGTAGGTGTTGCAGAAGACATTGGATACATGGACAAAAGAGATTGAGCATCTTGAACAGACGAATTCTCTGTTCCCCGACGACCACGCTGGCCATCTGAATAATAGGGATAGTTGTTCGCCATTGTCGTCGACGACGAACAGAGCAGGTGTGACTTTGGTAACGCACGCGAACCCCAGTCACACTGCCTTACCACATGCGCGTTCCAACGCCAGCGCAACGCTCCAAGGTTGTCTGCAAGTCGAGGACCTTGGGAAACGCCTTCAAAGTGCTCAGAACCAGTAAATAATCAACAGTATCATTTTTTTCTTTCGTGGTAGGATGTACGGTGCATAGCCCCTATCGATAATATTAATCGCGCGGATGTTTATGAGCATCTTTCGAAATATACTTTGCAATCAAGCATGGGGAATGCTCAATTTATAGACCGGACTGTAAGGGTGCCGGTGGCAATGACTCTTGTCAACTGGAGAGCTTCGAATACTGCTTCGGCTGCAGGACAAAGAAGCACATACCGGTGGCTCGCTCGATATGTGTTCACTTGGAATAACCGTTTCTCTGCAAACAGCTAGCTCTTCTCTTATCTGAGTATCCCTTCTTTATAGCAAGTCACTTGGACATTAACGGGTTTCTCCCCCAAAGACACCGGGGACTGCATTGTCAAAAATGGTACAAATACAACATGTTTGGCTTCCTTTCCGCCTGAATCAAAACATATACACGTCTTTCTCCTCGCTTCACTCGAATTGAACCTTGTTCTGCAATATGAAAACTTGAGCAATACGGGCGCTGAAACGAAGAGAGGATGACCCACCTTGTAGAAGGCGACGTAACCCTCAATAGGCTTGGCCTTGTCAGTTATCGTGGTGGGGTAATACCTGCACATTGCTAGGTGAGGATATTTATCCGTGCTTGATACGAATTGAAACTCACCACGCAACATCGTTCACAGTCTTCCCATCAACATTAGCATCGTAGTAAGCGGCCGTCCTATGAATGAAGGGAGAACTAGGTTACAAAATCGATATGCAACTACCGAAATGAGCGAACCCCTTCCATGGACAGACAGTGCTACAGAAGACCGCGTTATTACGAACGACGAATTCTGTTTCGGATTCTTGAAATCCGGCTCACCTGGTAGAGGATTGGGTAAATGCAGTCTTGTTGATTGAAGACGGCGGGAAGTAGTGATTGCCTTCGACAACTTTGGTCTCGTCTGATTCCGCCAAGACTGTACCGTTCAAAACGACTTTCATTGTGATGGATCTGGAAGAAATCAACTTGGAATGATTGCTTTATAAAGCAGCAAGCTGCGTCATTCCTTCACCGACACGTGCTACTCAATATTTTAGGGGCTTTCAAAGAGTAATTTCGACGGTGCTTTTACTGATCAGACTGACCGCCCATCATAGCACGGCTACCAACGTACACATAAATACATGAGCAGGGCCGGTCAAGCCTGAGCTACGTAGTTCCTCGGCTGTCACCTGGATATCAATCAACTCGCTCATAGGATCTGAAGGTGGACCTGCACAGAAGTCCAGACTTCGCACAACAATATCATTCTGGGGAACGTTCCGCCGCAAGGCATCAGCTGTTTACAACCGTTCAATAGAGTCCAGAGAAAGTCCAAGCAGTCCATTCCTTGTGAGACGTGTCTTCCACCATAGTTCCTATGCCGTATCAAGCGCACAGGATTCTGATTCTCGTCCCGGCGGCAAGTTTAAACGGATGCCGGATCTGCTACACTAATTTCATGATGAGATCAGTGTGATCAGTGCGACTTGGGCGTACATCAGCTTCCATCTTTCTCTCTGGCTCTTTCTCAATTCTTGCTCGATCTCTATCGTTGATTGAAGAGCCATACAAAGCATCCCCTAGGTCTATTCCTTGGCTCCATCATGCCCTTTATGCAACAAGACCCTTGCGAAATCAATCAGTGATATATCTAATTGCAACTCCGTGAGGAACGAACGCTGATATCAGAATTATAGAAATCACGCTTGCGGCCAGATGGGTGGTCCTTGGAGCTGGCCGTGATCACGGTTATCACCAGAAGCCCCGCTAAAAATCTCAGCGTTCTTATATATATCAACGAGATTCTTTAACCCGAGTCCTGAACTTTCCCCATCTTCTACTTCCATGAGTACTCAAAGCTTTGACTACGTTATCTGCGGTGGAGGGTTGGCTGGACTTGTCCTTGCTAACCGACTCAGCGAGGATCCCCTCGTCAGTGTCGCGGTCATTGAGGCTGGAGGAGATGTTGCGCATTGGCCTGATAGTCAGATTCCGGGTACGTGTATTTACGCGAGGACCTAATCTGGTTAAGCTCACAGTTTGAATAGGGTTCTATACCAAAAATCTTACGAAGCCAGAGATAGACTGGACGTTCTTCACCACCCCCCAGGCTGGCGTCAACAATCGATCTATATACGTCCCAAGGTTCGCTGGACTTCTTTCTCGTTCAAGACTAGCATTTTGATCTTTGTAATGATACACAGAGGCAAGGGGCTTGGTGGTTCATCAGTAGTAAGTATAGATTCCAAAATTACTACTTCAATGATCTGACGACTTCTCAAGCTCAACTTCATGACCTTGGGAAGGTAAAGACCATTTTGCGTCGGCGTGAACGACGAGCTAATTCGATTCAAGAGCTTCCAAAATCGAATACGATGGTTCGTTGAGCTACCAGATAGTCGATTTCAGGTGCTAACATGCCTACTTGCAGCAATGGAGACTCTGGGCGCAAAGGGTTGGAACTGGAACAGTTATTTGAAATACCTGAAGAAGGTTGGTAATTTTACGATCTTTGCGACTCCTTCTGACGGTAACCGCATAGTCTGAGACCTTCAGTGCCGACACAGAATCTGCAGCAAAACACGATTACAAGCCCTCGGAAGAGTTTTACGGTAAAGATGGTCCTCTTCAGCGAACCCTACCCCGCTGGATCAGTGAGCACCACATACCTTATTACAAGGCGATGCACTCGTTGGGTGTTCCACACCAGTGGGATAGCAGCAACGGAAACACTGTGGGTACTGGTACCGGCACCGGTGCCATCGATGGAAACGCTCTTAGGAGTTCTGCCGTATCTGTAAGTGCCTCACTAATCTTACTTACCTTCCGCTACTAAACACTTGCATCTAGGCATACTACGAGCCTGCAAAAGATCGAAACAATCTTACTACCATAAAACTTGCTCGCGTTACCAAAGTCGTGTTGCAAAAGGGTCCTTCTGGAAAGCTTGTTGCCACGGGTGTGGAATACAACCAGGATGGCGCAACCAAGACCGTCGAGGCCAAGAAAGAAGTCATTCTGTCGGCTGGTAGCTTCCAGACTCCTCAGTTGCTTGAACTTTCTGGTGAGTACATCTCCGCATGCTGCATATATATCAGTAACCTTCTGTGTTAGGAGTCGGTGATTCCAAAATTCTCGGCGCACATGGAATCCCTGTGCTCCAAGAACTCCCGGGTGTTGGTGCAAATCTGCAGGTACGTCCTGTTCCATCTTTTGTGTCCTTACGGTTGACAGACAACATTCGACACGTAGGACCATATCGCGACTGGATTCACAGCTGAGATGAATCCCAAATATGAATCTATGGATGTGCTGTTGAGTGACCCCGCTCGTGCTGGTGCAGAATGGCAGCTTTAGTAAGTTCGTCGCCCGAATCTGCATTGCCTGGTTTCTGACACCTTTTTAGCGAAACGAAGAAACAGGGGATGTTCAGTGCTGTCGCATCTGTTGCTTACACCTTTCTCCCCACAAAATACTTTGCCGATATTGCAACCATCAAGAAGGCGGCTGAAGACCCTGCCGTTGATCGAGAAGATACTGGTTTGAAGGGCGTGACAAAGACAATCAAGCTCGAGAAAGAGTGGTTAGAATCTGACGAGGTTCCCCAACTCGAGTGCGTCCACTTTCTGTCCGGTATCCTCATTGCCTTTCTCATTTGATTGTGTTCAGAATCGTCCAAGTCCCCGCCTTCTATCCTCAACCTGGCTACGCCTCTGAACCTGGCAAACGCTACTTCTCTATCTTCACCGGTCTGATGCACCCCCTCTCTCGTGGTACTGTCCACATTGGTAGTGCGGATCCTCTCGCTGCCCCCGTTATCGACCCTCGCTTCTTGGACAACAAAGTCGACATTGCCTTGCTTACGTCGGCTCTGAGATTTGCCAGAAAAGTTACTCAAACCGAGGCTTTGAAAGATTATAACCTAAAAGAAGTGATCCCAGGTGAGAACGTCCAATCGGAAGAGGATCTGCAAGAATACGTGAAGAATACTCTTGCAACCGTTTTCCATCCTGTTGGTACGGCTGCAATGCTTCCTCAGGAAGACGGTGGTGTCGTAGATGAGAAATGCTTGGTCTATGGAACTGACAACCTCAGAGTAGTGAGTACATGTGAAGATAATTCAGCGTACGTCTTGCCTGACCATTTCCCAGATTGACGCATCAGTTATACCTGTGCAGATCGCAGCACATACTCAAGCAACTGTATATGCTCTCGCTGAAAAGGTTTGCAGTATTTAGACTAATGCTTGCTCTATGCTGTACTGACTTGATTTTTTCAGGCTGCAGACATTATCAAAGGAAACTTGTAAATTTTGCGTGTTAAGGAATGTTGGAAGGATCTGTATTCAAAATGATCTCTAGATATGTACAACTGTACCTATAAATGTGGCACTTATAAATGGCCCGTGACTGTCAGAGCTTTGCCTTCGCCTTCCTCATCTCGTTAGCCTTTTCGCGGAGAACCCGTCGCAAGAGCTTTCCGCTAGGGTTCTTTGGAATAACAGAGACAAATTCGACTCCACCTGCTAACTGCTTGTAATGAACCTTGTTATCCGCGACATGCTATGAAATGCAAGTCAATATCATTGCAATGTACTGGCCGAGTGACACAAACCTTCTTTATGGATTCCTTGATCGTGTTGGCAGCGCCAGCTTGACTTTCGACTTTCTTCTGGGCCTCTGCTGACAGGACCACAAACGCCACTGGAACTTCGCCGCCTACAAACAGTCAGTGAAGATATCACAACAAGAATACATCAATCAGACGCACTGTAATCATCAGGTACTCCCACAACACAGGTATCAGAGACGTCAGGATGGTTTAGAATACATCCTTCCAACTCTGCCGGAGCAACTTGGAAACCGCGAACTTTCATGATTTCCTGTAATACAGGTTGAGTATGTTCTTCAGAGACTAAAATAAAATGTTACCTTGATCCTGTCAAGGATCCAAAGATTATTGTTCCTATCGACCTTGGCCTCGTCCCCGGTCTTTACCCAGCTGTGATTATAGTGAAAAAATTGCAACCTCAGGCATCAAAAAATAACACATACCCATCAATGAATGTTTCCTTCGTACTGTAATAACATCAGAACACAGTTATGAGTACGAATATTCAGAAGACTTACGCTTGTTCGTTGTTAAAATAGGCGAGGGCATTTGAAGGGCTGTAAACAAGGAGTTCACCAGGTTCGTTGTAGCTAGCGTAAGTCCCGTCCGGCTTTAACACACGAGCTGAGTAGTTTTTGCTATTAAGAGATCGGTTGAGCAGAAGAAAGCTGTATTTCTCACCTCGGACACCAGGCATTAGTTGACCACCGCCTTAAGAATGTTAGTATGCTTCATCCGCAAAGATGACTTGAATAGGCTCACATCCAGGCGGACCTCTTTTGCTGTCAATTGACCAGCAAGCAGACGCTGTGCACGTCTCAGTCATGCCTACTCAAGAGTATGAGTTGCAAGCAAGGAGTAAAGGAATGTATTCACGTACCATACCCTTGCCCTACGTGCGCATCCGGCAGAAGCGAAATAAGCTGTTGATGGACCTCATTTGAAAGTGGTGCGGCTCCGACCATGACGCTTCTAACGATACTTTTCAAATCATAGTTCTTTACTGCCGGGTGCTGTGTGATTAGATCCATTAGCTTCTAAGTCCGCTGAAAAACAGTAGTAGTTGAACCTTGCAGAGAAGGACGATTTGAGGAGGAACGAGCCTGTAGAATGTCAATGCATTTCATGAGACATTGAAACGATAGACATACATCAAGTGGCCAATGCTGTACTTCTGGATGCTATCAAGCATCTGAACAAAATTGAATTTGGGAACGACCACAATAGTCATCTGAAGAGGGATCATGAAATAGTCCAATAGCTAGTTTTATGACATACTCTGGCAAACAGAGCAAAGTGCAGCTGCAATATACGGTCAAAACTGTAACGAGTTTTAATTCGAAATGGGACATACAACGAGGACAAGTCCATAAATATCTTGAGGTTGCAAAGCATAAACAACCAACCACTTTGCAGAATAGCGCAGTACTCACGATAAAAAGGAAGAACTGCATACATGAGCAAGTGGTAGAAGCAAGGTAGACGACGTCCACTCACCTCCAATCGCAACATCTCCGTTTCTAAACCTTTGCTCATCCCAGGAAGTGTAGTCTTTATAAACCTTGTGGTGGATTGCAAACTGAATGACGTTTGTTATCAGCGAAAAATGAGGGATTGCGACTGCCTTCGGCTTCCCGGTAGTTCCTGGTTCCCGGCATCAGTTATCACCGGTTTTCACGACAAGGGAAGGCTACTTACCAGAAGAGTAGCTCAAAAATGCAAGTTTTGTTGTCGCGTCTATCTTGGGCTCAACAAATGCAACAGTTTGGCTAGACCCGAATTTTACTAGCTCGTTCACAGTTGGTAAACTGTGCTTCTTTGCCCCACTAGGCAAGTCAAGTACGATAATGCGCTCTTTGGAGATTCCGGCGGCTCTTGCAGCAGAGAGAGCGGTCTCCAGCGCTTCAGGGTGAACAAGGATGAGGGATGCACCACTAGATTGTAACTGATACTCTAATTCGTTACTTGTAAAGTCCGGGTTAGCACCTCTAGGATTCCAGTGAGATGGAAAAGTAGAAGATAGAAGTTTAGACTGAAACATACGAAACAATTCCTCCGAGCCTATGTGTAGCCCATATCGCGACTGGATAGTCTACAGAAAGAAACAAATGAGGAGAATTCAGGAGGACGAGACACTGACTACGAACCAACGTGGTTTCGGCTAAATATTAAGACTAGAGGAAGATAAACTATTTATGCAAAGAGATAATGTGGACGACACGCGTACCGACGTCGTTCAGGCCTATGTTTACCTATAAATCGCTAATTGTTCGAGAAGATACTGTAACTTACCAATGTTATACTTGATCCTAAATGCATTTGCAAGTCCAGCTGTCCTTGACTTCAACTACACTAAAGTTGAGAGGCACGTCACAGGTATCCATAGACCACCTTACCTCGTCCACCCAAATCTTCCTTCCAGTACCGTCTTCAATCAACCAGGGTTGTTTGTTCGACTTGAACGCGTCTAGTCTTTCATTGCTTCCTCCCACGAGCTGAACACCATCCTGGAAGTCCAGGAAGAACTGAGGTATCGAAAGGTGTGTAGGAATGGAAGGTAAAGTCACCGAAGTCTGGAATACCGTCATGATAGATAAGCACAGCAGTGGCGAGAGGGAATGAGAGAGTGACGCTCAGAGTTTCTGTGCCGTATATGTACATGTCCGGGTAAAACATCAGAGCAATCGACCAGCTGACCACGGGTGTGGGGAAGAGAAGCGGGGAAATTTGCATTCTGACATCACTTGCGCATGCGCATGCGCGGTCGGTATGGTCCAAAATTTCTGTTTCCTCCCAAACTGCATGTACATGTTCAGCATAAGCTTATGGGATGATGGTGGATACACAATTATTATCTCAGGCTTGACGCAGACTAGGGGTGAAAACCGTATTTTGCGTGTATGATGTTATTTAAGACCATCATTTTTACATATAAGCTTAAAGTAATAAGTGGCCGGCGACTGTGTTCAATAAGTACGCTTCTTTATGTCCAGAGACTCAGACTATATCGCTGCATCGGTTAGGCACAGCGCTCTTCAAGTGCGCTCCATCGGATCCGCTGCGAGCGTCCACACGATCCGTGCCAGGTAACTGGTCGACATTCGCAACACGGTCCCGCATTTCGTGCGACTCAACCTGGACAAAGACACGAGAGTCTCCTTTGTCGTACTGAAGAGTGGAGTTAGTCCGATGTAATATTCGCGAAAAATATTTCAGCATACAGCTTTCGAATTCCCTACTTCGATATTTGCCAATGTACTTGAACTATTGTGCGTGATGTTTGAGCTTGAATTTGTTCCGAAAAACTTGACGCGAGGAGAACTGGCGTAGTTCCACCCGCCACGAGAATTTAGACTGCTCATTAAGGAGTTTGCGTATAGTTTGCACAGTGGAAAGTTGAATATGAGATGCCTATTTCAAGTTGATTCACATACCCAAAGATGCATACCTACTAGGACACTTACGTTCCGGTGGGCTGAGAAATGCAACCTATTAGTCTAGTGGAGTGCCGAGAAAAAACGACTATACGCACATCAATCAGGAAAAAGAGGAGGTCAAGAAAAGCAACTAGAGCTGTGAGCAAGCCAGTTTGCATCGTGACTAAACAAGATCACATTAGAGCTCGTTGATGGGGAAGATTGGGCAGAGAGATTTACGCCTAATGATCCTATCAACCAGTTCATCCGAGGCTTGGAATCCAGTCTTATGAGTCTTCTGGAAAGGCCGCATAGTCCACGATGAACAACAATGACATAGCTACGCAAAGAAATCGGACCATACCCTGTCCGAAACATCAGCAAAATGCATAGGTACAAGACTAGAACTTACAGATGCCATACCAAAACTGTAGTGATAATCAGATCCCCGAAACACTCCGCTACTAGCCAAAGAATGACCGACCACTATTAGAGACATGAGTTGAGTACCGGCGCCGAAAGCTTAGCAAAATCTCCATACGTACCTTGAACTCACGAAAGTTGACGAATTCTGGTATGATACCTACTTCGAAAGCGGTAATGATACCTCCAACTGTAGCCATTAGCGCGCATTAGAAGGTTCGCACTTGAAGGATCCAAGGTCTTACCGGTTCCTGCAAGCGTAGATACTAGGATGACTCCAACAATCCACGGATTATTGGTGAGAACTTTGACCCGCCACGCAAAGAACAGCTGAACCATCCCAGCGACGATACCCTACCGATAAGTAATAAGTATTTGACGCTTTGGACGGCGGAAGAACAGATACCGTTAGGGCGGGGTCTAGCGAGTTCTATTGAGCTAATGCATAACATGGGTAGATGAGATAGACACACCGGTAGCGAAAACTGGAGAAGGGCGGGAAATGGGTTTTTCGGATTAGGCCTCAGGACGAGCAATTTGGAATAAACATACCCCAAGTGGCTTTCCCAAGGTAAGGAACGTTAGCTACAAAGGCAGATTGTAAGCGAGCTATCCACCAATACGATCTCGAACGTACAGAAATGTTTAACAAGTGCGTCGTACAGATAGATAGCGTCGAAAATGGTGTTGAGGGAGTCTGCAAGAAACAGCACACCAACCTAGACCAAAGAATCAGAAATCGCCTTTGAGAAAATGACAAGACCTACAAAAATCTTCATCCACAATCGGTCACTGTAGTTGAACAATGAGCAGTATGATAGAACGCGTTGGTGTAGCACGCTTACTTTTTGAACGTAATATAGTAGAGGTATATCTGGGTGATCATGATGCCATGAAGCAGGATGTTGAATAGAAATCCAATGAACATTGGCCCGTGTCTACATGCCGCGTTCGTTAGCTCGCCATTGGACCATTGTGAAGCCGAGGCGACGTACGCGATTTCAGCTGGCCCTTTCATGGCTGTCACAGCGGAATGAAAAGAGAGAAAAGATGAAGGGCTGAAAGACGAGTGCAGTGAATAAATAAGAAAAAGAACGCATTACAAGGTGCAAAGGTCCTGCCATATCCGGCGAAGTGATCACGCGAAGACGTTTGTGCTACTCGTCTTCGCTTCGTATGGGCCTTTTTGCTTGTCAGCTAAGCATTAGCTCCACAAGGGTTGGCAAAAATACATCCAGGGCAAGTCGAACAATATCCAAGTAAGTACAGACGTATAAACCACCATTGTCGGCCACGGAGTGTAAGATTCAGACAGGATGTTTCAGACTTGACTACTGTACATCTAAATCTTTCAATCGCTCCAGAAGCGCACTAGGAAAAGGACACAATACAATGAGCTTAACTCCAAGGCCAACACGAATTCCGGTTTCGTCCTAGCACTAACTAGTCAGACGCACGCCAATCCTATAAACCAAGATACCGAACAGTGCTGAGAGGCCTCCAATGCTGATACACGAACTTTGACACAGAACAATTTGCGGCTTGGATTAGGAAGGGTAAGATAAATATTGATCAGGGAAGGAATGGCTAGACCTTGCAGTGCCAGTAGTATCGCTGCAAGACCAGTTTCAAGCACGGATTCGTTCCAAGTTGAATACATACATAAGGCATTCTCGACTCTAGATCTCTTAATACTTAGCATAAAAACATCCTGGGCATATCAATATGCCAAAAGGTCTGAGTCTAACGTCTTCCAGAAGCTATTTGGCCTACGACAATTCTTGAATGGCTGCTGGAAACCCGTCTGCGGAGTACAGTAGACGTGCCTTTGGCCGCAGAGGAGCGGTGCTGTAACTGGTAGAAAGCGTCAAAGGCATCCGAATCGCACCAGAGGCACTCTTGCTCCAGGCACAATTGGAGATAAACGAATAGTCGAGATTTCGAGAGCAAAAGTTTCTCTAGAAAGGAGTTGAAGGCTTTGAAGTATAATGTTCGCGGCAGGCTTGTGCATACTGTAGGCTTATGCCCACGCGTTATATTTTTTCTTTCTCTCAACCTTGTAAACATAACCGCGGCTGGTCACTCCTTCACCTTCTACTGCGATTGCACCGGAATCGCATCCAAGAAAAACGTCCCAAGAAACCCTAGAAATTCATAGATATGCCTCTAGATGGACACTCCTTTCTCGTATCACAAGGTTGGGCAGGTAAAGGTGCTGGTCTACGGCAAGGAGCCATCACACGTCCTATAACCGTGGCCCAGAAGAACAATTTGGGTGGCTTGGGCAAAGACCGCGATGAGGCCTTTCCCTTCTGGGACCAGTGAGTCCCATATTCTTTCTAGTAACTAATGCTAATATTCACAAGTCTCTTCACTGCGGCCTCGAAAGCCATCACCCTGAAAATACACGACTCCGACGATTCCGACTCTGTATGTTATTCATGTTCTCCTAAATTCATTTCTTATCTTTGTTTAGGATACTACTGGACCCGCAGCTTCCACCCTAAAGCGTACAAGTACAGGAATCCTCTCCAATCGCCGCCCTGTCGATTTACCCTCCACGTCTACATCTGGGACATGCACTCCTGAGCCATCTAGCTCTACTGGTCCACGTCTAAGCTTACTTGCTCACGCAAAACGCGAAGCAGCCAAAAGGCACTTGTATTCCAAGTTTTATAGAGGTCTCGTTCTGGCTCCAGATACTAAAAGTGCACAGGAACCTCCAAATACACCTGGCACATCGATCAAAACGATGGCAGCGGTGGAAACCACTTCGGACCCGTCACCATTTGTCGTAGAGAGTATTGAGAACAAAAAGAAACGCAAACGGAAGACCGAGACTGAAGAGGAGAATTCTGAGAGGCAGGAGAGGAAGCGTTTGAAGAAAGAGAAGAGAGCGAAGAAAGAGCTCAAGGCAAAGGAGAAAATGGAACGAAAGGAGCTCAAAGCGAAAGCAAAGTCGGAAAAGCGGGCCCGTAAAGAGAAGAAGGAAGAAAAGAGGAGGAACGGAGAGAAGGGGAGTGGGAAGACAGAAATTTTTGATGCTGAAGAAACAGACTCAGAGAGGCGGGAACGAAAGAGGCACCGAAAGGAACAGGTCAGATCAGGTCTGATTTCAGGAGCTGTTGGGGATCTTTCAATCAGACAAAAAAATCCTGGCGCTACTGAAGATGGATCGCTTCCGAAAAAGATCAAGAAGAAATGCAAAGATGCTGCTTAGGACCGAACGCGTTAGTGCAGATGTCGTCCACTGAGTAGGAGACGCAGACCACGACATTACCAATATCATTACAATTTTTGTTTATCTATTGGTACATAATAAGTAACATCCGAAGACCATGAGCAGGCAATATCAACTAATGAGAAGTTCAAGAGTACTGAGAAACTGCATCGTTCCCTCCTTCCTTTGAATTACCCTGCTAACAAACAATCTTTGAATGCACGAAGCTGATGCTGATACACACGAAAACGATATGAATTCGTTGATTATGAGAAAGAAATAGCTGTGAAAATACCATGATTTAGAAGAAACAGACCCTGTCATGTGAAATTAGATGACAATAGCAACATTCGAGATTACGCTCTAGCACTGCGCCATGCGCTTTGCATTGCGATACGGCGAGCCTAGACAGTATTTGTCAACGCCACAAAGAGACACGGGTATAGCAATACCACAGACCTGATCAAGGGAAATTGAATCCTCCCTCAACTCGACCCGTTGCCGACCATCCTCCTCTTCCTCCTCTTCCTCATCATCGAAAGCAGTGCGTCCTATTGATGTACGCATGCCTCCAAACGCAGCCTTGCCTCCAGCAAGGGAAAATGGTGATGTTGCGACGGCAGTGCCAAACACACTTGCATTCTTAGGTGCACCAAAGGCAGCAAAGTCTGTGACAACTTTACGTGGCGGTGATGCCGAAAGAGTGGGTGATCTAGGTGCAGCCTTAGATGGAGGTGAACGAGGAGGGGTAGCAGGACTATAAGAGTAACTGCTACGTGTCAAGGAGGCGCGGGCTTGAAGATATTTGTCTGTGAATCGAGTGCCTTGCACCTGTCAACATGAGGTCAGAAGAAGCCATGAAGACAATCATGCGGGTTATACCCTTCGTAAATGTGGTCGAGCTTCTGCCAATGACGGAGCCTCGATGAAAACGTTGACGTTATGTATCGATTCCTCTGATTCTTTATAGATACTCTCAATCACTACCTTCTTCGTGCTTTCGTTTCGCAGTAGCAAACGCTCGTGGAGTTCTCTAGCGACGTCGTCCACGCTTTCATTGTTGCCCAAAATGCGTTGTGCAACCGCAGCACCAACCTCCCTCACCAGTCGTTCCATGTCAAGGTTTTCGAGAACGCTACCGACAATTGCGTGTGTGAGGAGGTCTGCAGTGGTCAGAGGTAGCATCAAGCCTGAAGTGATGCCCGTGATGGCTTTGTAAAAGTCCGTTGCATACTAAAACTCAATCTGAGGATCAGTAAGGGTAGACGGAAATTATAACTTACCTGATAGCCACTTAGAGCTGGTTCACAAGCAACAAAGAACTGTGAATGGGTTTCTAAGCAAGGTCCGAGAGTAAGCTAAAAATGTACTCACTAATGTAATGCCGCGACTAGCCATCATACGAGCGACTTGCAAAGGATCATGGCCATCAGGCGATCCTTCGTCAAAACCTGTACGCAAGGTCAGTAGCTTGAAAAAAAGAAAGCAGCTGCCTGTACTCACCGTCGCCATATTCTCCTATACCATGAGGCGGCGCATCCGCAATGAGCACAACCATTTTACTAGCATTTTCCCTCCAATCCATATTCAATGCCTCAACCAGCGCAGCTGTTACCGCCTCGGGTCCATCTCCACCCCCAGAAGCATACAAACTAGAAAGATCTTTTTGTACCTTGCTAATGTCCGATGAGAATCCAAAGTTCTTCACGATGTATGTATGATCCTGAGGAGGGTGATCTCGAAAGGCGACAAGTCCAATGCGCAGATCTTCTCTGACTTGCAGCTTCCCAGATTCGAATATATGCCCACAGATATTTTCGATGTTCTTTGTAGCGGAGGAAATGTAACTGCCTTGACTCCCAGTACAGTCTTGAACGAAGACCAGATCACTGTAACGAATGTTAAAGGAGCCTGAAAGAAGGAATAAAAGAGCCACGTACAGCATCTTTCGGTTGGGATCAACCTGGTTGCTGAACTGGGAAGCTTGAGGAGGAAAAGACTGAGAAGGTGCTCCAGAGTCGAAATCCATGTCTTCGTCCATTACAACTCAGATGGGATACTTGAAATAAACAGGTGGGTTTCAGAGGTTGAGCTAAGAAGTGGTTAAGTAGCAAAGAACAGGGTTGTGGATAGTGGTTAAAAATTGAGATCGATAGAAATAAATCCTCAAGCGTCCTGCTTGCAAGATCCACGATGCATGAATCATACCTCCCACGTGTTCATTTCGGAAACTCTGCGGTCACTGTATTGTCCTTGTTTTCCCCATTGTTCTATGTCTCTGTTTGAGCTCTCCGGATGCCAAATCATTCGACTCTCAGTACCTAGGCTTTTCGCCCACAAAAGGAGCGGGACAATGGCCAAAAAATAGGAGCGCAAATTCAAAATAGCAATTACATCACTCATGAATGCATGGTAACGGGACCGCTACCTCGCGCAGCACTGCAAGCTTATGAACTCGAGGCGCGTCGATCTCAAACCTTGCCCTAGATCGTAGCAATTAGAAGATGATTAAAGGGCGTATGTACTAGTAGGCTAGCTCCCAGCTGTATATAGACATCCATCAAGTAAAGATACCTCCGCTTCTACCGCCTTCCTCCCAAAAGCCAACCACCCCAAGTCCCCATCCAACTCGGCAATCCAACTCCAGGCCTTAATAGTGTCCGGTACAACATCAAAAGTCCAGCCGTACACCCACCGAGGAGGGCAGTGACTGTAAAGTACATTTTTACTCTAGCGGATGCAGACAATGCACGTTCAGCGCCGCCCGGTATCGATGAGAGTCTGTGAAGGGTTATCTAAGGGAAAGCCACGACGTGAATTAGAAGAAAACACGCACGGATTCATCGCAATACTGCAAATGGCATGGAACACATCGGCAGTCTGATTTGTCTTCACACTAACCGAAACCGGGACTTGTAGCCCTAATCTTCGACAATACACATCAGGTTGGACCTCATGCCTCTAAAACATGGACGAAGCGTTGATCAGGACTTTGATATAGAACCATTTGGTGAATAAAACGGACCTGTTGCGCCAGATCAAGATCGGACTTGGTGGCCACGAAGAGAGTTGGAATATGGTCAAGGCTGTATTGTTGCTAAATCAAGCTAAGGATGAGTGACATAGAGAGAGATGGAAAAACTCACCCGTAAATTACTGATATACGAGAAGGAATTGGTATCACTTGAATCATAAACATAAACCATTACATCCGCCAAATCCGTCTTCTTCGAATTTCGCAGAGTTTCGGGTTCATATTTGGACCCAAACTCTTGTAGCTAGCACTATCTTCAGCGAAATCGAGATTGTCAAGTCCGAGTGGAACCTACCACAAGGTACTTCTCCGAGCCAGCGATATCGACCGCATTAACTGCACTGATCATTTTCTTCGTCGGTTCATATACCTCCTTGAAAGGTTTCTTCAGGAAAGACCGCAGTAGGGAAGTTTTTCCGGAGCCGGCTGCTCCACAGACATAGCACAAGAAGACGTTTCTTGACACCTTGCCCTTACGTCTATCTATCTTCCGAGCCCTTGTCACTTGAAGAGCACTTGTCCGGTTTTCGTCAGGGTAGCCAAGGTATGCAAGGTAAGCCAAGGTAGTTTTGTGATCAAGAAGGGTGGTCATACTATACATGACTTATTAACTCATTGAAATCGGTAACGGCAATGAGTATGTAAAACTCACCTCCACTGTGCTAACCATCCTTGCAGTGTCACTGCCCCAGTCTCGTCAGTAAGAGTCGTGTCCGGGAATGTCTGTGACGCCCAAGGGTTTCCTGGAGCAGTATCAAAGACGTCTTCTAATTCCGACGGGTTAAGGGCGCCATCTTGATCCTAGATTCCCTTATGGGTTATAGAAAATATAAAGCTGCAGACACACGAACCTTGTCAAATGCTTCAAATATATCCGTGAAAAACTGATAACCTGATGGGCTAAGTTCCACCGAACAATCTGAGGGTACATCAAACCTATGGACCGGTCAATCGTTGAAAGGGGTACAAAAGGGATAACTCACTTGGGCGACAGGAAAGCTTCTGTTAGTCTCAAGTCCTCTGCATAGCCGAACCTTCGTAGAACCGTCCAAGTAGTTTCCAGGCGACCTCGTTGAATAAAAATCGTATGCAGATACAGGAAACCGGCTTCTGTCAGACCGCCGTCACGGACGCCTCCAGGCGCATGTTCGTTAACCATCTCCCTAATTCCTTCAAGTTCTTGAAGCTGAAGGGGGGCATCGAAACATTTTCTCTGACATCGTGTTGATAGACGCTTAGGAAGCGGCGTATGTGTAACTCACCTGGAACTCGTTCAACTCGGCAGGATCGAGGATACCATCCTTGTTGGTATCGCAAAGTTTGAATATTCTTTTCAATGCCTTGATGCAAGCCGGCTTTAACACCTGGCATCCACATTTGAGTGCCGTATATCACTTCCCCATTTGCCAAACGACACTTACATGGTCCCTCGAGTCATATAGCGGTGCTGTAGGATGAAGAACTGCCTTTTGAGCGAAGTAGAAAACCTCCGACACGTTCAAAAGTAACTTGGCAGAACACTCTACACATGTCTCGACCTCCTGAGTAGAACTTGTCAGAGGACGCTAGCATAATATGTCCAGGGCACACCTTGAATTCGTTCATGATAGGTATAATTTCATCCTCGAGAGCTTCATTTGTGACCTCTCCCCCTCGCAAATCAATCTTGTTGCCAACCAGGATAACCGGAACCTGCACATCTACATGAATTTTGAGAACGGATGTGAAGCAAGAGTTGCTCACATTGACACCGAGTTGACGGAAATGTGGAAGCCAATACGTCGGTATTCGATCGAAGGAGTTGGGGTTGTCTATCGAGTACACGACGCATATAACATGAGCTTTACGGATTTCGGATTCGAGGTGTGCATGGTCTTGAGGTCCAGCTTTGATATTAATGAATATAAGCTATTGCTCAAGCCCGAAAAGAGTTGCGACACACCTCCAGAGTCGACGATATAAGTAGTTACATTCTCCGGGGTCACCTCTGGTGGTATCGTAACTTCTGGGACGATATGCTGGACCTGATGCCGCCAGACAGATTAAGAAAACGAGAGACGCGTAAAGTGTATGAGACTTGCTAACGTGGTGGACGAAAGACTCTTTAATAAGAGACGTGACTATCGTACTTTTCCCGACGCCCTCTGTGGTGCTGTGTCAACGAAAATCCATTTGAATGGAAGATAAAGCTGACCGTCACCGACGAGAAGAATGCGCACATCCCTTCTCATGTCCCCGAGAGTGGAGTTAAGGTCTAAAGAGTGAAGAAGAAGAGGGTATGATTTTCGTGTGCACAGAATATTGGCCCACTACCGCCGTGCCGACCACGCGTTCGCTGGATTCAAATAAGGAAGGTTTCTCGCACGCATATAACCTCGGTCTGCTCAAAGTGCTGGAGGCCATTTTATCAGTTCATGAACTGACAAGTTACCATGGTTATGCGAGAAAAGATTTTCATACTGGTCCAGCTGCGTCTCTATTTCTATATTTTTATGGTATTCAGTCTGGTATGCTAACTTGGACGGTATACTAGGTATAGTATTACAAGCATAAAGTAGTATAGAATGATACAGTACACTATTTTTTGAGATTCTTGATTATTGTCACTTGTTACCCCCAGTCATCAGAATGCCGTACCTCCAAAGTGTCCTGGGTGGTGGACAATGTCTGCATCTCTAAGGCTCCTAGGGCACCACGCACAAGTCGCGATTGTTCCTTGAGGAAAAATGTTTCAGTGGGTGAGACCCTTCGCCGCAGGGATAGAATTCTTCCGGGAGGATTAAGCTATTGAGACGAGCGCTAGAATGTAGGCCTACTCACAATCGACACGCCAGGACATCGGGAATCATCAGCATGAACGGCATAACGACACCATCGTACTGTCGAGCCCTCCTTCAAGTGAACAGACATCAGAATTATCTTGCATCAAGGAGTATCTGCGACTAACTGTGCATATGTAATCGACGCAGAGAGGTTCAGCGCAGACATCACGATAAAGGCAGCAAAGCCTTGTAGTACGAAGAATTTTCCAAGGGCACCCTCAAAGCTACGATTCCGAAGGCAGTGCTGTTAAAACCAGGCTAAGCAAGTTCCTAATAGTGGACTTCATGTAACTGACCATGAAGACAATGGCCATCATCAAGACATCCATGAGAAAAGCTGTAAACTGTAGAAATGATCCATCAGTCAACTTGATTGAGACACGAGGGATTTGAAGTACAAAGACAACCTGAAAAAGAAAGCTTCAGACAGGAATCACGAGGTATCAAGAATACGCCATACACAAGATGCGGTAGCACTTCCAAAATTGAAGTCCAGCTCCACCGCCCCTCCATCATTAGCATAACATCCGGACTTTCCAAAGAGCTGGAAAGCGCCAACTTCGACTGGAAAAGATTCAGATAACAGCAGTAATTCTTTCGACGGGTAAACGCACGAATAAACCATTTCCCAAACAACCAGATCTCCGCTCCCGCCAATACAAGGTAACATAAACATAGAATATAAAGCATTCTACGTTCGCGTCCCGTAAACGCGTATGCCCGCATCAGAATTACGGCCTGAGCAGAAAGTGGCTGCAGAAATGAAGTTTAATTTATTGGAGGAAGATAACGTCAATAGTAAGTTGTACTGCACTTACAAAGATAGCTATGGTACCATATATTGGGTGTACCACCCTCTCACAAAACTCTTCAGTGTGATTGTTGAGCCACAGCCAAAGGTATACCGGAAACAATAAGAGAGGGTAGTATCGGCAAACAAGGTAAGCCGTTTTCATCGTGGTGAAGGGAGCTTTCCATATCTATAGAGTTGTCAGTAAGTCATCTCCGAGATTTATATCGAAATTGCAGGTGATGGAGCCGACGCATGGCAACGATGAGGCGGCCTGAAGAAACTCACCAGTTCGTATTCTTCAGCAATGGATAACACCCAATCATAGACACAAAGAACGTAGACAGCTGAGAGACTTGATTAGATCGTTCAAAATAGAAATGCGACGAGATCGAACCAAGGCTGGAATATCGCGCCCTAAAAATACACTTCAATGACATACATAATTCGAGCAGGAACGCGCCAGACTCACGACGCTATGATGGAACCCCCAACTGCGAGAACCGACTCTAGAGGTAATGGCAAAGTCGCATTGCCAATGTCTGCCATAGGACGCGCTGAAGATAAGCATAAGAGTCAGTCTCGGAAGATGAGAGATTGTTCCCAAACACGCACCTGGTAACTTTTTAGAGTTTCTGGAGCCAATCAAATATATCCGGCATTATCATGCACCCAGTTATTGAGCCTCGAGGTGGCTGGTACCGAAGGGCAGCACAGGAGAAGACAAGACGAGAGGGGGAAAGGAACTTCTGAAGACCTCATATGTACTGATTAATATACAAGCATTTGGAAATTCGGGGACCGACTGACAGCAGGCAACAATATACCGTACAGGTCCTGATAAACCGCAACGCCCGGTTAATGTCAAAAATTATCCAAGGGCCATCTCGTGTATTGTCTTGTAATTAAGATCGCCTCGAGGTCTCAGGGAGAACTAGTCGCTGTTGTCTGAGATTGCGATATTGTACAATTTTCCTTGAAATAAGCTCAAATGAACCACCACGGTGAACTCACGGTTGCAAACCGGTGAGAACGTCGTATGACAGATGATTGAATTTTTCTATGGTGATCTGTTCAACGAGTGATGGAAGTTGGATGAAAGTCAGCATCGAGTTGGTAATATATAATGAATATTGACCACTGCTATGATTCTTCTCGGTCCCCGAAACAGAGCTAGAGTAAGTGACTTAGGAGGCTAACTGCGGGAGTGATATTCATCGAATATTCATCGACAATGACTCCTGTCATCAGGCGATTGCGTAGCGGTAAAAGCACCCGACATTTCTTATGTGTACAAATGGGACATAGGGCGGGGTCGGCAACGGTTGCAATGCCGTGATTTCTGCGATGCCGCCAGCAAGTATGCGATGGATACAGAAGGTATTCGCGTTACACTATGGGACAGAATGTATGATCACTAGCAAACTACCTCATCCATCTCCTCGTCGTCTGAATCTTCTACACCAGTAAGCGGAATAATCTCGGGGGTACGTTCAGGATCTTCATCCGTCTGTACTGGTTGCGACAGCTCTTGTGGCAGCTCTTGGCTCTCCGCATGTACCTCGATACTTGGAACGTCAGACGGAGCTTCCCAGGGCACCGCTTGGGATACAGACATTTCCTGAGCCATCTCTGACAATTGTGCCGCTAGTAGAGCCAACTGTGCTTGGAGCTCAGCACGTATACTATGCTCCGCATCATTATCATCCCCAGGCGCATGCGCCACAGGGCGTTTTGAGGCGACTGTTTTGCTACCTACACTGGAATGGTGACCATCGACAGGAGCCGTCTCGCTCGGGGCCTCTGGCCCTGATGGTGATGGTTGGTCCGAGAGCACAGCGTCGTCATCCGTGTCCATCTTGAGTAAAGCACCAAAATTGATAGCTTTGAGAATATGCTGAGCTGCTTCGTATGCATCCCCAAGCTCGCCAGACTCTTCCTGAACATTAGACGAGGACACTTCAGCATTTGAACTGGTCTGTGATGCGACGCCAGTTTGTGGTTGTCGACCAGATTGATAACTGTATGCAAACGGCTGTTTGGAAGCAAACACAGACTGCCCTGGTCGTTGTATAAGAGGAGTTTTTGTGAACGGTGGAGGTCGGGTTTGAGGCGAGGGTGCTGACGTTGACGTAGTGAGAGTCTGCGGTCTTCGTGTTGTTCGACGCGTCGTCTATTCAGAACGGTCAGCAAATACTCGAATGTACGGTACTATAATCTCACCGTTCCGCCCTTCCATTCAGGATTCAATCGATATTTACCACTACTGCTCTTTTCGAAACGGCCTCTCCGGTAAGCCTTTTGTAAAGCCTGACTGGCAGAGGGGCGAAAATTGGATTGGACGGGATAATGGGATGCCACCCAAGTGTACAAGTCCTTTGGTGCTAAACCTTCAGGGTCTTCAACACCATCGCTCAATGCTTCGACAATCATATCCTCGTAACTCGGAAGATCATCTATATTTGCAGATTCCTGTGCCTGCGCTTGCTGACTAGCCAAAGTCACAGCGGGAGGGGCTGGTGGTGGTGGTGGTGGTTGATAGCCTGTAACAGATGGAGGCGGAGGTGTATGATACGCGGTAGCATGGGGATGTGGAGGATAGTGCATGTAGGGAGGCCAGGCATGTTGGGCAGAATAATATGGTGCGTGGGGATAAGCAGGTTGTGCGGGATATGCATAACGAGGATAAGCTATCGCTGGAGTAGGCAGAGGATGCTGAGGCGTTGGTGCGGGAACAGGCAGAGGATGCTGAGGCGTTGGTGCGGGAACAGGCAGAGGATGCTGAGGCGTTGGTGTGAGAGTAGGCAGAGGATGCTGAGGCGTTGGTGCGGGAGTAGGTGTCGTAGCAGGAGGGTTAAGAACAGTAGATGCAGCTGTAGCTGTCGGAGCAGAAACAGGTACAGGTGCAGCAGTAGGATTCGGAGCGGAAGGTTGTGTCGATGGTCCTGCCGCAGACGTAGACACAGGTTCAGCTGAAGAAGTAGATTGATTTGGGGTGGAGGTTTCTTTATCTTCATTAGAACCATGCGAAGACGAAGTATCGTCGGTTGGATCTGATAACGAATCCATTACAGGCTCTTCATCCTTTTTTTCTTCATTTTTAGACGCGTCGGTCGATGGCGTTTGTTGCGAATTTTGTAGAGCAGTTATCGCTCCTGAAATGTCCATTGGCCATATTGAGGCCTTGACGTATAACGGAACATGAAAGTCAAAATTCAGACAGATCTCAATTACTTGAGGCGATGGAAGAAGGGATAAATATCTTCGTTTGAGCTCATGGTCGGCGGCTGGAACAATTCGAGAGTCAGATAAATAAAGTAGCTAATCAAATTAACAGACCAGTAGCAAGAGCTTGTTGGGCCTGGTGAAGTTGGTGGTAAGAGTGAGCGTACGGAGCCGCCTGCATCGCCGTGCAGTAGTACTGTACAGTTTCAACAAAGTTTTCAGCAAATTTTCAACCTCCGCTGGAGCATCCCGGCACTGTACAGCCACTGATGTGGAATCAACAAAAACTCCTTCAAGGACTCCTTCGAATTCTAGGAATGTCATTATATTGAGTTTAAGTATGTACGATGTACCGCTAAAGTGAATTTAAAAAATTGAAAATCCTAGAAGAACACAGAGCGAAATTAGAAAGCAAAAAAGAACTGTCGATAATTTCATTTGATTTCTGTCTCAGCGTCCATTTTCTAACCAAATACTCCTAAGAAGAAAGGTCAAATGCGGTGTCAAGGAATTGCTCAATCTCCTTCTTGTGTTGGGCCTATGCGGAAAAGAGTTAGCACAATGCAAACTCCATAGAACGAGGGCAATGACCGACCTTGCTTCCAGTGGCGACAGAGCTGGTAGGGCCCCTTCCAGCATACCTGGGGTACTTGCCTTTGTGGTGTTCGGTTTGTTGACCAGCAGTGTAGATACGAGGGCCGACATAGCTCCATGCACCGTTGTTAAGAGGCTCTTCCTGGCACCAGAGGAGGCTGGCATTGGGGTACTTGTCGAGGTGAGGAGTGATCTGGAGAAAGACTATTAAACATCGATCGGATCGAGATGTATGCATGTTCACTTACGAGATCGTAAGGGAAGGGTGAAATCTGCTCGACTCTGCTGATAGCAATGTCTTTGATGCCCCTTTCTTCCCTGGCAGCAAGCAAAGTGTGGTATACTTGACCTGTGAGCAAGGCATCAGTCGTATGTCCAGGACTTACATAGCAAAATACGTTACCTGTGCAAAGAATATGCCTTTTGATCTCTTCAGGAGCGACCAATTCCTCTGGGTGAGGTTCCGGAAGGTATCTCTGGAAATGAGTCTCGCCAACCATCTCAGAGAGATCAGAGCGGGCCTTAGGGTGACGAAGGAGACTCTTCGAGAAGAAGACGATGAGCTAAGAAAAGTACGTCAAGCTAAATTCACGATATATTGAAGAACAGAACGAACCGGCTTGCGGAAGTCACGGTGATTCTGACGACGAAGGACATGGAACTGGAAAGACGTTACGTTAGACAAAATTATCGTAAAAAAAAAGTTCTCACGTAGTTGGCAGGAGTCCTACGGAGACAATCAGTACTGGTAGAAGAGCAACAGACATTGAAACTTACGTAGGGTAAACAACCTGCATGTTGCAGTCCTGGTGTTGTCTCTCAATCTTCTCAGGCGAAGGGAAGACGTTCGGGTGGTCATCACAGAGTTGCAAAAACCTCTCAATCCTGGCGCTAGAGTGTTCAGGACCCTGACCATCATAACCGTGAGGCAAGCTCATGACCAAACCAGTCCTCTGCAACCATTTCCTCTCTCCGGAAGCGATGAACTGATCAATGATACACTGCGCATTGTTGGCAAAGTCACCGAATTGGGCTTCCCAGATAGTAAGAGAATCAGGGGAGACAAGCGAGTAACCGAGTTCAAATCCGAGAGCACCAAATTCAGACAGAGAAGAGTTGTGGATGACAAAGCGAGCCTGAGAAGAGCCGAGGTCGTTCAAAGGAATGTACTGAGCCTCGGTTTCTTGGTCGTGGAGGACGGCATGACGCTGCGAAAAGGTACCACGCTCAACATCCTGACCGGAGACACGGACATGAATTTTCTCCAGAGCCAAAGAGCCAAATGCTAAAGCCTCGGCAGTAGACCAGTCGATGTTCGTCCCTTCTTCAACGGTCTTTCCACGGGTGCTGAGAATACGACCGAGGTTACGGTGAACAGAGAATCCAGATGGATAAGTGGAAATGGCCTTGCCGACGCGCTTAAGAGTCTCCTCATCAGAACCAGTCGAACGAGTAGGAAGGGTCTGATCTGCAAGCTGCTTGGGAGAAGGGAAACCTTGCCATGATGCAGACAACCATTCCTTACTTGTGGGGACGTAGTCCTTGGCACCACCAGCAGCTGTTTCGAGCATACCCCATACCCATTTCTTGTGCTCCTCAATATCCTTCTCGGAGAACGTACCGCGCTCAACCAAGAACTTGGAGTACTGAGTCAAAGGAGTGGGCTGTTTCTCGATGGCCTTGTACATCCTGGGCTGAGTGAACATGGGCTGGTCAGTTTCATTGTGTCCGTAACGGCGATAGCAGACAATGTCAATGACAACGTCCTTCTTGTATTTGGCTCGGTAATCAGCGGCAAGCTGGCAAACGAAGTTCACGGCCTCAACGTTGTCACCGTTAACATGGAAAATGGGAGAGTCGATAGACTTGGCAATGTCCGAAGGATAAGGCGTAGAACGAGCGAAACGAGGGTCAGTAGTGAAACCAATCTGGTTGTTGACAATCAGATGAATTGTACCACCAGTGCCATATCCGGGAAGATTGTGGAAGCCCATAGTCTCGTAAACAACACCTTGACCAGCGAATGCCGCATCACCGTGAAGCAAAACACCCATAGCCGTGTTATGTGCACTCTCATCATTTTCAAAGTGTTGAATGGCACGTGTTTTTCCGAGAACAACAGGATCTTCAGCTTCCAGATGGGACGGGTTGGCAACCAATGACAATGAAACCTTTCTACCAGAGGGAGTAGGACGAACGTAGTTGGCGCCGAGATGGTATTTCACATCTCCAGCAGGCTCGTCACCCTCTGCACCACTGAACTCGTTCAAAATAGCTTCAACAGGCTTCCGGATGACGTTGGCCAAAACGTTAAGTCTACCTCGATGGGGCATACCGATGGTGATGTGTTTCACGCCGTGATCGACAGAACGGTCGATAAGTGCCTTCATACCAGGTATAAGAGATTCACAGCCCTCCAGGCCGAAACGTTTCTCGTTGGGATATTTGGAAGCGATGAACTTTTCAAAAGATTCCGACCATATGAGACGGTCGAGGATCATGCGTTTCTCGTCAACAGTGTAATTCCAAGGCTTTGGAATCTCGACACGTTCACGAATCCAGTCACATTGATCCTTGTCCGGGATGTGAACATATTGAATACCGACAGCACCACCTACAGTAACCAGTAAGATCCAAGACACGGCGAAAAACGGAAAGACTCACAGTAGATGCGTTGGCAAAGTTTGATAATCTCACCCAATTTCATCGTTTTTCTGTCTTCGGTAGCAAAATGGGGTAGGATACCAGGTCCAAGAGAAATTTCCTTGTCCATGTCACGCTCCGTAAACCCATACCGACTCATTTCCAACTCGGGAGGACGAACATCAGCCAGGTCGGCGTCGAGAATTCCAAGCGGGTCAAGTTTGGCCAAATGGTGGCCGCGAACTTGATATGCACGGATGAGCAATTGGACCTTGCGCAGAGTCAGGATATTAAACACGTCATTGTATTGCGAAGACTACTCACCTTCAAGTGATCATCCAATTCTGCACCTGCACCTGAATGTAATGCGGGAGCTCCATCTGCAGGGGCGGCGACGAGTCTAGGTGGAGGCTGGAAAGCCTGAGGGCTGGTTAAGCCCTTGTCAAGACCAGAAAAGTACACGTCCCAAGAGACGTGTACGGATTTGGGGTCCTGCCTCCAATGTCTGTACATCTCCTCTACATAGTAAGCATTTGTTCCGTTTGCAAACAGATCGTTGGGAGAAGGAGACTTGGCTGGGGTCGCTAGATCACGTTTGTGACCAACAGTGGAATTGCGGGGAAGGAAAGCTCCGTAGACGACGCAAGCCCGAGACCTGAGGGGCAAGCGTCGCAGAGCCTGCCTGGACAACATGTCAAAAACGTAGACTAGGCTACGGACAAGATGGTGGTAGTGGTGAAAGATGTGACGGACACACTTCCACAACGCGCCGACATTTGCCGAATTTTGTTCAAACTTTTTCCATGACGCATCTCGAGGCTTCCTAGCCCTAGAAGTGAAATTTCCGACCTAACTCTACCGTCCCTAAGTATTTCTTCGTAGAAATCTGTGGACTTATCCTTTTGCTATCTCTCCTAACTTAGATATAAAGCATATGAAGGGTGTTGTCTGCCAGACGTAAAATACGCCAATTTTCGTACGCTGCACGAGCGTAAAAAGGGGACAAAAAGTATAAAAATTCAAGTTGATACAACTATGTAATGGTAGAGATATAGAACCCAGGAATTGAAGAATTGAAGATTAAGTATACGGCTATACAGTGTTGGACAAGTCAATGACTTGACGCGGAAGTCAATGGCTTGTGACATTGAACCAATGTTACACAGTCAATGACTGTGACTTTTGACCGAGGCCTGAGAACGGACTCGGCAATTACCATCACAGAGCCGAACACAGTTGCTCGCAAGTTTGTCGCAAGTTGATGATTCGGAGTTGGCAGAACAAGTTCCGGGAAACCGGGTAACATCAATAAGCGGAAGTCAAAGGTCAAGTCATTTGACGGTCTTCGCACTGACATCGACTAAAGTCAAATTGCTTGACTTTGACGTTGGCTAAAAGTCATTGACCGTCCAACACTGCGGCTATACCACTAACCCGCGTACGCGGGTCACACATATTATGTCAGTGATGTCACATTTCACTTCCCGCCAAAACGACTTGTCTCGCCGGCTTCTTCTGGCTTCAGCCGTTTTTTATCGGAGAGGGCTCAAAATTGGCATGAAGAAGCTTTAGTATCTCAGGATTGTGTGAGTAAAATTTTGGGAGGAATAAATACGAATTGAACAATCCCCCTATCAGGACATTTTCCATCTCACTTCTAGGGTTTAGATAGTATTCTAATCCCAACGACGACTATCAAGTATCCATCAAGCTCGCTATCTGCAATGGCACTGAGTATTGCTTCACTGAATGGCAAAATCTCCGAATTTGTTCGGGGGACTGGACTCCAGTAACCGAAAATCCGAGGCCCTTCGGTTACTACTGTCATCTGACTCCTCTCTGTATTTCCATCATGTTGGGATTCACTCTACGATCGTCTGTTCGCGCCAGGGCCCTTGCCCCGTCTTTACGACCCACTAGAGAATGTGTTCGTCACATCCAAGTTGCTTCAACTGAACCCGGTGCATCCGGTCCTGGCATACCCCCTCCACTGAAGGGAATTCGCATACTGGATCTCACACGAATCCTGGCTGGTCCAACGTCGACGATGCTTCTTTCGGATTTAGGTGCAGAGGTTATTAAGGCTGAGCAAATTGGAAAGGGAGATGATACGCGTCAGTGTCTTTACTTCCCCAGTTTAGCCTAACTACTTAACGCCATGAAACAGGTTCTTGGAACCCACCTTCGGCGCCCATGTTGCCTGATCATCTAATGCCAGAAGAAGCTAGAGATTTACCACCAGAGTCTGCATACTTTCTCGCAGTTAATCGCAACAAACGTTCTATCACAATTGACTTCAAGTCTCCTGCTGGATTAGAAATTCTTCATAAACTCGTCGCTCAATCCGATGTCCTAGTAGAGAATTTTATTTCTGGAAAACTCTCAGAGTTTGGTCTAGGTTGGGAAGACTGCCAGAAGATTAACCCGCGTTTGATTTATGCGTCTATCACTGGTTAATGTCCTTGTGAGTCTAGTCCGTGAATTTCCGGTTTAACGTTTCTTGTCTTTAGGTTATGGGCAGACTGGACCCTACCGCAAGGCTGCTGGGTACGATGTGATTATTGAGGGTGAAGCTGGTTTGATGCACATGTATGTCTGAGAAAAAACTTGGTATGTGTAGTCTGATCTTTGTCCCCAGAACTGGTGAGCCAGACCGACCTCCAAGTAAAGTGGGTGTAGCTGCCACAGATGTTGCCACTGGTCTCTATGCCCATGGTGCCATAATGGCCGCTCTTATTTCCAGACAACAGACCGGGAAAGGTGTATGGATAGATTGTAATCTATTTGAGTCTCAGGTCAATTCAACCACATTTTGTTAGGACAACTTTTAACATTCGGTGTAGTTGGCAGGTCTTGCAAATATTGCCTCCAATTACCTGATAGCTGGGCAAGAAGCTAAACGTTATGGTACAGCACACCCTTCCGTCGTGCCATATCAAGTTCTGCCCTGCAAAGATGGGTTCATTATGATTGGTGCTGGAAATAATAGGCAGGTTCGTTACCTTGGCTCACTTGTCGCACCTGTTACCCATCGGAAGCCTAGTTTGAGTCGCTCTGCAGAATTCTTGATCTTCCCGACCTCCCAAATGATCCAAGATTCTCTTCGAACCCTGTCCGAGTGGAGAACCGAGACGAGTTGATCAAAATTCTCTCGGACAGGTTCATGGAACAGGACAGAGATGTGTGGCTGGCTAAATTCCCCGGAGCCGGGGTTCCGTACGGTCCAATCAATAACATCAAGCAGACATTTGAGCACCCACAGGTAATGAACCTTCTTATAGTGAAGCTTCTTGGTTTTAACAATTCCTAGGCCATTGCCCGGAACGTCACTGTCGAGGTTGAGGTGGGTATGATGTGATACTCTGCGCTTGAGAGACTGATCTGTTCTCAGCACCCTCGAGCGGGCAAAATCAAGCTCGTGGCACCAGCTGTCACCTACAACGGACAGAGGATGAAGGTCACTAGGCCGCCACCCTGGTTATCGCAGCACACTGAAGAGGTAGCCTATCGTCTTGTAGACTTTTTGTCATTTACTGATTCGTCCGTAGATCTTGACGGAGCTTGGATACTCGCCTGAAAAGATTGCAGAATTGAAGAAGGCAAAAGTTGTCTAGACGTAGAAGACTTGGTCCTTGGTAGCGCCTTAAATCCGATGTATCTTTAGTCGAACCAGAGTAGAAGGAATCTGATACGATAAAGCTGTATTTACTACTTATTCGAGACGGTGGAGTCGGGGAACGGACCAGTGGTACCTCATTCTGACGTCATCTGGCGGAATGGCCCGAGAAGGGTTTTGATTATCACTTACTCTCTACCCACTTGATTTCGCTGTCCGTCGAAATACGTCGACGACCATGTCAACCAAAACCATGCCCGCATCGTCGTCCATCTCTCTTTCTGCTTCGGTCTCACCTTCATCGAAAAATGACAAACCCGATTCTCGTCAGTCCGACAAGGACGTTCCCAAGGACAAACCCCCGTCATCTCCTACAGCAAAGGAGCAGCCCAAATCAGCCTCCGAGTCTTCAGCATCCAAGGAACCGGCGTCAGAAGAGAATGTGAGCTGTTCGCTTCGTCTTGTTGGATCTACGGTATCTCATACGACTCTGCAGGATCCGTCTTCGATGGAAGATGTCATTGATATGGAGACCTTTAGGCAGATCCTTGATTTAGATGAAGATGACGAACACGAATTTTCACTCGAGATGGTAGAGGCATATTACTCCCAGGCGGGGCAGACGTTTATCGATATGGATGAGGCGCTGTGAGTATCAACCCTCTTTTGTTGTCTCCTCGACTCAGTCCTTTTGCTTTGTAGGGAGAAGAAAGACCTCGAGAAACTCTCAGACCTAGGTCACTTTCTCAAGGGTTCCTCTGCGGCGTTAGGAGTGTCCAAAGTGAGGAATTCATGCGAAAAGATACAGAATTACGGGGCATTGCGAGACAATGAAGCTCAACCTTTAACAGAACAAGTAGCCCTCGAGAGAATCACTAAACTCTTGAGCCAAGTCAAAGTCGAATACAAGGTGGCAGAAGCATGGCTCAAAAAGTATTATGGCAAGGAGGGCGATTGACGTATTCACTATCTTTCGTATGAGAGGACACGAGAAGGAAGGGAAGAGAGAATCGCGGATGGCCGCGAGTGAAGGGGGAAATGGGGTCTTGCTTCGCTTCTCGAAAGGAAATCCTGTCTTTTGGTTTCCAATGAGCGGCAGCAAGGTCTCAGCTCCTCCCTATCATTATTCTTTCACCGTGCAATCTGTACATTTAATGTTTGGCATGTGGCGAGGGGTGTATTTAGCAGGTATTGTTTTTGAAGGACCTTTTTAATGTGGGAGGAGAGAAGTGTAATTTGTACAAACCAACTTTGTCTACTCTTTTCTTACGGCGGGCCACCACACCACACCTTTTTTGGCGCAGAACACGATGCATTCTAGCGCTCTTCTTTCGATCATGCACGCGTTTTACTTACATTTTGTACAAGTCCTTTTATTCTACTCGGCTTTTCCCTTATTCTATCCACAGCACACCTCTACTGATCTTTTTGCATTGTCATATTCTTTTATCACATACTGTCCTCATAAATTATATCGTCCATGCTTTGCTGTCGCTACTGTTCTCAAGCTCATAAATCGCCTCATATATGCTCCCCAGAAAAGGCAAAAATCTTACCAAAAACAGTGCCTAAATCTCAATCGGTTCAGAGCTTTATATACATATTACATACTGATTACATTACAGATGGCGGAAAGGAGACATGAATCGTTCTCAAGACCTTAAAAGTTTAAAAAGAAATAGATACGTAGTTGCTTGGAGCCATGCAAAGTCTGTATACCTGACCAAAGATGGAAATTTAAGAATAGGAGAAACGAAACATGGGGATTGATGATGCATATCGTCCAAGCGACGAGGACCAAACATAGATGCGTAGAGATTGTATTTATTGATTGGCGAAATGAGAGGAAAGAGAAACATGGAAAACAAATAGGAAACCAACTTATTGACTTGTCGACGGATTCTCATGCGTACGTCGCGTGTCTTTTCATGGCAGTGGCGGCTCTCAGAGCAGCTGCTGGGTTGGAAGGCGATGACCGGTTACGAGAAGGTCCACTAGGTCTCTCCGCGACAGGCTTGTCCTGAAACTTCAGCAAGTCGTACAGCGAAGCAATTTGGTCACCCTAAGCTCAAATATGAGCATCAAAACCAAACAAGCTAAAGATATCAGCTCACCTTTTGCTCGAGGATATCGACAACTTCCCGAAGATGCCGAGCCAAAAAGTTACGTTTTGGAACGTCAGAAACAGGATCCATATCCTTATACTGGTCAGCTAGTTCCACATAGACGCTAGCAAAGCTCATCAATGATAGAACACAACCACAAGACGAGTATGCACACACCTCTTATAATGAGTAAAATCATCTTCTAGCTCTCTAATGACTCGCGCGAGAACAGTCTGCTGGGGCAGATTCTTCCTCTTTTCATAACTATCCTTGAAAGGTCCAAAATCACGCTGTTTACCTCGTCGCTTGTCTTCCTGGGCCAAGCGTTCCCTCTCAGTCTCCATCTCCGCATCGTCACCCTCTGCAAAACCTTCATCTTCATCTTCGCCAGCTTCAGCTTTTCTCTGTCCAAGGCGACTAGGTAACCACGAAGGCGATGTTGACCTGTGATTCCCAGGTGGTTTACGACGATGACAGACCGTACACGTTTCGGCTTTATGCTCTGGAGCACTAAAGAAGAGTTTCTCCAATCTTTCACCACGGATTTGAGGGAACGGTGTTTCTTCCGTATCCATCGATTGATCTGCAGCTGCAGAAGGATGACGAGCCTTTTTGTGGTGCGTGCTGGCATGAGCAGGAGTAGGAGCAGCAGGTCGAGTTGCAGGCGCAGATACTCGACGGATGGAAGTCTGATGGTCGGAGTTCCTGGAAGAAGTCGAACGGTGGCTCAAAGCAGGGGATGCTGGTCGGCTCGCATTGCTGAATGAAGGGTTCCTAAAGGATTCATCCATCTCTCCAGCGTCCTCCACTGTGACCCTCTTGGGTTGAACCAAAGCAGGGGAGGAAGAACGCGAAGGCGCGAGTACCTGCGAGTTGTATTGAGACACCGAATGGGATCTTTCGGATCTTCTCTCTTCAACGTCTGCCTTGATACGTTCTAGTTCGTCTTCACTGATGAAGCGGCTGGCAGTAGGTGGAGTAGGAGCACTACCGATAGTGGCGCGGTCAGTACGCATCGTACGGTCAGGGAGATCAACATTATCCCTCGATGAACCAGGAATGGACATTGGATCAAATGGCATTGGGGTCTCATCCTCTTCTTCTATTTCCTCTTGCTCCTGCTCCTCTTCTTCCTCAAGTTGTTCTTCCTCCTCTTCTTGTTCCATTGACGGTTGACGCGACTCTTGCTCAACAGACTCTTCTCGCGTCTCCTCCAAGCTCTGCTGTTGCCCAATAGACTCTGAAGCATCTTGCGACTGAGAATTTTCTCGAGCCTGCCTCCTCTCCCTCAGACCCTCCTCCACGACGCCTCGAAGTACCTCGACCTCTCCAGCAAGACGCTCCACCTCGTTCCTCAAGTGTGAGACCTCGACACTTCGCTCCTTCACGGCCTGGACATCAGACTCCCGTAACGAGCGAAGCTCTTCCAAAAGCTGCTGGTGAGAGGAAAGATCAGCCGTAAGCCGCGTCAAGTGAGACCGGAGGCTAGAAATCAGTGCCTCCAGTGCTGAACAAGTTTTTGTCAGAATCTCAGCACTTCCACAACAATGGAGCACACACCTTTCTTCTCCTTGACAGCCTCTTGATACCTAATCGACGCATCAGGATCAATATAGAGACTTGTACTTGTATCCCTAGCCTTTCCCTTGCCCTTAACATTCCGCTTCGCATCAGCTACGGCACGCTCAAGATCCCTCTGGTTCTTCAATATAAGATCCTCCTTTTGCAAGACTCTTGTCCGTTCCTTCGCTACTTCACGCTTACACAATTCGAGCTCATGTTCCAACTCCCGAACTCTCCTTCTGGATATACTATTTTCTTCTTCCAAATGCTCGAGCTTTGTTTGTATGGCGCTCATAACGGACAAGAGACGGACTGGAAATAGCCTAAGCGAATAAATGGGTTGAAAATGCAATTCAGTCACCTTCAGCTTCTCTGGGTTCATTGCTGCCCTTGTACAGATAGTGATTTAGACCGGCTTTGGCAGGAGATTCCACCGCATTTGTCAAGCCTGTGATGTCGGGCAAGTGGATTCTGCTTTTCGAGTTTTGAGAGTAGGCTGACAAGTTGGCGGATTTTTGACGGGGGTCTCGCTTGGTAGCCGCAGATTCAGACTCGGCGTTGTTTTGCAATAGATCATCTTCATCATGACGCAGACTCCGATTACCCGAACGCTGTCGTTCAGTACTAAAACTGGACGCCTTTTGCGTGCTCTTGGTTTGTGATGATGAAGGAGTAGGTGGCTGTAGACGAACTTCTGGCTGAGTTTGTGCATAGGCGGGGAATATATTTGCACGTTTGGATTGAGAACGCGGTCTAGGAGTAGGGTTTCGCCCGTCCTCAGATAGAGTTGTTGCACGTGCCAGAGGCGACGAAGCATGCAAAGATGTGTTGAGGATAGATTGCGACTCGGGTAGATGAGATGTTCTGTGATGTGGCGAGTGGAGCGAGCGAGGGCTGCGAGGACGTTTGGGGGAAAACGACACTCGTCGAAGGGCATCGGTTATTTTTGGTCTGGAAGCCAAATCCTCGGTATCGGAGGAAGAGGCTTCAGAAGAGCGTGACGAGACTTGAGAAGACCGAGAACGAAAAGAAGGGGGAACAGCGAGACCAGACTGAAGAATCCTGTCCAGCTCAGCAGTGCTGTCAACGACCAGCGGATCGAGACTAAGACCTCCAGGAGCCTACCCAGTACGTATAAGAAAAGTGCCAGCGGAGAATAAAGGTGACTCACAGAGTATTTTGAACGGGAAGGTTCGACGTCAAAAAGACTGAGCTTGCTGTCCACGCCATTGATAATGTTGTGTAATGGCCGGTCAGGATCGTATTCTGCTCCACTTATACTCGCATCTCGTCGTGCTCCTCGACCGCCCAGACCCAGACCGGCACTTATAGTGAGCGCACTGGCATGGTGCGCTGCCGTGGACAAGGTTTCTTGACCGTATGGATTGATTCCTTCGTCGTCATCGCCTGTGCGATATGACCAGCCATGATGCGTGTCTCCGTCAAAAGAGCGGTGTATTATGGAAAAATCAGAAAAGGGCGTAGGGCCAGAGTTGTGCCTAGGATATTCTATGCTGTCGTGGTCTTCTTCGCCATCGCGAGAGGAGAGGTGAAGGGAATACTCTGTGTCCTGGAGATTGTGTTCGAGCTGAATGCGATGCTGCTCAATCTCGTCGCCGTCGATGAACGGCGTGCTCATGACGGAGGAAGAAAAAGAAGGCATTGCTGGTGAACTCAAAATAGCGATCAACAACTTGAACAAGATTCTGAACGCGGGTGTCACGTGTACGCGTTAGGTCACATGATTATTGACTAATGACATCATGGTCAAAAACTAATCTTGAGCAAGACCGTGACAAGATGGGAGCGCGATACGAGTATTGTAGACATTCTGTGAGGAAATCAATGGCTATGGCCAACACCGGTGAGCGTGTACGAAAAACTTAGTAATAGTAAGAGCGAGAAAGATAAAGAACGTGCCATTGCGAGGGTGTCTGATATCATAGATCTTCCTTCTCTACCATCATGTCTGGACGACTCGCATCTGGTGCGTCTCCCAGCATCTTCTAGTTTCTCGTACTTAGTAGCTCCAGAATATTCCGCTTGGAAAAAACTTCAGCACATCTACGACTCTGACAAGTCGAAACTGATCCTCAAAGATCTCTTTGGTCAAGATCCCGACCGTTTCTCCAAGTTTTCCGTCGAATACGCTTCCAAAGATGGTCCCGATGTGACTCTTCTTCTCGACTATTCCAAGAACCTCATCACCCCGCCTATCCTTGATACGCTTCTTACTCTGGCCAAGGAGGCTGAGGTAGAAACTTACCGCGACAAGATGTTCGCGGGCGAGCATATCAACACCTCGGAGGACCGTGCCGTCCTTCACGTCGCTCTCCGAAACTTTAACGACTTCCAGATCCAGGAAGCCGGCACCGAAGAAGTTAATTCCGTCCTTGAGCACATGAAGGAGTTTAGCGAATCTGTTCGAAACGGCGAATGGAAAGGTTACACTGGAAAGACCATCAACACCATTGTCAACATTGGTATTGGTGGTTCCGACCTTGGTCCTGTCATGGTGATCGAGGCTCTCAAGCCATACAGCAAGCGCGACCTGACTGCGCACTTTGTTTCCAACATTGATGGAACTCACATTGCAGAGACTCTCCGCGAGTGCGATCCCGAGCGTACCATCTTCATCATTGCTAGCAAGACTTTTACGACCCAGGAAACCATTACCAATGCAGAAACCGCCAAAGAGTGGTTCCTCTCTTCCGCAAAGGACAAGGCTCACGTCGCCAAGCACTTTGTCGCGTTGAGTACCAACACCAAGGCAGTCACCGCCTTTGGCATCGACGAGAAGAATATGTTCCAATTCTGGGACTGGGTTGGTGGACGCTATAGTTTGTGGAGTGCCATCGGTCTCTCGATTGCATTGGTCATCGGTTTCAACAACTTTGAGCAGCTACTTAAAGGTGCCCATGGCATGGACAAGCACTTTAAGGAGACTCCTTTGGAGAAGAACTTGCCTGTTCTTCTCGCACTGGTTGGCGTCTGGTACAACGACTTTTACGGTGCCCAAACGCATGCCCTTCTTCCATACGACCAATACTTGCACAAGTTTGCCGACTACTTCCAACAGGTACACCATTCACGCTCTCAAACTTCCAATTTTAACGCGTCTTTTAGGGTGACATGGAGTCCAATGGAAAGACTGTGACCAAGGGTGGTCATCGCGTCAATTACGAAACCGGAGTACGTCTTCTCCACGAATCTCCCTACCCAATATCCTCATCTTTTGTAGCCTATCATCTGGGGAGCCGCCGGAACCAACGGCCAACACTCGTTCTACCAACTTGTCCACCAAGGCACCAAGCTCATCCCTGCCGACTTTATTGCCCCCGCCACCACCCACAACCCCATCAGAAACTCGCTGCATCACCGTATCCTTCTTTCCAACTTTTTCGCTCAACCCGAAGCTCTCGCTTTTGGAAAGACGGAAGAACAGGTCAGGAAGGAACTCGGCAGTGGGGCTTCGGAGGCTTTGATCAAGAGCAAGGTGTTTGAGGGTAACAAACCCAGCAATTCGATCATGTTCCCTCTTTTGACTCCTGCTACGCTCGGTGAGTGCATTTTTAGCTTCTCACTTGCCTTCTATGTCCTAATTGAACGTGTCATACTCAGGTGCCCTTGTTGCGCTCTATGAGCACAAGATCTTCACTCAGGGTGTCATCTGGGGTATCAACTCGTTCGGTCCGTATCTTCCTGCCTCCCGTTTGCCTCCCAACTAAACCTGATGTCACTTCACTTCTTTTCTTCTCTTACGCAGATCAAATGGGTGTAGAACTCGGCAAAGTCCTCGCAAAGAATATCCTTGCTCAGCTCGAGAAGCCTGAAGACGTCGTTGGTCATGATAGCTCGGTATGTCCCGTCGCTGCCTTTTCACCTCGATGACAGGTTGCTGAATTTCTATTTTTTAGACGACCGGATTGATCCACTACTATCAGAAGTATAGGAAGGAATGAATCCCTGTTGGAGTGTGTAGGTTATGAATAGCTTGGATAATCATGGTGAACGAACAGTGAGAAGTAAAAAAGAAATGCTTGTATTTCGTACATGTATAGAAAAGATATAGGCTTCATCAACTTTAGAGTTATCCATTGGGACGTGCGCAACCAACGGTACCGTTCATGATTCTGCGGGGTTGTCATCCAAAACAAGTACTTGCCAAGATTTATGTGGTGTTGGTATGTTGGAACTACCCAACCTAAAAGTCACAAGTCTGGGGAATACGGTCCGCTGTGGAGGAATAACTGCATTTTTTGAAATCGTTAGATAGCTACAACAGTACTCTGTAAGGTAGGTATTTTAATCAATAAAGCATTCGTAACCCAAACCAAAAATCCCTCTGCGGGGTGTATATGTAGTATATATCAAGCATTGACATTTACGCATCATGCATCGCGAATCAACTCGTTTTGCGAAATCTCGGCCTTTTCATCCGCACTCCCGACAGACTCTACACTTTCCGACTGTTTGGGCTCATGATCAACCATATCCGCACGTTGAACGTAGGACGGAACAAAGTTGACAGCGACGGCGTATGTCCAGGCACTAACAAAGAACATGGTGGGTACAATCATGGCGAAAGCCGTGCTATTGTGGTTATCTGCGGCCCGGGCGAGAATGGGCGGGACTATAGTAGGAAGGATGAGTGGGTCATATTGAGATTCGGAGTGGATTCATAGGATAAGGTGGGACTGGGACTGAACAAGTGACTTACCGCATGCACCACCTACGACACCAGAGACGATCCAACCGGATGCGCGCTTTCAAAAAGGGAATGTGGCGTCAGAAGGGAATCCTGGTATTAGAGAGCACAGACGTACTTTTGTGTGTCTACCAAGACCTCTAATTCCAAGAGCAACGATTGTTGGGAAGCAAACACTTTCAAAGAAGAGAGTGAGCATCAACATCGCGAGACCAGCGTTCCCCCCTGCTCTGATGCTTGCAGCGCAAAACGCAATCACCCCAGTGAGGTATATCAAGAACACGATACGGGGTTTCACGAATTTCATGAGACCTGTAAAAATTTTTGATTCAATATTACAGTGCAAGCTAATCCAGAACTAAACTGCACACCTGTGCCGCTGAAACGACCAACTGCAAAACATCCTTGGGCAGCAGCCAAAAATTTGGCTCCCAAAGCAGAATCAGTATTTGGCCTGACCTCTGTGACATAATTGATAAAGTAACCGGCAATAGCCACTAGCAGCAAGAGGAATTTGTGAGCTCCGAAATATACGGGAATAGAAATATTCTGCGTACCTTGTGCCCCAGTGTAGCAGAATTGCGCCCATGCAGCATGGAATACACGATATTGCTTCCAGAAAGGCTTGTCGTTATCGCCGCCTTCTCCATGAGTGTTCTCAGCTTGCTGTTCCATGTCGGCATCTTGGACACTAGTTTAGGAGGACGTTTGTATAGAAGAGCGGGAAGGCAGACCTGTGACCTCGGGAATGACAGAGAAGTAAAAGACAACGGCCAGCGAGAAGACGAAGCAACCGATAGCTGATGGATGGTTAAAATTAACGCGTCAAGTGGAGATTGAGCACTCGTACCTAGGTAGACCCATTGTACACCCTTCAAAGCATCCTCATTGTCTCCAGTGTCGGTGAAGAAAACGTATGAACCGAGTACGGGCCCAACGACTGTCGCGAATTGATCAATTAGAGTCTATTTTGACGTTAGATGGGAAATTTTACCAGTGCCGATGGCCTGAATTGCCTGCGCAAGGTTGATACGCATCTCTGCATATTTCGGTGGACCCGTGACTGAAAAAGGAAAGACGTACATCATATGAACTTTGAACTGATGAGAAGAAATTTACCGGCCATGTAGGGGTTAGCTGCAGTCTCCAAACAGCCTAGACCGCTACCGATGATGAAGGTAGCACCGCAGAAACCCCCAAAACTTCTTTTGAGAGCGGCAGGCCACATCAAGAATGCACCGATTCCATATAGCACAAGGCCCATGATGAATACGGCTCTGTATCCATACTTGCGAAGCACCCAGTTTCCGTACCCCATGGCAGCCAGTGGATAGGCTCCAAAGTACGCAGCCTGGAGACCAGACGACCGCGTTCGGGTGATGCCCAAAGTGTTCTGAAAGTGTTTATTGAGAGTATCCAAAAGGCCATACGCGAAACCCTGAATAACATGTTCGGTGAAAGATAGGTATCAAGTGCGCCAAGAACATACCCATAGGAAGTACAGGATCGTTACGAGGAACAGTGGAAACAGAGTCTCCCTGAACAAACGTCAGTGGCTGACATCATGAATGCAATTTTGGACATACCTGAGAGTGAGCTCTGCGGCTTTGGTCACGCGGTTCCCGACTTTGAGCGAGTGCCTCTGGAATCGAGCCATGGTGGACGACAGAGAGTCCGTTGACAAGTCGCATCTTTTATAGTGATCTGAGCTCGTACTTATCGGAAGCACACCGGAAGTAAATAGGTACCTCATTCGTTAGAGACTGCGGGCCGTAAACGAAACCTTGTGATCCATTTTCATGGAGTGAACAGGTCAGTTGACTGGGAAAAAAATGAGGTACCCCACATTCTAATGTCAGTGGCAAGCAGAGGATCAGAAATTGAAAATCAAATATGGTTGTATCCCCGAAAAGCAGCGGATTCTTGCGACTTTGATTGACCCTACCCTAGGGGTTATTTTTTCTTCATGGAGGACCGACCACACAAACCTCATCGTCCTGCTCACTCTGGTGCAAAGGCAGAAAAGAAGGACAAGGGAAAGGGAAAAGAAAAGAGCCATGGCTTCAATGAAAAGGTATGTCTCATTTTTCGTTTTTGGTCCAGATACTAACCTAAAGCAGGCATTTGCTCCAAAATCTGGACGGCGTGCAGACCGTCAAGGTCGACGAAAGGTAGAAAAGGACCAAACGCGTCTTCATGTACCTCTTGTCAATAGAACTCCGGATGATGAGCCTCCTCCTGTCATTGTCGCGATTGTCGGTCCTCCTGGTGTTGGCAAGACCACACTTCTCAAAAGTCTCGTCAGGCGGTATACAAAACAAACGTTGAATGAAGCCAAGGGTCCCATTACTGTTGTCAGTGGAAAGAAGCGGAGGCTCACTTTCATTGAATGCAACAACGACCTCAACAGTATGATCGACATTGGCAAGGTTGCCGACCTCGTTCTGCTCATGATTGACGGTTCTTTTGGTTTTGAAATGGTGTGTGCTGGAATCCTCGGAAATTTTTCCAAATCTCATTTTTCTTAGGAAACATTCGAATTCCTCAACATTCTTCAATCTCATGGTTTCCCAAAAGTCATTGGCGTGCTGACGCACCTCGACCTCATCAAAAAATCCGCGACATTACGTGCCTCGAAAAAAGCTTTGAAAAAGCGATTTTGGACCGAAATCTATCAAGGTGCAAAACTATTCTACCTTTCCGGAGTACTCAATGGCCGTTATCCCGACACGGAAATCCTCAACCTGTCGCGATTCATCAGCGTCATGAAGTTCCGACCCCTCGTATTCCGAAATACCCATCCATATGTCCTTGCCGATCGTTTTGAAGACCTCACTTCCCGCGAACTCATTCGCACAACTAGTGGAAAATGCGATCGCACTGTTACTGTATATGGCTACGTACGAGGGACGAACCTGCGGCAAGGGATGAAGGTGCACATTCCAGGAGTGGGAGATTTAGATATGAAGAGTGTTACGCAATTGGGAGACCCTTGTCCGATGCCCGATGCTGATTCAGAGAAGAGGAGAAAACTCAGTGAAAAGAAAAAGCTTCAGGTCCATGCTCCTATGAGTGATGTTGGAGGTGTTGTGTATGATAAAGACGCAGTATACATCAACGTTCCTGGTAGTTTTACGCGGGGCAACGGAGAAGGTAATGGTTTCTCTTGTTCCTGATGATAGTGCAGCTGCGCTAATTTCATTTATTAGTTCCTCAAGGGGAAGGAGAACAAATGGTCATGGATTTGCAAGATGCGGGTCTGACTTTGGACGACGCTGTTGCCCAGAGCCAGATCCGACTGTTCGGCTCTTCGTCAAAACACTTGGCGATAGACGCAGACACGCATATGGACGACGCGGAATCAAGTGAAAGTGAGATGGATGACGGTGATGAAGATGAAGAGATCGAGGATGAAGACATGGGCTCTGACGAACTTGATGAAGATGATGACGCTGACGTCGATATCGAAAAGCTACGCGCTGATCCTCGGAACACTGGCAGAACCAAGCTTCGAGACGTTTCGCGAAATCTTCCTTCATCGTCCAAGAGACAGCGAGAGGAGGTTGATTTTGCAGACAGCGACTCTGACTTGGGAGGGGATGATGATGATGATGAAGGTTTTGGTCTGGGAGGTAGGCGGGCAAGGTTTGGAGATGAGGAGGACTTCGATATTGCTAGCGATGATGATGTAGGCTCTGAGATGGATGACGAAGATGCGACAGAATGGCAGCCCTCAAATTCACAACTTCCTCCCGGTCGGCGTCGTCGAAAAGACTGGATGAAACTCATCTATTCTTCCTCTTTAACACCAGAGCAAATTCTGACTCATGATGGGGACGGCATCAGTGCAAAAGAGGATGAGGAGGAAGACGAAGATGAAGACGACTTTTTCCGTATCAAGAAAAGAGACGATCTGTCGAAAGAGGAAGAATTAGATAGGACAAAAGAGGTGCTGAAGGACCAGGACTTGAAGGAGTGGGAGGACGAGGATATGCTGGAATCCATCCGGAATCTCTTTATCACCGGTGAAGATGTGCCACAAGCTGAAGACGGAGCAGAGGTGGATGAGAACGGTGAACCTTACGAAGAGGAAGGTGGCGACTTTGAAGATCTCGAGACTGGTGGGGAAGCTGGCCCGTCGTCAAGTGCACCTGCTGATCCAGAGGCCATTCGTGCTGCTAACCTTGCTGCCAAGAAGGAGGCTTTGAAAAAGCGATTTGACGAGGAGTATGATGATCCCGAAGCCTCCAAACTCGACTTTTACGACGAAAAGAAAGAAGAAATGGCCAGGCAGTTACAACTCAACAAAGCCGAGTTTGAGGGTGTCGACGCAGAGTCTAGGGCACTGGTCGAAGGTTACCGACCAGGGGCGTACGTTCGTATAGAACTTGTAGATGTTCCGTGCGAGATGGTAGAAAACTTTGATCCCACGTACCCTATCGTCGTTGGCGGGCTCTTGCCAGCAGAGGAGAAGTTTGGCTATGTACAGGTCAGGATCAAGCGACATCGTTGGTTCACCAAGACTCTCAAGACCAACGATCCTCTCATTTTCTCGCTGGGCTGGCGGCGATTCCAAACAGTCCCAATTTACTCTCTGGACGATCACTCTATTCGTATGCGTATGCTAAAGTATACTCCAGAACATATGCATTGCTACGCCACTTTCTACGCGCCCGTCTCCTTACCGAACACAGGTTTCTGCGCCTTCAACTCGCTTTCTGCCAACGCAGCCGGATTCAGAGTCTCTGCAACTGGAGTTGTACTAGACATTGATCGGTCTGTAAAGATCGTCAAAAAGCTCAAACTGACCGGTGTACCGTTCAAGATTTTCAAGAACACGGCCTTTATCAAGGACATGTTCTCCAGCGCCTTGGAGGTTGCGAAATTCGAAGGAGCTAACATTCGCACTGTATCCGGTATCCGGGGTCAGGTGAAAAAGGCACTCGCCAAACCGGATGGCGCCTTCCGTGCGACCTTTGAAGATAAGGTCTTGATGAGCGGTAAGTTAATTTCCATTTTCCCCATTACCGTTGATAAGTGCTAACGCCGAATCGATGTTCTAGACATTGTATTTCTCCGGGCTTGGTACTCGATTCAACCCCGCAAGTTCTATAATCCCGTTACTTCCCTGTTGCTTTCCAACAAGTCCGAATGGACCGGTATGCGCCTGACTGGCCAAGTGCGTCGGGACGAGAGCCTCAAAACGCCTCTGAATGTCAACTCGACGTACAAAAAGATTGAGCGAGCTCACCGTCGGTTCAATCCTCTCGTCGTTCCAAAGAAGCTACAGGCTGGGCTCCCATATGCGTCGAAACCAAAGTTGATGAAACCTCAACAAAAGGAAACGTATTTGCAGAAGAGAGCGGTGGTTATGGAGCCTGAGGAGAAGAAGGCTATTGCGCTACTGCAACAGATGAGAGCGTTGAGGAAGGACCAAGTTGCAAGAAGGAAGGAGAAGAAAGAGGAGAAGAGAAAAGAGCATCAGAAGAAGGCAGAGAAAGACGAGGCAAAGAAAGCAGAGAAGGAAAAGGAGAAAAAGAAGGAGCATATGAGAATAGCAGGGCAGAAAAGCAAGAGGCAAACAGACCTGGAGGAAGGGCGTTCCAGTAAGAGGAGAAAGACTTAGAATTACCTATGGTGTATGCTTGATTAGTTGTAGACACATGTTCCAAAAGATGGTCGAGAGGAGGTCAACAATTAATACATTTGCTCGAGATTACAGTACAATTTCTTTACTGAAGAACCTGTGCAAAGCTCTTCCTAACACTTTCATCCAACCCTTTTCCTATAAGCACCAGTTTACCGGTATCAGGAAGACCTAGATCCGCCTCCTTCATCACCTTTGACATGTCGTATATGTTTCTAACTCCTTGGAGTACATACTGGTCCCCGTTTTGTACGGAAAATAAACCTTTGCAGCGAAGTACCTGCAATTCACTAGACTGGGTATCATCCGGCAGGCGATTCTCCCAAAGAATAGTCCGTATCCATTCATCGACGGCGTTGAGTTGAGGCTGGGATAAAACGGGACAAACTATTTGTAGACTGGTAATTCCTCGGGTTTCATAATGGGTTTTTTGGGCATCATGTATGTGTGTATGCTCCGAATCAGAATGATCATGCACATGCTCGTGTTCCCCGCGTCTACGTAGAGACTGTTTGACGTCTTCATTCAGTTCTGGTGGCACAGTATACGCAGATATCCCCATAATGTGCTTTAGATCAAGCTGTCCGCGAACGGTTCTGTGAATACGTGCTGCAGAATTGATGTGGCGAATTGCGTTTTCGACGGAGATGACAGTGGGTTCGTCTACTAGATCAACTTTGTTGAGTATGATGACGTCGGACCCTGCGATTTGCCTCGATGATGATCGATTGTGAGTGATTCGGAAGTATGAGGCGATGGACAGAGGAAGATTACCTGACGCTCTCGCCAACTCCGTCGACAGCATGGTCTTCTTGCATTTGCTGACGCAGAGATCAGTAAGATTCTAGAGACATGCAACACACTTACTTTTAGTCCAAAAACAGCATCGACCACGCAAATTACACCGTCCAACGCTATGTCATTGCCCAGTCCCATTCCGTATTCCTCGTTCTTCCAAAACATGGCGGCAATTGGTCCTATGGGTGGCATGTTAAATAGCAAAGATCGGATTCAGTCAAACCCACCTGGATCAGCTAGTCCCGTAGTCTCCAGTAGTATATGATCAAAAGCACCCTTGCGCTCCATCAGCTTTTCGATGGCAGCTGCGCCCGAATCTTTGATGCTGCAGCACAAACATCCATTTGCGAGTTCAAGGACTTCCTCAGATTTCTCGGCGGTGGGATCATCCTCTGAGGATACATTGATTGTTTTTGCTGCGTAGCAAGAGTTGAGATCCAGTAGCAGTTAGTCAAACGACTAGTACCTTCGACGTCCTGAGTTGAATGAATAGGCCTGGAGAAAGCAAAGATGAAATAAACTCACCGCAGTATCCCCAAATTCATTCATGATAACAGCGATACGATAACCATGTCTTTCCGTCAAGATACGTCTAGAACCGTGTCAAAACACGAAACCTTGCGAATGCTTTCGACATACTTGAGTAATGTCGACTTGCCGGCACCAAGGAAGCCACAGATGATAGTCAATGGCACTCTGGCCTTGATTTCTTCAGTATGTTCGATGAGCTGCCTAGACTACCGTTAGAGAAGTCGGGTAAAGGCAGAAAATTACTTGCGGAACGTCGTCGTCGGAGTCCATGACGAATCTGATTATGTGGTCGGGTCTAAGCGCTGGACGCGTCAATTTCGAGTTATTGATGTTGTAAATAAACTTTTCTTTTTTCGCCACTTGCTGTCCATTTGTCGTTTTTGCTATCATGAACGTTCCAGCCGGTCTCACTGAAGAACAGATTAGAAATGTTGTACAAGGCCCCGGAGACGTCGAATGGAGGTCAGTTCGAGTCAACAAACCCTGGCCATAGCATCTATCATTCACCCACGCTAAATGCTCCTTTGCTCAGATATGAAATGAGACGCGAGTGTCAAGAAATTCTCCCTGGTCTTCTGCTAGGACCGTTTGTCGCCTCCAAATCCTTACCGACATTGCAGTCGCTAGGAGTCACTCATATGTACGCCAATCTCACTGCGCTAGTTGGCCAGAGCGCCTGATCTGTAATCTTCACAGTGTGTGCATACGAGATGCTAAAGAAGCATTCTCCGTTCGGCCACGTTTCCCGGACCATTTCCTATATCTCGTCTTGGATGTAGAGGATAACGAGGAACAGAACTTGATTAGGTTGTTTCCCAGGTATGCCACCGTTTACTAAAATCAAATTCTATATCCTACCCTGCCTAACTTTACGCTCTCTAGAGCAAAAGCGTTCATAGATGAAGCGATTGCACAAGGCGGAAAGGTCCTCGTTCATTGTAATGGTGCGGACGCGTATTCGACTAGTCCTTCTAGAATAACATAACCATTCTCTCTTTCCTTTCTCTTTACAGGGGGTATCAGTCTGTCTCCAGCGTTTGTCGTCATGTTTGTCATGCAACACTATGCTTTATCTTGGGAAGATGCTCTACACATGGTCCAGAACCGACGGTATTGCATATCACCCAACGGCGGATTCCTTACACAGATAAAGGTATGTCTACTCGTGTCTTAATCCCCGTCAAACGCGTCATGAGCATACGTTATCCAGGAATATGAAGCAATCTACCGTGCTAGCCAAGCCGTTGCCCAGTTTTCCTCAAACCCTACAAATGTCAACATTGAACGTACAGTTACGAGAAGAAAGAGAGAGGATGACTCGGATAACGAAGATGAACGGTGTGTCTCCTATGTTTCGTCACCTTTGAAAGTTTCTTGACCAACTTGCCAATGTGGCATCTTGCAGGGATGACGACAGGAATTCCAAACGGCCATTATTTGACCACAGTGTATCCGCCCAACCTGTACAACAACCGTCTTACGACCCAGATGCAATGGAAACTTCATAGTGGTCTGCATGGAGCTGTCAAACTCAAACATCGACATCATCTGTCACCAGATTCCGTCCCGTGCCCGTCTCGTTTTTTGCTGGTGTATTCGTTGGACATAGATTCGGTTTGCAGTGCACTTTTTTTTATTTGCTCACTTGAATCCTGTTGCATACTTATATTATTTTTCCTTCACTCTATCTCCATATACATGTCTGCTGTCCCGTTCGTGCCGTGTCGCGTCGCGCTCATTTCTCTCCGCTAGCGCTAGTCCCATTCCTGTGTCTATTACTTGGTATTTTACACATGTACTCATTCATTAAATCATAACACTGATTCAAAGCTGCTTGCTCTTAGCATCTGCTCCTTGCCCCATTGTCTCAAAGTTAATAAATGGTGGATGGCAATCAGTCCTGAGGTTTGATCAGGCGCTAGCGACAACTTACTCTGCTCCGCTTTCAGAAATTCTATCGTAACTCTGAACTTGTCGCATGACTCGTTCTTCTTGAGCTCGCTTTGCAACATCTCCTGTATATAGCGCATCAAGCCGCGGTTCATGTTGGACAGTAACCTAGATTCTGGTTCCTATGTATTCGGAAACTTCCGAAGACCCTCCCATGAAGCGTACTGTCGGACAATGTGTCCTTTGTAGAGATATTATTAGTTGGTATCTCAATACAGTACGTACGAGCCGACGACTGAGTAAAAAGTGACCGGACAAATATATGTATGAGCGACCCCACACCCAAAATTAATGAAATTTTCGTAAACCACCTTGACATTAGCCGCCACCGCGTCCCTAGGTATCCAATTTCTGGGATTTCGAGTCATCCTTTCGTCGGTGTATATACGTCCCTGCACGAAGATACGATTTCCGTACCGCTATCCGTATCTGCAAGCCAATGATAATCTCCAAGACTTGAGATCCCACACCTCGGGATCATTAGATGATCAAGTAGAGAAGAGAAAGGTTGCAGCAAACTCCGACGCGCCTCGACCATCCGAAGAGAACGTACCACTTGGTGACATGTAAGTGAAGGACTTAGTCGACGTCAGACCCATTAATAGATAAGAAGTAACAACAACCACGCGTACCCCCTTGACGTTTTTACCTTGGCCAATTTTTTCACTAAAACTCCGACCCATTGTCTCAGAACTCTCTTTGCCAAAAACCAAACTCCGACCAATATATACACGAGAAAATCTATTCTTCACTCCCTGATTTCCCTCGCGATTCGCCGAAAGGCGTTGAATTCGAATAAAGGACGGTGAGTAAGGAGGTTGGTAAGTAAGCCCGGACCCTGTAAATCAGGTTTACTAAACATTCGAGTAGATTAGTGAGGTGACGAGTAATTGGCGTCTATCCCTTTCAGCCACCCTTGCCGTATACTACTTTTACTTACTTTCTAGACGACTCGGAATTTTTATTCCTTTGTAAAGTCAAGGCAGAAAAACGAAAAAGAAACTCCGACCATCCAATCTTTTGGTTTGCATATGGTTGGAGTGTCAATCGACTGTTTCAGCGCCAGTAATTATTCCCAAAATAAAATAAAACGATTACAGTTGCATGCGTAGTATGCATGTGTTGCCCGTGGTCGATACCGAGGCAATCAGTAGTCAGGTGTAGTCTCAGTTTCTCTACAGGCCTCGTCAAATTATCATTTCAACAGGAGACTCGAGTCGGAGTGGGATAATTTATTGCATTAGCAATAAATAAGGACTTGATTCCGACGCTAAGCAGGCCCGATTGCGCCTACATGCATATCATATAACCACAAAGACTGGGCAAAAGTTGAAAGAAAAAAAAAAGTACGACTTTCACGGAAGTAGTCGAACAAGACCATACCAATCCATACCCCATGCCACAATCTTGCACCGAGAGTATGGCGCCGACGCTTGGGACAGTGTGCACTCCAATTTGCGCGCGCGTTCAGGCTGGATTTAGCCACTAGGATCAGGACCGGTTTCGTGGCTCTCAAGCTTTTTTTTTTCTTTTTCCTTTGCACCCGTCCAGCTGTCTCTTCTCAAACTCCGACCGCTAGACAGTGACTTTCTTTTGCATCCGTCCTGCCTCTTCTCGAGTCAAACTCCGACCGCTAGTAGATAACTGACAATGATGATGCTAGATCGACACGAAACGAAACGATAGATTACTTGCGTTCCCGAGCGAGCTGTGAGCCACACTGTGCGGCGTGAATAGCATTTGGTATTTGAAAAACCTAGTAGCAATAGCCATCCATCTGCCTGTCTGTCTGAATACATCCTAACCAATCCAACGCCTAGGATTTGGAAAAGAAAGGGATAGAAATAAAAAACTCCGACTCGCTACATACTCTTCCGTCGATATCGAGAAGGTGTACATAATATATCCAAGTGTAGAATTTAGAATAAAACACCACACTTGCCTCGCCATCAAGGATCAGCCAGGGCGGCTTATCACTCCGACGTAATTACCCAACGGTAATCATGAAGAAATTCAGAAAAACCAAACTCCGACACGCTACGCAACACACTGAAGCTGTTACGGCCCTTGCAGTTTGGCTTCACACCCTCGCCTTGATTGACCATGAAACTTGAGAAATAAAATAAAATAAAATAAAAAAATAGATCATCCGGAAATTCGGTTCAGACCCGGAGATCTCTCCCTTGGTATGTGATACAATAGACATCTATTACTGAAAGGGCGTGGTACAGAGCGACAAAGCAAGTAAAGAAAACAAATTGTCAAAGAGACTTGAGCTTGGCCTTTTCCTTTTCTTGTAATACACGTTTCGCGTGGATTTCTGTTTGAATGAGAGAAGATAAAGACGGGTCAGTTACGAGGCACACATACGCGCGAATCAAAAAGAACTCGAAGGGACGGGAATAGAAAATAAAATAAAAGATGGAGAAAAAAAGAAGCCCAAGACAAAGGAAGGAAAACTCCGAAGAGCCCCCCGCAGAGTAACAAGGAACTGACCTCTCCTCTTGACAAAAGCCTCTACCGAGATCCCCGCAAAGACGACTGCAGCACCTGCCCATTGTCCTAGTGATAGTTGGTGGTTGTAAACGACAACTGAGAGGATCATGGTGAACATTTTTCGAGTGAGCGTGATCATTCTAAGAAAAGTTTAGTGATGCCAAAGGGAAGGAAGGGGGTCTTCACTTACACCAACGTCAATGATCCAAAGCTCTTTAGTGTTTCAAAGATGAACAACTGTCCCAAAGCACCTGTAACGCTAAACTCGACCAAGGACCTCACAATTCCAGGATGGGTTCTAATAAACTCGAGAGCAGCAGCCATTTCACTCTTTCCTCCAGGTGTCTCGTGGATGACAGGTATATAAGGAAGAGGAAGAACCGAGAGTGTTAAAGAAATGAGTGTGCAGAATAGGTTGATGAAAAACATCATCTGCTGTCCCGTCACTTGGTACCTCGAAAAGATCTCGTCTTGTGTAGAGTTGATCGCTCCGTCGAGAGCGAGGTTGATTAAAAGGTAGGTTATACCTATAAGTGAAGCGTAGGGACTGTCGGAAGTCATACCACCCTTGTTGTGTTTCTTGGCACCTTCTCCACCGAAAGCCATGAATATAGTGATGCCAGCGGTGACCATGGCCACGACAAGGTATTTGTGAGGGGCGAATTTGCGTCGGTATAAAAGTACGTTCATGATCATGACAGGAACGAGTTTGCATGATTTACCAAGGACCATGGCGGGGTAGGAGATGTAGGAGAGGGCTGCGAAACCGAACGGAGCTGCGGTGGTTATGAAAAAGGATGTTTGGAGGTAGGAGAGGAGAAGGGAACGGGGAGAGTAGCGAGTGTTGGGTTTGCCATGAGATTTTCCGTGTCCATTGGCAGGAGCATAGTCCTTTCTAATGCCCAGTGCTTCTAGAAGAGATTGGCCGGGTTTCTTGCGGACGAGGATGTATATTAGGGCGGAGAGGGAACTAAGTGTGCTTTGGCAGAGACCAAGGAAAAGAGCGGAACGGAATTTGTCGGAAGAGTCGGAAGAGATGGATTTGAAGGGAACCGAGACTGGATGCGAGTGAGTATGAAAAGATGGATTGAAAAGAAGAAGGACATACGCCGTTCTTGTGCGATAGCCCAGAGCTATGGGATTGCGTAAGTAAGCAAAATGAATTGGAAAAGGAGACGGACCAAGAACATGGAGTAGACTCCGGAAACGCAGACGATGAGCCTGCAGGACATTAGACAGATAACACACTAGGACTGGGACATACCTGAGGAGAGACATGGTACACGTCGAGCACGAAAGAGCCGACACGTAGAAAATATGAAGACACGTGATCTATTTCCGAGGAGAAAACGGTGGGGGGTCCCCAGTAAAAAGAAAAAAAAAAAAAAAGTCGCCGCTGTTACGGGAACGGGGATCAAGAGGTGTCGAGATGTTCTCAGGAACTATAGATTGAATGGTTTCCTTTCTGGACGTCATCTCCGCTCGGTTCTACTTCTTAAAGTCCGTCTGCCATGACTGAATCGCACCCCAAACTATGCCTCCATCCCTCACCGACCTTCCAACTGAACTTTTGGACTCGGTCGCCTTTGATTTCGCATGTCCCGCTCTCCATGGTCTCCCATTAGCCATTACCCCTCTTCTTCTCACCTGCTCTGCCCTCAACCATCGTCTCTCAAACTCGCGCGCTCTCTATGCCCGTATTTTCAACTACAAGTTTAGCTCTTCTGCCATTCGTCGTCGCGCTTTCACTCCAAAATCATCAGAGTACTCTTGGCAGCTAAAATGGTACTGCGATATTCTCAGAAATATCAAACTCCGTCTCGCTTCCTCCAACCCATACCAGGAATCTGATCCAGAGGCTCCCACTCTTCGCGAGGTCTTTTTTGCTCTTTGGACCATGTGTACCGACGACGACGGCTGTAACCGTATGCAGCTCGAATGTGCCAACGTCTATGAATGGGTACAAGGCTTTGTTCGCACTCAGCTCTACCCCGACGGCCCGCGTTGGCCAGAAGACAATGCTTCCAATTCGTTTGCTATGTGGATCATGTGGTATCTGACGACCAAAGGTGCGCTTTCGTCTTTTTTACGTAGTGCCATTCATTAACTTTTTTTTTAGAACGTCTTCTTCAGGAGCAAGAAGACGAACGTGAATCGCTCATCAGTCTTATTTTGCCTTTTGTGACCGTCCCATATCGCTACCCGTCCGCATATGCACCGCCGAATCACTTTCATCTCCCTCTCGCAACCTCTTCAGAGCAGCAGCAAGAGCAGTTCCGTTCCTCGCACGCCTTTACCATCCCCACTCCTCATGGCCCATACCCTATCTATATCTCTCCACAACGCGTTTGGTCGCATATGCACTATGAACGCCGCACACCTACAACCATCCCACTTGTCACAGAGTCTGCAAAGCTTCTGTACTTTTCTCGTCGTGAAACGCTGAGATTTGGTATTCCCCCACTTCCTGTCGATCGTCAAGAGTTTAACAATCGTACTCGGGAGCGCATTCGCAACGAAGCACAAGCAAGTGGCCTCGCTCTTTCTCCTACAGAACTCGACGCTCGTGTAGCAGAGGAAGTCGGGCCTACCCAACAAGACATCGAGGAGATGAATGCCAGTCTTTTGGGAGGCGAACGCATCGACGAAGAAGAATCTCATCTTCTCGCTCGTTTCGGCAAGGGTGGCGGCACTTCACTCGTCGAAGCTGCGCCATCTATCAAAAACGTGCACGGCGAATATGTTGAAATAGACGAGTCGTCATGTCTTTCTCGGCGTTGGGACAACGACTGGTGGCGCATTCGGCAGTGTAGAAACTGCTGGGAAGATGTCGACGCTGACGCTCCTGGGTCCACGCCGTTGATGGCTGCCTACTCCAAGATGGGAAAAGTTTACGAGCCCGGCTCGCTTTCCGGTCTCTGGTCTGGAAGGATGCTGGTGCGCACGTCTGCCTTGTTTATTATGACTAAAAACTGACAAACTTTTTATATTCCTATTCACAGATTCCTTCCGAACAACGTTTACAGGCGCTTTTACTCCCTCCGGACCTAGGTCCAGAACAGCTACCAGCAGACGGTGATGCTGCCCCTGGTCCAGACGTGGATCAAGAGCAAGTTGTAAATGACGTTGACGGGCAAAGTGAAGATCAAGCTCAAGGCCAAGATCTTGAGCCAGCCCAAGATGATTTTCCTTTCCCAGCTCAATTCAGCGAAGATTTTGTTGGGCCCACGGCTACAGTACCAGTTTACATGCGGCTTACTGAGTACGTCTGCTATGCGCCAAACAAGGCATGTCCCGCTGGCGGTCCGAATGCCGCAGCTCCTATTCGCAGTTCCGGTGCTCAGTCCACCACCGTTACACTTTCAGACCGGGATGACTTTGACCAAGGCTTGTCTAACGGATACTTCCCTGAAGGGACGGAGTTCAAACCTACGACGGACGGTGATGGTTTGAGGGTCATTGTCCCTCCTAGAAGCTCGCAAAGCGGTGAAACGGAAGAGTATGTTTACCAGCGCTATATTGGCTCAAAACGCGACGACTCGAGAGGAAAAGCAAAGGCTCACGAACCGGGAAGGGCACATGATCCAGAGACTTGTCCCGGGTGTCGGGTTAGGGAAGAGTTGATGAAAAACCTCAACAAGAGAGAGGAATCTCTGGAACTCGAGGAAAACGAAGATATGGAAGACGAAGAGTTGGACGAGGAATACGAAGAGGCTGATATTCCTTGTTCTTCCTCTGTCTCTTCGTCTTACGATGACGAGGAACTACCTTCTCAGATTCTTCCCTGTAATGGAATTCAAGATGTCATCGTTGTCGGTGAGACCGACGGGCGACATGGCGCAGCTTGGAATCATTACAAATTCCACGGACGAGTTCGGGCCTACGATGGTATGGTCGGAGTGCTGAGAACACCGGTACGTCTTTTCCTTCTCAATGCGATCGAGTTTACTGATGAATTTTTTGCCTTGCTTCTCACTTTCGCTTCCGCTACCTCCAACTTAATCTCACTGTGCCACCCGCAATGATCGTCTCACTCCTTTTACACCATACACCGCACTTGCTGCCTGCCTCTCCCTGCCCGATTTGTACTCGGTATCTTTTTCCAATTCACCCATCAACCTTCGAATACGTGTACACGTCTTGGCTATTCCTGGTACGATCTCACGACCGAAAATGGATTTGTGGCGGCTCAAACTCGATATGTCGATACCACATACAATACCCAACACCCAACAACACAATCAACTCACCCTCTTCTTTTTTTTCTTTGGGGCAAACGTGTGCTGTCTCGCTTTCGGCCGTTTCCCATCGTCTCTTCTTCTGCTTCTGCTTCTCTTTTCATTCCGGACAAATGGTACTGGCCATCATCTGCTCTTTGAACTCGAAATAAACAAACCCCGACACGCATCATGGCTTTATGTCCGTCTCCTCCGATCTCGACTGCATTTGCAAATACTGCATCGTGAATTACTACCGTCTGTTTCTCTGCCTCCGGACTATTCTCGCTCACTGCCCGATTCTTCTCCAATCACTGATCATCGTCGTCGATCAAACATGATGCGGTCGGAATTCACATCTTGGATACCCCCCACGCGACTTTTACAGAGGAATCCTCGATTGGGTAATATCTTTTTCTACGGATCCATCGTTGGCGGCAAGAACTTTGTGGGCAACTGGAAGATTGCTAATCTGGACCCGCAGATGCCTGGTTGGGAGGGTGCATTCAGTTTGGGCAGAAAGATTGAGCCTTGAAGCTTGACTAGTCGACTTGACGGCGTTCCGCTGGATTGGTACACCGTTTTTTCATCTTTCTCGGCTCATCTACGACATCATCGCCGCCGTCTGCTTTGCCTCTTTTCCTTTTTCTGCTGGTCCGCTCCTCCCAATTTCCGCCTCCGTCTCCGCTCATGTCATTGCAACTGTTGGCTATGCATTGGTTGCAGGGGTCAACTGCCGTCAACCCGTCAATCATACATATACCTCTATGACTCGTTTGCCGCTGGTGCCTATAGTTGGACACCATCCAAATCCGTTTGTATGCGTACGAGAACGGCGATCACTCTTGCCCCCAGAAATGAACAACTCCGCCTTGTGTGGCATTCCTATGCAGTCATGTAACGTTGTCCGTGATCAAGCTCTGGTTCTTTTTATGCCATTCGGTGATTTTGAAGGACGGAATGAATTCTCACATCGTTATTTATAATCTCCTTTCTGTATTGGCTGATCCGCCTTGCTGCTCGTATGTGGATATGTCCGCCTGGTTATGTATCGTTCTCGGCATACCTATGTCATATCTCTCTGCTCTTCTCTCCCACCTTACACATATCCGTCCTTCGTCGTTGTCTTGGCTTGTCTGTGGACTGGATTTTGCCTGGCGTTCTCGTTCTCCGCCGATCCAAAGAAAGAAGGAAAGAATGCTTGGTCCTCGTTCTTGGTTCCAGTATGTATGTTGTAGGTTCGCCTCTGCTTCTTCCATACGGACTTGATTCTCTTCCTCCTCGGCCCGATTGACCATGAATGGTCTCGGTCGCCACATGCACGTAGGCCGTCTACGTGAAAAACGAAATCAAAATAAAAATGTACCATATGTACTGTTGCTATCTACTGCTACATCTATATCTGCATCTTGATTTAGCTTATTTTACCTTACCTTTCCTCTCCGTCTTGCATTATCCTCACTACTTTGGACTACCTTCACCTCATCACCCTATCCATCATCCATCTCGGACTGGACTGTTTTTGGATCTTGTCTTGATACCTGATGTCGCCACTATCTGTTGTCTAGCTTACTTACGTCTACAGTTTACATGTTCCCCGTTTCCTTGCTTATCTATACGCATGCAACTATGTACGTTCTTTCATCGTCACCATAATCACCGTTTTGCAATTGTTTTTCTCTTCTTGCATCGACCAACTTCCTTTTTCACGCAATCCATTCACCATCCACGTATATAACAGCATCTCGTCTTCTTTCATCTTCCATCTCATATATTCTCATTCATACTATACATACACCTTCGCCATCATGTCATAGCTTTTTTTGGTTTCGGGATACTCATTCGTTTCCTGTTCCTTGGGCGCCGCTGTTGCACGCTTCTTTATACTTCTTTTTTGCCAACCGCCCCTGCCTATCTGTCGCTTGCCTGCCTCCCCGTCTCCTCTCTCCAAAGAACAAGGCATTTCGAAAAGCCGCCTCGATCCTTTGCCTGCCCTCTCCAAAGGCGCTTGATATTCATACATGGCTGTTCCAGTGACCCCCCTCGAGCGGTCTACTCCTTCTGCTTCCCGGTGTCGTTTATACTATTGATTCTTTCCCCTTTTCTCTCGCAATCGATCTTGTACGCAATAGCCTGGCATCTCCGTCTCCATCTATATACTATATACATGCAAAGTATTGTATACCTGTTTTTGTAGAACCTGTCTTTACTATTGTCGCCTAAGTACCTTAAGCACCGTTTATCATACAGTCAAAATTATTCTTATTCTTTCCACCTTCTCTTTTGACGCGATCAGAAACTTCTACGACCTGAGTACATATATTCAAGATCCCTATTGATGCAAGCACGCGATGCAATAGTCCGCCATGACATCTGCCATTTGCGTGGCAGCGATGGCGTATTGGCCCATACAAGCGTTGTTGTCTTTACATAGAGTGTCCTCTTATTACTTCAGCGTACCCGTCAGCGGCGCATCGAGACTGAATGCCGTCGTTGGACGGCTACAGAATTGACGGTCATCCTCGGCGAACGTAATTACAATGCTTGAATACCCCATCGCCAATAACAGTGCTAGCTATGGCAATACGGATCTCTATGACACCGGCACCGGTCTTTTTACTTTTTCGAAAAATTCTCTCAATGCTCCCGCCGACTAGGCGCTATTTTTATTGATCGTTCAAACGTTCGACTTGTTGTTCGTTTGCGAGTCGAAGCCTCAGCCCAAGTGGGGGGTCTTTGAAAGTGCCATAAATATATACACCTTGTGTGTAAATACAATGATGTCCTTGTGTTCCCAATTGAGCCGTGTCAAGGAGTGTCTGACACCGCTAAATAGTATGTACTGTTTGCGAAGGAGGTTCCATATTTCCCTTGCGACTTTCAATGTTGCACATGTGCACAGAACCCAAAGGCCGTTCAATAGTTGAGTGAGAGACTTGACTGGGCGGTTATGGCATTGTAATTAAATCTGTTCTCGCTCAAGCTTGATAAGAGGGCCAGGCCTGTGGAGGATAGTATTAGACGCTTATCGACTCCAAGAAAACGTTCCGATTATCATAGAACACCAGCTAAACCAAAAATCTAGACTTTAAAAGTGGCTACGGCGGTCTTCAACACTTCGCGGGACCACCTCGCTAGATATTGAAAGCGGTGGCGAACGCTTGTCATCTTGTCGAGCTCGCGCTTCTACCCTACCTTTAAGGATAACTTGTAGATTCGCGGGAGAAGGCTCGAGAAGGCACCGATTACAATCGGACCTGAAGTTTGACATGAATCTATACCTGCTCAGTGTACTGACCTATCTGTCCCCGCAAGATTGTGCGCACTTTAGCGGTTTTTGATGCGAATGATTGGCTGCGAGCTGATAGAAGATTGCCGGAGTAAGGATCAATGAACGCCGAAGTGGATTGTCAAGCTCTCAAGCGTTTTGAGAACTGCTGTGGGAGTTGAACTGGAAGAGAAGATAAGCGAAGGCAGCTTGTATACTTTGTGTTGGGTGCTTCTTGCCTTTTCAGGTTAGAGCCTATAGCAAGCGCTTGTTGGCCGTTTTTATTGGAGGCACCCATCTGCATCAGAAACTCTGGGAAAACAGAAAAGAACAAAGTAGACGAGTGAGGAAAAGGAATCAAGCTCGTAGGTAGCATATAAAACGAATATAAAACTCGAATTTGACTTTAAATGGCTGACCCGAAGAATCCGAGCTTAAACCATTCAGTGGGCTACTGGCCACTTGCTCACCTTGAGCTACTTTCTTACGCAATTCTAGATATTTTGGCTGGCTGCCGAAGTCAGAAGGGGGTCATTGGCTCAATGCTTTTAAAAATTGTAATTACAAACCAAAACGTGTGCTCCGTCCCCCATGACTCGAGGTCCGGGAGGAGGTAAACTTCCGGTAGACTTGCTGGTACCTCCACCGTGCAGAAAATCGATTTGGGGCCAATATCGCAACGAACTGTGACTATAAAGTGCGGAGGGACATGTGTTGTGGCAGAAGAACGCCGATGGCGCGGCTCGAACGAGTATTTCTTGGTGGCTTTCGGATCCTACTCCGTTGTATAGGTGCTAAACTTCGATGGTAAGTTTACAGGGTAGCCCAGGACGGCATTCTGGACATTGTCAACCAGTATCCTGCTAGTACCACCTATCTTTATGATGTTTTCACTCGCCGGTTAAATGAACGACTACGCACACAGCTCTGACACTTTGGTTGCAGGATAGAATTTGGGGTCAGTTCAGGGAGCGCTCCACAATAGCTACTAATATCACGTCAATGTTAGATGCTATGTCTGCAGAGCTACTCGAAAGGAATAGTCGATTGATGGCCCGAGTTTCCGAGATGCAGCTTGCAAGGAGGCTGGCAACCTAGTATATGCTTGGGTCTCCCAGCAACAGTCGTAAGAATCTATTTTTTCAGCGGAAATTACTGCTCATTATGGGCGCACAGAAGAACATATACATAGAATCGGTACTTACCGTGCCACAGGCCGCTATTCCGCCTCTGTCGAAGCACAGGGCCGGCGGGTCGTGTCGATATCTCGTACGAGTGTTTATGGCTGACTGTCTCGGATACACATCGAATATGAAAAAGGGTCAACAGATGTTCTGCTGCAGTGCGGAAATGAACGCGTATACTGGTAGTTGATTTGAGGATATGACCTGGGGGGGTGTCACTAGACATATATGCAACCAGACTCAGACTCGGCACAACAGTACACACGGCTGGGAGCACTGCAAAGGATATTTCCACGGACTTTACTCCATGGATTATCCTGAAGGGCGTCGAGGTGGGATGATGACGGTACCGAAGACTAGCACGTGGTTATTTCGACTCAATCTCCTGGTTCACGATGGAATCTCAGAAGGGGTAGAATACGGCCCAAAGAAGACAAACGCAAGGTGAAGACCTGGCTAGATTATCTAGCTACAGTCAGCCAATCAGCTAGTCGAGATTATTTTTGTTTTGCTCGACCGCACTGTCGCAACACTCGCATCCATTCTACGTCAAGTTGGCCAATGAATTGTGCAGCTATTCCGCTAACAGTTTTGGTAGCGTGTATGTCTCTAGGCCCAAACCACACCATCTGCATCTTTACTTGATCCATAAAGCTTGTTTTTTAGTCACCTGGGTACTCATAATCTTGTTTTCCTGTCACAGGTTCTTCTGCTGTATACCAGTACTTGCAAGGCTCTCAGACGTTCGTCATTAGGTTAATCACCGTTCTGTGGACCATATGCCGAAACCATTGTTTGTATGGTCCAACACTCTGCTAGTCAAGAATAGACCAAATCGAGGTGTATCATCTTGCATGCTCACCGTATACCTCCTGATGATAGTAGGGTTAGTACAGAGGTTCTTATTAAGTATCTGCGATGCTGTGAAAAGTCACATTGAAAGAGTTTAATAGCTTAGTGCTGACCTTTGACCCTTATGGTGCATCGGCCCCAGGAATAGACAGATACTTCTGCACCTTGTTATGAAGACTTGGCTTCATTCCTGTATCGACAATGTCATTTATGGCCCTCGTGGCATCAGCCCTGTACTGAAAAACATTAGTCGTGTTGTCACGATCGAATACTGCGTCCATGACATTGGATGACATTGTTGGAAGGAATAGCTTGAGCTGTCCCTGTGAATTGGAAAAAAAAAGAGTGACTATATTGAAAGACCGACGGGTGTACCTAAACTGGCAGTCAACGGCAACGTGAGACCTTGCATGTAGATGGAGCTAGCAGAGTGAAGAATAAAATGTCCTGTCTATGCTATGAATAGAGAGAGATGCCACTCAATAAAAACGTTAAAGCGTACAGAGATATGCACATTTCTGAGGCAGAGCAACTTGCACGTGGTCGTTATTTTTCTTTTTTGTAATCAATTTTCATTTCCTTCGGTACTTTTCCCCCTTCACGATGGAAACTCAAAAGTCTTCTAACATCCGTATAATAACGACTTTGGGACATGTCGATCATGGAAAAACAACACTCATGGACTCGCTCCTGGCGGCAAACAATATCATTTCCGCTCGTATGTCTGGAAAAATGCGATATCTCGATAGCCGTGAGGATGAGCAAGAACGAGGTATCACAATGGAAAGTAGTGCCGTCTCTCTCAAATTTCAGGTTCTCGGCAGGGATGCAGAAGGAGGTTTGTTGTGATCCAACATTCGTTCTTAGATTTCTGTGACAAACTCGCCAGGAAGATCACCTATATCGTATGTTGTGAATATGATCGACACACCGGGACATGTAGATTTCTCGAGTGAGGTATCGACTGCTTCTAGATTGGTTGACGGAGCCTTAGTTCTTGTGGATGTAGTCGAAGGAGTCTGTACGCAGGCAAGTAGATCCTGATCACCTCGAGAAACATTGGTTAATCATTCATTTACCACAGACTATCGCAGTCCTGAGGCAGGCCTGGCAAGACCGTCTTCGACCTATTCTTGTGATCAACAAATTTGATCGTCTCATTACCGAACTGCAACTTGCGCCGGTGGAAGCATACCACCATCTAGCACGTCTCATAGAACAAGTGAATGCAGTCATGGGCAGTTTCTTTGCTGCGGATAGGATGGAAGACGATCTGCGGTGGAGAGAAGAAAGAGAGCGTCGCTTGGCAGAAAAGAAAGACCAAGAAGCCGATGAACAGGATGCTGGTGTAAACGAGGCCGATGAATATTTGGAGAAAGACGACGAGGACATTTATTTTGCACCAGAAAAAGGCAATGTCATATTCGCATCGGCCATCGATGGGTGGGGCTTTCGAGTTGGCAAGTTTGCTCAACTTTATGCTACAAAACTTGGAATCAAGGAGACGAATTTACGAAGGGTGCTCTGGGGCGACTTTTTCCTTGACCCCAAGACCAAGAAGGTTATTGGGTACAAACATTTACGAGGTCGGGCACTCAAACCCTTGTTCGTACAATTCGTACTGGAGAACATCTGGGCTGTATACGATGCTGTAGTTCTCAATCCGTACGTCGTTTTCCCTTCAAGTTTGCTTTTAGTAACACCCCTTGCAGAAACCCGGACAAGGTTACGAAGATCGTGTCCACTCTCAATTTGAAGCTACTTCCGCGAGATCTAAGGACAAAAGACACCCGGCACCTTTTATCACTCATATTCACCCAATGGCTCTCTCTATCTACATGCATAATACAGGCTGTCATCGATGTCGTCCCAGCTCCTTGCGATGCACAGGCTACCAGAATTCCAAAGATGCTCTACCCAGAACTTCGTGAAGCTACGGTGGAACCCAAGAATAAGCTCGAATCGGACCTCTTCTCTGCGGATGCGACATCAAAAGCGTGCGTATGTGCGTACGTGAGCAAGATGTTTGCGGTGACAAGGAAGGATTTGCCAGAGAATAGAAAGAAAACTCTTACGGCGGAGGAGATGCGTGAACGTGCCAGGGAAGCAAAACAGGCAAGAGAGGCTGCAAAAGCGGCAGCAGCGACTGAAACAGAAGGTACAAATGGTGATGCATCTCTGGTGCCTTCCGGCGTACACTATGACCCCGAAGCTCCTAAAGAAGAGGAGATGGAGAAGCCTGAGGAAACCAGCGAGGACAGTGAAGTCATCTTGGGATTCGCTCGTTTGTACTCGGGCACGATAAAAGTCGGATCGACGATCTACGCTATTTTGCCAAAGTATAACTCAAATTTAGAGCCTACACACCCTCAAAACGAGCAGTTCATTGTTAGGACTACTGTAGAAGGACTTTATGTGATGATGGGAAGGGAACTGGTTACGGTTCCGTCTGTCCAGGCCGGAAATATATTCGCCATAAAAGGCCTTGAGGGTAAGGTATGGCGGAGTGCGACTCTATGTGCACCAGGTGGAGATTATGTGGACGATGGTCAGATGGACAATCAATCGCTCCAGGAAGCTTTGATTAACCTTGGACGGGTGCAAAGATCCGTCAGTGCCTCGCCTTCACTTTTGTTTTGTTTGAGATTAATGATTACCCCCTGTAGACTTCACCAATTGTTCGCGTGGCTCTAGAGCCTGAAATGCCGGCTGATATGCCAAAACTGCTTAGTGGTCTCAAGCTGCTCAGCCAATCTGATCCGTGTGTGGAAACATTCCAGCAACAGACTGGCGAACATGTCATTGTCACTGCAGGAGAGTTACATTTGGAGGTAAGTCTCCAGCTCACCTGTTACGTGCGTTACTGACGGAGTGTTGCATCCTAGCGCTGTCTGAAAGATCTCCGTGAAAGATTTGCACGAGTGAATATTCATGTGTCAAAACCCATCGTTCCCTTCCGCGAAACAGCTGTCAAAGGCATAGGTAGATTTGAATGGTTAATTATGTTTTCTCCGCCGGTTAATGATCTATTTTCTAGACATGGCACCTCCAAAAACTGCAGGTTCACCGAGAGGTACTATCAAGGGGTCAAGTGCGCAAGGAATCGTAAATTTCAGTGTCCGTACATCGCCTTTACCCAAGCCGATTCTCGATTTTATTCTTAAGAATGCCCTTACTCTGAAGAAACTTGTGCAAGAGCGCAGAGGTGGTGACACCGAAGAACTAGAACAGGAGCAGGGGGATGATCTGGCGGCCAACAATGATCGTGGTGATATCATCAGGAAACCTGATGTGAAGCCTGATCAGTTTTGGCCCGAGTTGGAAAAGGTGTGCAAAGAAGTCGGTGGTGAGTGGGAAAAAATTGCCGAGAAAATATGGGCGTTTGGTCCTCAGAAGGTCGGAGGTTGTGTTTTGATTGATGCCAGAAAAAGTGGTGGAGTACAGTCGTCAGTGATAAGTCTCCATCTAAAGTGAATAAATACTGATACTTGTAACAGGCTTCGGCGCCGACTGGAGAGATCAAAAGTAGAAGATCTGGATGTTCATGGTGACAAAACGATCAATGATTTGGATAACCATGTAGAGACTGGTTTCCAGTTGGCTACGTTCCAGGGGCCGCTGTGCGCGGAACCAGTGGAAGGATTGGCGTACTTTGTTGAGGAGTTGGATATCGATCATGAGCGCTTGGAAGGAGAGATAGGTACGAGAATTTTTCTCTGACAAGAAGTATTTTTTGAGCTTTAATTTCCCAAAGCACAAAATAGGATGACACAAGTGACAGGCTCTTTGATATCAGCAATCAGAGATGCCTGTAGGAATGGACTCTTGGACTGGTCTCCGAGACTGATGCTCGCCATGTACACGTGTGATATACAGTGTTCAAGTAAGTGTTTGGGCGGCAGTTGTTGATTAGAGGCACTGAATGGTATCCATAGCGGACGTATTGGGAAAGGTGTATGGAGTGGTTGCAAAACGGCGGGGACGCATTGTGGCCGAAGAAATGAAGGAGGGGACTTCGTTCTTTACTGTCTCCGCACTTCTACCAGTGGTAGAGAGTTTTGGTTTTGCCGACGGTGAGTACGCTACAGCCTCGTGTTTCTGCAGAAGCTAACAACAGACCTTTTAAAGACATTCGGAAACGCACGTCCGGCGCGGCCAGTCCGCAATTGATCTTTAGCGGGTGAGAAAAGAGCACCCGTATTAGCGGCACCACGATAACTGACTGCCCTTCAGATACGAAATGCTTGACCAGGATCCCTTCTGGGTGCCAACAACTGAAGAAGAACTGGAAGACCTCGGAGAAAAGGCAGACCGGTCAAACATCGCAAAGGGGTATATGGACGCAGTGCGGGACAGAAAGGGATTGTTTGTGGACCGCAAGATCGTGGAATTTGCAGAAAAGCAGAGGACGCTGAAGCGGTAGATAAAAGTAAATGTATATTACCTGAAGCCTGAATTGATGTAGGACGAGACCCTGAGCAGTGCAGAAAGTCTGGAAGAGAGCTTACCTAAGGAAACTCCTTATTCCTTAAACTTTGCCATATACACCAGCAGGGTTGGATGGCCGCGGTGGCCACATACGGTATTGCCAACATTAATGCGTTCCAAGATTCTCACCTGAACATGGCACACTTGTCTGACGACCAGTCCCATTCCGACTCCTCTCTTGACCCCGAACTCTCTGACGACTCATTCCCCTCGTTGTTCTGTCGCGCTCTCTATGACTACGAAGCCCAGGATGCTTCCGCTCTCTCCTTCCGCAAAGGAGACATTATTGAGATCCTCACCCAGCAACCATCCGGTTGGTGGGATGGCCTGCTAGGCGATGAACGAGGCTGGTTCCCTTCAAACTATGTCACCATCATCTCGGAGGAGGAGGCAGAACTGGCCCTCAACGGATCGGATTTCTCCAACACAGATGGCCAGAATACTGCCAGCATTAGCAGTCTACCTGGTCAGTCTCGCCATTCCATCGTCGATATGTCCCATGCCATGTTGCGAGGCACGCAGGCGGATAACGAGCACTGGTTAGAATCAGAATTGAGTGTAGGAGACTCTCGGATGGGGTTGAATGAGTTGGCGAACATTACACTTCAATCTACCAGCAGCAGTGACTTTTGGATGCCTCAGGTTGCACCTAATGGTCAGGTATGCCAAATCTATTTTCTACGTCTTTGGTTTTCTCAGCGTGCTCCTTTAGATATATTATGTCAACACCCAGACCGGTCAGCAATCTCGCGATTTGCCTCAGGAAGCCGAGGAGGATACGTCGGACAGTGATTTGGCTGGTTTGACTTCACAGTCAAGCTCTCGCTCGGGGACAAGTGCAGGACTAGGTTTTGCCAACGGAGGCTCGGACCCTAATACTTCCAACAGAAACACGGCTGGATTTGGTGTCTTACGTCGGACTGGTACACCTGAACCATGGGTCAAGAAACTGGCAGACGACGGCATGTCATACTATTATTACAACAAAGCTGATGGTAGTGTACAATGGTCACGCCCGGAAGCGCCAGCACCTCAGCAGAATGGACACTCAGTTGCAACTGGGGCTTCGCGGTATCCCAATTTACCCCAGTCAGTACCCATCCCATCACGAACGAACGGTTTGCATCGTTCAAGTGTCTATTCGGACACTTCAGATGTACATCCGTTCGACATAGACCCTCCTCTACGCCAAGTAAATGGTCATGCAAAGGCACGGGTAGCTGAGGGTGTCTCTACAGAACTCACGTCTGCTGAGCGAATAGCTCAGTCGCTGCAACAAGCGCTTGCACCTCCACCGCCCGAGCTTCCGGCGGATCTATCGGTAGTAGCTAAGAGGGCGATTGACGCCGTCATTGAAAACATTCAAGTTCATGGCACCACAAGGCAACCCGAAGACGACCAAAGAATGGACGAATTGATTCATTCTGTGGTTTTTGCAGTACGGAATCTTCTGTATGTTGCCGGGGTGTCCACTGGGCAGATACCCCCAAACGTGCTTCCGAAGGAAGTGCGAGACCATCGACGCGCCCCATCGTCCTCCCACTCTCCCCTTAAACCCGCTCAACGAAAAGTCACGGCTACCCTATCAAGGCTTGTGTTATCGGCTAGAGCTATTCAATACGATTCAGGTTCGTCTGTCTCAGATACCCTCAGCCGGATAGAGGTGGATGCCGAGGAGCTAGAACGCGCAGTGGTTGCGTTCGTCTCGGAGGTTCAGCGAACACAAACTCAACAAGACGTTACACCATCAAAACGATTGAAAGCCGTATTTGACACTGTTAACATCGGGCTAGGGTTACCAGGTGCAGGCGTTGCTGGTTCATGGAAAGGTTTTGGCTGGTTGTCTTTAGATGAGAAGCAAGCACCTCAAAGGGTTTTGAGCACTGATGTGATCGCGGAGGTATCGGCGGCAGTATCGAGGGTGGAGGTTTGTCTGTCTCCGTTGACGATAGCCCTCAAATCAACGGATGAAAATTCAGGTGAGTGAATGTTTCTCATTTCTCTCAGATCCAGGCTAAAAAGATATTCCAAGTGTCGAAAGTGCATTCGCTAATTACAGACACGATGATCCGAACATCGTCCTTTGCCAAATTAGTTGTGGATATTCATGTTGCACGCCATGTTGACATTGACGGTTTAGGACCTGATTCTGAGCCAGCGCTGAACGAGCTATATGCCCGGACGGTCGACAGGGCGAGGATTCTAGTTCGTACCGTGGAGGCAGCAGTTCAGGCTGTGTATGACGATGGCATGTGTTTGTTCATGCAGGTCCAAGCCTTGAGGGAAAAAGAGACTGGGCAAGTCGGACAACAGCAGAGTGCATTATCAGAAGCGCTGTTATTGACCACTACTCATCTCAAAACCAACTTGACACTGGTTCAGCAAACATTAGAGGGCTTATTATCGGTTGGACACGAGCAAGCAGATATGTCGAATGGCGATTACCTAGGCTCTATCGAGCGAAGGATGTCAAGGCAGAGCCTTATCGGCGTACAATTTGGTGGTGCACTGAGGCCACTATCGAGCTTACCAAGATCGCTGCATGAAGAAGATTTTGTACAAATGGAAGACGCGTTTACCAACCGTCCTGCACCGAAGACACAGCCTCAGCAACCAGTTCGTGGCTACGATAGGTTCGGGATGAAGCAAGGCTCTCAGTCGTCTTTCGAGCAGTACAGATCAGATGGGGAACCCAGTGGTCTGATGGGTCCTTCGAGCTCTATTGACTTTGGTGGATCCGAGGCTACACTTAATGCACCCGATTCGTCGGACCAGGATCCAGCAGACGAAGGAGAATATGAAGACGATCCCGATGTTGATACTCGTGAGTTTTTTTCCCACTATTTACCTATGGTCGTTCAAGCGTCTTCGTATAGCTGCACCGAAACCAAAATCTAACAAATGGAAAAAGATTCTGGGACACGAGGCTCCAGATGAGCAGCCCTGGTTCTTGCGTTCCACGCTCACATCGGCAGAACTTTTGATTGACGGTGATGACAAAACCGTCAAGGGAGGAACTGTACCTGCACTAGTGGAGCGATTGACTGCACACGATATTACTGGTGAGTATTTAATGTCATCAATTGTCCTGAACACTTCTGACAAACGAGGCCTATCTAGATCCTAATTATGTGAAAGCCTTTCTCATGACGTTTAAATCATTCACTACCCTCGATGAGCTGTTCGACCTCCTAGTCGCACGATTCCGAATACAACCTCCTCCGAAACTAACACCTGAAGAGCTGGATGAATGGACGAACAAGAAGAAAAATCTCGTCCAGTTCCGGTATGTTCTGACAATAGCTGATTTTGACGTCAAGTAACATCCGCCGCAGAGTGATAAATACCTTCAAAGCCATGATTCAGGATGACGATGTTCTTGAGAAAGAAGATCTGCATATATTGAAACGCATGAAGGAGTTCGTTCAGTCGGAAGACGCCCAGCAGGTCGGGGCCGCAAAGCTATTGCTAGTTCTTATTGACCGAGCTGTGAGTCTGAGACCCCATCGGTGGTGATTCGACCGTGACTGACAAGCAAATTTTCTGCAGATGCAAAGTGGTGAGGCAAAAAAGATCATCGTCAACACAGCTCAGGCACCACCGCCCATCGTACCCAAGGCAAACAGGAAGCTGAAGCTGCTCGATATTGAACCATTAGAATTAGCACGGCAGCTGACACTAATCGAGAGTGCACTCTACCAAAAGATTCGACCAATGGAATGCCTACAGAGGGCTAGGGAACAGAAAGGAGATAACTTGGACAATATTGCCATGGTCATTCAGACAAGTAACAGGGTAAGAATTTTCTTGAGCTAAAACGATGTTTTCAAGTCTCACCTGGCTTCCAGATCGCTGACTGGGTCGCAGAGTCGATCTTGAGTAAGGAAGATTCACGTAGACGCGCAGCCACAGTAAAGCACTTGATCCAAGTTGCTGACGTATGTTCTTCAGTTTCTGTGTCAAATTTATTCTAACTATTGTCGCAGCGTTGTCGCACATTGAACAATTTCTCAACGATGATTGCCATCATCTCTGGTCTCAACACTCCTCCAATACGTCGTCTCAAGCGAACTTGGGAACAAGTTGGCCAGAGACATATGGCTCAGTTTGGCGCGTGCGAAGTGACTCTTGACAGTAATCGGAATTTCAACAAATACCGCTCTATGCTGGCTGCAGTCATTCCTCCATGTGTGCCATTTATTGGTCAGTTCTACGCTTGTTGCCTCGGTCGTACGTATTCTCATCAATCTCTGTACAGGTGTCTTCCTGTCCACTCTGCAGTTCAACGAAGACGGTAACAAAGATAATCTTCCTGGCAATTTGGTCAATTTCAAGAAGCGCCAAAAGGCGTCAGAAGTCATCAGCGACATCAAACGATGGCAGGCACACTCATACAACTTCCAAGTGGTGGCCGTCATCCGTGACTACATAGAGGAGTCGCTGAGCGCTTTCACCGATACCAAACAGTCTAGTGAGCGATTCTGGGCGATGAGTCTGGAACGAGAACCTAGAGAACGAGAAGATGAAAAGATGGCGCGATTGCTTCAGGAAAGTGGATTCCTGTAATGATTTTGCCTCGATCGGGTTTTCTTATGTTACTGGGACGGTACTATCTCATTCATCTGTATTATTCTTAAAGTACTGGTACTACTCCATTGCTATGTGTACAATAGGGAATTTTGCTTTCTGTATTTCACTGGAAATATACATAAGGATATAGGTACTCAACTTATGTAAAGCTGCGTGCCATATGCCTCTCATTGAGACGTTGAACAGGATGTTATAATAACACTCTTGTTTCTCACCTTTCACCTCTTTCCTTCACGACTGGACTGTAACGATATCTGCACTCTGTACTCGACCGTTGTTGCTGTGCGTGCTACGCCGATCATTTAGATGATCGTCTGACGTATTTATACAGATATCTGTATTTCTGAACGAACTTTAATCACACTTGCTCTGTATTCTGTCTAAGTTTTGCTAGGTCATTTTATCGCTGGAGTCAGAAGAGAGTGCATTTCGTACGTCGAACGAACTCTGAGGAAATCAACTGTTGTATTCACGGAGATTTCAAGGTGAAATTCACAATGGATACTTTTTCAGCTCTTCAGCCGTCTTATGGACAATCCGAGGAGGAAAAGAAGAGGAAAGAAGAGGAGGCAATGTTTGATAAATTTGCGATCTTGTTCTCCCCACCTACTCCTCGAGCATCTCCGACACCCGAGGCGTCTTCAGATGACATCTGGAAACCCTCTAACCGTCCTACCGAGTACCATGAACCTCCTACTTCACCGGATTCCGAGTTTGGATCCTTCGTGTCCGTACCTGCGTCTGAAGACCCTTTGGCTTCGTTTCCGAGCCTGGGCGATATGTCGTCGCCTTCCGGCTCGTCCCAAAGTCCTAGCAGACCCAGACATACGCACAATGCCAGTCTTGATTTCTTCGACAAATTCGGGCGGGAGGCCAAAAAGCGAGATAGACGTGGATACCTCGATGAGTTGCTACTTCACGAGGATGATCCGCTTTACTGGTTAAAAGACGGCAAAAATGACGCAGCCCAGAGGCGACCGAAACCCGAGACAAACACGAGGGAGACCGGCGATGCATCTGCACCACTAATAGATCTTGACTTTGGTTCACAAACGCCAGAGTCATCGAAACCAGCTCATTCCACCCGGGCAGCGAATGTATCTTCGCCGACACGTTCACCAACACGGTCCACCACGTTGTCCTTGTCACATACATTAGCTCCTCCAGTTGCTTCAATTTCCTCAGCGTCATCCTCGCCGCCTACACCCGACCCCTCAACAGAGACACGTCCTTCATTACCAGCCCGATCATCCTCCTATCAGACATTGTCTAGCATCTCCTCCCGATGGATGTCGTCACTCGCTGCCCCTAAGAATTCAACCTCTCAACCCTCTACTCTCGAATCACTCTTTACCCCGTCATTTGTATCACATACGCGATCATCAACAGTGCCTACACAAACTATTCACGAAACGCCATTCAGTGGCCCCACTCATCACAGCTCTCCCTTTGCACCCCATGTCTTCGTTCCTACTAGTGGGGCACCAGGATTCAAAGGAGATTCTTACGACTGGGACAAGGGTTTCTCTCAGCAGCTTGATCAAGAACTGACGGAAAGTGAACTGCTCGAGACCACGAAACAGTCAAATGGTTCAGACCATACTAGTCCGAGCATTCAGAGTCAGGAGTCACTTGTTTCTGGCCTAACGCGTCCGACGACCCCATCACAGGGAATTGCTACGATTGGGAGTTTCATTGAGAAGAAAACAGGTGGTATTGAGCTGAGGGGCAGGAGAGAGGCAACGGTCGGGGTTTTGGACGCAGTATTGGCTGATAAGGTGACGTTTGCTCGGCGTATGAGATTGACGTATTTCTCATATCTTGTCTTCAGATCCGCACACATTTACCTGCTCTTGCGCGTTTGCCAAGGACATGGAATCTTCTTTATTCACTGGACCAACACGGTATCTCTCTTAATACGCTGTACACAAAGTGCGAAGCACAACCTAATGTAAGATCCGGGTCAAATATTGTTACGAAAGTTGGTGCCCTCGTAGTTATGAAAGATTCCAACGATACGATATTTGGGGCTTATGTTGGAGATGGTGTCCACAAAGGGCGGGGATATTATGGCAGCGGAGAGTCGTGAGTTGTATGACATCTATTTGTTAGTCTATTATTGACATCTCTGCGGAAGGTTCTTATGGAGGCATGACCGGGGTAACCTGATGGTCTTTCGATGGACTGGGAAGAACGAGTACGTTGCTCTTTGTGAACCTGATTACATTTCTTTCGGCGGAGGGTAGGTTCTGACCTATCATATCGTAATTCTGCCTAACTTGTTTCCAGTGATGGAGCATACGGATTGTACCTAGATGAATCTCTCTTTGACGGTTCATCGGCACGATGTCCAACCTTTGATAATGAACCATTATGTTCATCAGGTCCCAGGAAGGGGAGATCTGTCACGTTCGAGTGTGTAGGATTGGAGGTTTGGGGAATAGGACCATAGTATTCACAGGATTCGATATACACAGTTTATTGTATCTATACCTGGCCCATTAATAATTTTACCCCTTGTCGCTCCTGAATGAATCTTTCAAAGGGACAACCACCGCCGATATAGTTGGTCCGCCAAAGGAGTGGCACCTGTTGTGACATATATCAAGGAGAGGTTGTATGCAGCTTCTTTTGCCAGATATTCTACCTGAGGTAGTGTCAGAACACGGCGTTTGAGGACATACGTTTGCGACTCACTCCAGGCTGCTCTTTTTCGGCCATTTCAAGGACGCGTTCATAGTGTTTAACAGCGTGAGAGTGTAAACCTACGAGATGGTTAGGGGGTCTTGGGCTATTGTAACCTGAGGTCTTACCAAGTTGTTGAAATGTTCGGCCAAAGTTAAAATCAACTTCGCTCAATTGCGCTGTATCTGAGCCCCGTAATGACCTATACTTTGACAGAAACGCCATCCCCTGGGAAGCTATCAGAAAAGACACAAGAATTCGCCTGAGCATTTGTTACCTGAGCTATTAGGTGATGTCGATTGTCAGACTGTCGTTGCATTGCCCGGCCGATGGATGCAATTGCAAGCGAAAGGCAAACCATGGGATCGTTGGGACAATAGTCATAAGCGTGTAACAAGTAAACTTCGATTTCGAATAAGTGAATATCCACATACAAGAAGGAAAGTTCTTACAAATAGCACTCTGATAGCTTTTCGCAGCTACACACATCTGCCCATATATCGCAACAACCAAGGGGTTGTTCTTGGTCGGAAGAGAGAGCTTTTCTGGGCTAGAGGCAGAAACGGCTGTGTCTTCAGGGCCACCATCAGAATCTTCGTCAGGCTCATCTTGAACGTCCGCTGATTTTTTACCAGTCGAGGTGGGGGCATACCGCTTGTTTACGGGGTTCCATTTGAGAGCGTCTGGATTTTTTATTGCCAAGTCCAATAATTTCATCTCCCGAAATAAGAACTTTTGCAGAGTCGAAGTAATGAAGGAATCTGTAGGACGAAGTCCGCTGGAAAGCGAGGCCATAAGCAAGCGGTACATTTCGTTGTTGAATTGATTTTGAGTGATCAGCTTTCGACATTGCTCAACCACAACAGAATAGTTCTTGTTATAGATAGCGCAGGCTAAAGATTGGGTGATGAATGACATGTTAGTGAAAGCACATTCCACAGCATACCTAGCAATGCTAAACGGATGACAACCTGATATTCAGATGTCAGGTAAGCATTGGACATTAAGATGTGTCGCAAGACTTCATCTGCGAGTTCGTACTGAGAACGTCTCGCTAAAATGAAACAGTACTGGTAATGAGATGAAACGTAAGTGAACGTTAGACAAAATGGCTGAAGCGCCCTACCTGCATAATGATACGCAACCACTCTCTGAACGACACTCCTCTGAAAATTTCAACACCGTCGATCTTGTTTGTTCTCCGAGACAACTTTTCACCCTCTTCCTATACCATGAGACTATTTCATTATGAAGATATAAAACCTTACCGAGATCAAGTTGCAATCTTGATGCCATTCGTTCCTCATCCTCCTCTTGATTTTTAGATCGTTTTGGAACATTTCTCTTTGGGAACATGCCTCTGAATGGGTTATTCTTTTGGTCGAATCGTGAATAAAGAACATTTCAAACACATAAAGTGAACATACTCGGCTAGCCAAAAACAAATTTCTGGTTTCTCGAAAAGTCTCAATCATCTTTTCGGCTTCCATCATCCATTCCTTTTCTATGGGACCCTCTTTGTTATTGGCGTCTTCCATCATCTGAGTTACGGATGCTTTCCAGTTTTCTACCTTCATCAATTCTGCTTCGGCTGCGTCTCTTTCTTGTAACATCAGTTCCCAAAGTTCGGTCACACGCTTGTAGCCCCTCAAGACTTCCTTCTCTTTTTCTGCCTCTAGCTCCTTGAGTTGAGCCTGAGTAAGACGGTTCTGGGGTCGCGAAGATGATTTTTTTGGTTTTTCTTCTGAAAAGAGGGAGCTGGAAGGTGCGCCTGGGGTTGGAGTAGCCTGAGGTTCTTTGATACGTCGCTTACGGGAATCGATCACTGGAAAGACATTCAGATGAGAGTATTGAGCAGGAAACGAAGAATGACCTTGATAAACCAAGTCAAGGGCTTTTCTCGGTTCATTTAGGATCTCATAGATCTCTGCCAGTTTCATTTTCGCCTCATTATTGTTGGGGTCGGCGGTCCTCACTAGTTTAATAGAGCTGAGTCGTAGGCTGCACACAAGGAAGGAACATTACCATGCTCGTAGATCTCGGCCGCTTCTTTGAATTCATCGACTGCACGAAGGCATGCAGCAGTTTGCATAAGAATATATACGCTACTGGTCTGCAAAGCAGGTGAGACGGATATCAAGCATAAAGGAACATCGATACCCACACTGGTATCGCCACCAAGTACTTCATAGATGGGGCGAGCTTCGACAAACATCCCTCTTTCGAAATAGGCATCAGCAATTTCACAAAATAGAGGTGCATAGTCAAGAACATCTTCATTCAAGACGATATTAGCATGCATCTGTATTGGGCACGTTAATTCTCTACTTTCATATTCAAGGGAGATAAACCTACGGTTCCTTCCTCAATGTCACCCATTTTAATCCTGGCCACCGCTAATCGGTGCCGTGCATTGACATCCAAAGGGAATCGTCCAGATTCAATGTTTCCGCTAGGTCGCGTTAATGGCTCCTTGTCCGAGTTTCTCCCAGAGCGGTCCACAGTTTCGACATCATACTCTCGGTCGTCGTCGAAAAGATCCCAATACCTCTGGTCCATTCTTCCTTGTAGCCATCTGCACCCCATCTTGATGACCTTGATCCCTTTTTCATATTCACCGAGGGTGTTGTAAAGATCGGCGAGGACAAGTATGTTAAGTAATCCGAATCCGCCTCCAGGAACATCAGCGGATGAAGTGGAAGGACCAGGACCTACGGCGGGGCCGACTCCAGAAGGGATCCGAACTTGATAGTACTCCAAGGCGTTTTGGAAAAGGTCGGCACAAGTGGCTAAATCGTTGAGTTCAATGAGGATCAATCTGACCTCTGAAAGAACATTGAGATCGTGGGGAATTAGTTTTAAGATGGCCAAGAGTGAGTGACGGGCCTATACCAGAAAGCTTCAAAAGACGTCGCAGAAAGGATATTAGCAAAGACGATTACCGTTCTTAAATCACCAATTTCCTTAGCCAGCGAGGCTCGGTCCCAGAGTGCAGCAACGTTGGAAGGATCCAGACGGTAAACTTTGCGGTAGCAGTACAGCGCCTGCTGGTGATAACCAAGTTCTCTGGTACGTATCAGTCGAAAAGCACATACACTCGAGGTGTAACAAGAAAGACATACTTTGACTGCATAGCCAATTTGTCCCACTCCTCTGCATCATGTCTGAGATGTGCCGCCATAATTCTGAGTTGCAAGGCCTTCTGAGGCTGCTTTAGATCTTCGTAACACTGTGCGAGTACAGACCACGCCTGTGCAGCCCGAGGTTCGATACGAATAACCTCTTGCATTATTCTGATGGCCTCATTGATATTGTCGTCTACGAATGCTTGATTTCCATCACCGAGTAAAGCCTTTACTTGATGAGATAGTGTTGGACCAGCAGCTCGTCCTTTCTAATCATAGCTCAACCAGAAATTAGTTGGTGCCAAACTGCATGAACGCACATTTTTCTTTCGACGGCCGATACCAGAAGCTGCGCGTAAATCGTCGAGAAATTCGGCGTCCTGTTCTTGAATAGTGATATCCCAGTCTTTTGTCAACGATGCATCATTTCGTTGCCGAATATCCTGAACCAAGCGACTTGGATATCTTAGTCGGGAAAGTAACAAGACGAAACGAAACGCACTCGAAATCCCCTTCGATTTCTTTTTCTGCGTTTACTACTTCTCCATCTGGCTCGACGCCTTCTTCTTCACTCTCGTCTCCTTCTGCATCATCATAGTCTGTTTCTACCTGAGATTCCTCGAACTCGTCTTCACTGGACTCTATGAGATCGAAAGGCGTTGGGGAAGCGCCAAAAAAGGTACATTTACACTCTAACCTGGATCTGAACCACCAAACATTTCATATTCTTGCGAAAAGTCCATGATAGTGTCCATGGTCGAGTTGAGGAATGGAGAGATGAAGGAAGAGAGTAATCAGTGATGTAATTAAACAACGCGCCGAGACGCGTTCTCAATAGATCACGCTCTCCATCCATTCTTTGTTGAGTACCATCATGATGTTGTCCCAAAGCCAAACGGATGAGGAGAAACCCTTCTTTGAAAGGGAACGCGAAAGGCTTACTCGAGAAATCACCTCAGTCTGTGCATTGCCTTTTGGAATCTTTGGACATAAAATTGATCATTTGCCGTAGGGGTTTGAAGATCTTCTCTCCACAAGCAATAGCTTAAATCGAAAACTTGAAGAAGTTTTAGGAATGACGAGAGAATACGATACCATCGCTGCCCTGTGGCAGAGCTTTTACGAACTCATGAGACAATCAGGGACGGAGGAGGGCGATATTACCATCGAGGAAAGTGCACCTGGTCTTCCAGGCACTGGCGGTCATGTTGTGAAGTAGAGATCGTGAAAAAAAGATAACATTACTGTGCTAGAGAAAGAAACGAAAAAGCTAGTGATACGATGCGTCTTTACGAGTCTGAGATATTCAAGTACATGGGACTCAAGTCATAACAATAGGAAGCGACAACAACATTTACAGTCCGCATTAGTACACCTTATAACATTGAACAACTTCTTTATTCATCATATATCTGCCCATGAAGCGACGTAGGAGAACCCGTTGAACTCGGATTGATCACGGGCCGAGAGTTGTCCGTGAACGGGGGTCAACGTTGGTTGTTCGCGCGTGAATTCTTCGTCAAAGTTGCTCGTATCGGCGCTGCCGTTCTACAGCAATGTTTAATGACTGCATACCATGCAATGAACGAGAAGAGAACTCACGATCGTTGGAAAATAAGGAGGTGGTATACGCTTATTCAATACATCATCCCAGTTGACATCCTTGAAGAATGGCTGTCGTTTAATTTCTTCAGCATCCTCTTTCGTGGATCCAAGTCGCCGGGTGGGGTCACGGGTCAACAACTGAAAACCAGGGTATCAGTACTTTGACCACAGGAGGTGGCGCCTAATAACAGTGTACCTTTTGCAATATTGAAACTGCATCACGAGGCATAGTGATGGGGTACAGAGGCTCATCTTCGAGAATGGCATCGAAAATTTCGTCCTCGTCGTCACCACGGAAAGGAGATTGACCCAAGAGCATTTCATAGGTCAAAACACCGAAAGCCCACCAGTCAACTGCACGGCCGTATCGCTGTTCCAAGAGAATCTACACCACAGAATTGAGTACAACCTATCGGAATATCGGATCGGAACATGCTGACCTCTGGAGCCATGAATTCCGGAGTACCGCAGAAGGTGCTGGTAGTACTACCAAACCACATCTCTTCCTTACACAAACCGTAATCGGCGACCTTGACGTGGCCGTCCAAAGTAAGCAAGATGTTGTCGAGCTTCAGATCCCTAAACAGACAGTTAGCCACTGAGAGGTTACTTTAGAGGTGGTCATGCCTATAGATGATGCCGTTCTGGTGGAAATATTCCAGCGCCAACAGGACTTCGGAAGCATAAAACTTGGCCTGACGAAGAGAAAACTGCTTCCTCTGGATGTGTAACATCAAATCACCACCACTAACATACTCCATAACAAAGTAGACACGAGTCTCGGTCTGGAAACAAGAATGTAAACCGAGCAAGAAGGGGTGGCGTTCCTTGGCGGCGGCGAGGAAAACTCGCTTCTCTGACCGGGTGCTGATAGTGGCGTCAGTTTGAAGAACGCAAACATATTCGGCCAGTCTTACCTTTCGACTTCATCGTTATCGATGATGAATTCCTTCTTCAAAACCTTGATGGCGTACAAGCCGTTGGTCTTTTTCTCCTCGGCTAACATGACCTTACCAAAGTTACCCTTACCCAGCACAGCAAGGAAGTTGAAGTCATCCAGGCCAACCTTGCGTTTTTGAGTCGCTTGGCGAACCGGTGGCTGAGTCTGGGGAGGTCGTTGTTGAGCAGGTGGCAGAGAGCTGGTCCGGTCAGGCATTCTCTGTGCGCTGGGGGAAGGGGGAAGACCTTGCTTCGCAGGAGGTTGGGGTGCTCCCCGTGGAGGTCCCTGATAACATTTTATGAGTACAGCTACTAAATGGTACGATGAAAACAGCTCTTACTGGGTAAGCACCTGGTTGGTCATAGGGTGCAGAGGGAGGTCGCTGCTGTGGTTCTTGAGGGTATGCAGGTGGTACGGGAACCCTTGCTCCGGGTGGAGGCCTCGCAGCGGCAGGAGGTTGATGGGGAGGTGGCTGCTGGTAATACCGAGGGTCAGGAGGATAGCCACCAGGCTGCGCAGCAGGTAGAGGATAAGGCTGTTGGCGTCCAAAGGGATCATGGTCAGGTTCGTTGATGTGCAGTCGGTCCATGCCGAGTTGGGCATCTGGCGGAGGTGGCTGGATCGTTTCCTGATGTGGCCGTGAAGCTCTGACCTTATTGATAGCACGCATGTCCGACAGCAAAGTGTTGGCAGTTTCCATCGACATACCGCAAAAGTCGGGAACAAGGTGCGCGCAATTTGCATGACAGGTGATGTCGCACTCTGAGCATTTCCGTGCATTCTTTCGTCCCAAGGGAAGCATGTAACCACAATGGCAACACCAGTTGGCGCCGATATTCGTGAGTGGTTCGAATCTATGGTGAATACGATGGTTGATCTTCTCCTCGTCGTCCTTCAAGGAAGAAAAAGAGTAAGAGTGGGGACGAGAGAAAAGAGGAAACATGAGAAACCCACAACGTTGGATTGAGAAATACATTTTGTGACAACCTTTTCGTGGCACTTTTTGTGGCAAGTATAACGACAGTCCTCGCATTGATATCCTGTTGCATTAAGTAGGAAATCGCTGCAAAATGCACACAGCATGAGCTGGTAGAATTGCTTTTGCACAAATTTGTGCCCGTTCATTTCATGGACTTCGCCCTTGCGTTTACGAACAGCACCTTGACGTCCGAGACCGCCGAGAGGGGCATCCAATGCACGTTTTCGGACATTTTCCTTGACTGTTTCGAGTCAGCGAAAAAAATAACTACAAAGCTGTAGCCTGAACGTACTGAAATTGACATTGAGGGCCAAAGCGCCCGCGGGTTCTACAGCAAACCAAGCGTCGATGCCTTCAGACGCTTGACCAGCAACACTCATTCCACCAGCCGGACCTAACGAACCGCCCGGTGGTCCACTAAAGTCAACAGGAGCATTCATATCTGCCGAGTCAGGGCGAGAGCTATCCCCATGCATGGCTCCTGCAGTTACCCATCCACCCTGTCCACTTTCCATATCTACTTTTTGCCGTCTTATAGCTTCTACCAAATCGCTAATACGAATCCACAGCAAGCCAATAGGCACAGCATGCTGTTCTGAAACTTGCTTGTCGTAGACGGCGATTTCGACTTCATTGGCTTTATCGACTGTGATTTCAAAAGCCTCGTTCCAGCGGTCGGTGCGAGAAGGATGAGTACGAGCAACCTGACTACCTTCGACCTTTAGGGAGACAAAGGTTTCCATGGCCTGCTTGGAAGCTGAACGGAATCGAGTAGTTACAGGTGCGTGATCTAGTTCGCGAGCGCCTTTGACGGTGACCCGAAGAATACCGGAAAGTGGTTTTGAACGAAGGTTGTCTTTGCGTTCACCTTCTGGTCCTGGTCCATCTGACAGGACATATTAGAGCGCAGAAAACGCAATATATTGAGACGCACTGTTGTTATCTTCCTCTTCCACGACGTCATCCAGAATGTGCAAGTTTTTGTACCGTTTCAAGGCAGTCTGAAGAAGCTGTATTTTCTTTTCACTTTCCAACTTTTTACTCTCTGCGTCGGCTCTCGATCTCTTGTCTCCGTCAGCCTGGTAGAGCTTGGCCATCTTGTCAATACCCTTCTTGTATTGCATCTCGACTTGTAATTTGAACTCGAGCTGATGTAACATCTTTGAGATTTTGGCAGGGGTATGAGGGGTGTCGGCTTTGATCAAGTCGAGGTTGCTATACGCTTTCTTCGGAGACGGTCCAGGAAAGGTAGAGCCAACAGGAGAGTCTGAAAAGGGCCGACCTCGACCGGAATCATAGTCCTTTGGAGGCACCTAAGCATCGAGTCGGATGATCTGATTGAGATCGATGGCAAGGACGAGGCGAGAGGAAAACGTTACCTGAGGACTTGCCGGACCGCCTGATCTACCCGACTCGTTCTGAGATTGCTGTAATTTCCGGGCCTGGAGCTCACGGAGGGTATCTTCAAAGTAGGAAAGCGAACGCTCGGTTTCCCTTATCTTGGCATCGTTCCGGCGGAGAACATCCTGGTTGTTGGTAGCTTGCCGAATAAGCTGGGTAGCCTCTAGGATCTTGCGCTCTGTCTGGATGTGCTTGTAGACCTCTTGAATCTTCTGGTCAAGCTCATTTGCCTGGAAAGGAATATCGGTGAGCTAGGGTCGGAAGGGGGATAGCGGACTGACCATGGCAGAGAGCTATGGAGTGAGAGTGAGCACGATACGATAGACGCCGACAAAGCAGACGTCAATGGAGGTCAAGAGCGAGTGCAGCACTGCTCAAATCAGAAGTCGAATCTTGTCAGCTTGGGGCTGTGCCATCTCCTCATTTCGGCATACCACGTTATCCATCCTACGATAATGCTGTTCCTCAATTCCAACTTGCGGGCTTCTACCACTGCAGATCTCCTGGTTCTCACTGCTAAGCACTGCCTTGAATTCCCTGGTCAAACCGGGACTTCGCACTCCCTCAAGAATTCTCGTTTTTTTGATATCGTACACGCCCTTCCCGCCTCAACCATAATTTTTACTCTTTCGGGCGTCTTGGACCGTGTTCCAGTGACGCAAAGTGAAATGCTCAAATCAGATATTGCACACCACTTGCTGGACTATCTCCGCAGGGTCCGTTTCTAGTAGTCTGCACCTCCTTTCCACTAAGTCGCCCTCAGAACGCGTGCCAGTTGGGCTTGAGCAACGTCTCCGATATATATGTAGATGACGAGGATGATCGACCAAAAAGTGCGATTATTCTCACTCTTATCTTTCTGGCCTCTTAGTTTCCACAGTCGCCATTACGCCCGAATGCTGCAGGCAGCCATTTCATGAGCAAATACCTCTCCGTGTTTTCCTTCATCAAGTTCACATTCAATACTCTTGGCAAACTTCAAAATCACGCGAAGACTTTTCAAGAGTGGCCAACCCCTTTTCGACTCAGCTTTCGCTTCCGTATCGCGGTCTCGTAGATAATGTTGTCGGCCGTTTCGTCACTTGGCACCTCGTAAGGTGTGGCTCGATCCTTTTGGTTTCAATGGCAACTAATTGGTCTGCTTAGGCGTTATCCGTTGATATTTGGCTCTTGGTGCAAGGTGTGTGTGCGCCCAGGTCCAACGGTTCAATATTTAACCTGCAATTTAGCAACTAGACACGGAAGTAAAATTTTTCCCAGTCATCTTTCGTTCCATCCTAGAAATGGCAAAGCGGTCTTCAAATCCCTCTTTTCGTGCAAGATTCAAAGAATTGCTAAAGGTAGATCTCGAGAAGCCAGTGACCATCTGCTAACCCGCTCTCATAGATAATGAAACGTCAACACTCGCGGACATTTGAAGCTTCCTGTTCTTCTTTGCCTGAATACCTGGACTCGGAGCCGGACCTCGATGACCGTGAAGGGATTGTAATGAGACAAGAAACTGCATTCTGTCTTTCCCTGGAATCTCTCTACCGCAACGGGTCAAAGCGTCCCATCTTCAAGGTATCGAGCTTTTTCTCCAGATATGAAGACAATTAAACTCAAGGTGCTGCCTTAGTGCTCTACAGACAGTCCCGTGAACCAGCCAGACTTTCACGACGATGACGAGCTCTCTCACGACCAGTCCGTTCCAATATCAGAAAACACCCCTTCTAACGGCACTGATGATTTCCCGTGGCCTCTTTCTTCCTCTAATTCGTTCCATTTTGATCGTTTGGGACTGGACCTGGATATAGGCTTCGACGTTCCTGGCATCGGCGGCTTCAAGTCCGGCGAAGCATTAGATATCAACCTCTCATCGGGTGAAATGCCTACCCCAGAACCGCGTTGTCGAAGCACAAGCCCCCCTTTTCTTGGCTCACAGGACTCTACGACGTACAATGATCTTGACGCGGATTTTCCTTATCACCTCGTGCAAACAAGGATAATACCCTCCGTTCAGTCTCTGACGCAGTCGGATGATGGTGACGACGTCAACATGGACTATGATAACACCTCGCTGTCTTCTCAGTTATCTCAGTATACGTCTCGTTCTCTAGCTGACTCGCAATTACTTTATTCAGACGAAGAGGATCTTGATCTCAACATGAATTCTGACCTCGAGTCCTCGCACGCGATCTCGATTCCCTCCTCCCAAACATCGCAGCACACTCCTCCTTCCCTTAGTCACTCTCAACTATCACACTCGGACGAAGAAGATTTTGGTATGAATACATTCTCGGAAGCAGTGCTGCTGGAACCTGGGCGGTTCTCTCGCGTCGTAGACTTTGCCGACTCACTCAGCAACCAGGATCCCGGAACATATGCCAGAAATACATATTGGGGGACGTATTCATGTCAACCAGCCTCTAACTCGGATGATCTATTGGCTCCGCACAGCGACACTGAAGGCTTTTCTCATTCAGAACCCTGCTATAAATTTACTACCGGCAACAGGCACTCATCACCTACGCCCCTAGAAGAGCAACATCATCAATTAATTCCAACTAGTACGCCGCCGCCTTCCAGCCTTGATCAAGACTTGGCTCTAGAGGTTTTCAGCATGGAACGAGATCCCGAGCTTGACCCGGAAGTAGACGATATGGATATTGCAGAATTTGACCAAGGATGGTGCAGCAACATGACGCAAAACGAAGGAAACGAACAAGGTTTAACGCAGGAGATTCTCGACTTTGATTATACGGGTTTAGTTGACGGTCAGCTGCATGAACGGACTACCGAGAAGGGTGGAAGAGTCAAGGGCTTTGATGATCATGGGACTCTTGAATGGGAACTCGACGGCAATTTGTTTATGTATGATATATGAATCGAAGAATTCTGCCCTGCAAAGAAGTTTGAAGAGCTTTGAATAGGTAGTCTAGAATAGTGCCGTCCATCGGCTAGATTTTAAAAAGGTTTTCAAGTTCCGACCAAGTTCCGACTGCTTGCCTACTCGTGTCAAACTTGCAAATGACATAAATAGTTATACAACGCCATCGACAGGGTACATCCGAAACCCATATCTCTTCGCTCCTTCACTTTAGCATCGCGCTTTTATTCTTGACCATGCTTCCCGCTCAGCGAAACAAAGTCGACATTAGTGTGAGTACCCTTCGCACGCCTACCCAAAGGCTCTATTCGCTCACTATATTCTGATCTTGATTGCTTTGCTGCTTCTTCTCTCATCCGTGTAGAAATTGAACGAGCAGGAGCAACTGCTCTTCGCAAAGTATGGAAAGCTTCCGACCCATAAGAATACGCTCATGAAGATGCAGAAAGTGCGTAGTCATTGTCTGGTTTACATATCATTAGATCACTGAAGCAACGCACACTGCAGGACCGAAAATACTTTGACTCGGGGGACTATGCACTCTCAAAGGCGGGCGTAGCCCCTCAAAGTAACGTTGGCACTGCGATCCCTAATCCTGAGAAGTAATTACTACTCGCTTCGCTCACTGGAATAGTCCTGAAAGTATTTCATTGTCCACAGCATCCCTCATGCATCTTCTCCCTCCAACGGTCACCAAAGTCTTTCGATCTCTCCTACAAACAACTCAAGTCCAGTGAAGGAACTGGATGCCTCGAAAGAGAAAACCCAAGACCAAGATCAAGACCCAGCTGTTTCTCCATCCTCTCCGTTGGCTGAATCAGAGTCACTGGAACCAGGAGTGACTGTATAGACTTGTTTCCTTTCTCGATCTCTCATTCCGTGTCTTTCTGTATAACTTGGCTCTAGTCCGTAACAACAATACGCTATTATCATATATTATTTCTTTGCATTCATTCAACGACACCGCTTCACACTCCACCTCCTTACGAGACCCTTTGTTATCCGTTCGGTCTTTCTTTCGAATTCGATAACCTTTAGTTTCTCCGCTTTCCCTTGCTTCTCAAACAGGTGTTCACCATGTGACATGCGACTCTGACCTTCACACTTTCCTACTTACCATGCCGCTTGTCAGAGGTCTTCTGTATGTAATCCAAAGCCTCCACATTTCCTCGTGTTTGTCTATCTTTCTGGATGAAATTTTTCGTTCTGTACTGCGTCAAATAGGCAATGTAAAAAGCATAGTGGATGTAACATTTCTGTAGTAACGATTACCCAGCGCAGCACCGCCCAAATTTTGCTGGAGTCATGACAACGTATGGCTGGAGTCACCTCCGCAGTGACGTTGGTATGCGCTCAAAGCGTATACTATTTGTGCACTAGAAGTGCATTCCGGCCTAGAAGTGCATTCCTGCGTTTGCGCTTTTTTCCCTCACTCAATATTTCTCAAAAAATCCAGAGAGGTATATTATCATGGTTACAACCAAATTCCAAAAATTTGAGAGGATCCAGAATGAGGAAGCTATCGAACGGGGCCAAAGACAGGGAATGCACTTCCCTGCCAAATCCCACGATCTTGACTCCGGCAGCGAAATAGCACCACTTTACATGACTCAAAAAACACGGAAATATTATCGAAGCACCTCATGTATGTAAAGAATATAACCTCCAATTCCGGAGGGAATTCACTAAGATTTGGTTGTGCAGGGCTGACGCGGAGTTTGGGAGTGCACTTCTAGTGCACAAATAGTATATGCTGATTGACTTTCTAGTAATCTCGGCTATGCAAAGTAACCCGGCCGAGTACACAGCTGAGTTCTGGAGCTTGGAGGCTATAGATAAGATTAGATAAAGCTGTGCTCGAGATAAGATAAGATTACAGGTGGCACTACGTGTCCTCGTTCATTTCTCACGGCATCGAGTATACCGTGGACGTTGCAATTCAAGGTCTTCTGCCAGCACACTTCCACCTTTACTTTTGTTTCATTTTCTTGGTACAATGGTATGTCCGTTCTCTTGAATATCTATCCTTTAGCTCAAATTGTTTCTGTCTAGTCCGACTCTGATTCGCCTCGTTCCAACGGTAGCCCCCGTCCCGCTACTTCTTCTGTCGCCAAACCCCCTGGTGCTCAAATCCGGTTTGTCTCGAGTTTAATAACGCAAAGGTAGCCACGCTCAACAAGTTTACTCTAGTCGTCGCGCAACTGGTTCCCAAGTCTCCAAACCCAATTCTACAAGGGCAGCAGGTGCTGGAGGTTCATCGAACACAATGCTGAAATTATACACTGATGACTCTCCCGGTCTCCGAGTGTGAGTGACCCTATTGCAAAAACTGGGATACGTTGTGTTGACCTATTACTCTCTCCCGGTAGTGACCCCTTCATCGTCCTCGTTCTCTCACTCTCGTTCATTGGCTCCATCTTCTTCCTCCACATCTCCGCCAAGCTTATCCGTGCATTCACAAAGTAAAACGTGTGCTGAAACTGGCCTTTATACGGAGCTCTGAGATACGAGGTGTCGTTGCGCTGGGATTGCCGTGTTCATGTTGTACCAAAATGTCGCTCTGGACGAGCGGTTTACCTATCTTATGACACTCTTTTTTATTATAACGGAATCTCGGAGTCGAATGAAAACAGGATCTGGATACCCTCGAGTGTGCGAACTGGTGTCTCTTGACTGGGATGCCTTTGTTAGCGGTCGACTTTCTTCAGCGTTATTTTGTGGTTCAGTGGATCCTCGAGAGGGATTATCTGACTGTTTCTACTATGCTGGAACTTGGGGTCCTTTTACAGCTATTGCCACGACCACAAGCTCCGAAAGGCCAATGTCACTCGGATTTTTCAGTGCCTCGAAAAATCGTTAAGAGTTCCTCGCGAGTCTGATTTCACTCTTCCGCTGCTACAGCAGAATTGCCAGGTGGAAGACCATGTCATTGATGGAGACAGGACTGAGGCGAATTCGGATTACACTCATCAGTCTCGCATAAAAATGGATCTGTGAGAATGGATTCTTGTGAGTGTTTCTTGATCTGTATTCCGGCGTGCGTTTGTCTGTTAGTTGTCGTCGCCCACAGTACTACTCGCTTCCAGACATGTCAAATGGAGAGACAACACTTGGACTTCTTTTAATGTTGTCGCTTGTGTGCGCGGTGGAAATTGACATGGTGCAGAAAGTACTGTTCGATTGCGTTCTTAAGCTTTTCCAAGCTGCTGTCGGCAATTGGCAAGATAGCAAAGCAGACTTTCAGGGTCTGGAAATCGAAGTGAAGGGTAAACTATGGCCTCCGAATCTGACGGCAATGATTTGAGTTTGTGTGGCATGCGATGCAAGGAACCATGGACTCGAACGACTATGACAGGGAAACTAGCAGAGAACAGGCAAAAGTGGGTTGTTATGCCTTGTAACTCAGTCGACCTTTGATTTTTATTGCTATAGTTGGCTTGCATGAATGCTAGCCGTGTCGTTAGATGAGCGATGGTCCTAGTCGTTACACCATTTCCTATTCGCTGCAAACAATATCAGTTGCACAAACTCTCCTTTGCGCATAGAGTATAGGGTCACAATTACCTTGTGTCACATCTGAACGGTGCCTTCGCAAGGAGACGGGTTGCAAGTACTTGCCTTACTAAAACTTACGATCTGGAAGATGTGGTGCAGATAACCAGGTGAGTGGCATCACAATTGGAAGGCTAACAGAATTAGTGTATCGAAACGCATAAACGGACAAAACTCATTCTTTGGGAACCAAGTCTACGACTCTAAATTAAATTTTTATTTCCTCGTTGGCTATCCCACTTGCGGAGGTACTCTGTAATTGTGACTGCTTGCCCTACTGGCCATCGGTATTCTGTTACTACCAACTTCCTTTGGTCAGTGACGATGCCAGGACTTTCTTGGAGATAGTACTTGGCTTGTTTCACAAACCCGTAACACCAGCATCCCAACGCCATCCTGGTGCAACCTGTCCCAGTCTTCTTTCATTCATGAGTATCGCGGCTGCCTGTTGTCTTTGCTCCGGTTCAGGGATTCTTTAACATTGGTAGATCGTCTTGGACTGTATCCCGCACACTTTCCCTAAACTTCGACATGAGATGAGATGAGTTATATCAGTTCTTTCATCTTTGACTTGTCCAGATGCTAGCCAAGAAAACCACTGGATCTCAAGCCCAAGATGCTGCATGAAAGAGGAATAGATATGTAGCTGGTGTCTCGTTTCACATTTCACATCGCTGGAGTGGTATTCTCTTTGAATTAGTCTAGGAAGTTTCTTGCGTGCGGTCAAATTTAGAGCTACCGTGGATAGTGCTGTTTGTAGTCTTGGCAGCGGACCGATAGCCTGGCAGAATACATAAAAAAGTCGATGGAGTGGCGTCCACAGTGACGGCAAAGTATGAATGAAGGTATGGAGGGACTCGGTAATCCTTTGTATCATTTCATTAACGGAGGCTGAAGTGGTGGTCTGGGTCATCAGTTCACTTCTTTATTTCGCTGCCAGCCTGCTATCACAACAATTCGTCACAGGTACCTTCAAGTGTACCCCCTAGTGCTTCTGTTGTCGATAACGATAACTTTCGCTCCATACACGTTGTTTTGCATGGGATTCAGAACCGTAACCTCACAGAGGACCGGGTCATCCACCTCGAACTCCACCAGGCACAATCCTTGATCACGATGACCTATTTTCCTTATCATCCTCCGTCCAGTAAGGGCTTCTAGCGACTTGTACATGCGTTTTGTATATGGAATGTTCGATGAGAGTTAATGATGATAAAAGTACAAAGTTCGTGATTTGCTAGATAAATAAGTTACACAACGAAATCCTCCGTCCAACCGAGAAACTATACAACCAAGAGATGGTGTTGCGTAAATTTTGGGTTAAATCGAGTCCGTTCTTCAGGCCACAGCGGCGATCCTGGGTGCCAAGGAGCACAGTCTGTCCAGATCCAAGACATCCGACTTAAAGCGAGAAAAACGGACGCAGCGAAATATATAGAGGAAATGCATAGAATCACTAATGGAATCAAAGGGAAAATGGCACTATGTTACCGGTCGCACTATGTCGATCAGCTCCATCTCAAATGTCAGAGTCGAATTCGGAGGTATTATTGGAGGTACACCACGTTCGCCGTAGGCCTTAAAACAGCATAAGAACAAGAATGCAGTGAAAAGAATGGATGTACTCACCAATTCTGGAGGAACTTTCATTAGGACCTTTTCGCCTTTCGATAACTGGGGGACTCCTGAGTAGCGAGGATGCTAAGAAAAATGCTTCGCGTCAGAGGTAGAGAGGGCAAACCGTTGTCCCATCCTTGTATAACCTTTCCTATCCCTATCTCCACAACAAAAGGTCGCCCGCTAAACCCGAAGTCAGTAAGTAGAGTTTAATGTATGCACAGAGCTACAAACCGGTCATAGGTTGAGTCAAATGTTGAACCATCGTTCAACCTCCCCACATAATGGATACTCACAATATCTGTAAATCCAGGAACATAAGATTGACAAAAACTCACACTGTAAATATGATTACTGACCTCCTGACTCTGGGTAATTCCTGCCATCTCCTGAAAAGATTCTTTCAATGCTAACGCTCTGAGTGGAATAATTGCATCGCATCAGTACCAAAGGATGTTGAGGAAAACACAGCGACTGACCATGGACAAAAACTGATGGAAGAAGCGGCCTTGCCCCAGATTCTTATAGTATTTGAGTAGCTTGTTATCTGTTAAATCTGATAAACAATCAGAAGCAGAAGAACAAATGACATGGTTATCGATCGAAAGTGTGGACGCTTAAAGGAATTATTTTACGTTTTCCGGACGCGACAATTGTAAGCAATACAGTGTTCGGAAGGCTTGAGCCTTGAGGGCCTTCGAAGAACATGAAGAAGTTCCTCCAATGCTTCATGCCATTATAAACGAAGGCGGTAGCGTGCATAAAGCATGGTCCATATTACAAGGTATGAGATGGAGTATGCACCATGACCCTGATTCATCTTGAACTCCAAGTCTCAGAAGCCTGGAGCTTATCTTGATGGAGGGAGATATGCCTCTTCGAAAATCTCGACAGAAGTTTTCAGTCACATTGGTGCCAGATAGGTTGAATCGATATGAGAATGTCGAATAGGAGTTGATTAGGGATGAATGTATCAAGTAAGAATCTCGGAGAAGGCTACTATAGTATTGAGAAACAGGAAGGGCATACACGTAGGTGATGGATTCAGAGGGTCGAAGAAAGGTACATGACGATCCGGTGATCGTGTTCGGGTCAACTTTGGCCACGTGCTCTATGAAGACCTTCAGCTTTTCGGATCTTGGACTTGCCTTTTTTCTTCCTCTGTGAGTTTGCCTATACCGAATTATCTCGACTTGTAGCAGCAGCGATTAACTATAGGTGCTATGTAAGTATCGCACTATCAATGCCACCTACCATATAAAAAAGCATCAGTAAAGAGTATTTCGAGAGCAGCAAGGATTTGGACATCAGTCTGTACTGAGACCTAGTTTCAGTCACTGCAATAGCTAGCAGATATATATACTATGCTACCATCTAAAATGAGGAAGACCTCAATATAATTTTATCACTGAACACGTATTGTCGGATGTTGACCGGATGTTGACGGATATACGGCTAATACCCTATCTACTACTGCACCGTGCAGATCGGTCGGAGTTAATGCGTGCTTATACTGACTAGTGTGTACAGAGTAATATCTGTGCTTCTAGAACTACTGTGCATACTTAACGAACATTCTACGGCTTTCGATGCGGGGAAGCCTGAGTATCCTGGCGGTTGTATGATATTTATTACATACCTGTGTGCTCGACCATCGACGTCACTGACAGGACCGTAGTAGAAATTCCGTCGTACAAAAAGCAATCACGGGGGTCTTCACCCAACGTCGATAGAGGACGGCAGGCAAGTGCTTGCCCCGATAGCCGTCTATTCCTTACCGGTCCAAAGATCTTATACTTAAAGTAGCTAGTCTGAGCACAGTAGATCTTCACTGTTCCGCCGGTCCCTCAACTGCTCAGGGTAGTGTTAACGCTCGACAACTCCAATACAAATTATCTGGCAGGCTGACTTTTCATTGTATATACGATGTAGCCCGCTATTCAAGACACTAGAATACTTTTATCTATAGCGGGCAAACGGTAATGCCTGGCCGCTAGGCCGTTATATGAACGGTATGTAAATGATGCATGCAGTCATAGAGCCTTGTGCAGCACCCGCGGACCTACCATGTATTATCGTACAGTGGTAACACTATAGTGCACATTAAAATGGTTTTGACACTGACGCCACAGAGATATCACTATGTGGAAACGCTCAGCAGTTTTCGTACTCTTCGAAGCTGTTTTAGAGTCTTCGGGAATACCATAATTTCCGTCTCAGCTTGGACCTATCTGCGGCAACAGTCTTTTATTTGGAGTACCTACGAATTCGTATACAACTTCAGAGCACTTTACCACTCCCGGAAAGGAAATTCACGGAGAACTCGAATATCAGTTCCTTATAAAACGGATCTCTGCCAAAAGGTAAATTTGTCCCAATTCTACCTGAGAATTTGGCAGTTATGCGATTTTCAATACATTTTCCATGTGTACGAAGGCCCAAGGGCCTACGTTTATTGATGGGATTGAATTTGACTCAATACTATTATTTCTTTCCCCATCACGCACCGACTCCAAAACTCCGAGTTTCTCTCATGACATGGCGGGCCGCCAACGCCAGCTTCTCCCGGGCCTGTGGTTTGTTGCTATATGACCAGCGTAAGAGTGAACTTCGATTAACCTTGGGTAGGCGGGATAGAGTATAATTTACATACTTTTAGTCTTTTAGAGTGAATTCAGAAAGACTTGATATTTCGTGCGTGAATTTCTCATGCGTAGGCGGTCCCAAGAGCCAATGCCTCCGTGGAGTGCCACCGTCAAAGGCTAAAGCTATTACAGACTTCAGTTCGTAAGACTATATATTGTTGTCGCTTCTGCGTACTAGTGGGCATTGAGAGTACGTATACCTTAGGTATATCCATCCAATATTTAGTGACGGAGGAAAAAACCTGATCCGAGGAGAAAGATACGGAAATACGGGGAAGGGCTACGTATGTAAGATAGGGATCTTTAGGGTCACTTGGCATTCAACAATCATTCATGCAGGGTTGTTGAACGTCATGGGGAAGCAAAGGATCTTTTAGGAATGATAATTCAGTTGAAATAAGATCGGGAGGATTTGTTTGATTGCGGGAAGAAAATGTGATGTACTGTACTATTGACGGATATTCAATAGTTAGAAGCATGTCCTTGGAAAAGCTCGAATGCAAGGGGATGTGGGGTAGCGGGGTAATGTTGAAAATCAGTAATAGCGGATTGGAGAACATTAAGAGCTGTATTTTGGCACCAGCAAATACTTCAATCTCTGTCAAAATATCGACTAGGGAATTACTATATATTATATTTGAACTTGAGTGTGAATTTTGAAAGTATATTCCAGTTGAATTGCGGGAGAGATGATGGTATTAATAGACAGATTTGTGTCATTTGGTAGCTATCCAATCCGAACAAAACCGAAAGTAACTGCTGAAGTTGATGGTTATTCCTGATCTGCGAAAAAGATATCAAAGATGTACGTTTCAACAGAATCTCATGAAAGCACCTGAAACTTGAGACTCAAAATACGGTATCTTCAAGCCAACGTATGGCAAATTGAATACTGCGTTACCTCAATAAGAAGTTTATCGCCCAGGACCTAAGAACTGAATGTTCGTTGACACTCAGATTCATAATTCGCCCGAGTATGTCGCACAGTGGCGGTGGAAAAATAGCACCCGTGCCCTAAGAGTCCAACCTGTCGGGCAAAGTACTATCATGAGACTAAAGTAGTAGATCATGTTGGACTACTGGACTTGAGGTGCAACGGTTCGGAGAAGTATATCCCATTTTACTCGCTAAATTGTTGCAAGGATGTACAGTACCTTTAAAGGATAGGTTGGTCGTAAAGGATATTCAATCTTCAAACACCTCAGCGTGTCATTGTTTGAAGACTTAATATTGAAATTTCACCAATGATGACGCTTCATATTTGACTTCAAGTCTTGAGGCATGCCCGAGGACCCCTTGAATGTTCCTTAAGAAAGAAATGCTGACCCAGGAAATCCTATGTTGTCATTATTAATGTGTTAATGATTCACTCATCCTCGACATGAATCTATATGTGTCCTTGAGCTATGATGATCGGGCATGTTTATATCCAGAAATGGTATGCTGGCAGACTGCTTAAATTTAATCAAGTGGTTGAAGGAGGTGGCGACGTCAAAGACAGGCATTAGGGAGTAAAGATCGTCCTATTATGGAGAGATTCATTCTCCAGAGTTCACATTGATGACAGAGCGGGGAAAGGTGTCCCTAAGGATAGAAATAGAATGAACATTGTAGGGTTCACTAGCAACTGCAACGTAGACGGAATTGTCTCGCATTTTCTTCGTGTCATTTTGCATCCGATTCGCCCCTCCAGGACCGGCCCATGGTTCGGAGAGTGACTGTGACTGTAGAATTTTTGGGAATCTCAGATGTAGACTAAGATCCAGTGTGGCATGCAGTGCAGTTTAAAGGAGAGAGATAGAAGTTCTGTCGATGTCGGCCGTTGTCTTGAGCACGGCACCTGTTTGAGTCTGATCGCTAATCCAGTATTGTCCGGGTGCACCAGCGAATAGATGTTCGAGCATTGGTCCGACACATCCATTGTTTTAGAACAATTGTAGATATTGTTGAAGAATTTAGCTTCGGACTTGTGGCCAAGTACGGTTCCCAATTGTTCTTGTCTTTGTGGCGATTTCGTACTATTTCCTCCCTTGCTGTCCTCCTCGTGGTTCTCGATGTTGATGCCAATGCCCACAATGATGACCGGGCGGCCGAATAGCAACAAGAGATGAAGAATGAAAGGGTGAGCAGGGGCAATCGGTGTACCTTGCAGCCAGAAGCGAGATTTTTAGGGTGTAGGCACTAGATTAGACGTCTTCTAAAAAATAGTAGACTGTATGCACTAGTAGAATCGTTATGAAGAAGGACACCGGCCGACGTTTTGGACAAGTCATTTCGGGGCGCATCGGCAATTCTCTCCACGTGGATGTTTGGACCTTCACAAGTTCGAAACTAGCCAAGTACGGCTTTGTGGGCCTTCTCCTCGATCAAGACCCTTCAAGACCTCGTTCGAATAGGATACCAACATGGACCATCACATTATCATCACAAAAGCTGCGTATTTTGTGAAGAGAGTGGAAACCTTTGCGAATCTTTGGAGAAACCGAGGGAGAGTAGCAGATTGAATAGTTGAAGTACTAAGTAGTAATGTGGGCTTCTGCATGCGAGACATTTTTTCCAGCTGTAGTTTTAGCTAGAAGCGGGAAGGAACACGACGGTAACGGAAACTCGGAAGTCTCGGTCCTTGTGTCCAAGCATAAGGAAGGTCCCCGTTAATGTTGAAAAGCATGGCACGTTAGACAAAAAATAATATCAAAACTCGTTCTCATCGTGCCCTCCATGATCCCGATGTTGAATAAAAACATGGGATTCATATCGGTCGTAGGTCGTGTTTCTTCTGATTTACTAGCCGTGTTTGTTCACCGACTGACGGAGGCGAAAATCAACCGTAAAACCTACCAGGGTTGTAGCATATGGCCGTTCGCCACGCTAGCAAGGGTCGGTATGGTTGAGGGGCAACAGGTCTTGTACGGGTCATCGATGATCTTGTGTCGAATTTGCTCATGATTTCTTGTATACGGAACCGGTATGGTGCGGTAATTGTACTTGCTGCTTTCAGGGATCCTTGTAGGGACACATATTTTTCCACTCTATACTGATATCGATTTACACTCTATCCGCCAACGCGTAGGCGCGAAAAAGTGCGAAGATTCGCCTTGAGCCGCCTTGAATTTGTTATCCAGGATCGAATCTAATAACAACGGTGTAGAGGGCGTAACGCATCCACCCGGGCCAATAACGGGCCAATACTCGGAGGATGGGCATTCCAGTTGACAATTATCCGCGTTCCTATATCCAGCATCCTCCTGATCGTGAATAGCTCCAGCTGTATAACCCTGAGTATGTATGTAGCTCCAGCCAAGTTTGTCGCGCAGTCAACCGTGACCCCAGTGCGGAGAATCCTCTTTCCTTTTTGACCTTGAGCAGCCTCAAGTTGGACCCGAAGTATCAAGCGCCCAAGAGTGTGTAGACTCGGAGCCAGCAAGTCTGATCACCTGTCTGGCCGTGTGTTCTTCGGTCTTGGATCTCCTGTGCGATTGCGTTTGGACCTCGGTTTCACACTTTGCAAATCCCCCTTCCAAAAGTTCGAGAATACCTGCAATTGAGATGGCAATGCCCTCAAGTCGGAATCGGACCATCGCGGCCGTGAATCCAATGCAAGGCGTCTAAAATACACCACCTTGACACAGAGGCTGTTGGAATATTGACTTGTACTGACTCGACTTCAACTGCCTCCTGACCTGGACGGAGACGGCCGTACCGCGCGTTTGACCGTTTGTCTTGTGCTCTCCCGGAACCAATTTTTCAATTCACCGCACGCGTCTTATCTTATCTCTTGACAAACTCGAAAATCTCATGCCAACGTCTTGCAAAATACTTCCATGTCCAGCGGACAAGGCGGCTCCCCATCATTGTGCAATTGCTCGACGGGGTACAGGGAGCGGGTAGCCGTCATACTTCATCACCGCATCGTCATCAGCCAGTCGGGGTACGTTCCTGCCCGAGCCAATAGCCAAAAAGTATCCAATAATAACGCCATTGGTTCAAATCAGACCCCACCTCGAGTTCCAAGCCCACCCCGTTCCTCGAAAATCAAAACAGGATACACGTTATCTTTCGTCCGACACTGTCTGTCGATGGTCAACGCACTGGCAGGACCCATCATTTTCGTCATAGCCCTCATACACAACTCATCAGACCCTATCGACGTCATCACCCCAGTGTACCTCGACGGCATGAACGCATGACGGTGTCGCCACAATTGCAATTTTTGTATAGGTTTTTGAACCCTCTTTCCAAACTCTCACCATTCTGTTCAAAAAGGAATCTCAGGCCTCGAAAAACCGCCTGATACAGTGTAAAGTCAATTTACTTTCTGGGTATAGTCTAGGGATGGAGAATATCTATCCACGTTTGGTTCTTTGTTGTCAACACAATGCACAATGCAAAAGTGCCGCGCGCTACGATAAAGGCGTTCCCGTACATCATACGTGGATACAACTCGAGTCATACTTGACGCTATCAAAAAATCTGCAAAAATCTAGAGTTTAAACTGGATACACGCATTCCACGGTCTTTCAATTCGGGGAACAGTTTTACTACCACTAGAATACCAACGGCGACTTGATTAAATCAAAGCCTCGCTGTATTCCTTGTTACCATAGTCTAACTCTTTTTTTTTTTCTATTCCCCAAACCCCAAGCCTTCCTCCTACTTCCATGTACACACACTAGTACTGAATAAATACAAAAGTGTAAAACACACTTACACATCGGATTCTACGAACAAGTCCATCAACGGCGAACTCGCTGGTGAATACCCTCTACATCATATCCATGATCACAAGACCTTGATTGTGTTGAGGAGGAAAAGAAGGTTTCAATGGGAGGCAGAAACATCTTCTACGTCTGAACTGTGAACGTCTAGACGTATATACGATGACTCGGATGACGAGATCCGCAATGGCTAGAAAGAGTTTGATTTCTTTTAAAGAAGAGGTCGTACGAGCTGTTGTGCTGTTAAGTCCACCAATCGTAGCCTTTTGTCTTTTTCTTGGAATTCGAGTTGGAATTCCGGTCTCAAGCCCAGTGCCTGCCTCGTAATGATTCCTCAGGCCTCAGTCCACTCTCCCTGCCTCCGGAACATCAAAAACATCATGTTAGAAGTTTAATATGATTAAAATTAGCATGACGACTCTTACAAAGAAGACATACACGTTTTTTTCCTAGCTCAGGCTGTCAATGATTGGCGTTGCAAGCTTGCAACCTCGTTCATGTATGTAGAGTTACATACACGCGTAACCAACTAGCATCACCATGCATATGCACGCATTATTGACAATTGCACGCTTGCGGTTGCGGCTTTCGCGGGTTGCGGCGGTTTCAAGGATATCGGGACGATGTTGCCACCAATCGCAACTTGGGAATCGTTCATGAGAATATTCGGGTTCACTTCTATCCAGAGTTTACGTTTTCCTGCCTTCAAGGCACATCTGGTTAAAAAACTCTCTTCCAGACACACACACACGCGAGGAGAATCATTTACAAGCGGATTTATTCCGAGTCACGTAAAAAAAGGTCGTCAAGTAGCGTAGTATGTAAGTGTAGGGCGTAGGGTAGGAGGTTAGGTTAGCAGATCGTGAGCGTAGGATAGGTTAGCGTAGGTGATGAATGGATAAGGATACGAGTCAGTGAATGTCGGTGGCGAATAGAGCAAGGCGGCGTAAAATATGCTAGTGTCGTTTGGATGGTGTTCGTGAGATGACCTCGGAATAAAACCCAAAACACAAGGAAAAAGGAAAGGGAATAAACTACAACCCAGTCCCTAGCGGAATGAGACAAATTATGAAGGATAAAAAAGGGGAATGTACAAGAAGAACAAGGTAGCGTAGAAAGTCTTTGTGCAGAGAAAGTGAAACCCAGAGAAAATAATAGTACAAGCCAATATACACATTTTATTTGCTTTGAGACCCTGAAATGTTTGGGATCATGCTAGAAATGGAATCCATGCAATACGAGACCAAAAGACCCGGAAGAGAGGAAATTGTGAGGTGCGTGCGTTAATGTGAATGTAGGGGAGTGGGTATGAAGTGGTCGTGATGGTATTTGGGTTATGCGATGCGAATGAAGAGAGAGACCGTGATGCTGAATATGATTGTGTTGATACAAAAAATGCCGATGCAATGGATACACGAAGCCCGGAAAACATGAACAGCATAGCAGAGAGAAGCTCAATCTGTTGGGAAGAGGAACAGCCTCTTGCCCTCGGGATTGTAGCTTTGCCTCTTTGGAGCTGTATCTTGACGGGCTGTCGACGGCTTTTTAATGGTAAAGTTGTCATAAGACCAGGAACGAGCTGTGAAAGAAGATGAGTTGAATGAAACAAGTGACGTTGCGGGGAAACACACCTTCAACAACAGGTCGCCTCGGGGCGATCGAAGAGAATGCATCGAATGTGGGGCTAAGCGGGGCATCATCAATTGCCTCTTCGTCCAGTGCGTCAACGTCAGCATATCGGCTCAGGGGTGATTTGAAGCTGTTGCTGCTACCAGTGCGAGAGCGACTGCTGAGATTGCTGGAGAGACTGGAAGAGCTGGGCCTGCGAGAGTTGGCAGGTCTCGAAACATTTGCAGAGGATGGTACACGAACGAGCACGTCAGGTACCAGGAGTTTGCCTGCTGCGCCGCTGGGCAACAGAGGGCGTTCGCGACGAGGCGGTGATCCGTTGAGCATCGAATCGGCTACAGGAGAGCCGTAGAGCGAGACGCGAGACTCGCTGCGACGAGAAAAGGACAAGCTAAACTTGTCTAGCAACTCGTCGGTATGAGTGGGAAGAGAGGATGGGAAGCGAGCCGAGGCCGACTGCTTAGGAGCCGACGAGTTGTGGTGAAAGGACTTGGATCGCTGTTCGTTGGAAAGACGAGAGTAGGTAGGAGACTCGGGAGAGGTGGATAAGAAACGGGGCTGGGAGTGCTCCGAGGATGGGGATAGGGATGCGTCCGAGGACGAGACTGACTCGATGTCAGATGGCGACGAGTCCGACTTTGAAGAGAACAGGGGGTAGACAAAGGGATATTGGTCGTCTTTTTGGCGGTTATCAAGGTCGTGAAGTTTGCACTGATCCGAGCAGTAGAGGGGGTAGGGACCTTGGTCGATGACGGTGCGCATCTTTGGAGGAGCACGGCCAGTACCCTCGACGATGCCACCGCGTTTGCGAATGGGAAGGACGGGAATAAGGGTTTTCTGAGGTAGGATCTGTTTGTCACAGACGGGACACCACTGTGTATCGAAATCCATGATTTGGGGAATGACAAGTCGAACCGCCAACCACGGCAAGTGCTGCTTTATATCAGACCGGTTCAATAATTCCGCGGCGAATGTACGTTTTCGGACGCTCGTTTTTCCACCGCTTTTTACCGAACAGATCCAATCGTTTATCGAGATTTCCTTTCACATGCCCGTTTCACGTGCCTCATCCCACTACACCGTGACTGTCACACGGCCGGTCGGTTTTTTCTCGGTCCTCGGACACCTCTCCATTCGGCGTGCCTCGAGTCTTCTCTTTTTCATTTTCCTCCTTTTTACATGTTATCGCAATCGTCCCGCTCCACGTCCTGCCATCTCTTTTATTCCTTTTTACTTGGTGTCCATCATCTTCCTCACACGTTCCCATCCATCGCACTCTATTCTACTCTATTTTATTCTTCGCATACACGTCTATACTCGCTTTCCTCGGACCGTTCCACGTTCGCGCGAAGCATCAACCTAATTCTTCTCGTATCTACTCTATATCTAACCTTTTCACTTTCTCATAACAATCCTCTATTTCCGAGAAACCGCGTAATTCCGCCCGCCATCAACCAAACAGTTCCGACTCTGCTCATCGGCATATCATCTATTCAACGCAACACCCAATACCGTCAGCCCCTGTTCATCAAACTTGGAGAATGAGATCAAAATCCCGAGTCATGCGTCAAACCCTCAACGATCATTGGTCCGCAGTCCAACCATCTCGGAGCAAAACCCACCTAATCCCTCGTACGTGCTGATAATGATACTCCAGCGTCCCAGATTCCCCGCGCTCGGGGCTCATCAATCTAAATGAATCGTACACCTATTGGTTTAATCTCCAACTCCACCAATCATGGTTTCAGTCCAAGACCAACACCAGCACCAAGACGTACCCAAGCATAGCCTGTTACTTGATGATGTTGCAGTAGACTGAGCCTAGGACACCCACTATTATCCCATTGATACTTGATGCACACTACGGGCGCGGAATCAAACAGTCAACTGACACCTCCCAATAATAGAAAATCGCTATACCACTCTGGCACCCTCTTCTCCGGACGGACATGGACAAATCCACCTTTAGCATCGGCATCCAAGCTGTAATCCACCTATTCACCCTGTTCCGTTGGAAGTGGGGGATCAAAACCAGGACAACTACATGTCCTCGAAGCTGTGTTCAAAACCCGTAGCATCCGTCAATCATCGTGTCGTTTCGTTTTCATCGTTCATCGTCAATCCCCCGCTTATGTATCCTCTCCACATTTGGTTACCTATCAGTTGTCCTGTCCCGTTCTGCCGTCTCGAGTTGCTAATACACGTGCTAAACAAATGCTGCTTCCTCGTTGGTTGTTGACTCGACGAGATAATCATGCACCGCCCTAGCTTAAAACCAAAACCACGCGTCTTTTTGATCTCACTCTCCCTCGATTATATGCGAAAATGCATATGATCTTCGTTCCTCGATCTCTTGACAATAAGGACTTGATAACGGCTCGATTCCCCTCACAAATCAACAAGAACGGCTCTCCGTCTACCGACCGTCAAGCTGACTGACCGACCGACCGATCATCTTTTATCACGGTGCATCGAACAAGTGTACTGCCACCCCCAAACGCCCCGCCTACTCTGTGGCTCTGTGTATACGTACTGTGACCGTTACAAGTTATCGTACCGCCCGTCCCCGCATTTCCGACGATGTTTGAGTTGAGCAGTGAGCAGGACGACCCTGCCAGCTGGCTATCTATTTACATGTCTACATCAATATTTTCTCGGTACGTGCGTGCTGTTTGTTTTATTACTCACCTATGCCGTGGTGACGTTTGTACATACAACTTTTCCACCGGCGGCGGTCTCCACAAGTATGGTATCTATGGAGGAGCCACTGGTGGAACTGATCAACTGATTGACCGACTAGACTTTTTAGCTTGCTTACCGAACACTGCGATGTCTTCGTTCGATATGTGCGATATGATTACAAACTCTTCGGTCTAATCAAAGAAGAAAGCTTCCTATCCATACAAGGCACATTTACTTATCTATCTCCTAGGCGCTGAAATGATACACACACACACAAGTGGGTGATTACCGCTGGGACTGATTCCGGCGGTAAGTTTCAGGTATGGAAAGACTTCTTTGGAATGCTTTACCTACTTTGGGTTCTTGATAGTATTTTTTAGATCGGTCAAGTTGGAGGTTATGTACTCTCTTTGCGGATCCGCAAAGGTCCTTCTTCTACCCCCAGTTTCCCGGTGGTTATTGGCACAGTAACGTTGGAACTCGGCCGAAGCTGAAGCCTTCGATGTCAGATATTTCGGCGGTGGGGAACTCTTGAGGAATATTTGATATTTGGTACTTACTAAAACCACGTCCTTCTACTTGTCCCCAGCTTCCCAGCGGTTTAATCATCAATGCCTTTAATGACATCCCGGCGGTAAGGTCAGGCTTGAAGGAACTTTTGAGGAATACTTAATACTTGGTACTTACTACAGCCACCATTTAATGACTGTCCTACCCTCAGTTTTCCGGCGGTTCATACGGTACGACTGAGCAGCATTGGAAATTTGTATACGGCATTCGAAGGCCTGAAGGCCAGCAACTTAAACTTGAAAGAACATTTGAGGAATACTTAATGCTTGTTCGACCAATCGAGTGCCCTTCCGTAGTCGACTTCTTGATGCTGTTGTAAATTTGGATGCGGTTTCAAGTTGATCCCGGCGGCAAGGACCAGGAATGCTTGATATTAAGTCACTGAACCAATCAAGTTCTCTCTCGAGTTGAAGTAATCTAGCTTCTGTCCTCGGGTTTGGTATTGGCAATTTCGAGTTGAACGCGGACGCGAAATATGACGAAGGTCGTGATTATCCCGGCGGTATTCTTATTTCAACTTCTCAAAGTACATTCTACACATATCCTATCCTCAGCCTCCCGATATTCATTTGGAGCGAAGCAAAGGTCACGATTACTTGTGCCGCCGGTAAGTTCAGGTTTGGAACGACTTTTTCAGCCGAACATGCATATCAAGAATTCTTATTAAACCCAACATACATTTTCTGACATGTATTTACAGTTTTCTGTGGCAGCGCCCCAAGCAAGGCACACACCAAGCCACATACGCCGTTGACCCTTGGCGAGTGGAGCTGCTTTCGACACATTCATTCATACGCGTACGCCTTCAACGACGGAAATGTCATTTTCCATGCCTCCACGAGAAATAGTCGGTATGTGGATACCGCTGATCCTGAAGGCGTCGTTTATAACTCTCCAGACGTTCAATCCCAATTCACCATTTTGGGGTTGGGGTCGCTAAGTGTACCCATGTGGCCGGAGAGTACGGATTGACCCTATTGGCGGACTACAGCCTACATAGGTGTACAAGAATGATTTCTTCCTTTTTTATTGTTGAATCTGTTTTCCCTTTGCTATCCGAGGAACTAGCCTACAAGAAACCCTGTTTCACCCCACTCCCAACCTAAGCATGAACCCTTCCTTGCTCGCTCCCTCTCTCCTCGGAAGCGCCCCACCCCACTAGGGGCAATTGGGAAGGGAGAAGCTGGGGATTGGCTGGGGATGGCGGGGAACTCAAAACTCGTGGTTTATGAATGGATTGTACTCAACAGTAACCATTCCCCGCTTGAATGCTATCTTTCAATTCAGGCAAGTTCAGTCAGCCAGTCAGGTAGTTAGGTAGATCAACTCTTCTTTCGTGCGACTCGGACTTGATTTCTCTTCAGCTCGACAATTCAGGTACTTCTTTATCGTCTCTTCTCGTATCTCATCATGAATCCGTAGTATGAATTTAGTTTAGCCTAGTATACACATGTGTATGCTCGCTTCAAGTTTACTGACAGTCCTCCATGTTGTCCATCGGAAATTAAAAGTATTTCTTCTCATGCTCTGGCAGGAGTTCAAGTTGATTTGAAGGATATACATAATTTCTCCTAATCATGAATATCAGATACATGTCCAGCCAATAGGGTTATGTACTACTTCCCAGGCTGTTAGGCTGTTCTCTCGTTCCACTAAGCGAGCCTGTACATATACTCGGAATCAGGTTTGAATGAATTTTTCAAAGGGAAACGGCGATCAGAGTATTTTGGATTCCCTACTTGGGTACGGAAGGGTACGGGCCGGAACGGTCGGACGGAGGTGGACAAGTTAGCACGCCCAAGTCCTACTGATATGTATAGATTATCAAGGGCTGGTTTATAAAGCAGCTTCAAACTTTGAACTAGATACTATTCAGTTGTTGGTAAGGAAAGGAAAAGTTTCGGCCAACTCGTTCCTTTAGACTGAATACTTCATTCGCCGTTCCCGTCTTGTGTCGGGCTTGGTACTTTGGTAAAGTAAGCAGTAATTACGATTCGCAACTTGAAGGTGGGCAAGACCTTTAACACTAGCTGAGGGTTAAAGGAGACTTGAAGGGTTTCGAATATTCGACCCTCGGCGATGGATCCACTATCAGTACTAGTAGTGGCACTACGCTATGTATGTACAACCGCGTACTCTGTGTCAATGATGGCTAGTACCCGATCAAGACTAAAATAAAATCTTTTTGCTTACACTCTAGTAGTGTATCTTTCATAGCACTTACCAACCATTAGTAGTAAATGCTTAGCAAGCGCCTAGCAGCCCGGTACTTTCAGGAACGATAAGTTTATACTAGCTTCTCACCGCGGAACACAAGCTGATATATCCGTCGAAGCTTAGATTACCTATACATAGAGCATTCATCTTCTAAGCAATCAGTCGAGTACTACCGCGTACTTATTGCTGAACCTTGATAAACGTTCGTTCTACCCTATCTTACACGTAGGCGTAGCTCCGAGCCATTGTATCTATCCTGTTAATACCAATAACTTATCGTGGGTATTCGTCGGATTAATCAACCGTCCGAAGTTCTTCTTTCTACTCACTACTACCACTCTCTCATCTACGCTGTATATTTACCAAAAGGCCTGGACTTTTCGGAGGTCCCGCTTTGGCCCAAGGCTGTAAGCATGGGATTCTCCGACAATTTCAAGTTACTATAGTGGTTTCAGTCTTCAGATGTTTTTCAAGCTGGATGCCGAAATTCTCCGGAGAATAGGTCACACCGGATGCTGATTTAGAAGTAAAGACTCGACATTCAGGGCCCGACAAGTACGAGTGTATAAAAATAAGATAAGTCTTTTCGACGTTGTCTCTACGTTTTTCTCTCAATGCTTCTTTGCGACCATCATAATTCCGTGCAGAGGGGAGTTGAATGTCAAACAATGTAACGTTGGAGCTGGCGCCAGATAACCTACAACAAGCCCTTTCATGGAGTCCACTACAGACGGATCGATATCGAGAGTTTGATCTCCAAGAACTTGCCGTTCGAGTTCAATATCCAACGTTCAATAGTGATCTAATCAAGCTTCGCTGAATTCATAAATTTGAAGCTATCACGATCCCCTATGAACGTTCATTCAGCCTGCATTGTTTTCAATATAAACGAAGTTCGAGTATAATTACAAGCTCTCGAATTCTGTCGATAACTTCACGGTTAAGATAGGAGCAAGACATGTCTGCAAATGGCTATAGGCCGAACTTACTCCTGCTACTTATTAGCTATGTTTTCGGACCGTTCTTGGAAAACCTCCCTTTCAAGTTATGTCCTGAATAAGGCCGAGTGTGAACGACGGGGTCCAGGCTGATACGTACTTACGATCCGCAGGTCTACCTGCGTAATGACAGTCAGACTCTAACTATCACGGCGTTTGATGTCTTTGGGATATGTCGTGGCTTTGGTCATCGTCGAATGTACCTGCGTAGAAAGGCATAATGTTTGATACAGATGTCGACCTGACAATCCCCCTTGCCCCTTCTCGTTCCCATACACCCCTTACCCGCGCAAGTATCCTCGCCCTCGCGGCATTACAAAACCAATCAAGCCGTTGATGATGCCCATTGCCCAACTCCACTGTCCCTGGGCCTGAAGAGGCTTTAAGTGGCCCTTTCGAAATCTAATTTTGTGTCACTTCCACATGACTATGTCAAAAACCACTTATGTTTACGGTTGAACGGGCTCGGATGGATTCGTGGCCCAGAACATCTCGGAGGAATTGATCAGATTCGTTTCATTGGGCAGACTCTGGTGAGTAAGAGTCTTAAATTGCTCTTAAATCTAAAAAAGTCAGAGTTTATTCAGCCCACACAAAGTACGAAGTCATCTCCGAGGGAGCCTCCGACTGTGACACTACATCCGGGCTCGTCGATGCTCTATCAAAATCAGGGAACCTGAACATCATACTGATTATAAATCAAACAATCAACGCATGTCTTACGCATAAGTTGTCATCTCTTACCACTGTTGCCATCGCAAGTTGCCGCGATGTATGCGGTAAGCAGAGGTAAGCACGCCGACGCCACAGGGCCAAGACTGCCCTGATTGCCCCGACGCTACAATGTAGCGCTCAGGTTCAAAGGCACACGAAGTGCACTAGAGCTTCGACTGACAGGAATCCCCGCGGAGGTTCGGGGATGTTGGTCATGGATAAAAGGACGGAATTAAACTCGAATATGGTTTCTATAGGGGAGTAGTTTAGTATCAGCGTGAGTACAGCATGACTTAGAAGTACTTATTATTGACAAAGTCGAACTTTGTGCCTGTTTGACTCATAAAAGATTATCAACTAAGGATACGCAGTATCAAAGAGTTTCAATAACAGCGTTTGTTTGGAACGAGACTTTTATCAATCTCAAGTATGCGCATGCCAACCGGGATTCCGTCTTCTGCAGTATCAAAAATAGTAATCTTGTACGTACCAATGAGTACTTACCCCGCATTGTGACTGGTTACAAGGCTTGAGATGTAGAGAATCAGGTCCTCTGACTTTGATGTTCAGGTTGAGTCAATTCATCATCCCGCGCACTCAGGTTCTTGGAACTCCGAGAGAGCTTAAAATGGTGTAGTGCTTCCTAAGAAACACTATACTCAATTTCGATTCCCCAGACTTGTTAAGGCGGTGATATCTCCTCCTCCTGGAACCCATTCAGAGTATCGTGTACCTAGACAAAGATGATCTAGTTTCATTGAACTATCATGCTCGTAGGTATCGAAACGGATTTGAAACGCGTTGATGAAATTCATCATCTGGCACACTCCGTGGGGCATGGTGGCAGGCAAGAAATCAGACAGGAATTTTAAAAGCTCGAACTGCAATTTACTTGACTCTGTCGCTGGTTTTTGCAAGAGGTACATACCTATTAGCTCAGGTCTGTTCTGGCTTGATGTTCCTTCACTGTGGCAATTAACTCGTGCCAAAGATTCCAGGCGCCCCGACACCAATGAGATTGCTCCATAAAACTTAAATCTGTTTATATTTTGACTGCCCAGTCTTTGTTTGGATGATACTCCCGTGTTACCGTCTGCGTTTATTGATAGATAATGTATAGGATCAAAGCGCTGAGCTGTTGAACGACGAGTGGGTTCAGGTCAAATGATTGAGCCATAGCTCCTAAGACGGTACCTCATTTTATAGTTGGTCTCTTTTTTTGCTTCACTTGAGACGAGACTACAAGTTACAGGTACGAAGTAAATCGACGTACGCGCTTACTTCGCACTTAGACGCACTTATGCTATGAGAAACTGGCGCGATACATCCACATTTATGTGTATGATACGGTATGATCCGATCACGGCAAGATTTTCCGATGTTTTTCCGCCAGTCGAGCATTATAGATTTGTGACATGTAAGTAAGCCAAGAAATTATCATTAACTGTCAGCGACGAGTATGTATATCGAGTATGTACATGCCAGCTCCATCTTTTACTGTGCCTTGATATCCCATGGACCCATATGCCCACTTAGATTTGTTCTCATCTTGCGCAGATGTCCGAAATCTCAATCATGCGTTTTTCAAGGACGTTTTACGGTAGGGACACCTTGAGTCCGGCCGGAAACCTAATCTGCTAGTAGCCAACCGATTCATCTTCAGACCGGTATTGATTGATAAGCCGGGTCTTAGAAATCTGTTTCCCGGAAATCTAAACATAGTTGAATTTCTCCAATCTACGAATTCCACATGTGTTCAAGTGACTTTTCCTGCAACTTTGACTATACAACTTAGATGTCGGTTCACCTTCAGTCAGTGTTCCCGTAATGATTCCCCACGGTGTATCACTTCCATTTTAATATCTAAGGAAGATACTTAGCGTCCTTTAACAACGAATTTTTAAAGCTGTGGAAATTTGTATATCCGTAGTTCGAAACTTCACACCTTTTATCTTCATCCATCTCGGACCACCCAGTCGCAATCAATGCGAGAAATCGATTTTCAAACATTCGTTTTAGATATACTTACACCGGTTATACTCTGTCGCGTGTGCATGCGTACAAAAAGTAACGATCAGGAATTCCTGAGCTTCTCTAGGCTCTATCATTATGCAGAACTCAGTGTTACCGTTAAGAATGAATACAGCTTCATTTACAGCGTTTCTCAGGTATGCTCTGTTTGTGGAGAAGCTTCATTATTGATGCCTCTAATTTGAGATCTGAAGTGTCCTGAATGGATTTTTTGATGATATCCACAGATGACCACGAAAAATGGAGATATTTTTTGCAGCCGGAATTCGAAATTCACTATGAGATACGCGCTGATGCGGGACTTGCCTTAATAGTAGAGATCCTTGAGTTTTTTTAACTGAACATAAGTTGATGCAATCGCTGCACATCAGGATGCTTTCCGTACCCAGCGTTCAGTTCTTAGGATAGCCTGGTTAATATACTCCCGGTGAGGGATACAGTGGCGTAGCACATAGACAGACGTGCATCTAGACAAATTTGGAGTTCCTCTTTTTGCGACCGAGCGCATTTCTACTTGGTGGTTTTATATCCCAAATCTCAAGTCAACAGAACCAAAGGCTTTTACTTTCAAGAATCAAACTTTCTGCGCTACCCAGTGAATTTCAAAATTTAAACTATCAGCGCGTTAGCGCACTTAGTGATCATCGGCATCGAACTCGGGCTTTCCAAAATTACAAAAAAATCTCTGCGGCGTTCACTAATATTGATGCACCGGGTACTACTTGTGGGACTTGCTTCACACCATAGGAATATTCGGATTACTACATGCAAAAAAACTTGTCACTCCCGCAAAGAATGGGCATAGTGGTATACCACGTACACTAGTAATATAACATGGCGACACCAGCGTTTCACTCGGAATCATTCACAATAAGAGTTTCAAGCATTGCAACCACGACGCTACATTCAGTGACATTCCATTGGTCACATGACACTGATGGTCTGAACGGTACTGGAATACTGAAGCACTAATTTGTTTGCTACTCACACAAGGTTACCTCCCGTCAACACAGCATACCAATGGTCATTCGGACCATCTACCGGATGGTTTTAGTCGACTGCGATTGGTAAACTACGTTTACCCGCATTATTGCATTGCATATATCAAAAGAACAGTTCATGAAAAAGGTGTTGGATTAGTTTCGTTTAGTGCGAGTTTCAAATGGATATGCGATATGATCCTTGAAGAGCACCTTCCTTGATTCCCAAGTGGAGAACTAGCGGTTGAAAGGGTTCAGTTCGGACTACAACGGAAACAACGTTTGGAGCGCTTCTATCCTCGGGGTTTTTGTGCCTAATAGACGGAACACTACGAGACTTATTACCATCCTGGAAGACTACGCGTCAGCTAGTTTTAGCGCACATGAATTTAATCGTTCCCAACTTTGCGTCGGACCCAGTCCGGGGTCTGGCGTCACCACAGCCGGTCACGCTGGCTTTACCGCCGCAAGCTGCATATTCGCCACCGATCGAAATTACACCAAGTTATTCTCCGCTATTTCCCCCGCACTAAAAGCACACTGAAGTTTAGCGCTAGCCAGTGACTAGTCGTGAAATGAAAATTCTGTGATCAGTCCACTAAGCGTACCAACGTATATTGTGCGAGCACACACGATATTCGTGTTAATGTTATATATGAGTACTGCGCAAGCGGTCAACGGATACATGGACTTCCGTGGACATCCAGAAACTCACTATTCGGCACACGAGCTTAAATGTCGCTGGGTCTCTCAGCTCTATCTCTAGAGTTGCATTAAAAAACTCTAATCGCCCGTGGAATTGATGCGAAGTTGTGGCAATATTTCTCATCAATACAATCAACGGTGGTGTGGGGTAAAAGACTCACCGACTCCCCCACACTTCCCCACATATCCAGACGAGACAATTGCCGGAACCATTAGACGACGGTTAAAGTTGCAGAACGGAAGAAGACGGAATCAGAGTCGGTATCCAGAGCTTCCGAAGTTTGCACCTTGGGAGACCGAGTCTATTTGCGTTGCAGCTCAGTCATCAAAGGCCCAAAGCTGTGGTGAACTCAGTCTACAGGGGAAAATGACGAGATCAGACACATAATTGCGGGAAAAAACTCCCCCATTCTCTACACGGTATAACAGGAGGCAATTGTGAGTTCGATGAATGGCTTTCAACTGACAGGACCGCGGCGTTCGTTCGTCATCACGGCCACGTGGAATGGATATCCGAATTTCCGGGGGAACCTACTTTTCCGATCCTGAAGATAGAAGCGACTCGAGGTTTGACAGTTCTCGGGGCCAAACATCACCTCGAGGTAAACCACATCTCCTACGAGTACATTTGCACCTAGACAACCCGGAACAGATTCTGACCTCTTTAGGAATGTTGACGCATATTGAAAATGCTGGCGAACTGTCGGATCCATATCGTAAATACATATACTCCAGCTGGTTACTCTTCAGTCTTAGGCCGAAACATACTACGACATTTTTCGTAAATAATGAGTCAGAACTCAATCAAAGCCTGTCAGAAATGCAAAAATCTCATAGTTCAGTTTCAGGAGGTTCAAATTATGATGTCAACGTACGGCCGAAGCAATCTCTGTTCGAGAACGAAGAATGGCGGGATGACATATGCTATAGCGCAGGTACCAAAACAGTGGGAAAGCTGGGGTAAGGTTTGCAGCAACTAGAAATAATGCGGAGTGACAGACGCCCGCCTTTTTGCCACCAAAGGTCTGAGGTGTCATCTGTCTGTGTTGATATAGGTACCGGCTGCAATCCGCGGACTCGTCAGTCCCATTCAGCAGCTTCCTATGCGGCGTTTATCACGGTAGATGGTCGTACAGTTCAGATGATATTACGGACTTCTCCAGGTGAACACTTGTGACCCAAGCGTTCAAACCCGTCTCCATTTCCAGGTATTTCGCTTCTCGCGCCCGTAGCTCGATCTTGAGGAATTATTTCTCCGGATAGAATCAATTTTCAGTTTTATTGCTCTTCGGGTGCATCAGATATATCAGTACGCAGGGCGGATGTCTATTCTGGGTCAAGGAGCGGCAATTAGCGAGTCAGTTCCAAGCTGAGAAATTACACCATAGATATCTTCATTCGTACTTAATAGATGGCCTTTGCATTCTGTCGAATCAGAAATGGAACACCTCTGCAGGTGAGTAGGAACCGAATGCTCTGTGGGCTTCCCTAGCAGACCCAAGTGATGTATCGGCTACCGAATAGCCTAGAAGCCTTGCTACTTATGTCGGCCGATAAGTAATGCTCTAGAAACAGTTCAAGTATGTGTCTTATGACCAAGACATCAGTCAGAGAAAAGTAATTGAGAGAAGGGAGGAAGTCCTCTCGCATTTCTGTGAACCGACTGATGAGATTGCGATTGAATCCAGTCATTTGACTCACCGACGCCAAACTACACAGACATGAGTTCTGTTCATCGTGGCTTGGTGGTTGAACTTGATGAAGAAAGTTTGGCAGTGCCGGTGCCGGCGAGGACGCGACGCGCTATTCTCCTTCCATCATCATCATTGTCAACCAGAACGTCTACGAAAACCTTTCTTTCTTCCTTTCTTTCTTGTGAAGCTCAAATCATTGCTCAACTTTCATGGATGTCATCAAGGCTATCGAGACCTATGTTACCAGGATGGTTTCAGAACCCTCTGCAATGAAAGTTCTTCTCCTGGATTCGCATACAGTGCGTAAACTAGACAGCTCGTTATTGGCGACAGAGCTAAAAGCTTTTTCTCAAGACACCTATAGTGTCCCTGGCGTCAACGCAGTCTACATTACTCTCTCATCAAGTCTATCTCACCGACCGCATAGACAACTCAAAACGGGATCGCTTACCACACATGAAATGCGTCTGCTTTCTCCAAAGCAACGACAATAGTCTAGAGGCATTGCAAGCTGAGCTGAAGGAACCAAAATACGGGGAGTATTACCTCTGTCAGTCGGTGAATTACCAGCACGTTCAGAAATTTGTTTCTGAAGCCTGACTGAACATCTCGATAGACTTTAGCAACATCCTCAGTAAATCTGTCATAGAACGTTTAGCCGAGGCTGATGAGTACGAAGTTGTTCGGGAGGTCCAGGTGAGCATACATCCTGTATTGATGCGCAGTATATTTATGGCTGTAAAGGAATACTTTGCAGACTATTCGCCGTTGCTACCGTCACTCTTCTCCTTGAATCACATTCCAACAGCTACCAATCCATTGTATGGAAATAATCCCAACTCATGGAGCCCTGAAGCATTGGAACGATCTGTTCAGGGCATTACCGCTGTATTGCTGAGTTTGAAGAAAAAGCCAATCATACGATACGAAAAGATGAGTGGGATGGCAAAGAAATTGGCGTCGGAAGTTCAGGTGCGCCGTCTCTATGTCTAATGATGTCGTACTCAGTTTTCATCAGCATCGTATACAATCAGAGTCGTCCCTTTTCGATTTTCGGCTGACACAAGTCGCGCCCGTACTTCTTATCCTTGATCGACGAAATGACCCCGTCACACCTCTGCTATCGCAGTGGACATATCAGGCGATGGTGCATGAACTTTTGGGAATCCAGAACGGTCGTGTTGATCTGGGCAAGGTACCAGACATCAGGCCTGAATTAGCTGTAAGTCGGCTCCTACATGCGTTATCTTCCGGGCTAAGCCTCTTCATTTTCACAGGAGATAACCCTTACCCCATCTACCGACCAGTTCTTCCAAAGCCATCACCTCGCTACCTTTGGTGAACTCGGAACGGTCCTCAAGGATTACGTGCAATCATATCAGTCTCGATCTCTGGCTCAATCTCCGACATCAATAAATTCCATTTCGGACATGAAACGATTCGTCGAAGAGTATCCTGAATTCCGGAAGCTTGGTGGAAACGTGAGCAAGCATGTAGCGCTTGTTGGGGAGCTGAGTCGCCTGGTTGGGAAAGATAAGCTTTTAGATATAGGAGAGGTAGAGCAAGGCTTGGCGACAAGTTCTGGTGCTGACTTCAAAGTAAGTGATTCATTGCCCTGATATGGAGTCTAAGTATCCGATCGTGCTTCAGGAAGTTCAAGACATCATAAAGGATAATTCTGTGTCAGCAACGCACAAACTGCGTTTGGTAATCTTGTATGCTCTTCGGTATCAAAAGACTAATGCGAGCAACATTGCTTCATTAATTAATCTTATGCTCGAACATGGTGTTTCTCGCGAGGATGCTCGAGTTAGTGTCTTACAGCCTTCTCTCTTGGCGTGTTCTGTGTCCTGACTTTTACCTGGCAGCTGGTCTACGTCTTCCTAAACATAGCAGGAGCTGACCAACGGCAAGATGATCTATTCTCAACAGAGTCGTTGTTTGCAAAGGGCAGATCTGCACTGAAAGGATTGAAGGTGAAGCGGTGCATAATTTTTGCATTACAGGCACTAACGCAGATGTTCAGGGAGTTGAGAACGTGTATACACAACATGCACCGCATATGTCCCAAACTCTCGAAAACCTTTTCAAAGGTCGCTTGAAAGAAACAAGTTATCCTTTCGTTGAGAGTCCTGGCCCAAATGCTTCATTGACCAAGTCAGTCTCGATGTGTTGATCATTTGTCATGTTTTGACCTCTTTCCTCAGACCTCAAGATGTCATCGTTTTCATGATCGGAGGCGCGACATACGAGGAAGCAAGAACAATAGCATTGTTCAATCAACAGGCTGCACCCACCACTGGAAGTTCTGTAGCTGCCAGCGCAGGTACTCGAGTACTGCTTGGTGGTACTTGCATTCACAACTCATCATCGTAAGTTGCTAGTAAGCTCCTTCCGTGTCTTTTGACAAATGCATTCCTTCAGCTACCTCGAAATGATCCGCACGGCTGCCGAGAAATTCCCTGCTTCGGTGTACGAGCCTCCTCCAGAGTCAGCTTCTAATGCTCCTGTTCTCAACCTGAATCTTGGTGGTGTGAATGTTAGTCTTGGGGGGGCTCAATCTGGTGTCTACCGTACAAGTGGAGAAGCTGTTGGTGTGCAAGCAGACGGCATTCGGGACGGTGTAATGAATTTGATTGGGAAAGTCAAGCAAGGGGTGGATCGTATTGCTATACCATAAGATCTAGTATTGTTTAATATGTATGTTTTGGACTCGTTTAAGATTTGATTTAGATATAGTGCATCGAGGACTTTGCAGATCTACTTATGAACTTCTTTTCGCGGAGGGCAGAGATAGATAATGAAAAGTCGGCTTGTCCTGCCATAGAGGGCATGTCACCTCGTGTTATGATGAGGTACTATTCTGATGGGTCATACATCACAACAGCTTGTATTTGAATCAAAAAGTGCTCGAATATGTAAGAAAGATAGATGGTGGATTTTCATAGATGATGAGTTGACTCTCGTTGTCCTTTAGCCTAGGGATGTCGATCAGGGTCCATAACCGCCGGCACACTTCTGGACAGCCAAAGTCTCAGGACTTGTCTGCGTACGTGTTACAGCTAATCAATGTTGTATTCTGTACACCTTGCAATAGGCATAATGTCGGGGCGAACTTCGGAGAATGCGGTACTGGCCTGGAAGACGCGTCGTCACTGACACGTCGACAAGTAGTCACGCGGCCCTTTACTCTTCTCTTCATATTAGTCTCTCGTTGCTTTCTCTCTACCTCCTTCATCTACGTCTGTATTTTGCCTTTAAGGCTAGGTTTATTATTCGGTCGGGTTAGGGTACCATGGCCAAGGGATTTCTCGCAAACTTGAAAGGCGTCGACGCCTTTGGCAAGGTACGTTTTGTAATTTCAATATTTGTGACTTGCTAACTGTTTCTCCACGTCACCTTGCAGACCACCGAAGATGTAAAGGTCAAGACCCGCACAGGCGCCTTTTGTATGTCTTGTGTCCTTTAGGAAGCGGTATCTCGTGTTCTCATGTTCCCTCTCTAGTAACCATTCTCTCCGCGGCCATTATCCTTGCTTTCACAACTATGGAATTCATAGATTATCGCAGAGTGTATATTGATACCTCATTAGTTGTGGACAAGAGCAGAGGAGAAAAGTTGACCGTAAACATGAACGTTACGTTCCCTCGAGTGCCTTGCTACCGTAAGTCAAGTTTTGTCCATCAACCCCGTCTTGTACTTATTCATTTGCGTCTAAAAGTTCTCAGTCTGGACGTGATGGATATTAGTGGAGAAACCCAAAGAGATCTTTCACACAACGTCCTCAAGACTCGTTTGACTCCCCAGGGCACAGTCGTTCCAGGTTCACGTAACAGTGACTTGAGAAACGACCTTGACAAGATAAACGATGCAAACAAGGATGGATACTGTGGTTCTTGTTATGGTGGTTTAGAACCCGCGAGTGGATGCTGTAACACTTGTGAGGAAGTTCGACAGGCATATGTGAACCGTGGATGGAGTTTCTCAAATCCGGATGCTATTGAACAAGTATGTCTCTTCTATAAAGTTTCTCTCTTCTCTTGTTCACTCTTGTTGTGCACAGTGTAAACAAGAAGGCTGGGCAGATAAATTACGAGACCAAGCTAACGAAGGATGCAATGTCGCCGGACGTATTCGTGTCAACAAGGTCATTGGAAACATTCACTTGTCTCCTGGTCGGTCATTCCAGAGCAGTGGTCGAAACTTTTATGAGCTTGTGCCATATCTTCGAGACGATGGTAACAAGCATGATTTCACTCACACGATCCATTCGCTTGCCTTTGAGGGTAGGAACCAACTTTAAAAAAATTTCCCAATGCTCTAATTAACTTGTGCGTGTGTAGGTGACGACGAATATGATATTTACAAGGCACGGGCTAGTCGAGAGATGAAGCAACGCCTTGGTATTGGCGCCAACCCTCTGGACAATGTCATGGCTAGGGTATGTTCTCTTTGGAACTTTGCACTTGCTTCGTGTACTAAAAAGTATCATTCAGACTTCCAAGCCAGCCTACATGTTCCAATACTTCCTCAAGGTCGTATCGACGCAATTCCGAACTCTTGATGGCAAAATCGTTAGTGGTTACATTTGCTTTCCGACAAATTTCTCATCTATGTTTTAGATCAACACTCACCAGTATAGCGTAACTCAATTCGAGCGTGATCTGGAAAAAGGAGCTCAAGGTGATACTCCTCAAGGAGTGCACCTTCAACATGGTGTTACTGGCCTGCCAGGTATGTTCCTCTCCGGCACAAAAGGACGATAATGCTCATTGTGATTCCGCAGGTGCCTTCTTCAACTTTGAAATCTCTCCCATCCTCGTCGTTCACTCTGACACTCGACAATCCTTTGCACACTTCCTCACTTCGTGAGTCCTATCTTACTCTTCTTGAATACCGCTAACCCTTGTACGCTTTCTAGAACATGTGCGATCGTAGGGGGAGTACTCACTGTCGCATCGCTGATTGACAGTGCCTTGTTTGCTACATCCCGAGCACTGAAAAAGGGTGGTGCTCAAAATGGCTATGGGGGTAGCAACAAGCTCATGTAAACCTATTTAACGGAAATATGTATTGTCCGTTTGCTATTGCTATGGGACGCTTATGTATGGAAAGATGTCTTGACTGCATATCTCAGTCAAAAAGTACGTGAAAGTGGAGGTAGAAATACAATGGGTTATAAAGAGCACAGTAAGGAATAAGTTATACAGTGGTATAACGGGTTTACAAGGAACAGCAAGACGCAGGAAATATTTCAAGTCCTCTTCTTTGTTCCAGTTTTTGGAGCAGTGTTGTTTTTACGCCTTTTGGCAGTGGGTATAGCAGGCCCGGGTGTCGGTGGACGTCGTTTGTGCGAGGGCGTCGTGTGGCTCTTTTGAAATTGGTCCTGTAAAATGATTGTCAGTCAAAAGATCACGTTAAATCTCGACTTGCCCACTCACCTGAGAAGTAATCATTAATTCATCATCCTCTTCACTCTCTGCAGGTGAAGTTTCCTCCGACGGTTCACGAATTGTTTTTGCTGACTGTTTTGATGAACGTGCTTTTGTTATCCTCCTCTTGGGTTCAGGCTCGGTATAATCTGCGTCGCCTTCGTCCTCTACTTCTTCCTCTTCTTCCTCCTCCTCGACCAGCGAATTTTCTATTGACTCTTCTTCTTCAAACTCTTCTTGTTTTACAGGAACAACCGCAGTCACTCTCCGTATCAGTCTTGATTGAGGTACCGCAGAATGAGAAGCAGAAGCGCGAGTTTCATCTTCCTCGTCTTCGTCGCGCGGTCGTCGAGGGGTCGTTGTTGATAATGATTTACGCACTGGTGCGTGTGGAACAGCGTCATCTTCGAATGATTCTGCATGTGATCGTTTACTAGAAGATGGTTGGGACCGAGCGGTCAATGTACGAGGATTGGGAGTCTTTTTCGTGCTTGTACGGGGAGGGCCGTCCTTAACACGAGTAGCTGAAGGGGTGTCGGGTTCTGAAGGGCTCAGAGGAAGCGTAGAAGGTGGATCATCAACGTCATGATCTGCGTATCGGGATACGGGAGTTAGAGGTGCTTGACCCATTGTGAATTGGTTCTGGATCTTGTTTGAGGACGTCAGCTTAGAGAAGAGACAGGTTGACAACATACATGTAGTTTATCGTTGAGTTCTTCAACCTTGGAAGCCAAACCACAGCGCTCTTGTTCCACTCGTAGGAAATGGTCTTGCCAGTTCTTGGACTGGTCTCTCCATTGATTGCATTCGCGTTTGAGAAGAGCGATAGTCTCGAGGTGATGTGCCGTCTAGAAAGAACAGGGATGGTCCGGTCTAAACTCGCGACGCCGTCAATGGTTGGAAAAATCTCACCGTTGTCTCCGCTTGCTTCAACTATCCAACATTCAGAACAAAGAACAAGTTTGAAAACGAACCATGAAGCGCACCTGGGCATTCAACGACACAACCTCCTGTTTCCACTGCTGAATCTCCATCTGTGCCTCATGTAACAGCCTATTCGAGTTGTCTCGTTCATTCCTAGCCTCCAACGCGTCCGCGACTGAACGCGCTATATCCTGTTGCGCTTTTCGCTCCGCCTCTTCGAGCTAGAACAAAGTAAACCTCTTGAAATTACATCGCCATGAAACATACGCACAGTTCTATGGATTTCCTTTGAAAATTGAGCAAAAGAGTCTGCGATCTGAGACGACAGATGTGCGTTCTCCATCAAAGGTATAATTGCTTAGATAAGCTACAGTCGTCTCGCCCTCGCGTCTAAAACAGCCAACAATTCTCCCTGATGCTGTCTTTTGATTTCTTCTTGTTCTGTTCGTCGTAAAATCAGTTTACCAGTGCACAAGATTGCGAATGAAAAATGCACCTTCAAATAAAGCCTTGAGATCTGCCAACCGAGCTTCGCCGCTCTCCTGAACCGCTTGCAGAACGTCATTCCAGTCTGTATTTAGGAGCAATCAGGCCTTTGAGAGATTTTAGAGTGCTCTGAAGACATACCTTGTTCTCTTTGCTGGAATTCTGACTCGCAAGATTCCTGCGACACCCTCATCATTTCTCTAATCTCTTGCAATCCACCTTTGATCTCCTTTCTATCCTCCTCTGCTTCCGCCCTTCTCCTATCCTTTTCTTGTTCTCGATCTGCCTTTTTGTCTGCACACTCTCGACATCTTCTTGTCCCATCCTGCAGCAACTCTTTCAACTTTTTTAACTCGTCCTCAATCGTTGGTTTTTCACTCGACATTCTGGGTCTGATCAAACGTGAAATGAAAAGAAGTGACCATTTGAAGTTTCCAAGGTGTATTATTACATACTACATACTTGGCCCATTTACAATAGGCCTGCCTATGCCATGTAACTAGATATTCCAGGATCGTGCATGAGACGAAAACAGTACCGTTCTAGATAAGCAAATAATAAAAAAGAGAGAGTAGAACGAAATAGAGAGATAGGAGAGGAAAAACACGATAATATACGTACGCGATAACCGACGAAAATGAAAGAATGTAGTCCTCGAGAGAATGTTTATTACACTGGGATAACAACGGTACAGCAATAAATCAAAAGATGTGTGTAAAAATGCAGGTAGGGAGCCAAGTTGATGGATGTAGAGACAGTCAGATTAACAAAAGGAACAAACACAACGAAGCCCAACATGATGAGGTGATGAACGGTGAAAATGTGGAGTGAGGGACAAAAGCCAAAAAGGGATGGGAACAAAACAATGTATCAGAGAAATGTAACGAAATTAATGATGAACGATAGCAAAATGCGTAGATGTCGGAAGCACCCGACGATACATTAACAAGGATGATGATGATAGTAGAACGAAGACGCGAAAAGAAACAAAAACAAATAGCGGGATAGTACAGCTACACGACTCCAACAGTCTGGGACCGAGATGTCCAGGGTAAAAGCTGTCGTATATCTGTGGGAGCTCCAGAAAGAGGTGCGTCAGCGGGTTGCTTTGGCTCCAGCATTATACTACAATATAACCTATATCAGTATCAGAGTCTAGACCAACAAATAAATGCCTTACCTCCGACGATACAAGTCCTGCAAATCCCCTTTACGGGGTTTTTGGAAGACAAATTGAAGGTAGTCTTGAACCTCTGGAATGGCTTTCAAGTTGTAGGGAACCTGGAACCGTTGCATATCTGCAAGTATGATCAGCTTTACATCTTTGAACGAGTATAAATCGCCATACCTTGGACTATCCGGGCGAGCTTGTGGTACTTGTTGAAATTGAGTAACTTTTTATTAGCATTGAGTGGAGACGCTCGATGTGAAGGATTCCCCTCGCGACAAAAGGTAATATCAGTGAGGTAGAGCCCTAGAGACACGACGTCAGAGCCTGGGACAAAAACAACAGATAAAAAGGATATACCGAGGAATGGTACTGCAGGAGGAGCAGTATTCCGTAACTTTGAGCGATACTCGCGGTAGTTACGGCTATGGTCGGCCAACCGCCTCATGGCTTCCAACTGGAGTTTACTCTTCTGAGGCAAAGCCGTCCATGTATTTGATAGTCGAGAGATGTGTGAGGAATCCAAGGCAGCGAGGATAGACCGGAAGGTACTGTAATTGTGTAACGAGACGCATTTCTATTCAGAATGTCATGTTAGAGGAAACTGATTCAAGAAAAGCCTGAACGACCTACATCAGATACTTTGACAAAAAATTTGGCCAGGGCCGTCCTCTTCTTGACATCTGTCTCGTCCAAAATACACTCTGTTACCCACCCCGTGATAACCGTACTCAACGACGAAACGGCCTTGACATTCACCGGTTTCTGGGTCGCACCTTCCTGTCCCGACTCCAAGATTTCCTCTGGTGTAATCGCACAATAAAGATTGCTCTCCATAATCGTCAATTGCCTCGCCAATTCCAACGGTTCAAAGTCTGTGATCAGTATTGTTTTATAATTCTTACTCCTCAGAGCAGCGAGAAGAGTCTTTGTCATTGTCGGCCGCGGAATTTCAGACGTCAAACTCGCAGTCGGAGGGTTCAACGACATGCCAGGATCACGCGTCCTGTCACCCTTGGGACTGAGCCCCATATCCTTGTTCTCGAAACGAGCACAAATCAGTTCGTCAATGCGTTCGGCGGGTTTGGCAAATGTCATTGCGATCTCGGTGGTAAGATCCTTTAAAAGCGATAGGGCAGTATTGTCAGGATTTGAACGCCAGTAACCTTCCAGCCATAGCTTGATGGAATTGGAAACTCGTAAACGGACAGGAATGCATTTACGTTGCATCCATGCAGCGGCGTCCTCTTCGGAAAGACCTGGCGGTGGCTGAAGATGATACCGAGCTATAAATGTTTCTGCAAGCTCGAGAGGAGTGCAGAACATCCGGAAAGTCATGAAGAACACTGCAGAAAACGCAGCATCAACGATGACATCATGCGGCGTCAGTTTTTCAACCAGCACGGGCAAGGTTGCCCCGACGAGAACGCTTTCAGTATTGTATGCAACATCATCTGCTGCATAATCATGCGAGAACATGTAGCCTGCAGGATCTGCCGTGAGCTCGGGCACAGGTTGTAAAGGCACTGGAGGCGCTGGTAGGTCTCCATTGAGCATCTTTTCCTCCAACGCAGATAATGGAAAGCTCCTGGTACTCCCTTCCCACGTCGTTCCATCCTCCTCCGTTTGCATAATCGACGACGGTGAAGCCAAATCAGGTTCTACAGGTCTTCGAGTGACTATCAATGGCGAAAACGATTTGTGAGACTTGGTCGACTTTGTGTCATCGGGGGAAGTGACATCCGTTTCTCCTGATCTTGAAGATGCCTTTGAGATACTGTCGCTGCTTTCTGAACCAGAGGAGGCCTCGTTCATGATGTTCACTGGTATAGGCTTGATAGTCTGCGTAGGTTCCTCATCTACACCAATTTCATGGATTGTCATGTCTCCTTCCATATCATCGTCAAACCGTTCATTCAATGCACTCATGCTCGCAGACTTGGCCAAACCGGAAGCATGGTATGAGTCAGATCCCGGATCAATGGCAGGAACATTAATGATGAAAGGTCTCTCTCCCAATGATCGATTCAAACACACTTTCACTGCCACTGCAAGGTCTCCGCCTGCCTTCAATGCGGCAGTCGCACAGCGCAGTAACAATTGCTTTTCCTGTTCGTCTGTCATTGTTGGTGGCAAAGGCACCGAAATCATCCTAACAGCTTCTGCCAGTTCAGATGTAGTGTTGTACAGAGCTTCCTTGGCCGACCGAAGTGCGCCGAGTTTGGAGTTGGGCACGTCAGGGTGTTGTAGGACGGATTCGACGATTGCCAACAGCTTGCATGACATTTCTACGATCTCCCGTACCAAGTCATACATGTGGCCTGTACTGGATGCGTGTGAAGACCGTGAATGCGAATGTGCATGGCCAACAAATGCGGCGACGGCAGACAAATAGTGGTCATGCGTAGAACGCAAGGCGTCCATAACTTGCCCCATGGTACAAGGCCCTTCAGGGAAGGGCGGTCGGGCAGGTACTTCCGACGATTCCAATGAAGAAAATGATGACGATGACGCGGTACTGCTGACAGATACTTCTGGTTTATGCTTTTTCATGAGGCGTTCCCGTAGTTCGGTCACAGTAGGTTTAGGAAGAGGCGGAACAGGAACCTCCGCAGTACTATCCATCTGAGATTTCGCGAGGCTTCGAAGGTCGCCAGTACTACGCGCTCGGTTCGCTCCGGGAGTGCCTGGTCTTCCACGGACGCGGGACTTGGTAGGAGTACGAGAGGCCGCGATTTGCGATGGTATCGTTACTGTGTCGTCGTTACTGAACGATGAGTCGCCTACAATTGTCGATCCTGTTGTAGAAATTGGCATGGACGCCGACACATCACGGCGCTCGGGAAGCTCCACACCACATTGTACAGCGATGGCCAAAAATCGCCGGACGAGAGCAAACACCTGCTGTCCTAGTCGTAACATCGCATCTGCCTCCAATTCTAAAGTGTCTTCATCTAAAGACTCTTCTGATGCCCGCTTGGCTTGAGCTACTAATGAGGCAAGGGTGGAAAGTATCAACCGCCTTTCGTCAGCCAGCATAGGATATTCTCGCAATAATGGAGCATCTCGAAGTAGAGTGTCTGTGGCGGTAAGCACACCGCGGACACAAGAGATTATGCAGGCGGTAGAAGGTTGAAAATGAGTTATCCGATTTGAGTAAACAGCATTTTGAAGTAGAGATAACCCATGAGACAGGGGGATCATGACGGCTGGTACGTGCGACTCCATGTCTGAGGTAGCCGAGGGACGTCTGGAATGGATGCCAGCGTAGTTTGCTGAAGAACTCGAACTAAGAGACTTGGAGTAGTTGTGCAAACGTTTGCGCTAACTGCATTCAGTATGAATAGAAGTAGAAGATAATCTGAGCGACTCACAATGCGTTCTTTTCCCGGCGTCTCTTCTACTTCTTCAACAGGGTTGAGGTCGGTATTGACATAATTGCTAGGAAACCAACCCCTCCTTCCCTCGAGCTCCCCATCCCACCACCCAGATGGATCTCTGTTAAGGACGTGAATGACCTGTCCTGCGCGAAAAGACAGACAGGTCGAAGAGTTGTGTTGGGGTTCATAATCGTGCATTGCCAGGACATACTCTGGCATGGCTCCTATAGAGTCATCGAAAGTGGCACTGGACGGACTTGGAATGGGAGACTTGTTGGTAGAACCTGCGGATTGAGGGACAAGGGAAACTGCGGAACCGTTTGCGGAAGATGAAGCGGTAGGGGAAACGAAAGATATGGAGGAAGAGGTAGAAGCATTTGACAAACTCCGGAGACGGTTTATATTGTTCACCCGCAAAGAATTTGCGGAATATGTGGTGCTGACTTGCATCCTAGCGTCGGACGACGGACCGGGAAGGAAATGTGCAGAAGTGTCAATTTTGAGGTGAGGTGCGAAGGAAGTCATAACAAAAAACAAGATGAATGTATGCGGACAGAAAGTCTATGATTTGACAACTGAATGGAGAAGCTGCAAAAGTTAGAGATGTTGATATATGCACGATGGAAACGAACTATAGTAAAGACATACCAGGATACTGGAGATGGATCCAATTCAAATGCGAGATGGTATCCAACTGCAACTGCTAATACGCCGCTCTCAGGAATGCAGGGTCCAACCAGAATAGGAAAGTGAATATCTTCTGTAATGGCGGGGAAAGAAATAGAATGTCGACGGTATGAGAGTCGTCAGAGCAGTACAATAGGGAAACAGGGGAAAGATGGAGCAAGTAGTCGGGAAGCGGGAAGAAATGGGGGGGAGGATGAATGAAACAGGGCGGGTGAGGGGGACAGATAGCTCGCTGCCGACGAGGGGCGAATAGTGGACAGTCCCTTGAAAGCTGGAAATAACGAGTAATAAATCAATTATTCTTCAGAACAACTGCATCTAAACACTTCCAAACAAGTATTGTACAAAATGCCGTCGGCACCCTATTTCCGTCAAGAACACTTTTGTCTTCTCCTTTCTTCCACGGAGGCTCTTCATTAACGTTCCGTCCTTTTCCTAATTCTATCCCGAACAACTCTCGGCGTGTTCATCTGTTCATGTGCTCGTAAACCCAAAACCTTGTTGAGACTTGTCCGAGACCTCTGTCAGATCAATTCAATCCCGTCTCAAACTAGTGCCCAAAAGCAGCCAAAAGGTATTTCCGGCACCTGGGAAGCAGTGCCACTACTCCTCACTCTGGCCGCCAGCAAACTTGTGCAAAGGAAAATCCTTGCAAAATAAGCGACGCTCTTGTCCCGGTCTCTCCGGAAGACAATAGATTCGCCCACAAAACAGAATCCAGAAATCCTTACTCCAGAAGATATACATATCAAATCACATGTACAAAACTGAAGACGACGAAGTCCTCGATTTCCCCAACAAGCCCACAACCACCATCTCAAGGCAATATCTTGACCCGTTTGACCATCAACTTCCTCATCCTCAAAAGGCAACTTCGAAGACATCCCTCAGAATTTGAACCATCATCTCCACAAAATTCAAAACATACGACATGAAAACAGCTAGGAGAACACCACCATTACCAAGTGTGTCAGGTAGCATTCAGCCATCTATCATACTCGCTCATTCACCACGTCAGTGGCGGTTCTGAGAATCCTAATTCCCAATCGTCAGTCTGAAGGAGGTTTAACGCCGCTGACAATGAAGCCTCTGATAGGTACCCAACTCGTGTCTTGAGCCAATAACACATCAACATTCACCGTAATCTCCATCTTCAAGGTTCTCGGCGCTCTCTATCGTTACTCTAGACCTTCGATCATCTACCCTACATTCTCCGTCTACCATCAATAGTCTTCCGTCCTTCCTGTCATCCTCCGAGTCTTCGTCATTTAACGAGAAAACATAAATACTTACTGCAGCTGGAATAATAATATGGTGATTGAGAGCTTTCTTACGACCTCTTTACTCAGTATCGCCGTCGGCCACCCATGCAAGTTCTAATGTCTCTCAGGCACTTACGCAAACATACCACAGAAATTGGCCGAGTGACTGGTGAAACTGCTTTCCTCTCAAGTTCCCATCTTTCGGCTCCTGCATTGGCCCGACGGAAAACGAGAAACGAAAACACCTTCATACCAGTTGTGAGAATGGTCCAAAAAGGAAATAATCATCATCTTGGAATTTTTTGATCTTCTTTTTTATGGAAATCTGCGCAGCATTCCTCGTTTATTCGGTTGACACGGACCCGACATAAAATCAGATGGGCCCTAGTTTTCGAAGCGTCAACCTGACCACGGGAGAGCAGTGGATGCAATCCTGATCACGAATGATCACTTCCAGCTCATTCCCCACATTCGTTCGTTCCCTAAATGCTGAAGACTATTCTTCCGTGTTATAGGGACGCTCTTTTCATTTAATAAACTTCCAATAAGGATTGGTTTTTACGAATACTAAAATACAAGGGCTGATGCTGCCAATCAAATAAAACTTCAAGTCCTACTACATCTGCTGTCCACTAATGCACGATACTGTGCTATTTCTATATGTACCATCACTCCTCCCCTTTCAGGGCTCGAAGCGAACAGTCCTCAAATGGTACCCCTAGCAGTTCTACCCCTTCCAATTCCGAGACTCGGACCTTTGTACCAGTGTAGCAATGCACCTATGATCATCTCTCCAGAAATTCTCTACTAGAATTCCATTCCAAAGTCTTGGTTCAGGTTTCCGGCACCACATCGACACATACTTTCGTGTGTACCCTCGAGTCTCTCCGGATATCCAGGATCAGTGATATATAAGATATAACGGTATGTAGCTACTACTACCCACACCTATGACCCAACACTCATAAATCTCCAATGATATGATATCTATGATATACCAAGATCATATGCGTATCAACCTTTTTCGATGGCCAATATCCCGTGGACTTCCAACTAGTTGCGGAGCGGGAATATAGAAGATGGAAACAGAATAACTTAGACTTTCTCTCAACATTTCTCCGACGGAGCTGGAGAACCCAGCGGGATACATACTTGCTACTACCAACTTATCGTCAAGACGAGTAGAAGTCATCTTGAGTGTAAGCGTGTACACCGTCGCAAAGCATTCTAGCCTCGAAAAGGGAACATAATTCCTCTCTGGAACTTCGAGTACTTATCTTAAGCGCAATCGGCTCGCATCACTGAAATAATAATTCAGTAACAGTAAATCTCCCCTGACAAAAGGTCCCGATATTGCTGATTCTTAAGAAACAAGATCTGAATTACGATTAGGAATGGTGGCGGGCGTACTCATACTAAACAAAGTCAGTTCAGGTGCAAAATCGATTTCATAACGTCCCGCCAACCTCGGACTTCAATTGTCTTCGTGTTCAAGAGCACCTACACACTAGTGCATCATCTTCTTTCTTATCATCCACGTATCACTACATGTGTCATTACCGATCTTCGGTCATCCAACACTAAACTCCAGAAACCAGCGCTCAGGGATAAGACGGGTCGTCAAGACAGGGTAGTCAATACAAGTATGTACTGTAAATACACTTTTATACACTTACAACTACAATCCAATCAATCAGTCAATAACCTCCACATCCCTAGACGAAGGCCCATAGCTCTCTTTATAAGCCTTAAAATAAGTGGGAGCATCCGTAGTATCTTGAGTTTGGCCCAGATCCACTTCCTCTACCACCTCGATCCTATCGCTTACCAGATCGGGGTAATCTGCATTGATACTAGCAGCAAAACCGGTTTGACGTGTGTAGACCAACAAGTGATCTAACGGCTCGACCGACGACTGAGACTCTGTCTCTGAAGTGGCATCAGCATCTCGTCCAACCACACGGGCAGAGATGAACTCCCGCAAGGTCTGCTCCGAGATGCTACCGCCATCAGAGAATATCATGCGTCTCAAGTTGGGGCAGAGGACATCTTGCGGAGGGGAAACTACACTCAATGCCCGCAGGATATCGTCATTCATAAAATAAGTGTCCTCGTCCGCTCTACTTTCAATAATCAATGTCTGGAGGGTATCATGAATCCCTCGAAGGAATTCTAGCACGTCGTTGGATGTCAACTCGGGTGTTTGAGTCATGAGGAATAGGAGTTTGATCAGAGAACACTTTGATCTATCAAGAAAAGCATCAAGACACAGCAGAGTATCTTTGTTCATCCGGAAATGCGATATCTGCGTGTTGAAAAGACAAAGGTGTTCGAGGGCAGGAGTAGAAAGCCAACGAAGCACTTCAGATAGAATTTCGTTTTTACGAGCATCGATCAAATGGAGTTCCCTTAGATGCGATAGAACAAGGTTCCCTTGGTTGGGTGGCAGGCCTATCATGGGCATGTGTAGAAAACCTAGGTCGAGCATACATTCTCGGAGGTTTGTACAAGCCTGCAAGACAGAGAAGAGGCCCAGAGTACCAGTCCCAAAGCAGACATTTAGCTTCAGAGTCTGGAGTCTGCCCCACATCTCTCCTTCAAGCGGAAGGGGACTTAAGAAATTGGAATGATACTGTAGCGCTAGCTGCTGGAGCCGAGGCGCATCAGACAAGAAGTTGATGCCTCTACCAGCCAGAATGGCAGTCTCTAGTTCAGGCACATCATCGCTTGTCAAGTGTGAGGTAGCTTGGCTAAAGCACCAGAAAGGAACTAGCAGTTTGACGTATTTCCACCGTTTCGAGTGGCCAACGAGCTGTTGGAGGAGGTCGAGAAGTGCTGTAAAGTCATCCTCGTCCTCGGCAATGACATCTGTTTCGAACATGTGCTTGTAAAAAGCCCACGAGTACACCGAGACATACAAAGGCAGGTCTCGGGATCGCTCGATGAACGTAGCGACAACATTGCGAATTGCGCGACATCTTGAAGGAAAGCGAAAAGTATTATGACCTGGAACCACAACGTGCATTGCAGACCACAAGTCAGGCGTGTCGAGAGCTATAGAACGCCATCGACTGCAAACACGGGTAAGAAGGGCAGGCGCCTCTTTGCAACCTGATGACGAGATTACCGGGAAGAGTTCGACGCAGGATCTGAAGATGTGCTGCAATATTTCAGTAGGAATCGGAGGGGCAATACTACGACGAAGTGCAGAGACATGCCGTTGAAGCGAGTCGCGTTTCTGGGTGATTGAATCTAGAGAAGACTGGAGACGGCAAATCTGCGCGTTCATCCGTTCTATATCTTTGGCAGCATCCGAACAGAATTGCAAGATGCTGCGCTCATCCCCAGGATCTGTAAACACGAGTTGGAACCTGGGAAGAGGAGATGAGGGCGAAGGCGGTCACCTGGCAATCTCATCCCGTTTCGTTTGAAAAAAAAGGTTTACGCAATGGACGGTGCAGACCTGGAATTGGGCGCCAATATTTTATGTTTTGGCTCATTATGCATTTCTGTTGTATTTATCTAAAGCGCCCAAAAGCAAATGCAAAAAAAAATATTAAGAGCCTTCGATATATGCGAAGGCACCGTACATTTTGGTACTATCCAGTATACAAAAGTCGAAATTACAAGTACGTGGAATAGAATGAACGAGTGTAATACAACAATAACTAGGCGAGACTTAAAAGAAGGTAGTGAGTATCGAGCAAATAAAGAGCCAGAGGTCAAGGAGCGATAGTTAGGAGAAAATAAATGAAAGATAAAGAATAGATGTGAGAAAAAAATGTCAGTACATGCCAGCCTAAAACCCCATAAACATCGACTCTACGACTACATTGTCATCCCCATCATCCCGCCCCACATCGCCGCATCATTCTCTCTTCTCTTACGCTCACTCGAGCGCGTAGAAAGAGCATCATTGACAGCTTGTTCTCGTTTGCGAGCGTTCTCTTTCAGCTGAATCGCGAGATTCTCCGTCTTTGCCTTTGCTACCTCTTTCTTCCATTTCTTTTCCTGGGCCTTGACAGCTTTGGCATCTAGCTTTCCCTGGGTTTTGGTGCCTCGAGCGTCGTACACAGCATCATCGGTCGACTTGAGGAATTCTTTCTTCTTCAAGAAACGGCTAAACGAAGAGGTGCTTTGACTTTTGTATGTCACCGATGATAATGACGGCGACAGTAATGGAGGAGATGCTATAGAAGGCGACATTTGGGGAGATGACATTGGAAGCGGGAGTACAGGAGAAAGAGGAGGCGTAATGGGAGATGGAGAAGCAGAAATTTTCCGAGAGGGTGAAAAGGTTACAGGTGATGTCTCGGACTCGGAAGACACAGCGATGGTACTTGGCTTGACGGGGGGCAGCACTATCGGTGATAGTAGCAGCCGCCCTTGCTTCGGTTCCTCTGTTCTTGAATCCTTGATGGTAGTGGTATCATCAACCGTCCATTCAATGTTTGATTTCTGCTTGGGCCAAGGACTATGAGGCTCCTCGGTGGTTATAGCGACAGGCCCGTGTCCTGGCCAGTCATTTTCCCATTCATGACTTTCAGGCTGACGTTCCTCTATTGCAGGCAGGGGTGCTGAATCAGAGAACTCCACGGGCGTCATTATTCCCGGTGAAATAGGTGGTGCATGTAAGCTACCATAGGAACTCCTAGAAGTCGACGACATCAACGATGGCGTATCACTGGTATCAGCATATCCCGGATATGATTGCTGACGGCTCTGTCGGGAAGGTAGATGGAACGAGGGATAGGTAGGAGTGGGAGGGAGGTAGACACGTGTTACTTCGCCGCTAGACGATAGCAATTCGAATTCAGTAGGTCCATTCAGCGAGCCTTGATTCGACCACCTATTGGAGGAACCAATGGAAGCCGCATATCCATCACTCATGTTGTCAGATTCGGACTCGAGAGGTGGAATGGAAGGATCCAAAACAGCCTCGTGGAGGTCGTAGCTCTTTGCACGGTCGTGTTTGGGGCGGTTGGAAGGCTCTTCGACAAAGGCAGTTTCCATCATAGCTGCAATACTGTGTATTTCCTCGTCCGTGGTCACCGAAACAGTACTAAGAGGTCGAGACTCCCGTTTGGACGGTGATCTCCGTGGTCGGGTGAACAGGGGCAACGGAGAAGTTTGATCATCTTCAGACTCGGATGTCGATGCCGGCGCGTGTCGTTGGTGATGCGTATTATGTTTCCTGCCCATATCTATAATTTTGAGATAATAAGAATCAACATCATGATCAACACTTGCGAAAGATATAGACAAGCAATACGTAGAAGTACTAACTGTAAACGTGGTTATTTGCACTGGGCTCGACGGTGTTGGTTCTCCATCTCGCATCAGACGTACCACGAGGTCTCGACGTGTACTTGTCATTTCCTGAACCAGAATGACCGTCTGTACCATTCGACCCTCCGCCGTGAGATCCACCATCCGGGGGTGGACGACCACCTCCATCTTTGTCTCGGCGATTCGGTCGTTTTTGTGTATAGGACTAATGATTGATTGGTTAGATACATCAACGGCATGAACAGGTACATTGAAAGCTCACCATGACAGTCTTCAAGGCACTGTAATAGAATGGTAATTGAGCAAAGGCACCAGTCGGATCAAGAACGAAGGTGACGTACCGAATCTGTAAGCTCCGGCAACCACACAAAGTCGCGACTTCATATACACCAACAGAGGTCGAATTGGACAACGCACGATGCATAGCGTGCTTGACTAATGATTCCAAATGGGTCAACTGATAGTTGACCGAAAGCACCAAAAGTTGGCTAAGTACAGCAGGTGCATGCTGTAGCGGTGTTATGAGTGACATTGAGTAGAAATACTGGAGCAGTGCCATCGTAATCGCATATGGTTCGGAGAGATGTAACGTTCGTGGTGTCAGCCGTGGGTCTGGACGCTGATCATCAGTATTTGGCGATTCCCCTGGAGGTTTGACATGCATAGGAGAGTTTGGTAAAGATTCGCTGGTAATTTGGGCAGTACGAAGCATCTTTTGGCGTTGCTCCCTGAACCACGGCCATCGGTCATCCAGCAACTTTCGTGAACAGTTTATTCTCCTGTCATCATCGCAAATGATCTCAAAGTCGACCAGCAAGTTATCTTCGAGTGCAGCTAGACCCATTTCCTGCATACGGATATCTAATTTGAGAGGTGGAGGCTGGTAAATGCCAAAGGCCTCGAGGTCGACCACGGCTACATGATCCCAACTAAGAAGACGGCGATTGTAGTCGTCCACGAGGTTTCCATTCCGGTTTCCAAAGATTAGGAACTTGTTTGATTCTGCCCATAGACACCCACGGAACCACGAGCCAGTTTCCACCGCTTTCCCTGGGTCGATGCGGGACCATGTCATGGTGATGAGATCAAGTACCCAGATGGAAAACGATTGGTAACTGTGAGCAAGATATGTGCCGGCAATGATGAGGTGTGTACCAAGAATCGCCCCGGTGGGAAAACGAAGGCCGGGAGGGAAGGTTGCCCCATTCATGGCAGAGGAGCGATCCTCAATAGTAAAATCGGTATCAGGAAGTGGGGAAAACACCTCGAGTTCACGTTTGACATCAGTAAACTAAGTTTGAGAGAAGCCGTCAGAGTGAAGATTTTTTTAAAGCACTGATATATGAACGCACGTTGTAATTGCTGTAGAGGTATATATCCGACGGATAATCTTCTGTTGGTGCTGCGGAGTAGGGGAGATGGATGAGTGATTCTGTTGGAGTAGAATCGGCTGTAGGAGTGGGCGTGTCACGGAAGCGCGCGCTGGCTTGTGAGCTACGCGCCTCTTCTTGTGGTAGACGCACACGCAGATTGGACGACACGGCCACGCTGCGATAGGTTCCGCAATGTCTAGGGTAGTCACGTCGTTCGACCCATGTCTTTGCCAAAAGGTCATATACACAGATATCATCCAGCCATGTGTTGAAAAAATCTTGACCTCCGATGATGAAGAGCTGATCTGAAGTGACAGATGATAAATGGGCATATCGCGCGCGAGGAATAAAGGCATCCGAGGCTACAGCTGGGAACTGAGAGATGGGAAGCCAATGCCGAGTGTTGAGGTCAAAGAAACGGACGTCATTGAGCACACAAAGTTCGTCCGGGTTAGGAGAGTCGGGCTGATTGCTCATTCCACCAAAGATAATCAGTTGATTGTTCCCTGGAAAAGAGTGAGCAGAGCGGGTAGAATGGGAACAAGACACTCACAAGCATCTGCGCTGTGAAAATAGCGAGGTTTGGGGATGTCGTCCTCAGGAAATGCCTGTATCTTCTCCCAGTGAAAAGTCTCCAAGTCAAAAACATATAGATCAGAGACCATGCGACGCTCCGTTACGAGACGACCACCCTATTTGATGTCAAAAGATCAAATGGAAGAAAATGGAAGAAAACACGCACAAAAAGATACATTTTCGACCCGACCACGGTAGTCGAAGCACCCTGATGACGGAAGTGAGCGGAATAACAGACCTATCCAGAAAGAACGTACGACTAGCTTTGCGGGTACATCACCAGTAGTCTTGCGACACTGAGTGGTAAGGTCGTAGATAGAATGAAGCATGGTGCTTCCAGCCGTCCTGGACTGGGGCAGGAGTTGTTGTAGAGTGTGGTGGGTGGAAATCAAAAGTCACAGAGCGGTATGTATACATATCATTTCCAATTCAAATAATTCAGATCCTCAATTTCCTGCCATATCTCGATCTCTCGGCACGGGGTCCAAACTTCCGGCTCTTCCGGCGTCCTTTCCTTCCTTCCTCATCCCCTGGTTCACCTTTGTTGGACCCGTACCTTTGCTCCTATCAATCTACTGTTTAAATCAATCTGCTTCACCTTCAAAATTATCTTTTTTCTCTTCACCGGCCTCAAAAGGCTATTATTTCATGTGGGAAAATTTACTCTCTGACAAATTTAGACTAGTTTGAGAAATTTGATGGATTTCCACATATGCACCACTTGCCACACCCAAACGCCATAGGTGCATATGAAGAAAGTGCATATGTATCTACAGGGCGCACGCCTGTCCAAGAATTCTATGAGCACATGTCTCTTATTTACCATTCGAATTCCATCTGAAAGTCCTTTAAACCCTGTCCGTCGAGTTCAGATTTTCTCGTACGAACTTCTAGCCCTTGTTGTGTGCGCTTCAGTGATGAGAAGAGACGCGAATTAGGCAGGGTCGGGTGCAAATATGTCGGGAGACAAACGCATCAATCTGCTCTTTGAAAAAGCGATGAATTCTAGCAAACACATGACGAGCCATGTCTTGTATTTAATCCTTGGAGAACTCTATGGTGATGATGAGCCTGAGCAGACTGATGGACATTCGATGGGTCGACGGAACCGATAAAGCCTAACGAGGGTCCTAAGCGAAGGCGCGAAGAAAACGCGTCCGGTAAAATACGCGTCGCCCGCGTATTCAAGAGCTTGAGAATTCTTGATCGCTCAAGTCTCACTAGGTCACTTTAATAACAGACTGCTGCTTCTCAAACTTCCTTCGATTAAGCCTTCCCGAAAACCGTGTCAATGACGCGCTCAACATGATGGGAAAACCCAAGGAAATCCACCTTAAAATTCCCTTTCTCATGGGAACATGCTTCTGTCTTCTGTCGTACTTCATCGTATCCTGTAACTTGAATTGCATCTCAAGAAATCAGGAAGTTGCGTCAAAAGTCCGCCGCAGCCAGTTACATTGCGAAACACTTTCGATGTATCTATTCATAGGCCGTTTACCGACATCAACAGCGGCGACACGATGACAGATGCAGATGAGGATACATCGTATAGTAAGAAAAACTCACCTCAGAGCTCCACATAGACAGATATCTTCGCAACGCTTATGCAATGGCCTGAGGTATGTAACTTGTATTCTGTGGCGCAATAATCGCTGATGGCATGAGCTGCACATAAAACCGATAACAACGACATGAACACAGTGAACACAGGGCCATACCAACAAGGCACCCGCAGATTTTAATTATCGTCACCTCGAAAAATTCTAGCCTCGAGCTTTAAAACAACTGCGCGCGCACATTGAGCGAGGGATTGGCATGACATACAGAGCCGAGAACAGGTACATGAGTTCACGTACTTTTTTTTCATCAGCGCTCAAGTTCCTCAAAAACGCCAGAACCAACAATTATCCCCAAAATGTTGAGAGGCTGACATTCCGAACCTAAATGAAGATCAAGTGGGTCGTCAGTATACGGCAAAGGAATTCGACTAGACCAAAACCATAAACCATGGGTCCATCAGTACGTACACCAAAGCTTGGAGTTACTATTTCCGGAACGACGCGATCAGCTGATCAGGGGGTCCTAGAGACGGAAAAACTGAGAAAAAGCTGTGCTTTGCCCGATGCTTTTGCTCTGGTCCAGATAAATGAAATTTACGATCGGCTCAGCAAGAAATTCCCTGAAATTCCCGTGCCTCCTGATTGTTGAAATGCCCCAGCTTGAAAGATTCTTGGCAAGACTCTAGTGCGGGAACCTAGAAAAAACTTGTGGGATAGCACGAGACAGCGTGGTTCGGGAGCAGTGATTTTGGAGGCTTTCAGCGAGTAATGTTATTCAGGGTAACCACAGAGTCCGATAGGGTATTACATATGGCCCTCAGGTATGGCTGAGGCGACGAGATCAGGCGGAATCCTGCGGAATCAGGTAAGGTGGTGCTTTTGAAATTGAAATGCACACTTATCCTGCACGTTCCTAGCAATATTTGAAGTGCATAACATGAAAAGGTTAATCCAATTTCAAAGCTTCTTTAGAAAGGCACAGCTACAAGAGAAGGATATCGATTAGATGCACTGAGAGCGCTTGAATTTTTTTCTTTAAGAAATTGGGCCGAACTAAACGGTAAGCGGTATGAGTGAATTTAGAGACAAGACCCTGTGTGAGACTGTTTTAGACCGCGGAAAACGTGTTCATTTACTCAAGTATGGCCACAGCTCGGAATGAAGGAAGAGAAACAAGTTACAGAAAGCGCCGCATCCCACGGATCGATGGTGAGGTTCCGGCCCGCTCATGTCTAGTCACGTGGAATGATGCTTTTTCGATTATCGCTCGCTCGTGCGCGCTCATTCATATCTCTACCTATCCGTACTAGACTGTTATCAATGGACAAAGTCATCTCCGAACCCAAACCAGACGAAATCAAAGTCCTCCTCCACCATCAATACCAGACTCGCGACACTCTTTCCCCAAGCACTGTCCTTCCATCTCCACTAGATCAATTCCATGTCTGGTTCAAGGAAGCCGTAGAGGATGGCAAGGTACATGAGCCTGAAGCCATGTCTTTATCTACTGCCACATCATCCGGCATTCCATCCGCCCGTATCGTTCTCTTCAAGCAATTGGATTCGCGAGGTTTCATATTCTACACCAATTATACGTCTCGAAAGTCCAAGGAGCTTTCAGAAAATCCAAATGCTGCCCTTGTATTTTATTGGAGAGAAATCCATCGCTCTGTGAGAGTTGTGGGGAAGGTCGAAAAAGTTAGCCGGGAGCAGAGTGAGGAATACTTCAAAAGTCGTCCAGTTGGTAGTCAGCTTGGTGCCTGGGCTAGCAAGCAGAGTACCGTCATAGATGAGGATGATCTTACCCGGCGTCTGAAAGAAGTGGAGGAAAAGTTCGGAGATGACGTGCCTCTCCCCGAGTTTTGGGGAGGTTGGAGAGTGGTGCCCAAGTGAGCATTGATTTCCTTCTGTTCTTTTCCCGGGCTGTCTGCGCTGACAGGATTTCTTGCAGTGAAGTAGAGTTTTGGAGTGGAAAACCTTCTCGTTTGCACGACCGTGTACGCTATCTTCGGAACGAAGAATCCTCTTCAGAGAGCCCAAGTTGGAAGATAGACAGACTTTCTCCATGAAAAAGATCACTCATTCAACTACTTCAACAGTGGACAATTGGTAGATTTCAAGGGGTGTAATATACATGTATTGATGAAAACATTTTACAATTGATTCTGAAATCATTCATGATCATACATCAATATTCGCCTTTAGCAGCCAGGAAGCAGCCTCTGGTGGCTTTGTCAAAAGCATCCTTCATTGATTGTACATCCTCCCTGACCCAGTGTTTCATCGCTTCACCTTGCAGAGCCCGTCCATAAGAGAATGATAGCGGCGGCAAACGGGAAAAGGGAGAACCAGGCTTGGCTTTGTTGACAAGTGCATTCAATGCAGACAGATGTTTCATGGCGGTTTCAGGCTCCAAGCCACCTGTATAAAACGAATGAGGTTTCGAGGTAAATTATAATAAATGATATATGTACCAGATAAGAAAACAACACCGGGAACAGAAGCAGGCAGAGAATTGACGAGAATCGTCGCCGTTGCAAGCGCAATCTCTTCAGAGGTTATTGTCTTTCGAGAGGGATGTTTTAAACCGGGTTGAGGGAACGAAGGCTTGATAAGGGTGCCTACATCACAGGTAAGGTTTATCATGAACACATGTACCATAGACTTGCCTTCCAAGAAAACACCATGATCCAGACAACGAGCATATATCATTCGGATGACCTTTTGATGAATCTCTACACTTCGATAGAGATCCGCATCTGCAGAGAATTCGACGTCAGGTTCTACAATTGGCACAAGCCCCGCCTGTTGGCTGACAGAGGCAAAGATGGCCAAAGTCTCAGCTTGGACTTCGAGTGCAACCTGCGAAGGAAGACCAAGGGCTGGGCTGGTACAAGCAATAGGTGCTCGCCATTTAGAGAATCTAGCGCCTGCAGCATGAGCGGCTTGCATCCTTGGAAGGAGATCATCCAGGCCTTGAACTATGAATTCAAATGGAGAAGCAGGGCTGCCATTCTTGTTAGATTTATCTCATGCTAGGGAAGAGAGATTTCGTACAAGGGTGCAAGTTCTCCGTGTGCTCGAACACCTGTGATTCTTGTCAGGATCTGATACACACCAGCAAGTCAAAAGGTTTCGTACCTAATATGATGCCTTTACTCTTGAGGCTTTCGCCCAACTTGAAGTCGAGCAATGTCTCAGGGTACAGGATGACGCCAGAGATATACTCTGATTCACCTGTGAGCTGACGTCGTGGACGGACGACAGAATAGTGACTAACCGTTTGTCAAGGAGGAATATGCGGCTTCCCTCCATTTCCTGCGTCTGTCTTTCTTCTCTTGATCGCTAAAGTTGTCTTGGCCATTCAAGGAAGCAGCGACTAGCATGCCCTCAACAACATCGGGCGATTCGTCTGTGGCATAGATTCCTTTTCCCCGAGGACTGACAAGGTCATGGGCGATCGACGTCAGTTCTTTTGCTACTGATACAGAATGATGAGGCAACAAGAGGGTATCTAGTCCGTTGTTTCCCGGTTCACGAGGATGATCCGTCACTGAGAACAAATTGTTGGGAGTACTGAAGGTGTTTGGAAGAGAAGAGCCAGAATCGTCGTCCATGGTAGTAGTGGGGATTCACAGAATCAGATAATGTCTTATTTTTATAGGACCACGGAATTGTATCAGAGTGGTCATCAGACGTCTACGCCTGACCATGTTTGACTTCTGACGCAACAACTGAAGACCTGTCTGGAGTAAAGAAGAGAAACGAAAACTAAAGGGTTCTTTCTCAACAGAACGTCATGAGCACGTGCGGCTGCCAATCTTTCAAATTCTCCAAGTCAAAATGCTCATGCGGTCATGCAGAGGCCTGCGTTTCTCTCTGGCACCGCGACATCATCGCTCCTTCACCGCAACCAGTGCTAAAAAAATTCCAGAAGACGATGTTTCCAAGGACTTTAGGCCTCCGTGGGTGTACACTATGGCTAGGTTAGGGCTACAATGGTCAATTCCTGGTCTGTACGTGTCCTTTGGATTTGCGGAGTGACCTGCTGATTCTGCTTCAGCGGTGGGCTTCTATGCAATATTCTGGCACGACTTTGGTGACAATGAGCATGTTTTTTCTCCTGTGTGTTACTACACGTCGTTCTTCGTGATTTCGTTCTGAACGATTGCTCTGGTTATAGGCGCGTCGTTGGGCTGCACGGCAGAAAGCAGCTTTCTTTACACTCTCACCCGAAGAAAGAAAACTACTCGATAATAAGGAAAACCCTTCAAACAAAGCTTAGAGCGACGACTGGGACCTCCCTTCAAGTGAAATGCCGGATCTGTTTTATTGTCTGCATGCGCATCTCTATGCGCGCTTGGTTATGCATCCTGCACTGAGACCAGAATTATACGTGTCTTTAAGGATTAAATTAGAGTACGCAAAACTTGGTGTTTCCGGACTGGATCCTATGTAAATCGGTTGTCGTAAAACCCGTCTGCATTATGCAACACCTACTCTTTAACTGCCGGGAGTTGAAGATTTGATTCTGAGCGCTGAGCATCGCAGGGATAGTTTGTTTCAGTGGCGTGAGAAAATATGCGGTGGACTTCGAAACTGCTGTGGACCTCGCCAGCAAACGGTTCCTCCGCTACTGTCCGTGCACCAGGTACATCACATATAAAGACCGAGTCCGTAAGATTACTTCGCCTCAAACTTGTACCGCTATTGACCTTCTCATGAACCCTTCATTAGCCCAAATTACATTGCAACCTTCGCTCGTTCCTCGAGCAGTCCCATCCAATCGTGTGACACCAAGGAAGGGTCGGCCTAATTCGAAATGGCAGGGGATATGCAGGATGTGAATGAACCCAATGGCAATTCTGATATGGTAGAAGACCTGCAAAGAACGGTGACTATCGTGTTTTGGTACAAGGTATTTCTTTAACATCTAGCTTGACATATTTCATTAACCATTTTTGTAAGGAAAATGCAGAACCTATTCGTCTGCAACACATGATTCCGACCTTTCCACTCTTCCAGCTTTCTCGCTTTGCTTCTCTGGTCTCGGACCTGGGTCTCACTTCCGCCAGTTATCTCGACACTTACAATCCTCAATCTGGCAAGTGGGATCAACATACCATTGCCAGTGTGCGGATCGTCCAGACAAATCAGAGACTTCTGTATCGCGTTCGCAAAAGTCTGTTGGAAGGCCTTGTCGAGTCGGAATGCATAAGTCTCAATGAGGAAGTTGACAACCAGCCCAAACCGGACGGTATAAACCAAACCGCGTCTCGAAAACGTTCTTCCTCCGGCGCTCATGAATCTATGCCAGCAGCGAAACAATTCATTCCAGAATCTCACTATAACCCCCCCACTCATGATATGTCGGCTTCGCCTAGTGCTGGTCCTTCTTCAGCTCCTGAACCGCATCAAGAACACGATATGTCGTCCGACCTTTCCATGTCCCCTCGAGTACCTCCACCAGGACCTCCTTCAGGGTATTTATATCCTCCACCGCCACCTCCTCCCTTCTATACTACACCAGGACCAACTACCATCACTCTCCCTTGGTATCTGATCAATCCTCCAGCAGAACCTGCGCCCATACCCTATCATCCTCATCCTCCTTTGAAACGATGGCCCAACGACTACACCGTCGCACAGCTTTCCGTTGGCTTTTATGCGCTAGAAGCGCTATGTTCCCATACACACATTGCGGCCGTATCTGTTACTGGCGAAACAACCACAGCTACGACTCCTAATCTCACTCAAAAAGCAGCGTTTGAACGCGTTTTCGGCTCTCGATACGTAAAGTCCACAGTATGTCGGCATCGAGGTGTTTGGAGACGCGCCCCAAGGGAAATCAGAGAGGAGTTTGAGCGATACGGGGATGATGAACGGGGGATGTGGGGAGAGTTTGTGCGTCGTGTAGAAGGAAAACCACCTGGCAAGTCGGCCTTGGCCAATCAACAACAACTCTCACAGATGCCGCAACTTCCTGGGCCCTACGGTCAAATAGTTCAACACTCCATGCAAGGGCCCCCTGTCGGTTTACAAACCGTTCAGCAGATGGTCCCTGGGCACGAAACACTCGTGTTTCACGCTATGGGCCCTAATATATCTATGGCCATGCTTCCTCCCTCCCCCCAACAACAACATGCACCTGGCAAAAAGGGGAAAGATGAGATGGAACAAGGTGGAATGCAGTCCCTTCAAGGTATGTATGAGCACATTATGTCGTGCCACTTTTGGATGACTATTTCCCCAGGCGACAGCCCATCGAACGGACATCCTTCCCATGAACACGATTTACAAAATGGTGAGACTAGGCAATCTCTGGAACGGGATTTTTTGACTCATAATACATCCAGGAATCGGCGTGTACGATCCTTCATTAGTAGCTCCTGTAAGAATGTAACGGATTTTTAGGGACACTCGTACTTTATCGTTTTTTGTGTGTATTGGTATAGTTATGTACATGTAATATGGTTCTGTGGATATTTGGAACTTTGCTGGAACTGGTAACATGTATTAAGACCTTGCAGCTGTAAACGTCATCGTTTTCATTGTTCAAATTAGCGAGTAAACATATCTTGAAAATACTTTCTATTCACTAGATAATACCGGGTTCAGGCACTAGCAAGCGCCCGAACTGTGGCTTGACGCTTCCTCTGATTACTCCATCATGGAATCTACAGGTATGCATGTCAAGGTTCCTCCGTACATAGGTTTCATTTTGCAATTTCGTTTGTACATTCATAGATGAACAACAAACCTTACAGTTGCTCTCGGAAGCTACTCGTGATATTGAACGAATGAATGGCCAAATTAATCGCCTTCAATCTTCTCTCGAGCGTATCACACAGAAGAGAGACCACCTCCAAAAACGAGTATCTGCACTCCGTCGCAGGATCACACCAATTCCTACTGAAATCCTTCAGCATATCTTCGGCTTCTGTCTTGAAGCATATCCCGTCATCTCCTCGTCCAGCTTAGACGAAGCGCCTATACTACTTACTCGCGTTTGCAGTCGATGGCGATCTGTAGTTCTTGACACTCCTGGTTTGTGGTCAGCAATGCACATAGCAATGCCTTCTCGCGATACTTTTGCTTTTACTGCAAAGTATAATCGTATTCAAAGAATCATGGACGAGTTCATCAATCGGTCTGGAAGTTTACCACTCCATATTTCGGTATACTTCAGGGCTTACCCACATCCGGCAGAAGCTTCAGAAAGTGATTCAGAACTCCTACATATTCTCCAAAGCCTTGCTATGCACTCAAAGCGCTGGAAAACATTGCACCTCGACCTGCCTGTCCAGTGCTTTACCCTAGCCATGTCACGGTTGACCAGTGGGGATGTTCCGCTATTGGAGACGGCGGTCTTTGCGGGCCAAAGCATCGACTTTTTATCGGATGCTCAATCTCTTCGTCAATTGGCTTTGGAGGGTCACTTTAATTCGCTAGCCCCCCTTCCACTCGACGGAAGCATGTGGAGCAAGTTGCAAGTCCTTAAACTACACGTCTTCTTCGGAAGTGACATGCCTGGCCTTTTTTCAGTCCTGGGTGTTTGTCAGGACCTGAGAGAGTGCATACTTGATCTTAGCTTTTTGCATGAACCCATGAACGGTGTACCGCCTGTGAACGGAACACTTGTTTTGCCATATCTCAAGACACTTCGTCTTATTGATCCTGTTAGAAACGATGCTTTGGCAGGAGTTCTCGACCGGTTAACGCTACCAGCTCTTGAGGTGTTGGACACTCGCACATCGATATATTTCTTTCGAATAGAACAGGAAACTTTATCTTGCCTAGCAAGTCTCCTCGAAAGATCCACTTGTTCTCTAACTGAACTCTCGTTTGTTGCGCGAGATAGTCCTGCCTTGACTTCTGCACAGCTCATGGAATTTCTCCGTCACACCTGTCTCCATACAAGTCTGCGCAAGTTGACGATGAATTGTAGAGCTGATTTTGGGTACTATACTGAAAATGGTCCGTGGGCCAATTTCGTGGATGACGATCTTCTTCAGGCTTTGGCGGTGGTCTCTTCTGCAGAGACGGCGCTTTGCCCTAATCTGACGCGGTTAGAGTTTACCGACGGGTGCTGTATCTCAGAAAGTGCTTTGCTGGATCTAATTTCCGCTCGTATGCACCAGAATGGGACCCCGGGGGCGGTGAAGCCACTAAAGCGTCTTCTAGTGTACACGCGTAAACATGGTTTTGCTTCTAGTTTCGATTCAGATGACTTGAATGTAGAGGGTGTTCAGGTCATAGAGGAAGTGGATCTCACTCGCAGATCATTTGATATTCCCACTTATTCTAGGGATCCCAAAGAAAGTTATGGACCGTTTTCTAGGGATGTCATTATAGATTATTGACCTGGGGTCTTTCCTTCGTGCTGTCCATATATTCATCTCATTTCTTTCCGAGCATATGATTTCGTGACTTCGTATATTGCATATAAGTTATAGCTGAACCGCTATTTGTTGTATTTTCAAGTTATATATGTTCTGGCATCTTTTATCTTCAATGCTCTTTGGAAGTCACTTGAATCCTACTAGTCAGCCAAAAATTTCGACTTATGATTATCCATACCCTCTTCTGCCATCACGTAAAGTACAACAAACTCGTCAGCGCGCACTTGCGTCCAACCACCATCACCACAGGTCTCGGTTGGCAAGGCTTTGAGCTAGCAGTCATGTCATTTGAACATGCACCATTCACAAAAGGTTCGGGGCCGCTTCTGGGAGCACTCTCAAACTAAATGACCACAGGAGTGATGATTATCCTTGGTTTGACTTCTATCGTAGTGGGTTTATTCGATGTCAAACACTACTTCCACCTACAGGTGTGCTTCACGAAAAATTGGTCAATTCTGGCAACTCAATTCTTCTTTCCCAGCTTGTACCCCATATTTCACGTCATCACCAGGTGAACACGCTAGCTTGTCATCTTGAACGCGACCAGCTCATTTGTGCAGTACTGGAGACTGATCGTCCATAATGTTACATTCTCGAACTCAAGTGACCTATTCCTCGCAGAAGTGCTGCTGTATAATGTTGGGGTGCAGATTGAACGACATTTCGGGACTCTTAAGTTCGCAGTACGTCTTGATTTATCTGGAACGATATAGACTCTCAACTTCACATCTGTAGTCCTTTGCTTTTGTATCAACAGTCTTGTCTATTCTTCTGGAATTTCTGTCATTAATACTGTTCCATCGAGCCGGACTCAACTATATTCCAGCGGGACCGTTTGGTTTACTATTCAGCATCTTGTATCAGTATTCGCGGATAATACCTTCTGTATATGACTTCCGGATATTCGGTGTCCCTCTCAACAACAAGAGTTTCATCTACTTTCTCGCTATGCATGTACGAACATACCGCTTTCTCTAGTGAACGCTCTCTCATCGCCTTCAGTTAACGGTCGGTCATCTACCTGGGTCAATAGCAGCCGCAGTCATTGGCGTCTTCACTGGTCAAATATATCGTTCCGACCTTATCAACCTCAAATCGTATCGCATAGGGAACAGAATTAGTAGCTTTTCAAGGCGCTTCCTTTTGCCTCTTGTCGGCTCGACCCGCAGCCCACGTCGCAGCAACCGTGCCATACCGGAACCAGCCAATACTAGACTTTCATCTCTTAGTAATGACGAAGTCGTGACTACCGCAAGAACACCAAGGAGCACCGCTCGACTGCGAGACACTGTTCCAGGGGCTCGTCCAGAAGCCGGGACTTCAGTGGTCAGGGAATGGGTACACGAATTGACTGGTAGACCTGATGGCGCAGCAGCTGGAATGAGAGCTCCCCCCGAAGCTGAAATAGCCCAATTGACAACTATGTTTCCGGATATTTCAAGAGAGGCGGTCGTTGGTGCTTTACAAAGAAGGTATGTCTGATCAATTTTAAAGTTGACACATGTGTTAACAACTCAATGTATGGTACAGCCAGAACATAGAAGGTGCAGTCGAGACACTGCTAAGCTCTCAAACTTAGGATACATACCCAATCATATTTTTCTACCAGCATGTAGCATGTCAGGGTTGCTCTATCTAGGCAGCGGAGTCTACTTGTTCTTCCTCAAAAGCATCTCCGTCTTCGTCTTCTCCTGTGAAAGTGCCTTGCGGGATAGAGTAAAGACGGATCACAGGCTGCATAAAAAGCAAGTCATTAGTAGATGTCATTACAATGAAGTGAAATTAGAAAGGATAGATCCTTGAAACTTCGTGAAAAATTCGATGTAACGAACCTTGTTAGGGTCCTTAACCAACACGTACTTGCCCTCTGGCAATTTCATACACAAGTCAGTGACAGTCCTCACAATACCCCATCCATTTGCGAGAGACACGTTCAGCTGAGCAGCAAAGTCGGTAGGACGTATGGAAGTGGTACTAAGGATAACATGACGCGTGTTGTCTCGAGGATTAACTCGAGAGATGTATCTATGATTACCAAAAAGGTCAAATCTTGAACAGGCGGTAAAAACAAAATAGAACACCACATACCCAATCTTCATTAGATCTGCACCTGCAAGAACACTCTGAACCGTCCATTTGGCGAGTTTGCAACTGTTGTTCTTCATCTCGGTAGCAACAACGGCGCCTCGTTGAGAGTCAAGTTTGGTCCTCCAATCAGGGGCTCCACCAGCACCCTGGGCTCGTGGATCAAATTCATTAAGAGCCCGGATAGTGACAAGACCATTGCCTTCACGAGGATTACCAGCACCTGCAGAGTATGCGTCGACTTCAGTCCGGACACAGATTTTGACGTCTTCGTCCTCAGTAACACTCATGTCGAAGACACGGTAGCGATACCCGCAGGAAGCAAGAGGCTCGGTCTCCTCGGGGCCATAGAAAGGGTTGGGATGGGCAAAGTCAACAGGAGGAGGAGGAGGATTTTCGATCACAGATTGAAAGGCGAAATTTTGGTTGATATAAGTTGCTTCGAGGGAAAGAGAGGTGGCAGAGTTGATAGACGGTGCTTCTGGCGCTTTTTCATTGGGATTGTTCGGGTTGGGAGGAGGAGGATCTTGAGGAGGATCAGAAGCATTTTCGTTGACGGTAACGGTATCGAAAGGACCGCCTTCTCTCTTGTCAAGGTAGAGATTATTTCCTTCCCGAACTATAACGATATCCCAAGGATACACGGAACGAGGTGCACACATGAGCACGCTCAAGATGATGTCGGTAGCGTAAACTGTTGCAGTGTTTTTGGCTGCCAACTGAGGTTTCGTTGTCATCAGAAACTACCGACAAAACAATTACTCTGCACATCACCTGTTGAATGACTGGATCATCCGAAGTTGTAGTGTTATATTTGATTCGGTCGACCAGTTGCAGTGGTCGTTCACTCTTGGTCGTGACCCGGTCGTACGATTTTTCATACGCAAAGAGTCGACCATAAGAGTCCCTGAAGAGGGTAAGCCGCAAAACATGCAGAAAAGGTAATATACGCACAAGTCTTCGGGTTCATCGACTTCTAAACGAAGTTTGGCCAAACGGTGGAATTCAATCTCTTCGACCATGCTCCAATTAGGAGAGATAACCACGGAAGATTCCCTCGTGCGGGTATTCTGAGCATCAAGTCAGATTGTTGAACAGGTCTTGGAGGCATAAAACACACTTTGTCCCAGTCTCTCCAACCTTTTCTTCCACCTCGCTGAGCAGTTCGGCCAGCGGTAACTCCACCTCGTCCGCCACGCTGGGCACCACCGCCTCGGGAAACAGGCCCTCCCCTTGTAGTTCCCCTTCCGCGAGTAAAGGTATTTCCTCTGCGGGGAGCAGCAGCCTTGTTATCGACAAGCGAGAAAGACGATTCATCCTCGACATGGAAGTAAGCAAAAGCACTGGCAGTTCCGCTGCCGAATGCTTGGACACCGTCTCTCCTTCTACCAGCCGTACGAGGATTTTGAGCAGGTAAGCCTACTGTGTTTTGGCGATTGTCGGATGCAGCGTCGTTCCAATCGGCAAAACGACCGAGTTTATCAGATTTTGAGTAAGGTGCATAGGGAATGTCCTTGAATTTGAAGCGATCTGGAAGATTGGAAGATGAAGGACCCCAGCCTCCGTCTGGATTATCATTGATAGGTGGTAGCGTGAAGGATGGCATTTTGTCGACAAGGTAAGAGTCGAAAAAAAAATTTTTATGTAAACCGCGACTTTGGCCATCACCATGATACCGCGTCATTCCAATCCTCATCTTCTCTCTCAGGCTTTCTCTGTTCAAAAGGTTTCAAGAAATTTATTATTTCAGGAGAGCTGTTCGACTACAAGTCATTCCCAATCTTTGGAGGATGTGCAGACTATAGAAACAGAAGTTAATGAGCAAGAACGAGCTGATCTCTTGAAAAGGTTGAACAAGAGGGTTCTGGAAGAGTTTGAGTTCAATTTGGGACCAAGTTATGAGAACGAACGTAAAGATACAATTCAAGACCTGCCCCCGGACGATGCAGATCAAGGGAAACGGAAAAGCAAAAGGAGAAAACTGGAAAATAGCACAAAAAAGGAGGATGCTAGCTTTCGTAGGTGCCTAGCGCTCTACATAAATCCAGCCTTCTCATGGTATCGTCCCTTAGCCTTCAGACTTTTCTCCAGGACAGAAAAGACGATCTTACTCGAACCTGGACCTCCGAAACCTCCACCTTGGTATGATCGGTTTCCCATGTTGTTCCCGACTAACATGGTACTGAGAACGCGTTTTTATCCAGCTACCGAGAACCTTCCTATGAAGACTCACCCTCAGAAGCTCAGAGCCGACGGGAACGCGCGCAATCCATAGCTGTGGATTACGCATGGATATTAAATGAGTCGAAGAGAGAGTACAAGGTATATATTCTCACTTTATCGTTAAATACCCGCAAATCCACTGACTCTAATTTGTACGCTTAGCCTTTTCCTTCAACCACGCCTAAGCTATCACATGGGACCATCAAAGCATCAAGCTACTCGACCCCGACAGAAGACGACGGTGAGGACTCATGGCCACCTGTGACGATGATCATCCACCGACTGCAACCTCCGCGTGGTACTCGACCTCCGGTCCCCAGAACAATGCTCCGGCATCATCCATATGCTCTCGAAGCTCATGCTCTTGTCGAGAAACTGGATTTTGATGCAGATAAAAACCTGTCCGAACAGAAAATAGCGAGCAGGAAAAACATCTTGACGGCTGATTTGGTGGCGGATTATGATCGAGCTGGCGACAATAAGAGAAGGAGGCGTAGAAGAAGAGCAAGGCCTACTGTTGATTCTCGGAACTAAACCGGTCGTGGTTCAGCATATGGATGGATCATTAACATGTAGAGAACTCGCTTCTACTGTTGTGGAACGACCCGTGGACTTTTAGTTCGACGCTTCATTCCATTTCAGCTCCTGCCTCCGTCTTCTCTATCTATCATCATAAGAATTCACCAAATTCGCTCACTCCACACCGTCCTCTCTGAACAGAATTCGGATCCACACAAGGATTCCAGTGGATGTAGAATCAGCAAATGAAGGCTTGTCTATCGCCGAAAACGGATCCTAGTCTGTTTTCAGTAAGCCTTGCTTGAATTTGGACTTGCGGAAGTATGCTTCCCCGCTCGGACTCGGTACAGAGTTGGACACGGGAATAGCAAATGGAAATAAAAGTTTACCGGTAAATGCGTCAGCACTCCTGTACCTGCTGATTCCAGGGTGAACTATGTCTTGTCCAGGTACTTTGCAGCGAGACCTGCTTTCGTGCAATCGCCGATGACGGGGAGGGTATGAAGAAGCTCCCGTCTAATTGGGTCGAGGCGACATTGGCACCAAGCTGTCTTAGAGTGCGCTCAATTCCGAGGTAGTACAAAGTGCTCTTGTAATTTCAGCGATTTCTTCCAAACGCAATTATGAGTTCGTTGGACCTCGTCTCAAAAGTAAAAACACATGTCGTTCCAGCAGCCTTGCAGAGGATGACAAAGAGTTGGCTCTTGATGATGAGACCATGCCAGAACAAAGCGAGTACCCAAGTCAAGAACAACGTGGTTCATATCATTATTAGTGCTCGCACTATCCAGTTAGTAGCTAGACGACCAAAATCTCATAAAAATAATCAAGAAAGTATGTAGATCTACAATTCGAGGAATCCATTCATCGCAAGTTTTATCCTGAACAGTCAGAATGAATGTCATCTTAGCCGTTAAAAGTCATAAAAAATGTGGTCTAGTCTTCCGTGATCATCTTGGGCATTCCCAGAATTCCAAATTTCCTCCCAATAATATCTTGCAGTGGTTCTTGTATACCAACATAATCATGAGCGCCTTCCAGCAGTTTGACGAAAACGACGTCTCTGTCTTCTGTAAGGTCCGCGAATTCCTCCACAGTTCCGAAATGCTCGATTTTGGTTGTAGCAACAATCTCTTCTCGGCGTTCTTTGCGAGAGGAGATCTGGGAAGTGAAAGAGGACCATTCATCTGTTGTTAGAGAGGCTGGGTTGCGAGGAAGTTTGACAGAGGGGAGGAGGGGTTCAAGGAAGGCGTTGAAGAGGACTTCAGAGTGTGTAGAAGGGATGACAAAGTCGTTTTCTGGAAGAGAATTGGTTTAGGGTACACAGATACGGGAAAACAATGATACGACTTACCGGCGTGGGCAATTAAGACTTGACCTTTAATTCGCTAAAAGAAAGCACTTTCAGATCGAACCTACTCAAAGCTAAAGATACGTACAGGAACAGACTTGAGGGTGTCAAATCGGTGAACAAGTGCCCATGAGAAAAGGTCTGGGGAATGCCATTAGTTTTGGTCTTAACTATACAGAAGGAGGGCTCACTAGTTGCATAGGGAATCATGGACATAGGTTTCATCAAAGGAATTGCACCAAAGACATTGTATGTCTTCAGAACCTCCTCGATACTCGAGAATGGGCTGAGTAATACGAGTCCTCTATATTGGTAGCCTTCTTCAGAAAGTTCCGCCGCAAGCTGGGCACTGACTCCGGTACCCAAACTGTGTCCCATGATCAGGATGTTCTCGCTCTTTGCACCCTGGCTCAACAACCATTCCCAAGCCGCTCGAGCATCCCGAACAAGACCAGCTTCACTTGGGGTTCCTGTGCTCTCAGCGAAACCACGGTAGTCAATAGCGAGTATATTTGCGCGCAGACGACCTCCGAGAGATGAATAGAGCTGGATTCTGGTGTGGTATGCGCGTGTTGCGGCATTGCCGTGGAAGTAAAGGATGGTTGGTTGAGTTTGGAGTGCATGCGCGATGTATTGGCGAGGCATACTCGGAGGTGAGGGCAGAGATTGGTAGATACTTTCTGAGAGAATGAACCATGCTCCGAGTGTTTCATTATCGGATGTATGGATCTTGAAGTTGTGAGTTTTGTTCACTATAAGAAGATTTCATCAGACCGGCCTGTTATCTTGAAGAAACAAGGACATACGGGCAAGTCCGTATCGTTCAGGCGCGTCAAAATTCGCGCTCCATGGTAGTCGTAAGGCATTCAGATAAAGGGTGCTATTTTCTGGTGTTCAGTAACCTTGGCATGGAGTTGATCGAAGAGAATTACTGGGTTTGAAAATAAGGCAGTGCTAAGAGGCCAACTGCAAAGACGTAGACACCTCCAAGAACAGTAAAGACTGTCTTGACTCTGTCAATTGTGCTGGGACCTGGTACTACTAATTGTTGTGTGTTAGACATGGCAAAAGACACTGAAGCAAAACTTCAAAACTCGTCTCGTCCAACAGTTAGATCACATGATCGCGGTCGATCCGGTCCGCCGCCCGGCAATTTGAATTTGAAAAGATAATGAGTCACGGAAGTTACAGCTATATTCCGCCCCACTATTTATTCTTCACTGAGCGAATATTGGGGTGTGAATGCCCCATCTTCCACTGTTTTCTCTTGTCTTTGTTTCCTTTTTCCTAGATTTTAGAAAATCCTGCAATGGCTGCCACTAACCAGGACAGTGGGGGCGTTCCGTCCGAAGTTCAAGTCGATAATGGACCCCCTTCTAATACCCCTGCTTCTGTCGATCCCTCAGCCACTCTCCAGAACCCACCACGTCCAAAAAGACACCCAATACTACAATGGTTGACTAGGCTAGCCTCAGGTATCATTCTAGACATCCGAGCCCGAGCCCCTCACTATATAAGTGACTGGACCGACGCTTGGAATTATCGAGTTGTTCCTGCTACTGCCCTCATTTTCTTTGCAAAGTGTGTTTTATTCTTCGAATCTTCAAGGATATCTGACTTCTATCTGACTTCTTTCCAGTGTTCTTCCTGGTATTGCCTTCTCTTTAGACCTCATTGAGACGACCGAACAATATGGTGTCGCCGAAGTTCTATTGTCTTCGTTTATGTGTGCCTTTATATTCTCGGTTTTTGGTGCTCAGCCCTTGACCATTGCTGGCGTCACTGGTAAGCCTACCACGTTTTGGCTCATATTTGGAGCTCAATCCCGTCTCCAGGTCCCATTACTGTGTTCAATAAGACAATCTTCGACATACTCGAAAGGGAATCCAATCCCCCGAACTATCTGCATTTTATCGGCTGGGTATACCTTTGGGCCGCCATAATTCACTGGGCCACAGCTATACTCAACTGTAAGCTGCCCTCAACGTCATCATCTCATCTCCGACCTTATTTTTTCTCATCGCAGGGTGCAACTTTTTAAAATATGTCACCCTATTTTCTTGTGATACGTTCGGGTTTTACGTGTCCTGGGTCTATCTACAGTATGGTATTCAGGTACTCACGCGACAACTTCAAGCTTCCGACACCAACGGCAATCTTCCTGGAGCATTGGTATCGATCCTTCTTGCCGTTTTGATGCTTGTCGTCTCCTTCCTCTTCCAGTCCCTTTCTGAGAAGACCCTTTTCCACCGACACGCCCGCCGCTTCTTGGCAGACTATGGTATGCCCATTTCCCTTATTGCCACATCTGGCATGGCATATTGGGGCAGATTCAATCAAACCAATCCCCTGACTTTGCCCGTTGGCGGAGCTTTCCAGCCTGCTGGTGGTCGAGATTGGCTAGTCAGATTCTGGCAATTGGAAGGTAAATGGGTTGGTATCGCTTTGCCGTTCGGCATAATCCTCTGGATACTCTTCTTCTTTGACCACAACGTATCTGTGAGCCTATTTGTCCCGGTCTCTCGTTCCGGAACTGAATTTATTTTGACAGTCGCTGATGGCCCAAGGATCCGAGTTCCCTCTCCGAAAACCGCCAGGTTTCCACTATGACTTTTTCCTCCTCGGTGTTACGACCTTTCTCGCAGGTCTCCTCGGTGTACCAGCTCCCAATGGGTTGATCCCTCAGGCCCCCATTCATACTACATCTCTCACCGTCCTTGGCCGTCCGGAGAAGAAAGAAGACGAGGAACGTCCTAATGAAAAATCTGATTATCACCCCATCCCTCAAGAAATCCCGATTTCCGTCGTCGAGCAACGCGTGTCCAATCTTGCACAGGGTTCTTTATGTCTTGTCTTGCTGACTGGGCCATTCCTACACGTGCTGAACCTGATTCCCAGAGGTGCGTGATTTCTCCAAACTCCTATTTACTAACGGAATGTGGATATGTGTTTTACAGGTGTTTTGGCTGGGCTTTTGTGAGTCTCGGATGACTTCTACTTCAGACGAGCTCCTGCTAACAACCGTCATTGCTCTAGCTGGTTCATGGGTGCAGATGCACTCAAGGGTAATGGTATCACTCACCGAATGCTTTACTTCATCCGGGATAAACGCCTCACGCCGAAAACTGAACCATTGAGGAGAGTGCGCAAGTCGCGTATTCTCATGTTCTTAGCTATTCAGTTAATTGGGTTTGGTGCTACCTTTGCCATTACTCAGACCATAGGTAATTTCCAGTCATAATCCGTTAGCACTGAATGCTCATCTGTACTTTAGCGGCGATTGGTTTTCCAGTCATCATTATGCTCCTTGTCCCGGTCCGGATGTGGCTCATACCTCGTATGCCGTTCACACCCGAGGAATTGGCCATTCTAGATGGACCGACAGCTTCTCCCTTCGTTAGTAATTTCACGATTGCACGTTAACACTCACCAACCACATTATAGACGATGGAAAGCGTCGGGGGATCTCTATGATTTCTCCATGGACTCGCCCTACAGGTCAATTCAACGTCACTTCACAGATCCTCGCTTTCCCGAGGCCCCTCAACATGGATAAAAACGGTATTGACATACGCACATACTATTGCTCGACATCATTAAAGCAAAGTATACGTTGCTACTTCCGACCTTCACTTTCTACTTCTTCTGCGTCTTTAATACTAATTAATGGCAGTACTCTTACATCTCTTTTCACGACAGTACTACGAGCCGACTTCATGAATTCAATTCACGATTCTTTATTTTAAGGATGTAATGTTCTTGTTTGCGAGGCTTTTCTTTCTCCGAAAACCCCTCAGTTCTGTGTGTAGGAGGGATTAGACCTAGTTTTGTTGCTTAGTTTTGAGAAAATAAAATTTCTTCCATTTTACGTCTGCCCTTCCTTAAGCCTCAAGAACAGAAGCATATAAAGGAACGCGTGACAGGTGTGACAGCGCGACACAAAATGACCTCTTTTCAGAACATGTCAGACGCGCAGCTGAAGCATGCTATATCTCAGGTATGTTCTTCATTTTCTGTTCCTCTACGGTTATTTTACGCTTTCTTAGCTATCTTCAGCTGCAAACGCGGGCTACGCGCCAGTCCCAAGCGCATACTTGAAAAACCTACAAACGTGGTCTTCAACACCAACGCCCCCTCCACGGGCTGCGAGTACCGGTGGAACGCGTGGAGGAAGAAGTTCAAGGGCTTCTGCAGCTCGACCAACAAATCTGACTTCTGCAGCAACACCCGCGGCGACTACTGCTGCGTCGCAGTATTACCTCCCTCAACAACAAACCTATATACCCCCACAACCTGCCCAACCTGTTGGTTCTCGCGGTCCACTTCCAACTACAGTTCAAGCGATACAGTCTACCTATGCTTCTCGTCTCAGAACAGGTGCAACGCTGCTCATGCAGCCCATCCTTCAACCTCAAAATTCCACCGGCGCGTCATATTCGGGTCTGTCAGGAACACGGTCGTCTCGACGAGGAGCTGTCGTAAACTATGCTGACCCTGGATCTGGAGATGATTTAGATGCTGACCCGCCAGACGAAGGAGCGAAAGAGATAGACTCGGATGATTCAGATTTTATCGCGAGTGGCGGTACGCGAACGAGTGTGAGGCAGTCGGGAAGGACAAGAGGTTCCGGGATTGCTGGGACGACGCAGATTCAGGATGATACGCTGGACCAGTCGTATTTAGGACAAGTACCTCCTCCGAGGTTTATCAAGCCAAGGACGATTTATTCGAATCATTCACAACATGTGTATCCGTACGTGACGGCCTTTTTCTTTCAGGCATGCACAATTGTTTCTGACGGTCTTTCAGGTCTTCTTTAGTTTCAGACCCTTCCTCATCCTCCAAAGCCCCTTCACTTTTGCCTATTCGCGTTGAATTTGAAACCCCGACTCATAGGATACGTGACTGCTTCGTTTGGAATGCCCATGATCCCTATGTAAATGCAGAGCATTTCGCAAAAACTTTTTGCGCCGATCTGGAATTACCGATGAGCTGGGTTGATACTATCGCAAATCAGATTAGGGCTCAAGTTGAGGAAGGTGAAGCAGTGCTCAATATCGGTTGGGAAGTCGATGGTGGAACAGCTGCTCATTTGGGGACGTTTGGAGAAGGTATGGATTTGGATTTGGAGGAGGGCGAGGAAGGTGAGGATGATCTTGAAGAAGCACAGAGAGAGCAGCACAAAGAAAGAGAAAGACAGAAACAGTCTGAGTGGGAGAGGATAGAAGAAAGGTGGGGAAGATGGGAAAGAGAAGCAAAAGAAAGAGGAGAAGAACTGGACGTTCACAAAGTGGATCCTGTAGAAGACGTTGACGAAGTTCCGGAATGTAGAGTTATACTGAGTGTACGTATCTTCCTTTTTGTTTCTGGGAACAGAACCTTACTAGCCTTTACACACAGATCGACGTCCAAATAGCAACTCATCACCTCCTCGACCATATTGAATGGGACTTGTTTTCACCACTTACTCCCGAAGAATTTGCCAAGACTCTATGTACGGATCTAGGCTTGGGAGGCGAAGCTATTCCTCTTGTGGCTCACGCGGTTCACGAAGAACTCATAAAGCACAAGAGAGACGTGCTCGAATGGGGAGTCGTCAATGCTTCAACTGCTTCCGGTGCGAGTAACACCACACACGTAGAACCTTCCACCACAACCGCAAACGCAAACATATCTTCAGCCGATCGTCATTCTTCCCCACACCCTACCCGTCCTTCGCTCAAAGACCACACGAACAAATCACTGTTATCTCGGGCACTGCACTCATCTTCTACTCGGCCGGGTAAATCGTCAAAAACGGGACATTTACCAAGAGAGTTGAAGAGCATATGGAGAGAGTACGCGGAAGCGGAAGAGTTTAGAACGAGGTGGGAAGAAATGACCCAAGAAGAGGTGGAGAGGAGAGAGATGGAGAGAGAAAGGGCAAGTAGAAGGCTGAGGAGAGAGGTTGGAAGGATGATTGGACAGCAGGCAGGAGGCGGAGGCAGGAGAAGAAGGTAGAATTTTTGAAGCTGTTTTACCATAGCTACTTGGTACAGGCTTGTTGACCTTTGTGACTAGTAGAGTAAAAGTAACCTTGTAATCATACGACGCAGTAATGCTGCGACTAGAGCTGTCTCATCTCAAATGTTGGCAGAGAGGAGTGCCCATCAATTTTCACCTCTCAAGTCCTACTTTAAGTAAGTAGAGTGTACACTGTATAGACTCGGTGCCAATGCTCGTCGCAAAGCTCAAGTTTCCAGACTGGAACTGTGCAGGTCCCAGTGAAAACGACAAAAAAATCCCTGGACGGGCGGCCGTAAAATAAATTCTCACGAAAACTTTTTCCACCTCGATCGACGTCTAGGAATTGGCCAGTGGATAGGTCGAGGATGTATGCGTTCCCCTCATGCTAGTCTGACAAGTCTTATCCTTCAACCTTTGAAAATTCTCCATGAATTTGGCGCCTTTCGCCCAAGTGGCCCCCGTGGCGTAACCTTGTCTCTAACTATAGCTTTCTGGTGCCTTTCACTGCCTCTAGGACCACTTCGACACGTATGGAACCTAAGAATATTGTTTTGGGGCGCTCTAAAACTTCATCAAACCGTCTTTCTGATATCCTGAGGTCGTCTATATCCCGCACCAAGTCCCAATTACAGTTACAGAATCCCGCGTAATCCCTGCAAAATCCAACTCTGTAAAGCGATCAGCGGTCTTTTTCCAATACTAACTTGTGTATACTGCGTCTTGGATCACTGCTATTTCTGACTGAAAGAATACTCCATCGTATCCTTTGGACAGCATCCTGGAAATCTCTACATTTACCTGGTGCTTACCGTGTATTCAGTCTACCTTTGGCCCCTACTACATACATCAAAACAAAACAAAAAAGTGCTCGAGGAACAAAAAAAAGTTAACGCTGGCGATACTGTTGTGATGGTAATACTACGCGTTTCAACGATGTTAGTCCCAAATGTAAGTTCAGGTAAGATCTCTGCTGCTGCGTTAACGTGGCAACAGTTTGAACTTGCTAAGGAGTACCTGGATGCGCCTTCTAGAAATAACCGCATCTCGGATATTCAAGGAATGGCCCCAGAAAAGTGGCTCCAGATCCATCGTGACACATCCTCTACAACTGAGCAATAATTTTATACTGACGTTAGGATCTAGGATCTGTGCCCAACTCGATACAACACCCACGCAAACGCTAGGCACCTGACGGTGCGGAGAGTTTGGAATACCACGTAGAGTTAAACATTATTGTCGTACCGTCTCCAAAACAACCCCGACGGGATCGTCACAATCTGTTGACCTTTTTCTGGTCGGTAAATCCCACATCACTATCCAGCAGGCCCAGTGACAGCCAGTGACAGACTTGCTACATATTGAACGACCACAAGGGAACATTGATCCGCTATAAACCCAGTATTGACAACATATATTTGCTTGATTCGGCAACGAATCCAGCAGTCGTGATATATTGCTTGTGTGTCTGTAGCCTAAAATTCTGTGCAAGAGTCTTTCCAAGAAATGCATCTCCTGGTGAAACAGGCACAACGGTGAACTCGAGGGCTTTTGCTTGCAAAGAACTTGTATGTTTTTTGATATTTTGCGCCACCGGGCAGTTCCGTGCATTCTAATAATCCAGTTCATTTCAAGGCAACACTGTCACTAGATTAAGTCAGTGGACCAACACTGAAGTCGACTAGTTGTGAAGCTGAACTTTACGGGTTTTTCAGTGGTACTACGTTTCCGCATTTGTGGTCTTACTGCTTGCAAATTTGTCAAATATACGGCCCGAAGCCTCTTCGAATTGTACTATTCAATTGGACTATTCATATCAAAGAAGCCAATTCCATATCGAGTTCTTGGGGTGTCTCCCTCGGAGCCGTCGCTGCTAACCGCTAGTCCAGATCCGAGGTCTATGCTTTAGTATTAGCTGCTCTTTATCTGGCAAAGCATACAAATTTGAAGCTTTCTTTTCGTGTTTTCTCTTCATCAAGACTCATATTTCAGATCAGCACATCACTACATATTCAGACCCACCTCCGCAGACCAGACTGCACCCGGGGCCCAACAATGTCCAATCACAGTTGTTATCTACGAAGCCCACCATTGATCTACGTAGAACCTGTAGGATCCCGGCATATCATCAGTAAGTTTGTTATGTTTTGATTCGACGATTCTTCCAGATCTTAGTGAAAAACGCCCGACGGCATGGTACATGTCTTCTTCCACCGTCATTCAATCAGTATTTTCTTCGCGCGGTTTCATCGAAGAAAGGACAGCTTCTCAGGAAAACGGGCCTGAATTTAGGTTCCAAAGCTGGTTGAATCATTCTCATTCATTCTAGTCCAAATTGTATACTTGGTGAACCCCAAGGCTTTTGAGTGCATATGTTTTTTGTCTAGGACTTGGTTTCGGCTCAATGGATCCACTCTGTGTTCTTCAAAGGGAGATGTCGACAGACGCAGGTCAACATACGTAGCGTATATAAAAGAGTTATAGGATAGGAATGCGTTCAAGTAGCATATAATTTACAATTGATTACAACCCCCTCTGAAGCCCTACAAGTGTGTAAGATGTGCTCATGCGATATTGACAGTAAAACGGGACTCAAACCACAAGAATAAAAACGTTGGACCGGAATCAATTGGCCCGACCTCCCACAGGAGTTTCCCGGACCAAGAGAGGTTCTCCGGTTATCAGGGGAAAGTGCACAGTAGGAGATGGGACAGCATAGTCATTTTCTGGCTGAGGTTCAACAGGCGCAGGCTCGGTGGGATACTTGGCCTCTGGAGCTTTGACGACACAAATAATGTGATTGACTAGAGAGAGAAATGTTCGGTGAAATGTGCAAAGTTGAGAGAGGGTACTAGCTCACATTCTTTGGCATGGGCTAAAATTAAAATGTCGAAGGCCGTTAGTGGGGGCATCATCCAAGGCGAACACGACGAAACTTGCCTAGATCTTGTTGTCGGTTGCATGAGTTCCCATCGGGACAGTCTTTGCGCTTCAGGATGCCTTCTTCCAAAAAACCTTTTTGGCGTTCTCGAATCCACCAGTCCTTGAGACCCCATAACAAAATCTCCGTGGCACACTGACGACATACTCTATTTCTAGGGGCGGATGGGTCTGGATCATTGCCAGCATAAGCAGAGTGGGACTCTGAAAACAGATCCTGTTCGAAAAGAGGTCGGAACTGTTGAGGTTGCTGCTGAATATGAGTCACAATCTTTGAGGGAAAGCAGATATATTAGTGACCTTCTATGATTGGAAAAAATCACAAACCTCGCGATATATGTATCTAGGTGTAAGACTCTGCGTTGACAGATAATCTATAATGTACTCGACCTCGATTTGGTTATGGTTAAAGCAGCCATACACGTCGGTTGATTGGATAAGATCTTCCAAGTCTGTCAACGCATGAGGCTGTTGTGAAAGGAGAGGTGCGGCTACACAACGCCCTGGCACTGCGACACCACAGAACGACGTTTGACAAAAGTCGCATTTAGTTGTTGAAGGTGCCTGCGAAGCAAGAAGATTCTCGCTAAAAAAGAAGTTAGCCTCACGTTTTCAGATGTATAGATAACGCTTGCCAATTTCCACAGCTCAAGTGTCCAGAAGGAAGGCCATCATCCAAACGCCATGCATGTTCCAAGTCTGTACCGGGATCTGGAATAGGTTGGGGACAGCTCCATCCATAAGGATTGTTGGGTGCGCAATGGGGACAAGGTCGAGCAAATTCAGTACTCAGGTTGATGTTGGGTTCCGGGGAAATCTCTCTGGGACTAGGAAACTGTGATTCTGGATGTAAGAAAGGTGTTTCTGTGGAGGTTTGCAGGGCACTCACTCGTAAGACCGCGCCGCTTTTGTAAATTTCATCTGCTTGACGTCGTTCGCCTTCTGCTCGCGCCTTGTGAGGTGCAGACCGAAGTAAAGTATCCAAAACAATTTGCAGAGGCCGAGAAGGCATCATGATAGTTGATTCGCCCCTGCATGCAGGACAGTTTGTTCCTCCGTTCTAAAAACGAATGAGTCAGTATGAATGGTATGACGGCTCGCAGTTACGGGCAAAAAAGTATAACGGTAACCAGCGCCATGCTTGTCCCTTATGTTCCCAATCAGAAACTCGAGGAAACAGGATCATTATTCGAAGGCTTTCCACCCGCCCAAACTCGTTTGAGATAGCATGTACTCACACGAATCCATAGTACGCAACAACTACATCAATCAATCAGTGCAAAAGGATTAAATATACATTCAATGCGCACCTGCCGCAAAAGAAATGTTGACAAGGAGAGACGACAACTGGTCTGTAGACAAGCTCGGAACAACAGCCGCATTGCAATTCCTGGACAAGATCATCTGCGAGCTTTGTACTGCTATTGGTAGGATCGTCGTCTCTGATTAGGCCCTTCTCATCTCCACCGTCATCTCCACCTCTTAATCTCTTTCGACTCGAATCGTCATTGGCATTTTCGAATGAGGGAGAAGCTGGGCGCTTGAGTGTAGTAATGGCCTCAGGACGCGTCATCAGTGTGTTGGATAGATTGTTGTTGTCAGGGAATGTATCAGAGTGCCCCGGTGCCATAAGAGAGGCTAGTGGAGCTGAATTATACAAGAAAGTAGACAACGAGCAATGGGAGTTGGGAGTTAAAGTAACGATTCCTATTTAGGTAACTAATTATAGAGATCGATAGTCCATGCTACCGACACTATTGTACTCGACTAATTGATTGTCCACGAAACTAAAAGTACAACATACTACGATACAACAAACAAAAATACAAGCTAACAGTTTTCAGGGGTAAGAGAAAGGGTAAGAGAAAAGTTGGGAGGGCGCGGGGGTGCTATATTAGCAGCATAGCATGCTCTGGTTAGGCGCGCATGGAGGCGCTCGTAACGATCACGTTGCTCTTGAAAGAAACGATGAGGACTACTTCATTGGCTAATTATCAAGTGACACCTACCATGACAGGGCCAAAGTGCTGATAGACTATAAAACAAGAGTTTAGCGTTGATTGAAGATATTGAAAAGGCCCGCCTTACTAGTCAACTGCAGGAGTGAATGCTTTGCACACGTCCAGGGCAATCGTCATAGTATTATCGCATTCCCACAAGGATAGAGCCCTGTAATGACGTTAACCCCCTCGAAATACATTACTTGTGTCTGCATACCGAAAAATTTGCGACATGAACCAGAATACGAAGAAGGGTCGGTGAAGTAGATGGTTTTTTGAATTGCCAGTGATTGTATGTAAGCCATGCATAAATCTGCGAGCAATTTCTCTTTGATGCTTCACTGGTGGGATAAATTTCAGTGGGTCGCATCGGTCCAATAATTGATATACGCACACCAATGCTCGGCCTTTTCGCGGTGGAAGAATCCAGGAACATTACTAGACTGGAGTGAGAAGGATTGTCTCTATAAGATCAAAAATGAACTCACTTGGGTACAAGCGGTATATAACGTTGGTATTCATAAGTTATACACATGCGCGTGCTAAAAAGATAATATTAGCGTACACACTCATAAGCTATCCACTGTGAGACTTACTTGAACAAATACTCCCGTCCCTGGAAAATGAAGGCCTTTTCGATGTCACAAGTGTGTTTGTTCAAAGCTTCCTCAATAGCATCCGCTTCAAGCCATGCCTTGTACGCAAATTGAGCCTTCTCATCATCTGAGGCTTGCGTAGAATTTCTCATCTTGACACAAATATGCCAAAGCAAAAATGACCGGTCGTATAGCGCCCAGACCGTATCCTTTGATGAAGCGAGGGAGGGCGATCTGATTATCGATTCACCAGAGAAGAGAAGAGTAAACTGTAAGGTGTCAGTGAGTAATCAACACGGAGAGACAAGACAATTACGTTGGCAGGATCAGCAATGAATAAGTCGAGTCCATGCGAATGGCTAGCCATGGCATAGGACACATGTCCAGCGGCAAGACTGATGGCACTCCAGCAAAGACGACGACAGGATTCCTTCCTGACTTCAGCTTCTGTCCATGATGGGTCCCAAGCAGGTGTGCTAGTCCACATAGGAGCGTATTCCAATGAAGAAGGCCAGTGTTTCCCCAATGTTAATGTCGCACAAGAACAGCCACTGGTGCCAATGCTCGTAGAAGCTGAGGTAGGATATGGAAATGAGTGACCGGGTATAGCCGTTGAAGGCTGCGACCACTGTTTGGCAGAGGTTGTCCCAATAGCGGGGACTTCACCAGGAGTGAACACGGATGCTTGAGGATCATTGAAGTCGACAGATGTCAAAGATAAACTTCGTATTATGGAGTCCAACATTGTGATTGCGGAGACTGAACGTCGAGTAGTGTGGTTGGGGTGAACACAAACTTCAAAAAGAGCGAGTAGCTAGACAAATGAGGTGTGAGAACGAGACTCGACATTGAAAAGATTCAGAATCTTACCCAAGCAGCCTGTGCTAAGGTCTCATCAATGAACCCAGCATTGAAACTAGCGTCCATTGCACCTTGGGCATGTTCGCGGAAGCGTAAAGCACGTTGTCTTCCTTCGTGACCAAGCTCAACACTGGAGCTTTTGAAAAAAGTAGAGACAGCAAGCGCAGCGAGAATCAGGCTAGGCTGCATTCGCTCACGCTTTTCGGGATCGCAATAATTCGTAAAGAAACTCGGGATATGGAAGAATGAAAACCAATAATTTGAGACGCGAAAAAGGAAACGAAGATCGGCAGTGATTTTTTGCGATGTCTCTTCACGATCTCGATTCGACATCCTATGAGGATCTTTGGCACCAGCGTACAACGCCAGTAGGGAGTCGAACCAGACTTTGCGCGTAAAATTGAGTGATGGTTCATAGGAGATGTCATGTACTTCATCCGATTCTTGTTCGTTGTCATCCAGCGTAGTGATGTAGCCTGGGGTTACGAAGCCACCAACAGGAACAACGTCATCCTCGTAGTGTGAAGGGTTCTATGGAAGCCAAAGGTTAGGGGCAATCTCAATAACAATATTATGCTTCAACCTACGATCAAGAGTGGCTTTGGAGTCGAATACAGGTGACTAGCACTATCAGGACACAGCGAGTATCCATGGCAGACACAACCAGAGCCACTCAAGACATGTGGTTCTTGAATTGAGATGTAAGGAGTCTGAAGGTAGTCATTGGACGACGTTGGAGAGAGCGACCCGGCATTCGCTGCTTGAATCGATTCAGGGCTACTGCGCGTATGCCCATGATTGACATCCGGTACATTGGCGTAGCCGGAGACCTTGGGTAATTCTCCGGAAGGAGAAGCGCGCCTACGGCGTCGACGTGAACTGCTATCTAATTCACTTCTCAAGTCTCGGGCCATGCGCTGACGAGCCCCAGGAATTTTATCAGGTCCGCGACGTCGAGGTATGGCATCGTAGTTGCACTCGCTGTTACCATTATTCCTTCGACCACAGTTATGGCAAGCTGGTTTGGCACCGTCACAACGAATTTTTCGGGTTCGACTATGAGCAGGTCAGCATAAGTATAGAAAATAGGACTGATCATTTCACCATTGTTGACAAGCTACATAAACCCTTGCCCGGGGTTTCCCTTGCGTTGTGTACGGCTGGTCTGACGCTAATGGGATCCTGGGCTTTTCTCGGCGGGGCTTCCGTTTTGAGGGCTCGGCAGAATGGGCAAGGGGACTCTCCTTGACGATAGCTGTCCAGTCTTCATTCGAAGATGAGGTGGCTGCAGAGCTCGGTACATGGTAATTTGTTTGGAAGGGCACAGAAAGCGGTGAGCCAGTTACAGAGGGATATTTAGGCCTTTTCAGCTGAGAAACAGATGGGATGGGGCCGGATAAATCATAGTTTCCACCAAGCTCGTAATCGGTGGCCGAATATGAATGAGGCTGAGGATACTGAACCTGATCATATCCGGATGGTGAGACTGGGGAGAAACCAGTTGAAGGTCCTTCAGAAATCGGGGAAGGGTATTGGCGCGAATTTGAGCAAGGAAGCCTAACGCCTTGAGTATTAGGATCTTCGTATGAGTACGGGTCGAACTCAGAGTAACGAGAAGGAGGCAAGATGGAATGGTGATAGGGTACAGGATAGACCGAAGTATCAGTGAGGTCGGATTTCGATCTGGAAGAACTGTGAGCCAACATGGCTAGTCAGTGGAAGGAAAGGCGCGGCACGAAGAAGCGTGTCTACTTAGGAGCGTTTAAAGCATTGTTAATTTGGGTTAATTTGTGACACTGACAAACAAGGTGAAAACCCCTGGTGACCTTTACGTAGGGTCCCCCTTGCTTCTCCCTCCATTTCCTTTCGAGGCGTTTTGCTTCGCAACTTCACAATCAATTCGTATGACTAAGCTCGATAAAAATATAATCCTTCCCGCTCAAACCGTGGTCTTTCAATTTCGTTTTCAGTGGTGTTGCATGGTCATCCTCTGCAGTAACCCATAAATCCGTGACGCTCGTTTCCCAGCTCACGCACACTCGCTGTCAGTAGCCTCCCCCACCTATAACAATTATGCGATGTCAATTTATCTCCAGGTAAGGCTCTTTGACCCTCTCATCAACTTTGACTTTGACGTTGTTGTCATCATAGTTTGCTTTCTACAGTTTGTGTCTCTTCATTGATGTGGATCTGTACTCTTTACCGCCCATCAATTGCTCTTACACCAACTTTATGCCTTTGATTTTCAGCGCTTTTCGAAACAGATCATCGGATCTTCCTATGCATCTGTGATCTTCAATCATCCCAAAGACAGAGACAGATACTGCTATTTTCTCGCCCCAGAACGAAGAGATGAATGTAGAGTGGTACAACCGGGCAATCGTCGGCAACGAACTACTATCAACTCATTAATCAGACGTTTGGCGAGGATCGAAAACGCTTAGCAAAAACGGAGATCTCATGGAAAAACTTGAATAACGTCCCTGGCTTACGACACTAAATCCCGAGGGTTTACTTTCCCTTGACTACCGTGCAAAACTGACCTTCTGTCTCATGTTTGAAGTACACTTGGCGGTAGGCTAGGGCACTTAAGAAAGTAGACACTGCAGTAATGCAAATCTTCGGAAATGCACTTGGTCAGGCAGTTATCTGTACGTGCGACCTGGTGGGACAATCATATGCTCAATTCAAACTCAATCCATATGTCCACTAGAGAACTCAAGCCCTTTCAAGCTTAGGAATTGGTGTTTATTCAAATTGGTTACAAGCAAGGGTTAATCGAGTGTCAAACTCAGACAGGCTTGCACACGACTTGTTGAACTCTATTCTCGAATTCTTTTCAAACAGCTGAAAACCTCGATTCATGTTCAACTTCTTTCCTTTCTCGGTGCTTCCCTTCATCACGGCGTTGAGCGAGCGGTAGTACCCGGGTGCAGTCGGGATTCACGTCTGTGTCTTGGGTTCCGTCTCTGGACTTGCGATTCGTAAACACCGTCGGTCCTCACACCTTCAAATAGAATATTTCTTGTAAGGAAATATATCTCCCGATCATCAGCCTCTCCCCGCTGTCTATCGGCGAATTCAAATGCACCTATGCAAAGACCATCAAGTTTGGCAAAGATCACGAATCATGATGATGCGTGCGCAACATATCACACTTGTCCGAAATTTAAACAGTCAGTCCTTATTCGTAACATACGACAAATTAGTGGCGCTACGAGATTCTGGAATAGTGTCTATTGTCGGTTCAGCTGCTCCGGCCGGCCTACATCACCTGGAGACCTGACCATGATGATGCAGTTTCTCAGTTCGTTTTGCTAACCTCTCTCTCGCCGCGGGACAACTCTACCGCGGCACATTTCCAGACAATCTTTGAAACAGTATTTCTTTCCTCAACTTCCTGTGGCTAGTCGAAGGTCGACGCAGGGCCAGTTGACAATTTCTGATATTATCCCTTGGTACCTGCTTATGAGTAGTACTGAACCTGCCACAAGTGGGCGTTTATCCCGTTCAAACTCCTCGGATTTCTATGTCGCGTTGGACTATTTTTCATCTTTATTAGTGTACTTAGTAATGTCACAAATACTAACCCTGAGTTATCTACCAGTTGCGTTAACACAGTGCTAAGTTTCTTTCTTTGTGTCTTGCACCCGTACGTTGACCCGAATGGATCTTCAATAATGAAAGTGACTTATGAAATTCGACGAAATGACGGCAAACCTGGGGAAAGCACACCAATCTCCGAATCTGCGTCGATCGCCTCTATAATCCTCGACTACGGGTGCAATTTTCTACTTGCGAGGCCTAAAAATTCGTAATTTATTCGATCTGAATCCAAATCTGGTATACCCTAAGTTCTGCATTCTGCTCTCCTTTGCTCTGAGATAGACCTGTAACTTAGGTCCTTCAAAATTCGAAGTATGGCGCAAGCGGAGCTTGACTTATCGAAGTCAAGCTCCGCTTGTGTAAAACTTCGAAAAATGAAGGGCCGATGTCACAGGCCTAGCTCTGAGACGGGATCAAGAACTGCTACTCTCAGACGCACACTCGTCGTTATGTTTTTTAGATTGTATTACGTCTAGACACTGGTTTGGCATCCCGTGGAGTTCTAATAGCCAGATATGTGCTATACGTACAGCCAAGAGGTATGTTCCAAGAGAGAATTAGAATCAAATATATCAGTATCACCTAGCACTCTTGACTATGCATATAGTACTCAATCATAATGTCCCTGATGGACCTAGACTTGGATTTCTACAACACGGAGGCTTTATCTTATACATATACACAAATTACATGGAGTCTATCAGATATTCCTGCCATGATAGAAGCTGAACCATTTGACAATAACATCAACTGCACCCGGTGTGGCGTATCACGCAAGCGGCAAGGAGCGCGTTTCTGTGTTTTCTGTTCAGAATAGTCACGTGGTGGGAAAATTTGACCATCTCAGATCAACTGCCGTATGTGTCCGGCACTTTGTTTCTCACTCAAGAGTAAACGTTTAAACCTCCATATCATGCCTCGTGACGTAGAATCCTCAGATTATCGCCGGGACGAAGGACGGTCGCGATACCGAGATAGAGAATACAAGAGCAGCCGGAGAGGATACGACAGCGGTGGCCAGACAAGAGGGCATGAGTTCGAAGAGAGGCCATCAAGGCGCGAACGGGAATCCTCATACAGACAGGAACGAGACAGATACGGCTATGGAGAAGAAGAAAGAGAAAGGGAACGCAGAAGAGATAGGGAACGTTATGACCGAGATAGGGACCGGCGTGGGGACCGGTCAGCATCACCACGTTCCTCAAGACCGCGTTCAGATTCTCGCTCCCGTTCACCGCCCGTAAACAAAGCAAAACCGAATTTTGGGGCGTCTGGCTTACTCGCGGCAGAGACGAATACTGTCAAAAGTGTCGATGGGAAGAACAGTACGGTACTGAAATACAACGAACCTCCAGAAGCTCGAAAGCCGTCAGTGGGATGGAGACTTTACGTCTTCAAGGGCGACGAGCAAGTGGGTAAGTTACAAATTTGTATTTGCATCAAAGCCACCGACCCAGTGACGTTTTTTTTTTTCCACCTAGAACTGCTGCATATCCAAAGACAGAGTGCTTACCTCATTGGAAGGGACAGGCTAGTTGCAGATATTGTCGTTGAACATCCGTCCTGCTCCAAGCAGCACGCAGCTATTCAGTGTATGATCTTTTTTATAACCCAATGGTTTTGGCATTAACTTTTTTACAGACCGGTTTGTACAAGTGAAGGACGAATATGGGGGGAGCAAAGGAGAGGTGAAGTGAGTGTAATCTTGGTTCAATCTTTACATGTTCATCCCTGAATTTCCATTCCACGGTAGACCCTTCATTATTGATTTGGAGTCGACTAATGGAACACATGTCAACGGCGAAACCATACCCACCGCAAGGTACTACGAGCTACATCTTAAAGATGGTCTGTCTCCTGCTTTATTTCGCATTCACTCCGCTGATTTCAGTGCTAGTTATCAAATTCGGGCAATCGACGAAAGAGTATATTCTACTGCACGATGAGGTGTCATAATGATGGGTACATTGTACTATGTGCTTCGCTTATAGCTAGTACTCCGTTGGCAGATCTTAGCTACGAGGACCCACTCTTGACCATGTCACAAGTCCATCGTTACCGTTGCCGGCGGCAGGTGTGGCTAGCACCCCCGAAGTGATGGAAGCTTGGACTTCGTGCACTGCAGATTACTGGGAGATACCCCCACCACATTATAATCTTTCTTTGTCCTCTTCAGCAATTGTCTTTAACATAATAAATTTGTCCTATCTCGAATATGGAATGCCCGTTCAGAGACGACGATCACGCTTGGACCATGATGTGATAACAACGAGGTTTCGTGCCTTGGCGAGCTTTTGACAAAGGGACTCCGAGGATCTTTTGTATATAATGTAAAAAAGATTCTCAGTGCCACAGTTTCTGCCTTCAACCATTTTCAGCAATGTCTTTGCGTCTTCGAAAAGATTCTCTTAACCCTCAGTACTGCAAATTACACGCGCCTAGTGAGTACGACGAATACGACTCATTCTTCAAGATAATCGAAGACACCGCATTGCTCTTTCAAGAAGAGGATGGTGATATCTCTCTCCAAAATTATGCTCCGGCACCGACGTTCAGTCCGCTGATGCATTTCTATGATCCGTTCTCCAAGTCTGCCACCGGCCATGGTGATGGTGATGAGGATGAGGATGACAAGGAAGAATACGAGGGTGGCGGGTTTTCAGACGATGATTCGGATTTTGACGCGGACGCTCGCAGCGATGTCTGCCAATTGGGCCTGCAAGTATAATCCCCTTCACTATGGCTTCACATCGCTGACTGGTCATGATTTTTTTAGAGCACGGAGTTCTGATGAGCCTTTCATTCCAGCTGAACTTTCGTGTCCTTCTCGAATTCAACAGGGCCTTGACAAGCCAGTTCTGGCGCCTGAAGACTCACCATCGATGCCACCGCTCCTGCCAGTGCCAATTCTTCGACCCGTGCCATCCATCCCTACCGACCATCCTTCACCTGTTTGTCCCACCGATGACAAGATCGTCAACAGGCCTACTCGCTCTACACGCAAGCGTCCAGCGCCGCACCCCAGAATCAGCGATGGAGAGAACGATGACGGTACAGATGGTGACACCGATGACGAATATAGGCCATCCCCGCCCTCGACTCCGAACAAGCGCCAACGAATTTCTACTGGCCGGAAAAGCAAGAGCCATCCCTCCAAAAAGTTCCTTTCATCGAAGGGCCGGGAGGGCACGCGTCCATCTCGCAATTCACAGTCGAATGATCCAGAGTACTATCTCAAGGACAACAAGGCCCTCGAAACCTTGGACTTTCAATGTCCTGTGTGTCCTTGGGTGCAGGTCAACAAACGATTGCCGGATTTTCAACGACACCTTCGTACCCATCTTCGCCCTCGTGATGACGATACTGACAACGGCTGGAGGTGCAAAGGTGTACTCTGGGAATCCCGCCACTCTTACGGCATCTCGGACAGTGCCGTATCGTATGAATTTCGGGGTCAAAGACGCGTAGGAGGTTGCATGAAAACGTTTAGTCGACGCGATGCTTTAAAGCGACATCTTGATAACGAAAACGTCTCTTGTGTTGGCAAAGCTTGTGCCGCAGCGGCGGAAGATTGATTTTTGGTGAGTTTTCAGAACTATTTTCGGGTTGTTCACTTGTGCCCAACGATATTTTGTTCCCGCAGACATATTGCTTTTCGTGCTATACAATGTGCTGATCGAAAATTTGCTGAGATCTTGAAGTTTTTATATATACCTTATGTGCTGTCATGATATATTGAGATTTACCGTTATTTTTGTGTAAATTAATCATTTCCATGGAATGTAGAATAGACAAACAGTCTCAAAAATGCAGAATCTACTTGCTCTTATTTTTAAGCCGTCGTGAGCGTATCCTTTTACCGTCTTGAACTGCAGGACCCCAACTGTGAGTGTAAAGATCATGAATAAGTGCGAGTGACATGGCAAGCAAATCCCGTACCCTCGGATGGTCTTCTTGGGTTTTGGTTCGTGAGCGAATTCTTCTATTGGAATACCACGTCTGAATTTCTCCATGCACCAAAGGGCATATCTAGTGGGGCGTAATAATCAAGATTCGTGTAAGCTAAAGTAGTCTCTGCGCACGTACCTTCGGTCCCGTACTGACAATCCAAGTTTCCGCATACCCAAACCAGAAGTCGTCCATAGCTGTTCCCAGCTCTCTACAGAGAGTTTGGTATCCATATTACGACCAATCTTCTTCAAGAAGTCTTGAGGCGTTGCTATGAGGTCTGCTAAGAAGAGAGTTGAATTCGCTGCGCAGGTGTGAAAGTAGCAAGAACTACCATTTGTGGGAGGAATTGGTCGGTTGACGGCTCTATTAATGAAAGTACGAGCGAGACTGGGAACCAGAAATCCAGAGCAACGAGAATTGACCAGGCCGAGACTGAACATTGCAGTTTGTGCTGGAGAAATTTCGTTACGTTGTTGACACGCAAATTTGTTTGGCGCGCGTCCAATTTGACGCTCACTATAGTGCAATCCACGCAAGATCCCACAGAGTAAGGAATAACTTAGATAGTACACGCTAAGTATCTATGAATTACGTAGAAAGGCTAGAATATTGGCGCATCCCTCAGAAATAGTTTATTCTCATCCTTTTTCACCCATCTGGCAACTGAATTAGCGGCACCAACAACAGCGCTTTTGGGAAGAAGAGGGGACAATGTGATGTACAACTCAAAAGGCTGGGTAATCTATGTCGAGATCAACTTGATATCAACATTTGGTTATACCAGAAAAGTGAAGTTTATACATACCCAACCCATGACGCATTCCTTATCTGTTCGTATGTATTGTAGTTTGAGAGGCTGCTCTTGTCCTGATTTTGCATGGATAGCATCATGCAGAATTTGGTATAGCGTGGTTATTCTACGCCGCACGCAAAAAGGCATCAGATCTCTGATGATGCAGAAAGGCAGAGATCATACCTCCGCTTCTCATTCGGAGTATCGTAAGGGTCTTCGAAAACTGGAAAAGTAACTTGGACTTGCGGGCGGGATTTGTAGATAAAATGACGCAATCCAGGGATCCCCAGCTCAGAAACTGTGTATTCCGCCTTGCCTGACTGAAGAGTGTCGCATAAGGCTACCAAAGTTCCGTCATCTTCCAGTTTCTGGAAAGAATAAGAACATGTCGCGAACTAAACAAAGACAAGCTTACCTTTGTGACAGCACTACACCATGTTCTGACAGTTTCGAATTCTCCTCCGCCACTAATGCATACTAATGACAAGCCAGAATACTCGTCACGAATGGGCAAATCCATAGCTCGGTCCTGTCTCTCAGCAGATTGAATCATCGAGGGCCTAGGTGTTTGATCGACATCTCTAGTCAAATGGGATATATAGGCGTTGACGAAACCGGATGGATTAAACTTGGGTAGACAAACGGGGATCCACTGGGCGGCAGCTGGAGAATTCGCGACCGAGGGTGTTTGCATTGTATTGAGCAGTATGTGAAGATCTAAATATACTCTGTCAACTGGGGAAGCATGCCAGACGGCTGAGGATTTACCAGCGGGATGGATGGAATGTTTTTTGGGTCTGATCAAGGTAATGACTTGACTTTGAGCAATGAGAATCATGTAGAGGACATCCTAAAGAACTTCCATGTCAACTAGAACATCTTGATACATGAGACAAACATTTACCTTCATTTTGGTCGCCGGGACGAGAGCTTCTGCAGCGCGTTTTCGCAAAGTGGGATCCAACCTCATACAATGTAATGATGAAGTGGACATTGCTAAATCAAACTCAAGCCGATTGATCATGGCGGTAAGAAAGGTTTCTGCTCCTAGAACCGGTTCAGGGAAAGGCAGAGCGGGGTGAGTAGGTGCACACACCGTTTAATAAACGTCGCAAGTCAAAATTTGTCCTTCGTTCAAATATCTTTCGTAACTGAGCCGCGGTAACAATACTGAGAATTTGCAAGTGTAGATACTCCAAATGCGAGCGCGTCTTGCTTCACGATGGAAAGTTAACTCATAGATAGACGATCCACGAAATAGCACTTACAACTGACTCAGGCTCGCCCCAAGACGAGACACAGACATAGTAGAGTGGAGTCCTTTGCAAAAACGCCATGCGAGTCTTTCCAGCATTAATACATCGAAGTTTGTCGCCGTCGTCAATGAAAACTGAGATGAGGGCCTGTATAATACCGATGGTCGAGGTTAAATCGTCCGAATCATCGCTTCCTGATCGGCTGGAGAGTATCTGAGATATAGTTCATAAACTGGACTTGTGATATGCGTACCTCGTAAAAACAGGTTTGCCTGCATCTGTCAGTACAAAATATTCTCTTGGAGGATATTTTGTCGCTACGATTCAAATAGGCGAATCAACTCGGACTCAGAAAAAAGGGGAAAGACACACCAGCATCTAACAGCAGTTCGCTTGCATCTTGTTTAGGATTCTTTGAAGGGGTGCGCGACAATAGTCCCTCTGGTGTATGATTAGTACACGGCCTTGAGCACCATTTAGCCACATACCTGGCCTAGAAGCTTTATGGCTGAGTGTTTTCCGTAGCTTGTCTCGCAGTAACTTCTTGTTCTCTTCATCCATGATCTTGCTGTCCTCCTTGCGCTCGACCACCGCGTCCTCCTCCATAGTATCAACTTCTGCTTCAACATCCTGAACGAGAATTCCTTCATTCATATCCATGTTGACGACGGATGAGGCAGAGCTGTCAAGAGTTTGAGTTGTCGAGATAACGGAAGGCTGGGCGGTGGATGCAACAGTTGAAGAGCCAGCATTGTGACTGTGAACTTTGAGACTTGTCAGAGATGGGCTGGAGCGCAGAGTCGGAGGGATTGTAAGGCGTGAAGACGCCGAACGGCTTATAGCTGGTCCTGGAGTGGTCGACCTCGAAGGGGCTCTTGACATTTGGCGAGATGAAGCTACACAGCCACTGACTCAAAGCGTCACAGTCACCTATTCACGTGTTGCTACCACACTTCCCGGTCACGCACTTCGCTCTCACTTCACTACTCGCGCTCTCAAGACATGAATAAAGCAAGTGTTTCATTCCGAGCCTCCATTCTGGCTTTCATCTTTTCTTTGCTTCCAGTCCAGGTTTGCAGATGGAAGAAGCCTCAGTGTTGCACCGAATCTCAACGATTCACCACTCGTGTCAGATCTCGACGTTCAACCGTATGGGATGGATTTTGTTATCGAAGAGAGAGCGGAAGTGCGTCTTTTACTTGCAATTGAGTTCTAGCTTTCATACTTTTTCTCAGCCTTGGTTTGATGATGGAAACATCATTCTTCTGACTCGCGAAGAAGGTTTTCCCCGAACAGCATTTAAAGTGCACAGAGGCGTACTAGCCAGGCATTCTGAAGTCTTTCATGGGATGCTAGAAGTTCCTAATGCTCTTTCCGCAACTGAGACCATCGAAGGTTGTCAGGTTGTGCCTATGTGGGATATACCAGTTGAGCTAGGCAACTTGATCGGAGCACTATACGACGGGCCGTACGTGGAATATTCTCTTTGGATCCGTACAATTGACATTGTTGTATACAGGTCTTTTCAGAATCGCAACATTGAAGATTTCTTTTACCTCGCAAGCATCCTCCGTACATCCACGAAATATTTTATTAATCATCTTCGCAATAAAGCAATACAACACTTGTCCGAAACATGGTGTCACTCTCTTCGGGGTCACGACGACATGATCGAACTTGCGATACGAACTCCGATGGTCAACAAACTGAGCTATCCCTTTGTTCATCCTCTTCATGTTCTCAAACTTGCCAGGGAGACTCACGTCCGACTAGTTGTGCCCTCAGCTCTCTATTTTCTCTCTCTGTATCGGTTAGAGGACTTGATTAAAGCTGACCATGCAAAGTTGAAAGTGGAGCATCCCTCAAAACCACCTTCTGATTTGGATATGTCAGATATTCGGGAATATACCCTGATGTTCCAGTGGCGCATGGACATTATACTCGAGTTTGTCCGTAAATTCTGCGGGAACAGAGTGCCAGGCAACGAATGTTTGGCAAGAAAAGATTGCGAACGCGCTTTGCGTAGCACGACTGCTCGTTTGTCAAACTCCTGGGTGATCAGAACTGGACCATTCAACTTCATGCAGCAAGCTATCTCTCAAGTCTCTCAAGATCCTGCATTTTGCATGCCTTGCCGTGATGCATTTGTTCGTGACGGGAATACGCACCGTCAACGACTATGGGACGAATTACCTTCTGTCATTAACCTACCGACATGGGAAGACCTGAAAAATGAGATATCCTAAGGTTCGGTGAAATCCGATACGCATTGGATCATGTTGACTGATTTATCCTTCTGTAGTGATTCACTTGGAAACATTGATACCCTGAACCCACACACCTGTGCGGTTTCGATCGTCTCCTATGCACCACCATTTCTCTACCATATCTTCGGCAATTTCTCTCATGCCATGCAAATCCAGGAAATCCAGAGCGCCAACGCCGTTCTTGTTGACATTGTCGAATAATTTAACTGTTCGTGCTATCAGAGTCAGACTATCATTAACAATGGATACAGGAACGTACTGTATTGTGCATCAAACGGTGCACCCACTTGGAATATCCCACTCTTTGGATGTAAACCGAGCGCTATGGCACCGCCTCGTGTGGCGAGATAGAGACTTTCTTTCCAGTCAACAGTCAAGCTTCGACTACCAGGCGTGTGTCGATCTTCGCGTTGACCGTCTCTCATTCTCGAAACAATTACCGACTGTCTCATGGCATTCATGATGTCTATACTATAGCCTCCCGCTATGTCTGTTCCTAATCCGACTTTTACCCCCTGATCGAGGGCTTCCCTCAAACGGAAAGGCTCTGTGGAAAAGTAGGCATTGGAGAGTGGGCAGTGTGCAATTGATGTGCCGTGAGTTCGTAGCTGGGATAGAGAAGGAACGTCTAAAAAGGTGCAGTGTGCTTGTACTGTTCGTGGTGTCATCAAGTTGTGCTAGCAGGGACCGCAATTAGATCTTTCGTAGAATTGAAATATATCCATGGGAGGAATAATACCCTTTCAAAAATCTTGATATCCTCTTCTCCACGCTCTTCTTTAACCCATTTCACTTGATCGTGAGCTTCTGCAAGATGGCTCTGGATCATAAGTGATTCTTCTTGTGCTAGTTGACCTAGTCCATTCAGAAGCTCATCTGTACACGTTGGAACAAAGCGAGGAGTAAGAACAGGCTGCACGAGTTGTCTGTGAGGATCTAGATGCGCAACCGATTCTCTGACGTTTTTCACGAATCTTCTCGCATTCTCCAAAGATGCAGCGGCTGAAGGCTCGATGTAAGAAGGCCTGGAAGAAATATCCATCGACAACTTTCCGACAAAGCCACGTATTCCAGCGGATTGCAGCACTTCAGCTAGAATCAAACTGATTGTGATGACACGAAGCATAAGCTTCATTTAAATGGAGGAGATAAGACAGACTGACTTGGTCTCCTCGAGAATAGTCCCAAATAGCAGGACAGAGCCCGTCCCAGCTTGAATTAAACGTTCCGCGAGCCGAGTGTACACTTTTCTAGCCAAAACTGGATCGGCATCCATCTTTTCTTCAGCCTTGAAGGCATACTCATTCAGCCATTCCATCAATGGTAGATGTAGACCATTGCCTTGGTAAAGAAACTGAGGAGCATGCAGATGAAGATCGCAAAAAGTAGGAAGGAGGAAACTGCCGTCGCCGATTTCCAAGATTTCATCGGGTCCAGCGTTTCGTCGCAGTTCTAGGGACGCTTCTGAGCTTGATCTTTCGAAATGAGTTATGAATCCAGAGTCATTGGTAGCTGTAGTAGTCCAATGGCATATAGTCTAAGAAATGATTCGATATCGATAGACTTGCCGAGCATATAGTCCTTCAGAATCTCTAGACGTCCAAGACTCGGGCAATGGACAAAGTTGCCTATCACAAGCATTGCAGTGCAGAAACGTGTTTGAGTTCGACGTTTCAATACGATACACGGACTGATGTAGGTGCCAATGGGACACAAGAAGACAGCTAAGAATACAAGTAGAAGTCACGGTGGATTGAAAGACGCGGGGTACATAATTAGGCACACGGACATACAGCGTATCTGAACAATCCGAACAGACCGACAAGTAAATAGCAAATCTAGATAGTTATGTTTACAGTACGATAATGGATGCTTGTTCTATAATGAGTGCCAAAGTCCACAACAAAGTCCCTGGTCGATTATCCCTTTTACAAAACCATCATTAGCCAGAGAGCGCTCAGAATGCTTAGTGAGGTTAACGACAAGATCGAGGTCTTCAAAGAACTGGCACCACTGGGAAGGAAGGTAGGTGCATGTCCTGGATCAACAGTAATGGTTGAAAGAGAAACTGTTGGTCCGCCGATAGGGACTCCTGCAGCCGAGTTGGTTGCTGGTCCGCTTCTCTCCACGGTGTTTGCACCAATATAGCTTCTACCCAGGCTATTCAGGCCTCCATCGGCTTCTAGGAAATCTATAACAAAAAGCAAATCAACAACAGAGCCACGAGGAGCCGAGATCAAACTTACTGTAAGCTGAGCCGTTTTCGGGCCTCTGTTACGATAAATAACGATGAGACAGACTCAAGTAAAGGCGTTACAGATACTTACAAAGAAGCCAAACCAAGCATAACGTTCAACAAAATCGAGGGTATCCATGAAAGCAGTGGTTTGATTGAGGAATGTTTCGACATCAGTCGCATTCAGCGAAGTATCTGCGTACTCGGTCACCCAAAGGGTTATGTTCCCGAATGTGCTATGCGTGGAGAACAAATAATCATAGAAGCCTTCCACTCCTTCTCCATACCTAACCTTACAATGAGTGAACGAATCAGCTTTCATTCAAAATAAAGTCTCACCAATGCACAGGAAGGAAATCGATAGAGCAATTTGAGCACGCTGAGAAGAACGTCTGCAACCAAGGTATACCGGTTGCACCACTTGACACTGCGGGCCCTCCAAGCTTAATCCCAGTGCTCTTCAAGGGTTCAATATATTGCATCCATAATTGTGCAGCAAAGTTGGGATCGATATTCGACTGCTCATCGAAATCGGGTTCGTTGAAAGCCTACAAGCGCTAGTTGTAAATCTTGATCTTTATGTAGAGTAGACAACTTTGACTAACCAAAAGGTGCTTTGCATTTTGACTAGCCAAGGCAGTGGAAAGATTCTCGATACCCCCTGCACCCCATTGCATAGGCACGTACTCGATGCCCGAATCAGCCAAGAAAGGAGCGGGAGAGATACCCCAATCGTATTGCCAGAAGATTTCACTTTTAGTTTGGTTAAGATTCATCATATCGGCTTGGTTGTTGGTGGAAGGGAACGATACACCGCGCTTTGGGTTTTTAGCGCAGGAGGCCGAAGTAAAGAGAAGGGACAGGAAGAAAGAGAGAGGGACTAGAAGAACCATGGTGGACGAAAGGAAAGACGGGGCCTCAAAGCGGTCGAGCGAACGAGCAAGGGGAAGGCTTTATATAAAGCACTTGCATGGCCGGAGAAAATGCCAAAAGGTCAAGGAACGAGAGCATGTCGTGACAGGTCCGAATCCATCAAGAATGGCGCTTCCGAATCATAACTCGAAGGACCAGTTACCATGACTAAAGATACCGTACAAGGGGATCCACGTCCAAGCCGAATAGATTTCTGAGCTGGCAAAGAGACAGAAATACAACCTTCTTCTTGCTGAAGTGTATACAGAAGTTGTTGAAGAGCTCGTACTGGTCCTGGAATTCAGGCAACATGACGAGAGATGTGGCCGAGACAATCCGTCCGTCTGTCTATGTCCGACTATTCCATCTATCAAACCATGGGAACTGGCCCTTGCTCAGCAAGGCACTCCCGGGCAGCATTGGCAGATAATCCTGGCACAGAAGGATACGTCAATGATTGTCCATTTTTACACAGCATATTCTTAATATTACCTGCGGAGTGTTCAGTTGTGATAAGTAGAATACAAGGGACGGAGAAAGCAAAGACGGCTCGATTGAATAGTATCTACACTTCACGTGGTCGCGTAGATCGTACCATACTTCCTTCAACTTCAACTTGTTGCTCTAAACTATGTCTCCGACTCCTGCGCCATCTATTTTCACGACGACCTCTCTTTATTCTCTCCTTGGGGTTGCTTTTGTCGGAACACTTGCCTATGTTGGTTCCAAAACATTGCTGCCCAAAAATGCGAGCGCCAAGGACAAATTCACTTTCATATGGCTGGTCAGAGGCAACATTTACGGAGAAGAACGACGCTAAATATCTGCATAGGCTTTTGACGCGATGATTCATTTTTCTTTCGAGGGCTCGTTCTTATACCTCTCTACGTTTGGAAGGCAAGTCAACACAAGTGTAGGACCTTTTGCTGAAATGTGTATGTGTCTTTCTTTCACATTAGTTTCATACACTGACTCTTTAGAAACAGGGAAAGAATACGCCGCTGCAGATTTCCGTTGGGGAACCGCTGACCCGACTGTCGTTTCGCTCGAAATTCTTACGGTCCTTGGCGCTGGTCCAATGTGTTGCTACATCCTGTGGCAGCTTGTCAAAGATGACCCTGCGCGACACTATTGGATTGTGGTCCTGAGCACTGCTGAGCTTTACGGTGGCTGGATGACTTTTTGCCCAGAGTGGTTGACTGGTTCCCCCAACCTCGAGACTGGAAACTTCCTTTACCTTTGGGTTTACCTTGTGGTGAGTGTCAATTGAAATATCAAGAATTGTGCACATCTGATGTGACTTGACATGATACGCAGTTCATGAATGTCATGTAAGTTTCCTCGATTTTCTTTCAGTTCGAGTACTAATGATTCTCTAGCTGGGTCGGCATTCCGTTCTGGCTTTTGTTCGACTCGTACCAGCACATTGCAAAGTCGCTCCGTGCAACTCAGGGAACTACTAAAGCGAAGAAAGCCTGAGCTTGTACTACTGTTGGATCTTATTTACTATTATACCCATGCGAAATGAAGCTCTGGTGGTGCTTTTCCTGTTCGATCATAGACGTATCAACAACGCGACATCAAGCAACATCAACATTAGCGAAAACGCGTACACACAAGTGGTTGTACATTGTCAAAGAGTCTACAAAACACGTAGCGACAACAAGGAAAGGACAAAACTAGGGAACGAAGAGAACGGGTGTCTAAAAGATCGTGAAGTCATCAAGAAAACAAAGTCTGTGGGAGAAGCGTCTGTATCGGACAAATATCATGCAATGGTAAACAATTCGGAAAGGTCGCCAGAGTCGCCCATTACTGAATGTACAACTCAGCATACACTCCGCGGTTGAGAAGTGGAAGATACTCACAGCAAACAGCAAAGCCTTCACCAGTGGTACGGTTGGCCAAGAAAAAGCTGACGTATCCGAGATGCAAAGGAAAGTCTTCGGCCAACGGACGTTCTGTATGGAGACCAGTCAGTATGTGCAACAAAGAAATGGATATAGACTAACCGAGATCAAGGTTTTCGCTTTCCTGAGTTGGGCGGGCAAGGACAAGTGTTCCATTTTTGTGCCGCTTTTGTTCTGGAATGTCCGAGACGTCTGCGGAGCGGTGAGGATAGACGTAAGTCAGGATACATAATAAGATGCATAGTCAAAATCACCCCAAGTGACCTAGTAGGCAAATAATCAATACTGTCCCTGCGAGGAGAAAGGCGGGGTACGTACGTTCTGCATAGTGTTCAGATGCCAGGTAGAATTTTTGACTGGAGTCTTGATGTGAGGTGCCCAGGCAACGAGTTCGTGTCGGCGCATCAGAGACATGGGAGACGCGAGAACTTGGGCGACGGACACGAAGAGAACAGCGAAATAAAGAACAGCGTTCATTATAAGAGATTTAGAAATAAAAGGAAGGGCTGAAGGTGGAGATGGTGGAGGTCCGAATTAAACTGTGTTGCAGGTGAAGAACTTCGAGCTGGCTTTTATGTGGCCTTTGTTTGGTCGGGTCGAAGCAGCGGTCTACAGTCCGAAAATCGATTTAAGAAGAATTTTACCTTCATATCTGCTGTACATCGGTCCTTTCATTAGATTAGAACTCCGGGGGGCCGGGCATCTTCTACTCGGGGCGCATCCTCAACCTCCCACAGATGGTATCATTTTGGATATTCTACTAACAAAAAAGCTGAAATTCGAAGGCAGACACAACAAAAAACTCGATTCCAACTCCCGAAACCACTCGACCCGCATGATACATCGTTTGAGAGACCCAAGTGTAAAACGGTCCAGAACTTTCTTGTGGATTGAAACTGTTGTCCGGTCTAAAGTCAAAGTATGGAGTCGAGTAGGCTTTCAGGATCTTCGTCTTGTTCTTCCAGTCCTGCTTCGGGGTCTCTTGCAGACGCTATCTTGAACTTTGCACTACGATTGCCGGAATCGCCAAGTACTGCTGATAGTCTGAGTTACGATTTATGAAACAGCGGCACTACTCACAGACTAGTATACACTCATAGCAGCAATAGAACTCGTCTGGAACTTGCACCTCGACTCTTCCTGAGCGAATATCAAAGTTGCTGGCCAGTGGTCGGTCTGCATGCAAAACATCAAGATCAATGTCAAGACTCCGAACAAGAAGAACAGATAGTATATTACCCATGCACAGATGTTCATTACCTAGGGAATAATTGCCTAAATAAAGCTCGCCCATAGTATTTGTGATCTGCTTCGGAGGATTGTTCGTATCCCTGTAAGCGAGTTAGCGAACGCGTCCAAAGCAATCTGTTTGATACTCGCCATGTAACATTTACTCGAGAGCCCATCACCCAGAGGTCTCCTTCGCGTGGACTTGTGATTGGGGGCGAATAAACATCGCGTCGAGAGAGGTTTGCAGAGTTCCAAGTGCCGTCCGAGGATGACTCGTTCGTTCTCGATGGCAGGTATATTGCATTAGCTTGAGGTACATAGAAGAGAATGGTTGAGAAGAAAGACAGAAAGAGTGTAGATATGAAGTGGATCATCGCCCAGCGTGACTCTAGGAAGAAAAGAACAAAGCGAAGGTTGGGAAGAAAGTCCGATCGAATTTAGTTAGCTTCAACGCCTCAACTCGAGTGCGATCCCGATAGAGCCAAAATAAATTGATAGATCACTCTACACTTAGATTCATTGTTTTCTGACTCGATACAGACCCAGATGGAAGGACAGCTGGCTGCATGCCACTAGGACAATAGTGGGTGATGGTGACGCACCACGTGCTAGACGCGGAGTCACGCAAACGCGTTGTTGCCTTGCCCTTTTTTACTCAACTCCCTTTCACTGCCATCGACATCAGGTAGACGGTGCCGCCTTTGTGACGCAAGGTGACTGTACATACTTAGAATATAAAGCACCGCTACCTCGTGGTCAGTTCTTTATACTCCTCTTCTTCTTGCCCTCATCGTGGAATGAACAGTTTTTCTTGCTAGATTTGAGCAGTTGTTTTTCGTGCTCGCCACGACATTGTGATAAGCGTCCTTTCGAATGTACAAAATTGACATCCAACCTCCTCTCAGTCGCTACTATTGCTTGTATATATAGCTCTTCACCTCCCAACTTTTCACATGAACCAACGACGTGCAAGCAGTAGGAAGGAGAACATACCCGTTAGACAAGAGCCATCGGTCTCAGCTCCACCAGCAACCATTTCTGTAATACGCACAAATTCCGGCTTCCCTTCGAAATCCTTCTCTTCAATGCCAGCAACTTCTAATGCTGGTTCATTTTCCGGCTACCTTGCGCGTCCTTTGGAGACGCTCAGGGTCTCTCTGGACGATTCTGTTGCAGAGAGAATCACACTTCATGACCTCGCCGAAACGTATAATCTTGTCTGCGAGAGGCTGAAGAAACTCATCTTCATCGGATTGGACTCGGAACAAGGTGCCGTGGCCCTTGAGTCCATCCGCACGTCAAACTCAGTCCTCACGAAGGCTTTACTTCGTGATATTAGTCGACTATCATCGCATCCATTTTCTTCTGCGGATGAGTCCCAGATGGATGTGGACTTTGAGGTGCAGGATGCCCTCGATTCGGCATCAGTAGGCCAGCATGCAACTCGCGTTCTATCGGAGATTGTGGCTTTTCCTGCGTTGCACTCTCTTTTCTCCTGTAAGGGATACTCTTCAAAACCCTACCCTCTCATACTAACTTTGCTCTAGACCACCAACTTAGTTCTCTATTTGGTGTCGTTCTTGACATCCTTGCAGCACCCTCGTTATCAACACCCCATTCCAATCGGACGTATGCATTGCTCTTATGGCTTCTGCAGGCACAACAACTGCCTATCAACGTCTTACGTCGTCGTCGCCAGGATATTCTACATGTCCTTCAGCGCGCCATTAATGGAAGCTATATCTTAGAACGGACAAAACTTGACGGCCTCAGAGTTTGTGTTCATTCCTTTTCATATCAACTGAATGTTGACCTTGTGTAGATAGCGGAACGCCTCTTACGCAAGTATCCCAACGAGTTCTGGGAACCTTGTCAAATCATTTTACCAGGTACTCTAGAGTTCCTTACCTCGGGCTCTCTCGAGTATCGTTTCCAGGCGGCGCATACAACTAGTGCCTTTGCGAGTGCTAAACTAGAAGTGCTCGCCGTTGAAGAGAACGACTTTCTTCCGTCATCGACTGCTGTTCAATTTTTCCTAGAGAAGGATGAAATTACACTTCTCCATGTTCTCAAGCGCGCTTGCGCACGAAAGAAAATCAAGCATCCTGCTAAAGGACCTCAGTGGGCGATCGTTACTATATCATCCCTCACAATCCTTTTAGATTCTTACATCTTTTGGTGTTCAAGTATTCTTAGGGACTTCCTCGATTGCCTCCTTTTGATCCGCAAGCGACAAGAGAATGATTCGGATGACTTTACAACCTTACATCCCCTAGGTTGGAAATGTTTGCTATGGGCGTTTTCGCGCATACCTCCTCACGTTGGCAGAATGACGGAGACTGCACAAGAGGAAGATGGTATGCGAGATCGTGCATATTGTGTCATAAAGCAAGAGCTGCGAGATGGCATGGGGTCACTTTTGGTCTCCCAGATGCTCGAGCATTCGCAGGAGGACGAAGGTGGTGATACAATCATGGATGCATTGGGTATCATCCAGGATATGGTCGACACGGGAGAAGCCACTGCATACCAAGAAGGCGTATTGTTGTTAACGCGACTTGTTCATGCCGTTGGTCGCAATGCTTCCAAAGCAGATGATGTCTCGAACAAGACTTTTATGTTGGATCAGCAACTCTTTGACGGCTCCGTCCTAGCATGCAAGCGGGAGAAGCTCAAGATTCTATTGGCACCCTTGAATTGGGTCGATCCTGGTGTTGTCAGAGGACTAACGGAGGATGAGATCATCCTGCATTGGGGTAGACTCGTCGAACTATGGAAGAAATGTGTACAGTTTGCGCTAGAATTCGCACATGACCTTGATGTAGGCGCTCATATTCCAAAAATTTACTTTACTTTCTCACCAAGTTTTTTCTAGAGCAATCTCTTTGATATCTGGCAATCATTGATTCTTGTCCGGTCGCATCTGGATGCAGACGAAGCACAACTGACTATCTCGGCCGATCTGGCCCGCGGTGTCAGGGACGTTTTCACTACTCTCTTGTCTTTCGTGGTGGAACCGGATGCAGAATCACGTAGACTCTGTTTCCTTGGGAAACTCTGGAGTACCACTGCGCGTGGATTTCCGCTGGAATCCTTGCGGAGTCCAGCCAAAGCCATTCTCTCCAAGCTTGTTACCCGAAACTTCAACCTTTCTAGTGAGCATGTAAGGTCTGCGTGGACAGTCTTGTGCGCCAAAGTAGCCCAAACGATCAGTCCCATTACTAGTGAGGACGATGCAGCGCTCGAAATGAATGGTTGGATGATTGTGGCACCGATTTGGATTAAAGAATGTAATGTCTCGCTGGAGAGCCTTATGGCTTTCACAAAGATTCCGTTTCCGTGAGTGCTTTGACTAGCCAGCATATACGATGTTCTCACTGCCCTTCTAGCACTCGTCTTTCGTCCGAGGATCAACTACGTCTTTGGACTCGTTTATGTCAGAAAGTGGTCGATCTAATTCGTTCTACTGCTGGTAACGAATCGCGAGAATGGAATATTGGAGATTTTCTCAGCCGTCTAACGGACGGCAAAGTCGATGGGTAGGCAGCTATTCCTTTTGTTCGAGACGCTCATCAAATTAATGAACTGGCAGCCTTGCTTCACTTCCTCGGCATACATATGCCTTGGTAGCTGCAATCCACATACCTGGAGTATTACTTCCAGACGAAGCATTACATCTGTTGAATGATACCCTAATTTTCCTGTATACCCAGAAATCGGAGATAGGGACTGCTTTACGGTTCATCGATCTTGTAAAGGATATTTTGACAAGTCTTCCTTCAAACCTCGTTGTTTCGTTTGTCTCAAATCTAGAGGGTCTCGGTTGTTGGATGAAAGATGAAGATAGAGTCACTATCGACGACGACTATAATGATCACGTATGTTGCGATCCCTTTTTTTGTCTCGTCGAAAATTCATCATACTTGTTTAGCTTGTGTCTCTATACCAAGTTACACTTGAGAAGCTCACTCTTGAAGAAGCCTCAAGTGATGTAATCAACAGACTCGAGTACTTCCTCATCGCTCCATTCACGCGTTCTCCGGCCCCTGGGATTCCTTTTGTTCTATTCAAGGACTTTTGGCTAGAAAAGTACCGAGACCGACAGGATTTAGTGAATGAGTACACGCAAAACTTTAAATCTTGCATGCGCGGGCTAGACAAATTTTTCGAAGGGGAACAACTCGTCGCATACTTTTCCCAGACCGATTCCCAGGAAGAGGTAAGAACTTATCGTGTGTTATCGTATTTCTATTCATCGGTTTTGTAGCCTCAGTCCATCGTCCCGGAAACGTTTGAATCTTATGCTGATCCCGAGAGTTACCATGCAAAGTCCCGCGGGCCTTCTCATGTCGAAGTCGATCCACAGTTTCCAAAGGAAGCCCAGTCTTCCCATGATCGATTTCACACTTCTGCCAATGCAGAAAGTCGACATTTCTCCTCGGAGGACGCCGCATCGGAAAGTAGCACTTCTTCACGCAAACGGAAGCGGATGATCATGGACTGTGTGGAAATAAATTCTCAGGCAGGCTCTCGCAGGTCTCGTGCCTCTCGTGGTCCTCCAAAGTCGGCTCGAGAGAGTCAACTATTGACACCTGAACCTTCAGGATACTCCGCGTCTTCGCCGGTCCGTGCTGACGCTGAGGACCAAGAGGACTATGGCAGCTGGGAAGAGGCCATCTCAATCAATCAACTAGAAGAATTGAAGCAAGAGATTGGTCAGTTTTCATTCAACATCTGCCGATGTGGCATTTCTTTACACTTTGCCTGCAGAAACATCGTCAGCATCGAATCTAGCTCATCACAGCCCTTCTTCTCGTCCACAGAAACGACAGAAAATCACGCAACGGCGGTTGCTACCGGTCAATGACACCGGAGCTACATCCCCATCACCGGCAGTGTCATTCTCAGGTCGTCTTCATAGACTTGAGTCTGTATACGATGCTTTCGCTAATGATCATGACATTCCCGTCGAGGAACTTGTTCGGGCCAACAAGATGCTACAGCGCATCGCGACCGTAGTAAACAAACGACTTACGACTTCAAATTCGGATGATCCTATACATTTTTTATGATTGATTATGGGTGTATCATTACAGTATGTACTACTATGATATTTTAAGTAGCACGGCATTGTGTTACAATTATAATCATTCGAATGTATTGCAGCCATAGTCCATGCATCCCTCTCGAGTGAATGTGACGATGTGATCTAGTATCGAGATCAGACAGAGTTCAATATTGATGCAGATTTACAGATTAGCTTACCGCCCAAAGTCCGTGTTGTAAAACCAACTTCACAGTAGCAGCTGATGCAATTACAATGAGTATAGGTTGATCACGCTGTAGACACAACTTACTAGTAGTCTGTAAAAAGGTCAACATCAATGTTACATTGAAAAAGGAAATGAACTTACAAATCCATTTCCGCTTGAAAACTTCGATTTCTGCGGGTCCTCGAGGTCCACTCATTACTTCAGGATATTCTTTTTGCAGTGCGGGAACAACGACACTGTCAAACTTGGCCAAAAAGCGTCTGCGCCACTCTCGTCTGGGAAAAGTAGTGAATCAGCACTGAATTCAAATTTCATTCAGAGCAAAACCCACAATGTACGAGCATAATGAGGTCCAATGTTAGTTACCGAATCCACGGTCAGCGTGCCTTTCGACCCCTCTTGCATTGATTGATGTAGCAGAGTAACTGTAGGTAAGAAACCACCAGGAAAGACTGTCAAAGTAAACACTGAATATAACGCTCCGAACCAACAAAGGCAGACAACTTACTCTGAGTATTTGAACAGAGCGTCATGTCATTGAGTATTTGGCAGACTTATGACAAGATGCTTTGGCTGAACGTACCCATTTACGGATGAAGTCAATCTCTCTGATGTACCTCTCGTAACCTGAGGTACAGCCGTCAACCATTTGTAGCACATTCACAAACCAGTACTCACGAGCTTCAGGAATAGTGATGGCTTGAATCACTCCAATCCCCCCTTTCCTCTTCAGGGCCCAGTTGACTTTCTGCCAATAAGTCACAATGAACTCGGCGCCAACAGCCTCAATCATTTCAATACTTATAAAGCGGTCAAAGGCACCCTCCCAACTAGGAGGCATATCTCTGTAGTCCATCAAGTGCACGTTGATCCGATCTTGCAGTCCGGCCGCAGCTATTCGTTCTCTTGCCAAAGCTTGTTGATGAACTGACAGTGTAAGGGTGTCGATGGTGGTGTTGGGAACAGCCTGTGCAATCAGAATAGCCATTGATCCCCAGCCCGAACCAATCTCCAACACACGATGACCAGGTTGGATTCTAGCTTGCTTGAGCACATGTCGCAGCTTGCGCATTTGGGCGTCGTATAGTTCGTCTTTGTCGTTATCTTCAGAAGTAAAATGCGTTTTCCCGTTTATGCTGTTCGCATCGTTGACCTTGTGGCCTAGTCTCTTGAGACCTTGCCCTCCATTGCATTCACTGCGATCGCTCCCTTTCTTAAGGTCACCATCGAGATCTTCAAAGATAGCACAGGAGTACGTCATGTCTTTGGAGAGAAAACCTGTAAATTCGAGGTAGGTGGGTGCAAAACAGACAAACAACACAAAAGTCACCTGCAAACATATCATTTGAAATATCATAGTGAGCCTGTTTACAGCGTCATCAGTCTCCTGAAATTCTAGGCCGATAAGCAGCAAAAATCACCGATATGTTCGATCGTGAATTTGAGATCGTGTTCAGGAAGCGGTATGACGTCAATTTTTGAGGAAGCTGGAACAGGAACGATACACTGGAGTCCATGTTTGAGAGCTTTTCGCGATTGTCGAGAAATATCTGGTAAAAGAGTGTTAGGGGTAGAATGAACTCGGGCATACCGGCCGTACTCGAAATAGTGACACCAGGTCGTCGCATTCAACGTCTCCATACATGTAGGCTTCGGAAAACCCGAGGTCACCCATAGCGCATAGACGGACCCAGAAGACATCGTTGACCACCCTGAGTTCGGCTTTGAATCCATTTTGTTCGTTTGCGGAATGTGTCGGGAATGTATAGATATGGGAATAAGTTAGGACGCGAAGGTGGCCACTAGAAAGATTCCTCATTAACCTATTAAGCAATGTAGGTTAGAAGGAAATAAATAGAGGACAGAGGATAGCACTAACGCCACGACAGCAGCTTCAGAAAGTTTAGTGATTGGGGACCATCCCGTATTAATGACAGTTTCGGAAAGATAATTCCAAGCTTGATCTGCCAGAGAAGAAAAGGAGAGAGTGTGCTTGGAGGGAGTATCTAGTAGCTGTTTGGACATGGGAAAAGGAGAGGAAGGGACGAAGTAAAGTGAAGGATTATAAACTGAACATGTTGTCTTCGGGAAAAACTCAGTGCTCGATCTTGTCACAAGATCATACCCACCATCAACGGCTTCGATTGATGCGCTTCGTTACCATATTCGCTCATAGTCTCTAGCGAGTCTAATGGAGTTGTCCCTTTGTCTAATTCATTCCATTTTACTCCCATCACATCCGTTGGAAGAAACCAAACTATTCTTGCAACAGGTTCGCCTTGATTAATTATTTGCTAGTACTAACAGTATGCCCTTGATTGCGTGAACGCTGCCAAGGGGATTCCGAGGGGCACTCAGATGCCCACAAACTAATATTGTTACAGATAAACATACAGAAGAGCAAACAGACAGGACAAATCCAGAGTATACGGAAAGACGGCGAACTGTCCAGTGATATCTGGACACGTAGTATCGTAGGCCTACGACTTCTACTAGTGATCCTAGACCCTACGCCATGGGTCTAACAATTTTCTGATTGATGGATCGGTACCTCTCTAGGCGACGTAGTATCATGTCGCGCGAAGGACTTGCCGGCTCGTTTGAATCATCGCTGGGTGGATCATCCGAATCCCGGCCACGACGGAGAGGAGGCGATGTAAGATGTCGAGGCGTAACTTGACCGATATGAGGATCATCATCAGAGGAGAGTTTGTGACTCTCATTGGTAGGTGAAGAATCATTGACGGACATCATCGAATCGTCTACAGTCACGGTGATTAAACTTTGCATCAAAGGATTCATTGATAAAGACATACCACTTCCAAAGTCCAGCATTTCGGGAATACAAGGTGAAGAACTGAGCTTTTCATTTCCGTTGCCAGCCATGGGGGTCTCGGGGGCGTCGTCTGCAGCAACCTCGCTAAGTTTGGTCGTGCGAACAGCTTCTACCATTCTTCGACGACGAATGACCTGCTTCACGCTTGGAACCTCAACAGATTCAAGCAGAAAGGCTTTCCGCTTCTTTGGTGATGGCGTGAACAAGCGGCTCGAAGAATTTAGGCTAGGGCTAGCTTCTGACACAAAGACATCTTTGGGCTGTTTCATAGATTCCTTATCGCTCTCGGGACCGGCAGTTAGCTGCAAAGGTACTAGTGCACGAGTCTCCAGTCTGGCTTTCTTCAGCGGCCTGTCCTCCAATTCTTCAGGATCCGATAAACGTCGCTTTTTGGTGTATGTGGATCTAGATGCAGACTGGACATTGTGCACTGGAGAATCATTCTCTTTTTCCACGCGACGTTTCTTGCTGGGAGAGCCAGGAGATTCATTCTTGGCAGATGACTGACGCTTTGAAGGCGTACTTGGGGAGCGAAGGAGAGTGAATCGTACTAGCTCGGGTGAAACGTCGGGCCGCGGTGGCGTCGTAGCATTGACCCGTTTGTGCGTTTTCGGGGTGCAAAGAATAGTTGGAGAGTGTAATAGTACCGGAACTATAGGACAAGAGACAGGAGAATTGTCTGTGGTCAGATCAACGAGTCCACCGGAAGCAGCTGGTATGCTGGTTGAAAACTCCGCTTCAACCGGTGCCTTTTGGGTAGGTGTAATATTGAAACAGGTCTGCACATCACTAGAAGACGTCTCGACGACTTTGAAGATTTCTTGAATTTTCGGTGGCCACGCCGAACTTGAGATTTCACTGCAGGCAGCGAACTTCCAAAAATCGTTGAACGTATCCAAAACTACCCCCGGTTTATCGAGCCGACCAAGGAAGACCGATTCCAAAAGGGTGGAGAGAGACTCCAAGGTATCTTCTGTTTGTGGAATAGCTTGAAGGCCCAGCATGATTGTCTGATATAGCGGCAAAACCTGACAGAAAGTACATCAGTAAGTGGGATAAACTGTACCGAAAAAGACTGGCTTACATCCAGCTCGTAGTCGTCGCAATTCATGACTTCGTATTCATCAGAAATCCAGAGCACAAGACCTTCTTGCATCGTCTCCATTAGGTTTAATAACAATGTTTCCGGACATGAATCGATGAACCTGACAACGGAGCGCAGCATCCACATTGACAACGACAGGTTCCGAGGTTCTGGAGGATAGCTGGACCGGAGCGTATCCGTGATGAGCTCGACAAAGTTCTCCGGCAACTCCTGAGCGTCAGACAAGTCGACTTTGGTCAGCATCATGTCCACTACTCGGGTCAGAGACGTGAACGTTGTGTTGCAGCGGCCGCTTATATCCTCAGCTACCTGATTGACGACGGAAAAGGTATCCAGGCCATAGTCCAAGGCCTTGTCAACGGCCTTAGCAAGGAGTTTGTCCCAGGCAGTAAGTTCTTCGCCATGCATATCCCAGGCACTTTGTTCACTAGAATTATATTAAAAGACTGGATAGATTGTTTGTATAAAAAACACTCACGCAAAAGGAACAGCCAGAAGCACCAGAGACCCCTCCCAAGAAGCATTTTTGCTATCGTGCCATGTTTTCACGAATTTCGACCACACCTTGCCACGCACTTCGGTAGACCAGCTCCAGACCCAAGGGTCAACATCAGAAAGGATCTGGTAGCCCCAGAATGCTTTCAGACTGTCAAGTTCACAGGAGATACTAAGCTCGGCACAGAAAGAAGCCCACTGTGCCCTGGAAACGTCGCCGTCCTCAGTCCAGTCTTCTTCATTCTTCATGAGACATCCGAGAAGTCGTTCGGCGTGCTGTTCGAGCTGCTCGAGGCACAAGATACTTTTGGTCCAGGCCCAAAGACCGCGCATAAGGTTGAGCTTCTTGGCAGGGTTGAGGCGAGTCTGTTGTTTGGGCCGGCTGGTGTCGAATATCGTGCGTTGAGAAGACTTGGAACTTTCAGGTGTAGCCTCAGGTTCGCCGTTCTCAATAACTTGGAAGAGAATATCGGTAACTTTCTGGATGATCCAGGACTCGTCCTCATTAGCATCTAAAAGTTCCGTTGGCTCAAATTCAAAGAGAGCGAAAGCAGGGAACACACCTTCGCATATTGTTTTACCAGCTTTGAGCAGAGAGCTCCACGTCTCCTCGATAGCTTCCTGAAGGGAAAGTCAATAAAATGATTGATGGCAAATATCTCGTAAAATACCTACCAGGTGATTCTCGATGTTTTCACTGGAAAAGGCTGCACGCTTCCATAGCTTGAAAAAGTAGTCCAAGACTTCGGTGGTTAATTCTTCCTTGGTCAGGGGTCGAACGTCTGCTACGCCAGGACACTGTGCAAGGATAAGTCGGACCGTTTTCTGCAGCGACTCCAGATCATTAGTCAGGAGACCACCACTCGTAGAGAACAGCTTGTCCGGCAACATTTGGAGAGAGTGCCAACCAGCCGGCAACGTTTCAAAGCTGACGAGTTGTGAAATTGTCCGCATCGCATCCTTGAACTCGGTGTTCTTGTCGATCATCTGATTGAGAACTTGAAGAGCACGTTGTAGTCCATCATTGCCCGTTTCACTACCAATGCAAGCAGCTACTGTAGAAACACCGGATCCCATGCTGACCACAGAACCAATAAGTTTCCAGAGCGCTGTACGAGGAGTCTCCCCTTTCTTCTCCAAAGTAGGAGACGTCTCTTCGAGCTCAGTTTCGACGTCTGGGTCCTCCGGTAATGATGGTTGATAATAAGCCCAGGTAACACATCTCCAGACAGCACATGCGAGGGCACGCACAGAACTTTTCTTGTGTCTCATTGTGAGAGCTAGTAGCGAAGTTACGATGCGACTCAGCCTGGCATCGGTATATAGTGCAGAACCCAATAGCACGATACAGTTTGCGAGGACGCTCAAAGCCCAAACAGGCCCTTGAGCGACGTGGATAGGATCTACTGCATTCAAGGTGGTGCGAAGAGTTCGGCAAATGGAAGATTCAGTGTTGGCAGTGGACTTGGTGGGGCTGCTTTTCGTTGGAGAAGATTTCGGAGTTGAGATAGTGGTGAGGAATGCAGCGATGTAAGCTGATATGCGTGTGTGGACATATGAAAGTGGAATGGAGATACAGCCTAAGACAAGTCCACTAAGGGCATTACATGCTTGAACGCGAAGAGACACGGTCGGGGCAAGTAAATTGTTGAGGACAGAAGGTAACAGTCGCACGAATGAGGGTATGAATGTAGCCGGTTGGTATACTGAGAGTTCATGGACGGCCTGCAAGCCATTCAGCGTGCACTCAGCGAAGGGTACGAGCGTTAACGTACCTTGAGTCCATCATTTGCAGATCCTCTTTTCCCTTCCTTTCCGAGCTCTCCATCTATTCCTCGGCGTAAACAGTAAGCTATCCGATCACTCGCCGGCGTTAAGACTTCGGCAGGCAAGCGCTGAGATTGAATGACGAGAATTGAAATGGCACAAGTCTTCCTAGCGTTGGGCGTTGGTAATGACTCTGCAAGTGGTATTGAGAGGACTTGAGTAAGCATATGCTTCAGTTGTTTCTCTACAGAATGCACGCATAAGCATAGTTTAGCGATAGATTTGTTGAACACGTTACCGGTGAAGACAGAATAGACAGCAGGGAGAGTGAAAATGAGATTCAACAATCTAAGCACTGACTGTGATGAGGTACACAAGTCTCGTCCATATTTTGCTTGCTCAGCAGTCATACATTTCTTTTTGCGGGGGCTGTTCGTCGGAGAGGGAAGAAGAACAGGACGCGGCTCTTTGCACTGAAATTCTCCCTCTAATGGATCAATTAGTGCGCGCGCAACGTCCCGTACAATACACAGGTACAAGGCATCGCGGTTGTCCTTCAAAGGCTCAAACAAAGGGCACTCCGCGTCAGTTTCCTCAGTGACATACGGCCTTATGCGTGCAGTAAGAACAGAGTAAGCAGCAATAAGATCGCCAAGTGTCGACTCGGAAGATGTAATCGTGGATATAGGCGACTTTAAATATGAAGAGTCGTGCAATGGATTAGAGGGTGCTGGAGTGACTTCGCGCTGTTCGTCGACGTCGATGAGAGGAAAGAGAGGTTGGGAGGGTTTCTTGAGAATAGAGCGAGCTGGAGGCTCTCTCGAAGCACTAGTACAAACGGGAAATTTGGGGGGACTGGACAGCGAGTGGTACTGATTGTGCTGGGACCATACAACGCGAGCACCAGGCATACGATTCTCCTTGGAATCACGGTGCGAAGTCTTGGGAGGAGTAGGGAGAGCCATTGTGTAAGTCTTTGCTACTACCAGTAGTTGAGTGATGAGGTGGTTGGTAGCAGCGAAAGACGGAACTGAAAGTCACACCTGTCACTCTTTGGAAAACTTGTCGCGTAAACAGACGCGTTTATGTTTACTACTATTTGCATCACGCGTACGCGTTAATCACGTTCACAATTTAAATCAGGTACCGCGACGCGTCCTTGATCCCAAGAACGCACTTGGCCCGGATAGAGAGGATGCAACTACGTCAAAGTACACGAGGAGAGTGTCTATGGAGCCTGAGTGTAACAAATTTGAAGTGATAGTCCCGAACTGGTCAAACACAGTTACGGTTACAGAGCTTGACAGGACTCCGCCATCTTCATCCTGCGTTCTCTTCGGTGCGCTTGAGCAAAGGACAGTCTTAAACTCTTGGATATCAGTGATTGTTGACGTATTCAAGACCCTTCCTGATATTGCAGTCTGAGCAGAAGACAGGCTTTAGTATCCCCAGGACGTCCGTTTGGCGCTCTCCTGCGCTAGTAGACTGGGATAGTCTGGAATGAGATCGGAGAGGATCATACCGGCTCCCAGAAGAGCCATTTCCGTTTCGGTGACGCACAAAACCTTGCCATTAAGCTTTGAAATATGCTATGCAGAATCTCAGTTTTGGGGTGGAGCGAGCAGCATCATTCGCCGTTCTGCAGCAGCACGAAAAACAGAATGGCCAGACTGGTATTTCGCAGAAAACGCTGGTATTCCACCTTTGACGTGGAGTACGCAGAAATTAAGGCTGTCTAGAGTCGGGTCGCGAAGCCGGTCAATTAATGACTTATCCCAGTGAGGAAGGAAGCAAACTTCGAAACGAGCGAAAGTAGCGGAGAGAGAAGAAAGTGTTGACCAAATAGGTACAGGATTCACCTGGATAGGAAGGTCAGAAGCACAGGAATGCTGGGGACAGTGAGGACATTACGATACACCCGTGCAGACTTTCACTATCAAACATCAACCGGTGTTTGAACTACGAAAAGCTACGCAGGTCAAGTATAAAGGATGTGCGGGCAATCCATCTATCTGCATCGTCCTTCAACGGTCTTCAGTTCCACCTCCAATAACGAAAAAGACAGCACCTTACCCCTTCTGTTATCTTCAACACCTCTTAACGATGTCTTCTGCCCGCGTTCTTAGTATGATAGCCTTCCTTGTCGCCCTATTCAGCCTCGCCTTGTCGGCGCCCTTGGCCGTTCGAGATGTCTATGCTCCTCCTGTTCTTTACCCGCACAATGGCACAGTGTGGAAAGTGGGGCAGAGACACAACGTCACTTGGTGAATACATCTCCAATGTCTAAAACGTTCTCATTAGCTGATCGAGTTTCTCCAGGGATATCTCCAGCCCACCTTCCCAGATCACCAACCCTCATGGGATGATTGTACTTGTGAAAAATAATTACCTCGATCTTGGTGAGTAGAACGGCCTCCGAATTCCTGGGCTATGCTGATCGTGAAGGTGCAGATCACCCACTTGCAAAGGGCTTTGATATTATGGACGGAAGGTGCGAAGTTGTCGTTCCCGACGTTAAACCGGGGAACTATACGGTTGTCTGTGAGTTTCAGAGTGAGCTGGCACTGTCAAACGTTTCTCTGACCCTTTCGCAAAAGTATTTGGCGACTCCGGCAACAGGAGCCAGGACTTCTATATTCAGCAATGAAGCACTCGATCTTCGCCAGCCGAATGGGCTGAAAGGAACCATACGAAGACATTAATTTGGACATGGACTTATGGACTGATAGTGTACAATAATCTCTGTAACGAGCACTCACGAAACCAAGTATTGTAGATTCTTGTAAATTCTGCAAGGCATGTGTGGAGGCAGTAAACGATCAACATGTCATTGTCACTGACATGTCATTCATTGTTTGACTCACGTGTTCTCAGGCTCCGCTTGAGAATGATAGGCGATCAGAATGTCACCCGATCCTTCTGTTCACAGAGAGGTATAAAAAGGTGCCTCCTGACAGTATGTGCTCTCCGACGCTTTTGTCTGCCTTCCACGTAGCAGTTCGTCCACCTCTGGTTCAACCGGGACTTTATTCATAATGTTCATGTTCACGACTTTATGCCTTTTCTTCCTCGTTGCGGTACGAGCAATTCCGCTTGACAAGAGGGATGTGATCAACCCTCCAATCATTAAACCTGACGCTTCAACTGTGTGGACTGTTGGACAAGCGGAAACTGTGACCTGGTGTGCATTCTGTTGGATGTTTTGATGTAAAAAACTTACTTGTTTGCATTGAAGGGATACGAGTGGTTTACCCCCCGACTCACAGATAACGAATCCCACTGGTACAGTAGTGTTGGGTTTCATCGAGGACGGAGATGATTCTCTTCATCTCATGCTTGGTGAGTTTCTTCACTTCCATGCTATCACTCGTGCCGGCAATGTGTTCTCGAACGTGTTCATAGTTTAACATTTGTTTCAACCATATCTCTCTTATCTTGGGCTAATTCTATTACCAGATGACCCATTGGCTAAAGGTTTCTCAATTCGTGACGGTCAAGTGAACATTACGGTCCCCTCTGTAACTCCCAGGTCTGACTATATCATCGTCTGTAAGTGGTGATCAGGTTTTTGGTTCCGTCAATTATGGACCTGATTAACCTTGAAATTGTTAGTAATGGGTGACTCTGGTAACGCTAGTCCCAAATTCACGATTAATGCTGGAAGAACTCTCACTGCGTCGGCATCGGCCTCTTCATCGAGTGCTATCGACAGTACTAGTCTTATAAGTACACCTATCCCCATCACGGGTTCTGCCATTACTGGCACACCCCCAAGCTCCACTAGTGTCGATTCAACTTCCCCTAGCACAGTCCCTGTCAGCTCTGCCACTCTACCTACTGCGACATCTCCAGTGACGATCTCGACAGAGGTCCCCTCTTCCATGGCCACGTCTTTACCCTCGTCCTCGGAGCTTTCATCTTCAGGAAGCTTTACCACCTCTGCATCTGCTGAATCTGTGTCTCAGACTGGCGCTAATGCTGCATGGAAGTTGAACCATAATCACGCTTGCTCCTTTGTACTAGCCGCTGTTATCGTCTTCCTTCAGTCCTAGAACCATTCTAGAGCAGACTTGACAGCGACCTTAGCAGACATTTTGGTCTGCGAACACTATTTCGTTTTGGGCTTTGATGATTCTACGAACATTTACTAGTGCTGACGCTTTGACGCTGTGTATTACTATCGATCTACCAACATCTCTTGAACTTTCTTGTACATCTTAGCCAGCTTTTCGAAAAACTGTACTAATGACATTCGTGCAAATTTTCTTTCTATTCATGGCCGAAACAACAAAACAGGATCATAAGTCTAAAAAAAAGCTACCAAAGCCCGACAATAAGTTGTACAGATCGTACAGATCGTGAATCGTAAATACAAGTAGAACATGAAAGCCACCAGAGCTATGTATATAATAGGCGTTAGAAGATAAATCAATAATAGAACATGTAAGCTCCCAGAGCAAATAAACATTAAAGTTACAACATGAGCTTTTCTTCTATGCTTCGTTTGACGACATCTATACAGGCACCATTAAGTTCGTAAAAAAGCTTGTCGTGTTCAAGGTTTCCAGCCTTTGGGCATGAAGTTCCATTTGATTTGGAGAACACCCACGGAGAGGGGTTCGAATTCTTTGAATAAACTAGGTGACATGTCTACAAACAAACATCAGGGTCAAAGCTGGATTTTACGAGTACATTCGAAGCACACATACCGAGGTCACCGTCGGTGCATGATTGGCAACTATCCAGTACAAGTGCATATTCGACACGACCATTCTTTTGATCCGTGATGTGGACCCACTATGAGAGCGCTCAAGAGTCAGAAAAAAGTTGACAGGTCGGAAGGGGAAGGACGAACCTGGTTACAGTTCCCTCCGTTGTTTGCATCGTAACGCGACTTGGCAATCGCGACAATCTTGTCACTGTCAACGCTCCATTGGCCACAGTTGCCCAAGCCAACTTCGAACCAAGTGCCCTAAAGAGCAATACGCGTCAGTTAGACGCGTCACAGTAACTGGGATGAAAGAAACGCGTACTCTTCCAAAGTGATCCACTCGTTTTTCGAGGGCAGGGGACGTGTTATTTGAGGACACGGGAGCGGCAAGGGCCATGAAGAAGGATGCCAAAAGCATGAACATAAAGAGAGCAAGTCGAGACATAACGTTGAAAGAAAGTTATGAGGGATAGCGCAAGAGGAGAGGTACACAGCAAAGCTGACTTGGAGAAAGAGGATGAGAGTGATGCACCACAAAGAAAAAGTCGAGAATAAAGCACACCTTATATACTGCGGGAAAGTACGTTATGCGGGAAGTACCCAAGCCTGAAGGTACCATAATCGCGTGTCTGACAGGCGTCCTGAAAATAGTGCGTGTTTGGTTGCAAAGCGCACTCGGAAGGCGGTCGGTATGAAAGATGAGAAAAAAAGTCCGAAATTAGGTTTTGGGGTTGCTTATGAACTCCTCCGCCTCGGCCCTTCCGTTGCCAGCCAGTATAGTAAACTCCGTACGCAGAAGGTCAAACTGTGAGCATAAAGCACTCTAGGCAGGGAAGACTAGTCCTTGCGCACTACTGGGTCGCACCGCGGCCTTGAATGTATTTCTGAACGTCCAGACAGGCTAGTATTGGCATAGGTAGAGCAGAGCAGCTTTAGGAGGCCCAAGGAAACCCCATTATTCTTCAAGCGTAATGGAGTTATGGCAGAAGGCAAGGCAATGTCGGATCGGCAATATCCGAAATGCATGTTGTCTCTCAAAAATTTCTCCTTTATTCCTCATGTTCCCTCCTTAACGACCTCAAGCCTCGTGTACATCACGGCAAAACTCATTGTTAGCTCGTTGTCCGGAAACAGTTGCCCTCGACATGAGAATGGTTGTCCTTTTCTCTGCTCTCCCAGACTAAAGACCTACTGGACTATTGCTTTGAAAGGTTTCCAAAGCATGGTGATTTTGGAGATTGGCCTTCTCTACTAGTGCGGTGTTCAGCTCGATGTAGATTGGACGGACATTAACGGGATGCATACCGTTAATACTCGCTAAGATGAACCGCTCTTGCTGCGTACCAGCTTTTCATTCTTGGCAAATTTCTCACTGACAGAAAAATTACTTGCAAAAATGACAAACAGCCCTCCACCTGCTCTGAAAACGCCCTCTACTTCTCATTCGCATCCTCAAATTCACCTCGCAGCCAGGACATAGGACCGTCTTTTCCCTTCCTTTCACGCAACGTCTACCATGCTTCCAATTCTGTACCCCTCGACTTCTCGGACCGAGCAGCACGTCTCAATGGAACCTTGTATATACGGAATAAGAAGAAAGTTTTTACTCCTATGAAGACGGGGAGATAAAGAGCAAGATTACTCGAGTCCTTCCTCATTACTCTCTGGGAAATGCTTTTACCTTTTTACATTACCCAGAAAACATGATTGTCAGGGCAATCCTTAATAATGCTATTCGTGACCCTTGTAGCTGCGGATTGATTGGACTGCCGGAAGATACTTTCGACCGATATGCTATATTCTGTTTTGTTACCATGTAGGTAGTCTACATATAGATTTTGCACCCCTATGTGTTGTCAGGATATGCTTGGTATTAGGCACTTGTGAATAAACAGTAAGCTCGAGCACAGCATTTCCGAGGTCAAAATATACCACGGCTTGTAAAGGCCGAGGGACGAAAACGTTTGACGGAAAGCACTCTCAGAAGCGATATGACATCATCGAGACAGAGGTCCGGTGTTTACTTTCATTTTGTTGTTTACAATCATCTATACCGATGGATCCCGCTGGCCAATCATACGGCCGTTCTCTTCCTGTAACATCTTTCAACGAATCTTGACGGCGAATACAGAAAGCGCTCATTCCAACGCATCTAGGACCAATTCGAAAGAATAGCTGGCAATTTCGATGTACACATCGAGCTCATCGGCGATGTGAGCCTGAGCTTTGAGTCTCCTTGTTCTACTTACAAATTTGCTATCAGGTTCGAGAATTGTACAAGGACAGGGCTACTCTCGAACGTGAATATGCTGCGAAACTACAAGTGTTAACCAAGAAGGCTTCGGAGAAGAAGGCCAAGATGGAGTCTCTGTTTGTGCTCGGAAATGATCCTACCAAAGCCTGGAGTGAATCAACCTTGAAGCAAAGGTGCTTGACGGCTTCTATCCGAATTATTTTTATCTGAATATCCCGATAGTACCTTGAACGGAGCATACGATGGTATAATCAACTCGATGGTCTCGTCGGCACAAGACCATCTCAACATTGCGGAAGTGCTGACTACACAGGTCGTTGATGTCCTTAAAGCTCTTGAGAAAAAGAACGAAGAAGTGCAGAAGAAGGTATGCTCACCTGTCTAATGAACGACTACTTGACCCTCAATTATGTCTAGGAAATACAATTCTTCCAGAAACTCATCGCCGATAGAGACCGCACATACAATGATCGGCTAAAGGTCAGCACGCTGTTATAAACTCTGATCATCTTATCTGAATGATTCTATTCAGACCAAGCAAAAGGCATGTGCAGTGGTGTTCTGGTCCCCTCTGGGTATTCATCATGATTCTCATTAGTATGACGAAGAATGCGAAGAAGTAGAGGCAAATCGTCAAAAACAGGTTCGGATCTTGGCGTCTCTGCTCCCTTCGGATGCTTTATTTTTCTACAGGGACGCGCGCATGATGACCGTCACGCAGATAGGGTGGCCAGACAAGCTGAACAGCAGCGAAACGACATGCTCAATAGCAAGAAGTAAGTTTCAGGTCCCTGTTCGTAATTTTTGTGCCTGAACACATTACAGCATGTACCTGATATCGACTGCGATAGCTAACAAGACTAAAGCTAAATTCTACAATGCTGACCTGGTCCATCTCGAAGATGTACGTGTTTCATTGCTAGGCAGCGCGTTACCTCGTTCTCACATAAAGGGACACCTTTCTAGCAACTTCGTGCGTATCTGGGGCATGTTCTCTGTTTGATTTTCATGGCAGCGTTCTCTAGAATCCCTCCAGGCCAAGCTCGTGGAACGGTTCTCAAAAATTCTTCTTCATGCGCAGGCCTTGCAGCTGAGTCACCTGGATGCGTTGAAGGGTCGGGTCACAGATGTGGAGACCACCCTCGCAAACGTTGACCCGTGTAAAGATCAAGATCTGTTCATTGAATACAATATCCGGCCTTACACTGCGCCTGGTGACTGGAAATTTGAGCCCTGTGCCACTTTCTATGATACTGTACGGTATCACTTTGTTGGCAGCGGACTTCCACTCATATCGACTTACAGGAAGATATCAGTACTGAGCCTGCGCCCAAAGTCTTCCTACAGAATAAGTTGAGAAAAAGCCGGGCCAAACTACAGGAATTGGCCCCCGTCATAGAGACTAAACGTAAGGTATCTGAACTTTGGGTGCTAGTGACCCGTCTGATTGATGGGATTTCTCTCTAGAGCGGGACCGTGATCAGCTTGTGAAGCTGATGAACGCGTATAACGAAGATGCGTCTTTGGGTAAAGTCGATGACGTTTCCGACGTGAGTACATTGTGTCGTCACTGCACACAACTCATGGCATTCAAGAATTCTTGTAATAGAATTATCTGGAAGCTGATCACCAACTCACTTTCTTCCGAACTTCTGAATGTATCCTGACCGCTGAGATCGATACGATCGTCAGCGCCATTGGTGGTGAGCTTGCTGTTACGCTGTAGTGCATCTCCGTTGAAGCTATTTTTTCCCTTCAAGATGATGTGGGTGCCCAACAGCCGCATTCTTTTAAGAGTTCCTCCTTTTCGATTCCCACCACATGTGGTTATTGTAAGGTATACAGTTTCCGTCACTAACATAGATTACGCGTTAATGGTTGGATGGAGACGTCTATTTGGGGCTTAAGCAAACAGGGCAAGTCTTGTAAAGTCTGTAATCTGTCTGTTCACTCCAAATGTGAGCTTAAGGTGGGTCATTATCTTCTATCAGGTTGCCTCACTCCACATTGCCTGTTGGTTTAGGTTCCGGCGGACTGTCAAGGTGGAAGCCATCGTCAGGCTTCTTCAGCGTCGAGGTTGCCTACCTCAAGTCGATTAACGGTTCCCGGCAAGTTTTTCACCCTTTCTTCTTACGTGTCGAAAAGGTCCTGATTATCCAAGCCAGCTTCGCCGCAGGCGGTCGATACGCCCACTGCATCGTCGTTTGTTCATTCAGTACCCGAAGAGGAGGTCTCTTACCCTGTTGCCCGTGTCATGTTCGACTTTACCTCGACATCCGAGTTCGAGCTGTCTGTCTCTGGTAACTACTCACTATCTTGTTGTTTCACTTCTATGCACTAACATTACTTTAGAGGGTGATTCGGTGAATGTCCTGGAGCCTGATGATGGATCTGGATGGGTGAAAGTAACCAACACCCGCGGTGCTGGTGGACTAGTCCCTGCGTCTTATCTAGGCTTTGACGGTGCCGAAGCTAGTACGCCTGCTAATCAACAGGGTTCTGGGCAATACGGTAAGTGTCTTCACACCACACTTTCGTTAGACAAATTTGACACATGAGACCTCAGTCAAAGCATTGTACCAGTATGAATCCCGGGGTTCTGATGAAATCGGACTGAAAGAAGGTGATCTAATTGAGCTGTCAAGTGGGCCATCAGGTGGCCAGAATTATGGAGAAGGTTGGTGGGAAGGTGAGTTCGCCGTTTATTTTTTTTCGAGCGGAAGAGTTTAAAATTCAAATGGGACCTGTAGGCTACAATTCCAAGGGTCGTAAAGGCATATTCCCCAGTAACTACGTACGTCTACTTGTCACGATCGTCCTGCTTGACCTTTCTGACTTGTTGTAGGTTGAATTGGTATGATCCTTAAATGGTATTCAATCGACATTACGGACGGTTTTCGGCTTTCTAGCCGCGTTTTGTAGTAGATACACCCGCAATATAGCCTACTTTGGACGGCAAAGACGGCTTCCGTTCTGTCCGCGCCATTGACTATCAATAACTTTGAACACTAATCAATTAGCTATGCTTAACCGGGGTATATCTTTACGAAAACCTATTTGGAAGTCGGCATTTCCGGATCTGATTTGGTTGAGCCAGAGATTTCACTGAGTGTGGTTGTGTAAGAAGGCCTGTTCATCGAAATCGCGTGTGGATTAATGAAGCCGCCGGATATAATGCTGTTCCAGTGTCTCTCGACCGAGGGGTAAAGGAAGTGAAAAACCTACCAATCTAGACACTCCTACTCATTAATCGCAGGAGAAGATCTTCAGGAATCCTTCGACTTCGCGGAGTTCAAAACGACGACGGAGAGGTTGTCATTGGATATATGTACTCAAATCAACGCGGTCAATTTTAGTCTATTCTTTTTTTTGAATGCAACTGTTTCAAAACATTGCACATTCACTCTATCTCCTTATTCAGCGTTACTCAAATCAGAGACCTTCAAGCTCGAACGAAAAGTCGAGTCTGGAACATTCATAGATCTAAACTATTCGTCATTAATCGCAGCAATAAGCTGTCAAGCAGAACTTATTGAGTTTGCCACCCCAAGGCTTATAATACTGATTCCATCCGTTTCAGCATCGGAAATATCAGGACATCCGTCGAAATACTGATGACACCACGACAGACTCACGTTGCTAATTCCAGGGTTGAAGAGGGTAAAGCTTTCATGTCCTTCGATTCGAACGTCCAACATTCTAGAAATGGCCATGAGGTTGGAGTTGAGGTCCATCTGGGACCGATGGGAACATCAGTGTTAGTCCGTGAGCGAGAGTAAGACTAATTGAAACCGTGAGGCATGTCCTGTTATGTACGACACAAGTTGTCTGTGAACAGAGTAGACCGATATATTCACCGAAGGATTCTTGGATCCGCATGATCGTGGCGCCAGTATCAAAGGGCCTGAAAGAGACGGTATAAGAGCTTCTTTGCACGGTGCTCTCTAAACCAGGCCAACCCTCCAACTCCCCATTCTTGTCGACAGGGCCACACCAAGCCTTTGATTCTGGGTTTTTTATCTTCTTCACGGACGACACGCTTCAGCCAGGAGAACTTATGGGAGACGGCTCTGTTCAGCAGCAAAGAGGCTAAGCCTTCTGAGCAGTGGATGTGTGGCACCTTGGCAGTGGACTATCGTGATCTTGGTCTAGGCATCATCTTCAAAGTCCCTTTCGCTCGAATGAGGTTAATACACCCTTAGGGCCTTGCCTAACGGTGAGAATCGCACTCCTGCGATGGATGACTGCGAAGATGATCCCGAAACAAATCACTGGTATACCCTGTTGAGATCTGTAACCATCTCTCGTTTCGTATTCACGGTTCGGTAGCTGTAGTATGGCAGGGCAGCTCACTGACCTGAAGCATCCGTCCTTCAGCTACAGTACAAGCGACACCCTTACCATGCCACTACGGCTGTATCCCTCGTAGTTCCCGACCCCGGAAAATTTTTCGTCGATGACATCAGACAAGCCGGCTAATGCCAATTTACCGAATTTAAGTGCTCGCTCAACATTGGGAAATATAATGATAAAGGGATATAACAAAATACACACACTGAAGAAACCCAGAGCTAATACTTATACAAGGACGAAAACTATCGGTTTCCGACAAGAGATGTTCTAAGATAGGGCGGTCCATTTGCACCCATAGGTCCATATGCCGTAGCCGATATCTGCGAGGGTATTCCTGGTGTCAATGGTATACCCATTGTTACAGACTGACTTTGAGGCGCTGGAGTCTGACTGCGAAATTCCCGGGCCGCGCTTCTATCTTCCCGCTCCGCTACTGTGAACCCAGTCCTTCCGGCGTCAGCGAGGCCAGTCATGTTACTAAACGTTTGACCGAATCCATAAAGCTTTAGGTTAAGGTCATCGTGTTCAAAGCCGTCCGGAAAATAGATCTCGCACATCTTGAAAAATGCTGAGGAGGTGAGAAGGGAGTCGGAGCCAGCTTGGTGTGAGTTTCCTATTCGTTGCACCTATAGCGAATAACAATGGTGAACTTGGGCGAAGGAAGGAGGAAGAGTGCGACATACCCCAAGGTCATCTGCTATGTCTTGTAAACCACCTTTGAATATATTGCGCGAGCGCATCATGAATTTTATATCGTATATTGTCGGGAACCATATCCGCAACAAGTCAAAGAATGCGTCCTCCGACACAGGCAACGATTCGGCAGTCAATAATTTGACGAAGTATCCGAAATCATAACCACTATAACAAAAGTCAGACAAAAGGATGGATAAAACAGAGCAGGCTACGCACCTGTGAAACGAGATCCATTTTGTGTCCTTTGTCAACACCATTCCCGACGTTATCATCAATTCTGCGAAATCATTTGGGGATATTCCGTACTCGTTATGTCGCTGGAAATCAATCCCTGATTTCTGTAGTAGCTCTATTGACTCTGGGGCGTACATGTCATCACTGTATTGCAAGACATTCAGCAAGCATTTGGCAAGGAATAACGCGACAAACTGACTCGACGCTGAAGCTGAAATTGAACTGCCAAGTCGCCCCGTCCGGGGAATAGTTACCGTCCTCGTCTGAGAGTGTGATTCCGACTTGAATGATTTTGAGAAGGTCGACATTGCAGCGCATTGTCTGATAGTGATAATCGGAAGATGTTTTGAAGTTGCCTATCGGTCTGGCAACTACGCCTGGAAATTCTGTATCCTTTGGAGTGGTTAATGAGCAGAATGCTGAGCAAGCTAGCGCCCATGCGTACCATAGCAATGTAGGGATGTGTCTCAATGACATCTCGGAGAATGCGCATCTCTTCTTGAAGGTTTGGAGCCCATACTTCACGAATCCGGGGCTGGCTACCCGTAGCCTGCATTTCACGCGACTGGATGAAAGAGACGACAAGCGTTGGCTATTGCTTATGTAATCGAGCAAGGCCTTCAGCGCTCCAGCAAAAGTTGTAGAGATTCTGCTAAACAGTTGCTACATACAACTAGAACTAGAAATGTGCATCACATTTATTTATCTTATGGCAGTCAATGTGCAATAATCTCATTGGCCATTCCTGTGGCTTCTACATTCATCAGTGGAGAATTGAGGGAGCGTGGGTGCTGTGAAAGGGCCGGCATTCAACAATTTTAATATGTTACAGTTCTATTTCCGTTTGTTCGCGTCCGCCTGCTGCGTGTCAACTGGTCCCAACTCTAGCAGTGCAATTTTGACTCTTTCTTTGCTTTTAGGATGGGACGTGTAACGCTCAGCTTCGCGTGGAAGAAAGAAGCCGATCGGCTTCGCAAACTAAAGTCGTTGGCATGGCTGACTTTTAGCTCAATTCCGTTCTACCCTTGACTTTCTTCATGGTATCTGGATCAAATACCCAACAAACATCGAGCTCTCTCCAATCTGTAAAAGATCTCATGAACGGCTGGCAAGACACGAACAATTCCTTTCCCAGCCCCGTTCCTTTCGGATATGCGCCAGGCCTTCTTGCCACTTCTGAAATGCATCGGGTTGTCCGTCAAGATACTCTCAATCGTCCTCAAGGAAAGGAGCAAGGCAGAAAGCTCAGTTGCCGTGAGTGTAGGCGGTAAGTGTACATCCGTCTGCTTTTTTTCCCCGGGATGACCGTCTGCAGGTTGAAGTTAAAAGTATGTAGCCTTTTGTGATGCCAGCGTTCTAATCACCCACGCCATGCGTGCTAGTGTGATCGCACCTTTCCCTGTTCTGTATGTTTCTCGTTTTTTTGTTGTTATTTTATCTTTTGAATAACTTTGGGCTCAGTCTTGCCGAAAACGAGGTTGCTCAGAAATCTGTCCCGATGGTGTACTCAGAAGCGGCAGAGGCAGTCGGTGTGTGTGCTTCCACTTTCGTTCTCTGTCTTGGTGTCCTCAAGTCCTTGCAGCTTCATACTTCAAAACACAGAAACGCTCCATTTGAGAATACTGCAACTAAGCGAACGCGTCCGACAATTAGAAGACGGATTGCATGCTTTCGATCCCTCAAATCATCTTTTGTCACCTGAACTTTTGCAAATCAAAATGTCGCAACATCAGTCCTTGTCGGCATCACCATCAGCGTCAAAGGACGATAGTTTAAGGGAATCTGTCGATGCTCTTTCTCTCTGTGTGACGTCTGGCCCGGAGGTATGTTATACTCTCCTTCCTATAGTGCTTTTTCTCAAATTTATTGTAGGCTCAGGTTAGTGCCAATTCCTTGACAGTCTTTGAGTATTCAACCCGCATCCAACAGGTCGATGGTCTAAAGGAAGATAAAGGCCCGCCAGATGTTCCGCCAGATGTCTTGCAGCTGTCTGCGACCTTTCCTTTCCCTTGGTCTGTGGACTTACGGATTCGCTCCATGATAAGGGGTTCCTTACCAGCAAGAGATGATGCCGCCAGAATCTGTAAGGAAGCTCGTGACAATTGTCTTTGGCAGTGCGTGTTCTTTAAACTTTCGGTCGAGATCAATACTGATTTTTTTTGGAACAGATACACTCTAGATCCCTCTCACACTTTCTACGACAACTTGTTACATCATTGTTACACTTCGTCCATCGAATCCCTCAGTCCTCGTCGCCTTGCTCTGCTTTTAATGGTCCTCAGCATCGGAAGCCTTGTGGACCTCAACAGGCCACTCGGAAACGAGTACGGCGAGTGCTATCATCATCTTGCCCGCGCTTCCGTCTGTGAAATACCTCTGATGGAAGAGCCCGACTTTGATACACTTCATGCACTGTTTTTCATGATCTATTACCATCTTACTTTTTCTGATAACAATAAGGCCGTGGGTTATGCCTGGAATCTCATGGGTTTTGTGGCCAAATTAGCTCAAGGGGTATGTTCTCTTGTCAGTCAATGTGCAACATCTGCTAAGCCGACTTCGCAGCTTGGACTGCGTGTGTAGAGTTTCTCTGTACATTCTTGCTGTATCAAACTGTTCTACAGATCGAGAAGGCAGTAGGCTCAAGCTCATTCCAGAAGAGCACGAGAAAAGAAGGTACATCTTTTGGGCCTTGCTGAATTTAGACTGTCGAATGGTAAGTCATGCTCTCCTGTCTCGGATCCGCATTTCCTCAACAACCTACAGTCTTTATCTTTGGGTCGCCCTCCATCAATATGCCTTGCTCACATCGATATCAAACCCCCTACATTCCAAACGCAGGGCAGTTATGTTCCCAAAGAAGAAATATTATGTACATTTACTCTGTTCTGGCTCTACTAATGTCTTATGTGTTCATGATTGTAGATCACGAGTGGAAAAATTCCTTCTTCATTCAGTGCCTCTCTCAAATTCTAGAGGCCATTATCGCTCCAGAAACCCCTGATTACAACGTCTTTATAACGCTTGATACTCGAGTTCGCGATTTTCCTGTGCCCCAGCTTCTAGAGAAGGAAGATCTCAATGATGTCAGTTCTCGGTTCTGGGCCATGCAACGAGCGTTGATATCTACCGGACGCCATATAGGCATGTTTTCCTTCTTATCCATGAATTCAGCTGACTTCCGTCACTCTACAGCTCTTCTCCAGCTCCATCGCAAACATTTCATGGAGGCGATGAACAGCAGCTCTTTCGACCTTTCACATCAGTTTGCTCCATCCGTGCTTGCTACATATCTGAGCTGCTCCTCTATAATCTCGGCAGTAGAAATGTTATTTGAACGAGAGGAGCAGTTAAGCGGACGATACCTTTCTTTTTGGTTCAACGTGTTCTCAGCAAGCGTAAGCTTATACTTACCCTCCTACTTGCCTGTCTGATCTTGCTCAATGTAGGTTACTCTTTCGCTCCTGGTGTCTCGAGCGCCTTCGTGTGTGCTAGGATCATACGTGATCGCAGACCTTGAAAGGATACGTCTACTCTTTGTGAGGGCTGCCCGAATCCTGCCCTTCAGCGCAAAAACACTGGTCAGTTTCAGCTCGCTACCGTATCCACAGCCTAACGAGTTCTCTAGCCTGTCATACAAAAAATGACCGAGAAAGCTCGTCGCATATTCGCAGAAAAATGCCCCCAGCCCCATCTTGATTCGCTACCCTCATTTCAAACCCATCCATCTCTTCCGACCTCGTTTCTGTCCACTCACAAGGTTCTACGTCAATATCTCGCACAACTCCAACATTCACCGATTGCTTCGACTGTCCCCAGTGTCCCACCTCCAACCTTTTCTGCGCAACATACCTCCAACTCATATCTGCCTGATATATACCATTTCAACACCGCGGGCATAGGCATAGAAGAGAGGTATCATTTCGCGACTGCACCACCGACGCCTTTTATGCCGTTCTCACCAAGAGTAGATCCCGAGATGGTTTTTCATTTCGATCATGGTGCTCTTGCCACCGACTTGGAAGAAACTTCATACATGGCTTGGTTCTGAGTTGCACCATTTTCTTGTTTCTTGGTATTTTCTTGATGTACTGGTTCTCCGGGCATATGTTAGTAGTTGGACCAGAGTTTCAGGCTCCATGATGCAGGGTATATCTGTTGTAATTAGACAAGTCTATAGTATTAGTTCCATAATCCCAGATTGCTCTGATTTTTCTCGCGTCTGCAGTCGTGTTGGCAACTTGGGTACTGACATCCCTCGCAGTGTTACAACAAAGATCTACGTCAGTATGTGAAGTATTGACAAGTCTTACTATACGTGTATAAGTATTCAATGCTGCCAACGGTTCATGTACATTTAGTAGAATTCATCAAGTACGTCGTCATAAAAGATTTAGATCCCAACATCCCTTGAAATGAAGGCACCCATACACTGCTGTTGTTTAAAACACCGGGAAAATCGCCGTATCATTCAAGTCCGTTAATAAAAGTACTGTTGGTACACAATAAAATAAGTTAACAACAATAAACGTCTCAGAATCAATTACGCCTCATTAAAACCACGCCATCCAGGTCTGCTCTGAATTGGGATGTAGAGCACCGAGTTCGAAATTGATATTGTCTGAATGGCCAAGATTTCGAGTTGCCGATGTCGGAGATGGAGCAGTAAATCCGAGAGGATTATGTGTTCCTGGATAGAGAGAGGGCAGCACTGGAGTGTTTGTTTCAACAGGAGGTGGAGGAGCCCATGAATGAGATGGCGGGCACGCAGCTACTTGTTGGGCCTGGGCAGAACATTGACAAGGTTTACGCATTGGCAGCATCACCTTGGCTCGTTCGTGTGCCTCGCTGATGCAGCGACGCAGGTCGGAATGGGTCAGCATGAAGGGGTCCGAGGGAATCGGTGAACTGGGGGGAGGTACATAAGGTGGGGTTCCTAGACCAGAGAAATCGGCATCTGCGATATCGTCTGTATGACGAAAGACCATTGTGGGGACTTCCTGTCCGGAATACCAACTTCGGAATATGTGGTTTGCCTTTGCTATCATTGCTTCCAACATTGGCTAGTGTCCCGGTGAGTATAGGAAGGCTGAAGTAGGGAATGAGCTCACAATCATCTGCTTCGCTCTGGGGCAAGCATCGGCGGCCGCATTGAAAAGAATGCGTGCGCGCTCCAATTCTTGTAAGATTGCGGGTGTCCTGACGCAAAACTTGAATAACTTTATCTAAAACTGATGCTAACGACTTACACGCAAGTGAATGGGGCCCTGCTCGCAAGTAGGCAAAGAGCGATCTGAGAATAGATATTAGGACAGCCAAGGCAGTTGATATGGATAAAACGGACCGCCGCAGAGAAAGCATTTGACCAGTAACCCAATATTCGACACGTTAACTTGGGCTCACGGTGATACAAATCTTGGACGGTGGCAATCATGCGAGCAGCACTGAGAAAGATAGCTACCACTGAGGGAGCATGCCGGTGTCGACGGTTGAAGGGTTCTTCGGGGTGACTCAGCGCCCGTATAAAGTATGACCGATGCAGTTGTAATAGCACTGCAATTACTGCGTAAGAGAATCTAATGCATTTCACATCATTGTTTTCTTACCTGTCTCGAGGGCGATGGTTAATGATGCTTTTTGCAACAGCATTGTCTTTGAAGGTGGGTTACGGTTTTGTAAGGGAGTTGGTATATGGAAATCTCGGATCCTTCTGTCCAAGTCAATGACGGTTCGGTACTCCAGGCCGGGTTGAGATATGGCATCAAGAACAGGGGCGAGACAGTCCACATAGCAGGAGTGTTTCCATTCTTGATCTAAAAATGCAATGAGATTTGTCCCGAGATAACAATTCAAACTCACAATAATGGGGACTTTCTCCGTGGTCGTGATACGTCACGCTATAGGTAGGCCTCTTAACATCCATGTATTTCGAACACAATGATGGTGGGCGTCCCAATGATAACGAAAGACGAGCATCCAAGTACAGTAACTCCCAGTAGACGCTTCGATGAGAAAGTTAATCCCATAAGAAAGCTTGGCAGACAGTTACACACCTTCTCCGCCTTTCAACTTCTTCGGGTATGACCTTGGATTTGATTCCATTCCGATCTAGCACCAATCAGCTTTAAGGAGATGTACGTTATCGAGAAAACATACGCAGGCCAATCTATGAAAGTTCCAGTGAGATGGTTGCCAAGGATGAGAAGATGGTCACATACACTCTGAGCCAACTTGGCCGTCAGGCCCATAAGCGCCCAAGCATGTCCGTTGCCTTTCTTGTTATCAGAGAAAACTAGTAAAAACCAAATCTCGTAGAAGAGTGCGAGTATGGTCTCCACAGTAGTATCTTCGAGTACTGAGACTTCAGAGAGCGCTGCTCGTCCTAGAACATGGTATTGTTCGGCCTCGGGGGATTCGGGACCGCGCTTGTCAAGATCAACCAGACATCCAACCGCGAGGATCATAAATAACAGAGCCAGTCGACGGGTGCTCAAATCCTGAGTAGGACTTTCATAGCAGTGATGGGCCAGATTAGAGAAAAAGACTTCTTCGTTGTGGGGGTTGTATTGCCACAACGCATTTTCTTGCACTTGAGCCCACAAATGATTGGCCTCCGATTGGGGAGGAAGTTTGTTCTGAAGATACTCTCTTAATCTGAGATTCGACTCTGGTGAACTGCGAGCATCGGCGATCGGAAATGCATAAGCCAAGCGCTGGACTTCGGCTTCGACCTCGGCTGGTTCGTGCTTGACCTGCTAGAAATGGTAAGCTACAGGTATGACTCGATGTACAGCACTGACCATTATCTTATCACTTGGGGAAGCATGTCCATTTTGATGATCGGTCGGAGGTGTGTGTTCATGGTTTCTGCCACTGGAAGTGCTACTTGGTGTCTCGGCTTTGGGTTGGGTCATTTTGTAAAGTTCCATAGTACTCTTGACATTGAGCATTTCGGGTTGCAAAAGTGGATGTGAGCCGCTTGATGTTCGCTCCAGTGCTTCCTCTAGTCGCCTAATATGACTGCTCATGTCATTAATTTTTTCATGTAGTTGCTCCGTGTTGGCGAGGATGAACCTAGCGTAATGTAAGTCTAGAGAACGACGTCAAAGGCATGGTACTCACCTCGTTCCTTTGCCGGATACTAGCACCCCTGAGAAGGAGGTTAGACATGCAAGAGTAAGGATGGGATCGGTGCCGCACCCTCAGGACATATGTCAGACACGCCTCTCTTCTTACACGACCCACTAAAAGCCAACGAGGTATCAGTCGGTCGTTCGGAGCCGATGGCGGAGGGGCACTTACCAAGGAAATGTTCTGTAAGGTCAGAACCATATCGGACGTTCAAAAGATGATCATGTTCAACAAGGGTGGTTAACGGACCTGTCACACTAGCAACGACGTTGAGAACAGTGAGAAGAAAAGATTGTGGCCACAGACCTTGAGCTTTAATCTAAACAGTCGAAGATAATTTTATTCAACGTTTGCAACAGGTCTACTCCAACAGGGACATGTCGCGTACCTCCTACACTCTGCACATGACAGAGGATTCTGTACCCAGCGTAAAGCAAAGCGACGTAAGTAATGCAGCCTGAGAGCAGAGTACAAAAAGGACAATTCACCTTCTTTCCAGACTTTTTCGATGCCAAATTCTCCTCTGAAATGAAAATATGGTCTACCTGCGACGGGGCGGCATATGGTGCTTGAGGGCTTCGAGCCTGCTCCGAGATTGTAGAGCCTTTCCTGGCCCGCTTCAGAGGTCTCTCATCAACAATACGGTCAGTATCTGCCGCGGAAGGGGACATGGCGGTTCGGGTACTAGTGTGCGTACGATTCGGAAGAGGCTGAAGGAGGCAGGTTGCGTGCGAGTGACAACCTTTCCCAGCTTTAGTGTCAAGGAACCGCAAATAGAGTGTCCCTCAATAGGTGGACGGGGATATAAAGAGAGATTGCTTACCAAAGGCTTTGTGTCAAATGGAAAAATCAACCCTCGGACGCTCGGATAACAAAACCATCAATCATATATTCCGCCGATGAAATCCTGGCTGTGCCGTACTACCACAGAGGAAACCGTTTTCTGCTACATAAGGCTTGAGGGTCCTGAGATTCATCCCCAGTGGGTTCCATTTCACTTTTTCTGGGTCATTTCTTGTCAAAGAAGTTTGCAATAATTACCAGACAATAAAAACGGAGCACTGGAGAAGTTCGAAGCCGGCGGCAATGGCCAGATTTCGTATCCGTTTTCTGATGAGGACACATGGATGTGGGAAGGGAATAATTCGCCTTACCAGACCTTGAATAGCTTTCAGACTACGGTACCGCTCGCTTCATGAATCATATTACCAAGTGAACCTCTAGCATAATCCCTCAAAGCCCTCCTCGACCTCAGATTCTGCCTCACTCTCAAAAGTCGTATGTATAAGCCACCGTATAGGGATACTTGACATTATCCTTATGGGTCTAGTAAACGGCCGTAACCGAGCTCTGATCATTCTTTTGACGACTAGCCAATGAATCAGTGATGCAGATCGTCCCACATGCGAAAAACACGGAGTTTCCTCGTGTTTACGCTCTTCTGCTCAACGTCAGGACTTCCCTGCTGGGAATAGAAGGGAGCGACTATGATGGATCACAGTGACTGAGCTCAACGTGAGTGGTCTGTCATCCGGGGCGGTCGGGAAATCATTGGACGCAATTGAGGCATCTTGAATTTCCGTACAAAAGCGGCTAGCTCGGTTGAGAAACTGTCTCCTTAAAGCGGAGCCCGCTGAGCTCGGGCGATCCATATTTGGCTGCTATTCAGTAGACGTCAGACTCTCCAACAATACAGACTGCTTGCACGCGCCAGCATAAAAATTTTGCGTCGAGAACGGGTCTGGGATGTCTTACAATTTTACCATCTGGTTTCACAAAAGGTCTACAAATGGTAGTTGCTAAGACTTCTGTGTATAATTAGAAGTACAGAGATAACCACTTTACTGCCTTCCCGCTGTCAGGCACTTTTGAACGATATGACGAGATACTACAGTGGGTCATTGGGATCCAGGTCCTCTTTAAATCCTTCATAATTTGGTACCTGATTCGGTTTTCTTAGCTTCAGCAGCAGCAGCCTTTTCCATCATGACTCGAGTTTCTGTGGCCGCCTCGGCAAGGTAATGCTTGAGCTCTGCTGTATTGCGTTTGAGACTTGTGATTGTCCATCTAATGTACTCGTCTCCGATAGAGTAAGAAAGACCGTAACCATCCGGCACGACTAAAGCAATGGAAGCCGGCAGTCAGAACGGGACAAAATGAAAGATAATCACAAGGGAATAACTGACCTTCACCGTAGCCCCATCCATCAAAATATGCAGAGCTCAATTGGCTGGTTGACAATTCCCAATGACTGGTTTGAGCATAGGACGGATCCTTGTATAAGCGCGGCAACTCTTCATCCTCTTTCATTATCTTCTTCAGACCAAAAAGATGTCTGTCAACGCCCTGACCATCAGCAGCCCACGCCGAATATTGCATATGTCTGTTGACTGCTGCCCGGAACAAGGAAGCACGACGGGCGTCCTGAACGGAGAAATTGGCTCTCGAAACAAGTCACAGAATGAAAACTACTCACTGTTTCCTTGGGATCGAGCATTGCTTCTGCCCATGCCTTGCTTTCGTTGCTGGCACTTCGAATGACTTCTGTCCTACCGAGTTGATATTTGCGCGTTTGGGCACTTTCATACGTCACACCAGGACGGCCAAACATCTTGTGGAAAGCGAGCTGTTTCACGAGCTGCGCCCAGGCGTCAGGAGATGTCTTGAACCTTTTGATCTGATTCTTGCCGTATCCTTCGTAATGGAGTACCTGGAGGGACGCATTCAGTAGGTGAATGATCAGCTCCGACAAGTGAAAGAAGGTGACTGACATGCAAGTCATGTTTGTCGACAAGCGTGTTAAAGTGAGACTCGGATTCCTTGACAAGCTTCTCGACTTGGTCGTTTATCTCAAAATTGAGTTCAACTGGAGCGGGGAGGTTGACTGCCGTGTCATTCGATCGAGCAGGGCCCAAGTTGACCTTGTTCAGAGCGAGAGAGGCAAGCACAAATTCATTCATACGGAGAGTTGGGGTTCCGTCCATACATGAATGCTCTCCCAAAAATCCCGAGCGACCATTGTCGAAAACAATCACTGGAAGAGTAAATATAGATCAGGTCGGTGCCACTTCGGATTCGATTCACAGAATTGAGTAGCGCCTACGCACGTTGATGCTTGTCATAGAATCGGTTCTTTCCGTCTCCCACCCAGCATGCCCATGAGATGTCTTCCCTTGTTACGGGTTTTGTGTCATCCAGACACACGACTATCATTGCACTCTCAATCACCTCTAGATTTTTTGCGTTTACCCCACTAGGAGACGCAGCAATTAGCGCGCTCCGTGAATCTGTCCAGATATCACGATTATCGGAAGTAAGGGCGCCAATGGGGACAGGTGAGGGTGCAGAGCCGGCTTGATTGATGATTCGTTCAATTTGACTGGACGTAGTCTTTAGCTCAAGCTAAAAAGTAGGGGGCATGGGACATACACTTCGAGCTCGGCGGCCGACAACTCATGACCAGAAGCATTGATTAGAGGCACGGCAAAAAACTTGTTTTTGCGAATAAAAACGACGTGATTATGTGTAGATGGATCAAATTTACGGGCAGTGTCGGAAGGCTTCGTCGGGTACCGGGAGGAATGGAAACTAGTTCCGGTGCGTCAACATGAAGATGTGCAGGAACGAAGGCAACTCACAGCCATTTGTAGGACGCCATGCAGAGCGGAGCGCCTTTGACTTTTTCGGGTTCCAACTGTTGACTACGCACCAATCAAACCCAGGATTCCAAAGTACAGGGTTGCAGAGACCTACCTCTCCGTCATTTCCCTGAAAGCTAGCATACTTTTGATCAAACTCGCAGCTCGCTGAGCTGGGTTTCTTCTAGTTCTATCATCTAAATGGACATAAAAGTAGCTGACGAACACGACCACGGGATCCCTGTAGCCCATGTACGCGACGTCATTCCACCAGTCTGCCAGCCAGTTCAAGGTGCTGGGATCCGCGGCTCTTGCCTCGAGTCGTTTCTGGAGTTCAGCGGCCTGGGGAGATGCGACGAATTCGTTTACGGCTGACTCTGTCTCTGCATAGGCGGCATCAGAAACATGAGGCCTGACTGTCTCTAGATATTTCTTGGCAGTAGAGGAGAGGGATGGGACTGGAAGACGGGGTAGGGAGGCTTGGAAGCGAAGCATAGGGCCGGCCTTTGGGTCTATTGAGTAGCCAGGTGGCACAGTTTCTGAACGAGAGGGGGCAGAGGATTTGAAGCCAGCAGTGCGTTTTGAGGACATGAGGGTAGCGGAGTAGTTTCCCTATGATATAGAGGTTAGAGTATAGCCGGAAGAAAAGATGATAATTATAAAGATAGCTCACGAAAGACGTGGAACGCGAAATGGCTGGATTCAACCTGGACCTCAACATGAGAGTGAAAGTAAGAAAGGAACGAGATGGTCTGTTGTCTACCAGACCGGTGTAGTGCGTATAAAAGCAGAATAGTGCAGAGTGGACATAGACCTTTTCGGCAGCGGTTCCCCGACCTCCGGCAATTTGCGGCGAAAATCACAAGACACTGCCCGACGCGACGCGTCATCTAGCTCTTTAAAAAGTACTATTCTTTACAACGTTCATTAATGGCACCAGTTCAACTATACGTATACGACCTCAGCAATGGCCTTGCAAGGCAACTCTCTCTGGCCTGGACAGGCAGGCAGATTGATGGCATATGGTGAATTCCTTAAAACCGCGCTGATTTTCGCTAACCTTTGTCTAGGCATACATCCATCGTCGTCTTCGGAAAGGAAGTGTTCTACGGCCAGGGAATCAACATAACTGCTCCTGGGAAGAGTCATGTGCGTCTCTGCGGATTTACGCAAGTGTACCTTGCTCATTTCTGCTTAGCATGGCCAACCTCTTCAAATCATAGACTTGGGAGAGACATCTATAGACGAAGATACCTTTAACGAGTATTTAGAAGACGTGAAACTCCAATATACTGCAGAAAATGTACGTTCCGATTTGCTTTCACCAAGTACTGCGCTAACCTCATCGGCTCAATCAGTATCATCTCTTGGGTCTGATTACCTCTTTCGAGCTTCTTCACAATACTCAAGCCTTTCTTGTAGAATTTAATTGCAATTCCTTCACTAATGACTGCGCTGGTTTCCTCACGGGAGGCTCAATCCCTGATTACATCAAAGGTGCGACTCCTTTCCATTCCACTCTGGACAACTCATGACCCGGGCGCGCCGTTAAGATCTACCTTCGGATTTTCTTTCTACGCCCTTTGGAGCCGCTCTACGACCGACAATAGATGCAATGTATAGACAACCAACCCCTGGTGCCACGCCACAATCGCAGACTCCGCCCAATCCGGCTTTGGCTGCATCTCTACTGCAAGCAGTTGCTTCACGGGCCCAACAAGGCAACTCGTCTTCGTCAGCACCTCAGACGAATGGTCAAACACCCCTTTCAGCTACAGAATCTCTGACTGGCTCGTTACATCCTTGCACAAACTCGGCATCATTCCAATCTTTACTACGTACACACAAAGCAGTTGTCGCCTGCTTTTCCAATGTTATTACATGTCCGCCGTGCCGTGTAATTGCGCCCATCTATGAACAACTCGCGCATGAGAAAGGTGTCAAGACTGCTGGAGGACGGGGTGCTGCTTTTACAAAGATAGACCTTTCTACCAGTTCCGGTCAGGCTTTAGGTACAGAGTGGAGTGTTAGAGTTATGCCAACGTTTATGTTTTTCCTCGATGGCAAGAAGGTGCGTAGAGTTGCTTGTTGCCTGTCAATTTTTCTCATTCTCTACAGGTATCAGAAATGAAAGGTGCTGATGCCAATGAACTTCGTACACAAATCGATCTGCTTATTTACCAAGCTTATCCTCGTACGTTGCACTTTATCTCTCACAAAACAGATACTCAAGTCATCCCTAGCACACCCTCATACATCGCTATCGTTGCCTGCAATGCAAGCCCTGTCCTTGAGCCCGATTCTCTTTTCTCAAGTTCCTGCTCTCGACACCGTCTCCAATAAACTATCTTCATTCATCGATTCTGCTACTTGGCCTTCAGCTGCCTCGCAGACTCGATCCGACGTCAAACGAGTCCTCTCCTCCTCCGTTGTACCATATCTTAAATCCCGCTTTGCGCCGACACAAGGAGCTTCTGCAAACACAGCTCTACTAGCATCTTGGGCACAAGTAACCTCTACCCTCGCCTCTGCTCTTCCTTTGGAATCTCTCTTCCCTGTTGTAGACATGTGGCGCCTAGCCATGTTGGACCCAGCAGTTGGAACGTGGTGTTCCACCGTCCTGTCCAGCCCTAACAATCCTGTCTCTCTTTTGTTATCCAAAGCAACGTCTACAGCACCCCGACCGTATATCCTAACTCTCCTTCGTCTCCTGTGCAACGTCTTTTCCAGTCCAGTCCTTTCTTCTCGTTTTCTAGTTGATCCAACCATCAAATCGAATTTGACGAACATCCTGGTAAAAACTCTTTTACACCAAGATGCAGCAGTCAGGACCGCAGCTGCGAGTTTAATGTTTAACGTTTCTGCATATCTGCAAAAATTGCGAGTGGATGAGGTTAGGAATAATGGAAACGTGGATAAGCAGGGCTTTGAAGACGAGGATTGGCAAGTAGAAATGGTTAGTGCGATCGTAGAAGCTTTGGAGAGGGAAAAGGCGAATGAAGATGTTGTTCATCGGCTGGCGGCGTCGCTTGGTTGTTTGTTACGAGTTTCGCCGTTTTATGAGAATGAAGCAGAGTTGCTCGAGTTGCTTGGGGCGAAGGAGATTTTAAAGAAAAAGCTACAGGCTGGGGGGTGTGGAGAGAAGGGCGTGGTGAAGAAGGATGTGAGAAAGCTGGTCGAGGAGGTTGCGAACAAGTTGTGTCCATGATAAGTACACGCATACGCGTTCAGGGACTTTTGGATTATAGAATATCTCTGTAGATTAGTCGTTTTCAGAACACGCGTCCTGTTTGTACGTCATCCGAGTATACAAGCTTTTGAGTTCATCATGTAGAGTGCTTCTCATCTTTGCCGACTGCAGTCGTTATCATCTTCATCTATACCACGGTCTTTCTTACAAGCTCGGGTGTTCTCGCTACGATGGAGTTTTTGGATACCTTCCTTGACCTTCTGATTGTGATGGTGAGTGATCTTTTACTCCTAGCTCGTTCTACAAATACCTGATTGTCTTTTAGACTTTGTTTATCTACGCAAACCAATTCCTGGGGTCTTTGATCTATCATATACCGAGACCGAACCCACGACCGTCCCGGCCGAAATCCAAGGAAGAAAAACCACTTAAACCTCGCACTCCCAAAGCCCCACGTCGTCCGCGACCTATTCATCCATTTGAGATCACAAATCTCCCCATCGAACTCGCCCTCAAAATCCTTGTTCTAGCCGCTACCCAATCCCAATCAACCTACCGTGCCCTCCTTCTCACTCGCCGTTCTATCAACAATCTCATCCGTCTCGAGGTTCTTCCCTATCTGGCAATCACCTTGTTCACCCAAGAACAAGTATCCTCGTTCCGGTACCTCGTAACTAAAGACTCTGAAGTAGCTTCTAGAGTCCGTTTCCTATGGATGATCTACAGTCCTCCCGGTCGCAATACCGGTCGTCTTGGAAAACCCTGGACAGGTATCCTCGAAAACTGTCATGAAATCGTCTCATTGGCTTGTTTACCAGAGATGCTATCCTCTGTTGACGTTGTGACGCGTAATAAAAAACTTGTAGACCTCACGGTTTTGGAAGAACTTCCTGTTTTCGGGAATCAAGCTCTGTATAATCAACTCGAAAATCTACACATTATTGAGGGCGGAGGGGGAATTTGGTTCCATAGAATGACGCATTACACTATTCCTTCCTTCCCTCGGCTTCGTTCTGTTTCGATCTCTCTGGGCCAACGATCCTGGATTCCAGTTGATCATCTTTCCGACTGGGGGAATGCGCGAAAACTTGAGAGACTCGCGTTCATTACGAGGGCGCATGCAAAGGATAATGTTCCGGGACTTGCTGCTAATGTAGAAGCGTGCAAGAGTGGGAGGTATGATGTTTCGCTTTTGTATGCACCTAGGAGGTGGACAGAGAGGAAGATGTGGGAAGCTAGGGCATTTGATAGAAATCAGGTGTGGAAGTTGAGAAAGGCGGACGATGTATTCGGTATTCGCGATGGCTGAGCGTTGGGCTGACAAAGAGTAAGGTTTCTATCCTTTTTCTTGTTATCACTTCATTTATCGTTATTCGCAGGTTCTTGTATTCCTCTTGTATAATACCTGCACTGCTAGCATTTCTTGCAATCGTCCAAGTATCTGATCCATGTACATCAATTTATTCAACGTTGCGTTATAATTACTACCCTTGATTTAAGCCAAAAGGTAAAGGCCGGGTATTACAGAGAACTTGCGGTGCGCGTCGGCGACGCGTTCCGGAGGTCCATTTTTGGATATCCGAAAAGAAGACGTCATCGACTTCAACGCATACCCCGATTTGGACAGAACGCATATGCGCTCGGGCCACCTCTGAGATATATAAACGTATATAAACCCTCAGAGGTTTTCTGGGGCCCCAAACTCACTTTCCTCTCTTTCCCCACTTCAACTACTCACCACGCTCGTCTCCCTCACTGTGCCGCTCATCGGTCGTTCGCTCGCCGTTCCCGATTAGTAGCCCTTCGTGAATGTACGTGCGCTTCTCTATTCGTAGCGCTGACAACCGACTCGGTTTCTCGTCAGCCGTGCGCTCGCCCTTTCCGTTCAGCAGCAAATGTATGAGCGTTTATCTAGTCATGGTGCTGCTCGACTAACGACCGACTCGTTTTCTAGACGTGCATTATCGACGAGACCGACTACACGAAGAGCGCGTTTGATGTTGTCAAGGACATTGCTTCTGCAACCTCGCTCTGCCCCGATGGTTTGAGCGTTGACGAGTTTTGCAAGGTGCTGCAGAAGCGCTGTGGTGATTTGAACAAGATATGGCGCAACTTTCAGCATATCTCTTGACGCGTCTTTAGATTGGAAAGAGTACATACGAGTGCCAAAGATGGTAGCGTTTTTTTGTACATCTTTCGCTTTGGTCTAACCTGCTTTGGCCTGATTGTTCATTGAAGTGGTTACCCGCCCAGTATCAATAATCGTGTTTCCGCTGTTATTCCTATTTCTCCCAGTAACGATGGAGGTTTGAATACGCATATCGGTTCACCAGCTCGGTCGACAGGACTGGGACTCGATGACCCTGGCTCCTCTGGTGGCAAAGGGCCCAATCTCGATACTCCCAGAGTCGTCCGTGTCCCCAGCATCTGAGTCTCGGTGGTTCTACTTCCAATAATCTGCTTTTGGATCTCGGCGTTTGATGCATATAGAAAAGTTGAGCGAGTTCCTTTGAGAAAATTCATTTCACTTACACTTTGATATCCGTTTTAGCCTGCGTATTTCTAAGCAACTTTAAAAACCTCGCGAAATGCATAAGCTGAAATACCAGGAACTATGCATTGAGAAAATATCCTTCTGGGTTAGTATATCACCGCAGACATAGGCCCTTTCTGATAGGTAAAAATAAGCGGTGAGTAAAGTAGATGTTTTCTTTTGAAAAAGGCATAACAGCAGGCTGGCAGTTCATTGGCTAATCACATCGGACTTCCAGTCCCAGCCAGGATGAGGGCAATATGTCACTAAGTACAGTCAATGTGCGGATAGTGAACAACATGGCTCCTTGTTTTCTCAGCTTGAGACTGCGAATTTTTTGAGAAAATTCACTAATGAATTGAAAAAGAGGCCCATAGCTCCTGTGTGTATGGTTTTATATACATTTCCTATGCATACATAAGGTTCTATTATTACGCATTATCAAACTTACATTTTGGCTACTGCGGTCATGCCAATGGAATGTTCGATGTCATACAAATTTGAGATGATGAGTGTAATTATTTCCCGGGCTAACACACTTCAGGCAAAGTTGCACCCCCTTGAATTTGGAAACCTTTTTAACGGGAATGGCCAGCGATACTTATAGCAACAGACTGGCACAGATGCAAACAAGATTCTGGGCAGCAAAATGCATCGCGAAAGAGCTTCTGAAACTTTCTCAAGGCCAACTTGACACAAGAGGGAAGAATAAAAGGTTTCCAAAACTAGGATGCGAGTGTGTGGCTGCACACAATTTCTGCCTACATCTTCATGGTATGAGTGCTGTTTTTCAGCCATATAAAAGGGAAATGACAATGAAAGTGCTGAAAAACTCGCAAGGCCTCAAGTAAGTACACTTGATCTCAGAACTTCGCGGAGGCCAGAGAGCGCGAGAAAGCTTGGTCAGACGCGCAAATGTGGCTGTGAAAAGTTTCCTTTTTTGACTCTCATTCTTCCAAACGTATCTTCATGGTCTGTGCACCGTTTTTCATCGTATAAAAGCTGCACTTTGACCTCCCTCGATTCTTCACCACTCTGGCCTTTTGGCTTAGATCAAGTGTAGTATCTGTTCTTAATAGTTTAACCACTATTACAAGGGCACCGCCCTTCGTATTTGGTTATCTAATTTTTGCCGCCCCCGTTCTTCAGGCTCTGCTTGCAACCTGAGGACAAGATGACCCTTCTATTGCAGTACCGGAAGGCGTTGTCAGGGGAATCCTTCGGGAGTCTTCTTCACTCGTTCTTTTCTCTGCTTTGTGCTCACTTCCACTGTCAGTTGATGGTTTGGAAAGGTTCAAGCAGAAAAACTGCGATGATTTAGATTTTCTAATTTTTTTTGGTGTTTTGTTTCTTTGGAAACTTTTTGGCAGTGTTCGGGCATATGTGGCACTGTCTGTGATGTTGAAATGTGGTACTTATCATGCACTTACTGTGTACTTAGTGTGTATGGTGTTGAAATGTGGTACTTATCGCTCGCTTACTGTGTATTTAGTGCATGTGCGGGTGCGGTGAATGTTGATTTGGCTAGCATCTTACTATAGACGTGTATGTTCAGGGCTGTACCTGCGTGTATAGATTTGGCAACATGCGAAGTACGATGTAGGATCTCCTTGTACAATTTGTAATCTTTGGATTCTTGTGGGTCACTTACCTCTTCAATTTGGTTTGAGAAAATAAAGCTTGAGGATTTTGAAGGTTCGGGATGCATATCAATAGGTCCTGGGATACTGTACCCAACAAATTCCTAGTGGACACCTTCAAAAATAGATGCAATTTTTTTCTGTTGAGAGAATGTTCTGTAAATCCGCATGCTCGGACATAGAGTGCTACGCTACATATGCAGTGTGGCATCAATTCAGTGGCAGCAAGTACTTAGATCCCAGCCACGCGGCCGCATCCATGTACTTCTCAACATTCGATGCCCCAGGTACCGGGTTCTGCCATGTTTTTCTGAGAATAAAATCTGTAAGGACGACCTTCGCGGGAGAAGTCACTCAAAGTAAAAGTACCGATTTTTCGAGGTTGTAACGCCTCCCTCGGGATTGGGTCGAGCATTTTAATACACTCGTCCAAATTTATTTTGAATCCCAGGTATCGATCATCCTTCGATACCTCGGGAAGCCTTTACGGATTCCTTTCAAAGTAAAAAAATACCCAAGCCTCGTATCTTTTGATGTAAACTTCTCTTCTTCACTTTTCCTCGTCAAAATAAAAGCTTTACAGATCCACGGTGATAGGTCCACATCTATTCCGACACCCCACGCCAGCCCACACTGACCCACACCAGCGCGCGCCAGCCCACACCTGCCTGGAATTGAGAAGATCAGATGTATACAAATCGAGGAATTCCCAAAAGTGGACCAGCGAGACTAGCTCCAGTACGACTCGAAGAGTTCCCCATACGTGTGCATTATGTAACGCATTAGCCACTAGTTTTACTGAGACATACAACTAAGTACATATAAAAATTCAAGTTTACTCCACCCAGCAATATCAACAAATCTGGTACGCTGCAACGGTTTTTTTTGGGACAGCCCCAACGTACTTTAGAAGGGAATTTGACCCTTTTTTCATTCAAAAAATCTAGAACGGACGTACCATACTGCGATGAGAAGTATGACGGCCCCACTTATAAAAATGAAAATGGGCACTACCTTCTCAACAGTGGCCTTTAGGCCCTAGGTTCCGATATCAACCTCCCTTGGGTACACTTGAGCTTGTAACTAGTCAGTCGCAATGTTTCGTCGTACAAGATGCGTCAATGGTATAAGATAGGCTGTTGATTTCATTTCCGGTTTAGTGTGTCGGGTGGGGCTATCGAGAATAAATCAGCGCAAAAAAGTCGTCATTGTAGATGTACTCTACCACACCGAACGAAAATTATGATGTATGTGGCTGAAGAATTCAAGATTGACCAAGTCTATTAACCTACAAGTGTCTTGAGAAAACTCCAATTCGAATAAAGGTTCAGCCCTTGCCATAGATACACATAAAGCCTCCACAATTTGTATCAAACGAGCTAGTGTTTGTGAAGCCCCTATCGACGAGTGTGTGGCCACTTGATTGATGGTTTTATGGTACTTTCCTCGTATCATCGTGACGCATCTGTCCCTCCAAAACTTGTCTTCAGAGAAACGTCACAAGAGCATCAGGCACCTCCCATGCGCCAGTATTAGAACTTTCGGGAACTTACTCCGGACTTTTCACAATCGATCGGTTGATGCGCTGATGCGTATCTTGCCGTATTTGGATTCTGGAGCCTCGTGGTGCGTAAGTATTGTACTACTTGTTCGCTTCTCATTACCATTGCCAAGTAGGTACTGGGAAGACGCATGCTCCATACGCCACAGACTTGCGTCCGCGTTGATTTTGCCAATTCCACGCGGGACCCATATTCTCCCATATTCAACACGTCAACTTGAGGTGAGGTACTTACCTACATACTTACATACCTGATCTCTATGTGTACCTTGATGGTAGGAACCTTTGAGAACCTAGGCCTTTGGTAGACTCAGTTATCTACCCTTACGAATCTGCACGTAACGAAAGATAAGTATCTACTATCATTTCGCTGTCACGTACCGCAGTGCCAGTGTGCACCGTGCAAACCAGTGTTAGTAGTGTTGTGTTGTTTCTGCAGAAGTCGATGACGGTCAGTATACGCCGCATCTACTCAAAAGACTTAGCGGCGGTTCGAGTGAAGATGTTTAAGACCAGTACACAGCAAGTACAGGGTAGCCTAGTTGAATGAGCGTTAAAGAGTAATGAAAAAGCATTGTATTCTGTTTCAAGGCATCCATCGTGGGCGCTCCGAAACTTGCTTCCCTTTCTGATAAGTATTAAAGTAAGCATGAATCTGGCGCTTTTAGGCACCCACAGACATGCGCTCGAACGAAACTCACGGCCGAAAAAGGCGTATAACATCCAAGATAATATTAGGAACTCATCTTTGGTACTATTCATGCCAGCGGTAATATTACATGGCATAGGAAATCAAGAGAATCAAGGAACGCTTTGATATCGTTGAAGAGGCCCACAACCGACCGAGATCTAGAAGAAACCCTATGAAATAGTTATAGACTCCGAGTCATCGAAAGTACTACGCAAAGTTTGAACCTTGGCCTACCTTGGCTCTCTCCAGAGATAAGCACTTGCTTTAGTGGCAAACAGTTTTTTTTCTTTGCACTGGGCATAATGAAGCCGACGGCGATGCTTATCGTCCTTCATTACACTCCAGGCACCACATCATAATTTCGTGATGGATCCGCTGAAATCATTCAAATCTTTGAAAGAAAGCACCGAATCCGGAAGAGACTTTGGAGTCGAACGAGAATAGCTAGCCAATCAGGACTGGCAAACGTAGACATGTGAGTATTTGTTAAATTCTAGTTTGTTTCTGATGATGCAAAGTGTACGTAGTGAATGATGAGATTCAATTGTCTGATAATGAAGAACGACGTATGTATTTACTTGCGGTTTCGGGTTCTGTAAGTCCCGGATGAATTGCCAGCGACAGAGTCCGAGTCGAGTCCGAGTGCGTGGTATTTGTATTTACTTCCATTCGTTGAACGACGTTTGTTGTTGAACGCCGTGCCTACTGCCTAGGAATTTCAGATACCCTAAATACCTGATCCATGGAAGCATCTCTGTAAAACATCGATGCCCGCCTTACCGTATCATCACCAAGGCAATGAAACCGCCCGTCGCTGATAACACTGACACGACACGACACGGGACGGTTATTTATGTACGACGCGTCGCGCCTGTTGGTTGCAAATCCAGGCTGCGGCTCTTCGTATCTACTTAGCATTAATATTATCATCACAGTTGGCCTTGGCAGGAAAAAAAATGGGGTCTCTTTGACGAGGCGCAGAACCTCAGGAGAAAGGAATAGAATATTCGTAGACGTTCGCAGACATCCGTACCCCTCACCGTCAAACGTCAATGCGTCAAAACAGGCCAGGGCGACGCGTACGGACGGAACACCTTTCCGCTGACCGTCAAGACGGAGTCTTTTGCCCGGACCCATAACCCTATACTGATACTGATAGTAATAGTTCCATGAGAGTCCGATATTTCCCCTTTTTTCATTTTCAAAATTAAGAAAAGCCTCCTCAAGTCCACTCCTCCATTAAAAGGATTCGAGGCTTGGGAAAGACAAGAGCGTGAAATAGAACGGGACGGAACGATTAGAAGAGGAGAACAATAAGAAGCAAGGGGAACTTTTTTTTTCGAATACTCGAGGACGGAGTCTAGACCCAGAGTACGATATGGCTTCGAGTTGAATAAATGAGAAAACGAGGCTTCTTTCCTTGGCCCTTCTTCGAGTCCTGATCGTTTTGTTTTTGTTTGCTTTGTTTTTTTTTTAAAAAAAAGAAACCGAGAGCAGAGCAGAGGATTGCAAGACCGCATAACGTCTGATTCTGAATCATCATAAGTATTGTAAGTAAGCGAGACAACTGAAAAGACCAGGGTGAGGGTGTGCAATTTTACTGGCGGTGTGGTATGTTTGGATGGATGGGATAAACTATAATGAAACAATGAAAACGACAAAAGTGACGAACATGGAGGGAGACATGTAGTGCGAAAACCAGAACCAGAGCTGAATATGAGGAGGGGGGAAGATGAAAATGAATAATAATAATAGGAAAAAGGGGAAGTTTTAGAATGTAAAAAAAGCTCGCCACCGAAAGACGAGACCACTGGAGCTAGACGTAAGAAAATGCAAATGCAAAAGTGTAACAATATGAGTGATCAATGCACGAATAGAAAAAAAGGTGACGAAACCAAGACGAGGTTAAACGAGCGGATGCTGTGCGACGGACAGCGTACGATGATATGATACGAGTAGTACCTATAATTTAGAAGTGACGAGTGAGAGTAATACAAATGCAGGAGAATGAATCAAAGGAAAGAGGCGTCCAAAAAATCAACAAGGAAAGAAAAAAAGGTGGACGCTCTACTTGATCGAAAAAAAATCGACCCAGGCCACCAAATCCGAATCCAAGGCGGATGGATATCCAACCCATGCGAGTGATTCTATACGTCTTGAGGAGAGCGAGGACGACGACCGAAAAACCCGAAAAAAACGCGCGCGCTAAAAACCAATACTTCTTTTTGTTTACTCTATCGTAAAAAAGACGTAAAATTGAACGTAGGGCAAACAAGTAACGGTGCACTAGAATTGGGGCAAAGCTGAAGGGGGTTTGGTCCGAATGTGGGACATGAAAGTGAAATGCATAAGTATAAACATTGAAGCTAATTAAAAAGCGTAAGAGAAAATTTGATAGTCCAGTCCAAGAAATGAGGGGTAACGAGCGCAAGGTCCTTGACAAAGGGTGTCGAGTTGATTTGGTTTGGCAGGTAGGGTAGCAATGTACAAGATTGTCCTCATTTAGGTCGAGGTCGAGGGGAATAAAGGTTGACCAAGAAAAAAAAGGTTCGGATAATGACACAAATATGATAAAGAAGAAAGGCTACAACCAGAAAAAACCCATGAACGATACGAAAACAAAGAAGGAGAGAAGGACGGACAAGGGGTATCATCAGTGATGATACGAGCTATGATCCTGTATCGTCCCTTCATCACTCAACGTCTCTACCCTTACGCCTCTAGACGAGCTGACACTCCTGATATCCCTTCCTTCCTCTGCCAATTCTCTATTCAGCAACTCTTCGTCTCTACCCGGAGACTCTTCATCTGGAGGAGGATCTGCAAAATCTGGCTTTCTCAAAGCTTTTCTGAAAGCGTCTGCCATGATAGCAGCGTCTGCACCCGAAAACGGACCGCCTTCACCTGCAGAGCCGGCTCTAGAAACTGTCGATGCGCCATCAGGCGACACGACGGAAGGAGCTCGCTGGAGGTTGGAGGCACCTGCAACCGCAGCTGCACCATGTCCAAGGGAGGAATGGTGATCTTGGTTGGGTCCAGGACCACTGGCGAGGAGCGGAGAACCAGGTGAGTTGCCTGCATTTGCCATCATGGGAGAAGAGGAACCCATCGAGTTGCGGTTTGACTCGTACTGCCTTCTGCGCATACGACGGAAAATAAAAAAGGCGAGGACACAAGAAGAGGCAATGGCAGCAAAGCCGAGGATGACGATGACGGCGATTGCCCATCGAGGGAAACCAGAGTCGCCTTGGCCGGGTTGAAGGCTTCCGTTGCCCGATGTGGGAGTTGCGCTGGATGTCTGTAAGGAGCGGGAGGCGGATAAAGCAGAGGCTGAAGATGCAGATGCGGCTGAAGCAGCGGAGAGGGAAGAGAGGGATGCTAGGGATGCGGAGGAGGCGGAAGCGGCCGATGCTGAGGACATGGAGGCGAGGACAGAATTGGCAAAGGTTGTTTGGACGGCAGTGAAATGGGACTGAGTACTTTGGGAGCCATCTAGAGAGGCGGTAGAGGGAATGATGACCCAGTAAAAGGGCCGTGAAATGTTTTGGCCATTCCAGTCTGCACCCTGTTCGCCCCACCAACGGTCGTCTATCTCTGTCTGGTAGTTGCCCGCCTGGTTGGTTGGGTTATCGTGGTTTGCAACGTGTAAAACTTGTTCGTTCGAGTCGCCATGGAAGAGAAAAAGGTCGACTTTATTGGTCTGGGCATAGTTGGGGAGGCGGGAGTTCCCTGGGAAAGAGTGATGAGGTGGAGTAGAATGCAAAGAGATTGGCACTCACAAATAAAGGAAGCAAACTGGCCCTGTGCAAAGACATCATCTGCGGTAGGAAAGCAGGAAATCTTGGAGTTGTCGGACAAGAGCTGGCAGTCCGACTCTGCTTGTTCTGGGGCGAATGAGGGAGAAAAACAAGCAAGAGTCAGAAAAGGACTTACGGACTTGGTCAAAGAGAGCTTGACGCTGGGATATACGCCTTCGTTTGCGGGGAATTGGGGTTTGCTCGGGCCAGGGGGAGTCGAGCACCTGGTGCATCACTGCAGATGAAAAGAGACAAACCGCATTATGTAATCATGCTCCCTCTTACCACTGATGCTGCTGCCACCGCCGTCACAAATTTACAAGTTTATACCTTTGCTTCCCTCACTAATCTAGTTGCTTTGTTTCGCCAGGCTGCTCATGTAAAACGAAATGTGCACCCCATACTCGACGGTCTCGATGGCGCACACCCCGTGCTCCGTCTCGCCGCTTCTACCGGTCTCGTCCTCGGTCTCTCTGACAGGGCACTACCACTTTCTTCACGCTTGCAGAACCATTTAATCATTGCTCTCGCACAAATAATGGCCATGTACACTTCAGTTGAATGGGAACACAACTCGCATGATACGCTTGCACTTGCACTTATTCTCTCTGCCCAGTCTCTTCCCCTCATATCTCCAGAGCGACTCGAGGCACTTCCTCTCGAGACCCTTGTTCATCTTCTCACCATCTCTCTCGTGTTTGCATTCAATGAGAATGACTTTGTCAACGTAGCTTCCCTGTCTCGTCTTACTGCCCTCTCACTCTCCCTTCTCTTGGATTCCTACCAAGGCCTTGCTTCTGCACAAGAATGTCTCATTTCTCTCCGAGACCTCGCTGCACGTCCAAATCCCCCAAAACCACTCTTGTTCTCTACCGTCATGATAGCCGACGCTGTGCTTTCCTCGGTCGTATACATCCCTCCTTCTCGTTACTCTGAGATCACACCTTTTACCCTCGCACATACCACACTTGATGCATTCTCCCACATGTCTGCTCTCATTTCCGATTTTGGTGGTGTCGCTTCCACGAGCAGTGATACCTTTAGAGAACTACGCAAGACGACTTATCTTGCTCTAGATATCCTCGCGTCGTCCTCATGCGATGCATTCATCGACCAGCTACCCTACGACTCTCTGCACCAGAAATCCTTTGCCCTGGCGTGTATCGAGCAACTCGTACCTGCTTTGAGCGAAGAGTGTATCGTTGGCAAGGTTTGGGGTCTAGTCGAGCCGTAAGTGTTCTTCAAATCCATTTTTTTTTTATCTAAATGCTCTTTCGCAGGTACCTCGCATCACCAGCACTATCCAACCGCCAAGTCTACGAATCAGCCCACTCTGTCGTTCTAGCCATCTTTGCTAGAGTACAGGCCGAGGCTCTCCCGAGCCCCAGTTCAAAAGGCAAAGCCAAATCCACGAATTTAGCAGAGTTTAGCACCACCCTCCTCCCTTCATACACCCAAACCCTCATCCAAAACTCTTCGAGCGACGAAGGTCTCACAACAACCCAACTATGTATGGCTTTTGAGGCTACCGTACGCTGTGCCATTGTTTGCGACAGCAGTCTTTCTTTAACGAGCAGTATACTCGACCAACTCATCGATGCAGCAAAGACCTGTGCCTCTGAGGAACAAGCCCACCGTCTACACCTCGCGCTCATCTCTTCACTCCCTGCTCTTCCTAATACAGAAGGTCTACTCGAGAAAATGCTAGAAGAATGTAAGAAGATCGTTCTTGCCGATTCCGACAAGATAGAGTTGGTTCAAGTGATATATAAACAACTTCTTGAACGAGTGGGAGATTTAGAGAAGGAAGTAGTGGTTAGGTGGTGGTATGAAAACCTTCCTATATTTGAGGCTTCTTTAGGTGATGGTGAGCACAAACAGGATAGTGAACATAGTTGGGGTGACTGGATCAGGGCAAGGTTGTAGCACTTGTAATCTGTATTTTTAGAACGACGCTTGTCTTCACCTCAACTTGCGTAGACCCTTCAAGGCTTATGGTACATTATACGGACATTGACCGGCGACACCCATCATCCCATACTCCATTTCAAGAAATCATACACCCTGAACGGGAAGCAAAGCGCTCATTAGCTTGTTAGTCTACTTACAATGCTGCCAACTGCCAACTTGTGATTTTAAACGGCGGTAAGGGCGGGCAACTGAGACGATGTCGTTGTTGAATGAGATAAAAGGAATCATACACCCCAAATGGGAAGAAAAGCGCTCGTCAACTTGTTAGCCTACTTACTACGACGCTATCAACTTGTCATTGTCATTGTCATTTTAAACGGCGAGCGGGCAATGTGCGGGGAAGCCTTTGCTAAATATGACACGCGCTGTTCGGCAAGTGGCGGCACCGAGTACTTACCGTGACGCGAGTCTGCATTGCTGTTAAAAATGTCAGAATACTATCCCTATTAAGGATATGCACGGCACAGGGATATGCAAATCTGACTTTTTCCATGTCTTCTCCTCACCTCATGGAATTGAGAAATTTTTCTAGGCTAGAATAGATAAAAAAGGCATAGCATGTCTAATTTTATTGTAGGGAATGACTTCTGAACAAGTGCAATCTTTTTTTTACTGCTCAAAAGCGTGATGATACAGATGTGACAGTGTCAGGAACGACACATTCCAGGGAGAGGGAAGTATAAAATAATACATGCTTTCAAAGATGATTATATCAACATACTATATACAAGAAATGAAGCCAATCCCTGGAATATGTCTCGACCAAGGTACAAGACTTCGAGGAAGAGTGACGAAGGGCCATTGAGTTCATATTCCGCTACGCGGCGCACCTGCCGTAGGCACGGACGAAAATCCATTTTAAGACAGGTCCCGGTCGGATATTGAAATTTTTGAGGATGCCGGCGCTGCCACGATGCATCGTTATGTGACTGAGAAATTTGCATATCCCAAATTTCGCTCGGGCAGCGTCCGACAGGACGACGAGGGTATCTAAAAAGCTGAAATAATCATTTTAAGATACTTCCAGTGTAAGCAATCTGTGTATGTAATTTTTGTCACTAAAGAGCTAGCGGGGTAGCCACTATTCGCGAAATCGTGAAAAAGTGCATATCTTTAACAGGGATAGTACTGTCCTTGTAGCCACGTCGGCCCACGTCGGCCCCCGGGAATCTATCTATCATGGTCTGACTCGAGATCGACGTCAGGCCTCAGTTTCTCTGTCCCAAAGCTTCAAGTTCTATTCTCAATACGGTCCTCGAATCTTATTTGTTTCTCGCGCAACGCCGCAAACACCAAGCCCCGGCCAAGTCAGCTTACAATAATTCATAAATCTACTGCATACTATGCATAGGGAACTCTACCCTTTGGAGATGGAGCGAGGGTTTTTCAATCCGAAAGTACGACATCTATTGAGACGTTTAACGAGGGGCAGTGACACTTTTGTGAAGAATGTTTCTTCTCGTACTGAGGTTGCAATTGGCCCAAAACACCACTGTTGCTTCGGCCTGGATACAAGAGGGCTGCTGGTTTGCGTGAGCTGCTGGTTCTACTATCAATTAAATTTTAATTATCACCGCTCAATCTCAACGCCGAATGTTGTGAACAACGCGAGCGTAGCGTTCCAGTGCTTGAGCATCGAGCACTCCACTTTTGAAGATGGTTTCCTGCATTAACATTTGTTTGGACCAGTTCCCCACAGTTCTGCAGTAGACTTGGCCTATGGCCTATACACTAACTTTGGGTCCTCGCAAGAATCGAGCAAGCTTACAGAGATGATGGTTGATTACCTCGTGTCTTTTGAATCCTAACGATGGGAAGCGTACGTTCTTTTCTCATTTCTTCCCTTGTCCTTTAGGTAGACCCACCTGCATTCCCTCTTGTATTCTTGTCCATAGACGCACTTCCCCAGGTTGTAAATGAAGAGATGGAGTATACTCTCGAAAATTCAGCGACATTCTATCACTAACATGTGTTTTTATAGCTAGCACGAGCTTGTTGGACTTGACCAAACGAATTCGCTACTTGCAGGATACTGGCAGGATTTTTACAAATGGTACTCGATCGGCAAGGCTTTTACTGTACATATCCGCATTCCTTACCCGTTTTCCTATTAATCTTCGTCACAAGCAAGGCAAATTGTCCATGGACATTATCATCCCAAGGTCTCCCCACATTCATCGCTTCCATTAACGGCTGCTTGCCTTCTCTCCAACTTGAACGTCGGCGATTCTCCCAGTCTTCCAATCGGCTCTTCATCTCTGGGTCTGAGCATTCTTGACGGGAAGGAAGGTAACGGGACATGTCGACACCGAACCTAAAACCAGGAGTAAGCGAAACGCGACCAATACTCGGAAGACTGAACACTCACTCGGCTTCAAACTGTCTCCCCACATCTGCTCTGGATATGCCAGCCTTGCGAGCAGCGACTTCGTACACTTCCCACAATGTCAAAACTGCGGGGGTCCTCGCAAACTGAAGCTTTTCTTCCAAAGTAGAAAGGGGCCCTTGACTAAGACGCTCTTCGATACGGCTATGGGCAATCTGGTGGTTCCCGTCAGGCTAGCTCGGAAATCAAATGACACGACTTGGGCTTACCTGGATGTAGAACGACACATCGGCGTTGGGACTAACCCCATAGTTCCATTTGCCTCTGCCGTACAAAATGACCATTCGTCGACTGCCTTTCGCATAGTTCATCTGCGCGGCGTAGGGGTCATCTGGAAGCGATAGAGGGGCAAGGCTATTGTTTGTGTCATCATCCCTGCCGCTGTCCAGATCGTCTTCCTCCGGAATCCTTGGCTTGAAGTTCTCGGGCAACTCTTCATACATCGCATCCGAAGAATTGAAAAGTTTAGTCAACGCCGCGATTGGGGAGATGACTACCGGGTTTTTGGTACCCTTTTCTTCCAACCTAGCCTGTGGCTTTTTGGCGGATAACGCTGGCAGACAGCTAGGGTCCCCGTAACAAGACTGCATGCATTTTTTCAGTCTTTTATCCGAGAGACTCCAGCGATACTCCATCTGCAAGCGTGCCAGCACCTTGGGCCGTCCAATGTTGGGGTCAGTCTGTCGTAGTCTTTCCAGTGCGGCAACGAGTTCTGTGGCTGTAGGTTCGTAGAGTTCATGCAAGTCTTCTTGAGTTACATGCTGAGTAGCTTCCTGACAGTTGATGAAGCGTTTCAATCGCGCGTCTGACAAGGTCCAGTTGTTCTCAGCTCGGAGACGGGCAAGGATTTTAGGGCGTCCGAGAGCAGGAGAGGTGTTACGGATTTCGTTAAGGGCATTGATGACCTGCTCGTCAGTGGGTTGGGTTGTGGATATAGTCATGGTGGATGGAGAATGGATGAGGAGGGGCCACTACCTGTCGTTTTCTAGGAGAACCACGTGCAGATTGGTTGAACAACATGCCTTGGAAGGAAGGTCAAAGCGAAGCAGTGGACAATGGTTTTGCGGGGCGTGACTGAGGACCTACGTATTTCTTTGTCCAATTACAAAGCATCCCGCAACGACCTGAGAGCAATTCGCATACTTATAGCATTGTCGCTTCAATGTTTTGCAAAAAAAATCGAATAGATCTAGCTAGACCTGCAGCAGGTCCGCTCAGGAGATTGAGTAGACTTTTATTGAAGTAATCGCATCGATCTAGGATTCCGTGAACATGTGTTAATTAACATGGTTATTGGTGTCGAACGTTCTTCTGATGAAAGAGATTCTTGTGGGACTCATAACAGGTGCGGGGCGCGGTCCCAGTATACGGTCATTCAACAGATCTCGGAGATGTTAGGGAGGGTCTGTGGAAATGGGAATTATTCACATAGATCTTCTTTAATGATTTGCGCTTGATTCACCTGCTAATTCACATTAGAGTGAGAATTGGTTGATAACTAGGTGAATGGTTTGACTCTCGAAGGTCAATGTAAAAATTTATATTAACATACCTGGGAAGGACTTGCCATTTTTAACTCCGCTGTTTACCAGGCACTGGCAGTGTAACGGTTCTGTCCCTCCTAGGACATAATTACTCCTGTACTGAAACTCCGACGCTCCGACAGTATAAATACCGTAGATACGAGTAGAGTACCTTTCTTTGGTTCTTCACGAATAGCAGACCCATCCCTGTTCCATCGTGCGAGACTCTCGTGTCAGGATTAAACCTTACAGGCAGCCTCTGCTCCGGAAGTCATGACTCGGAATTGCACCCACATTCCTCCTGAGCTCGTCGAAGAAATTCTCTCTGAAACATGGGCCACTGTACAAAGCCCAGAAGATAGAACATTACTCATGACTACATTGCCATTCGTCAATCGTGTATGGAAAGGAGTCTACGCTCGAATATCTTCGAGGGATATCCACATTCCCAGCCTCCAGTACTTCTATTACCTTTGTCGCTGCATTCGCTCCAGAAAGTCCCTTATCTACGAAACTCTACTCTCAGTAACATGCCTCGTTGACTTCAGGCAAACGCGATACGTGCCCAGCCCGGATCCTCAGGACTCGAAAAAGCGGGGCAAACTGCTCGTTCCGGGTCCTTATCCCTTCGGCCTCCCTTCGCTCGAGGCTTATAATGCACTGGCATGTCTCCCGGACACTGACCACCTACTTTCGTGCTTTCCGCATCTTAAATATATTTGTCTCGAAACCATTACTTTCACCACACCACCTTTGTATCGACAGAGGTGTTCACCACTGAAAGATCGACGCTTCTCAGTCCATACTCGTATTCTCGTGCAGATGATAATACCTCATAATGGAAGGCAACATTTCACGCTGAGTGTGGCCATATCTGACGCAGCACATTTCTTGGATCCCAGCTATCTTGGTTCTCTAAATTGCAAGGTCAAGGAGTCCTTGGTAGACTGGAGTGTGGAGATCGAGCGTTATATAAATGTCATGTCTCCCTGCCACCTAATCCGTCACAACCTGGGCAAAATTGTTGATGCAATGGCGAGAGGTGCTCGGAGATGCGGTAAGAAACACGGAGACGTGGTGTTTGCTCATCAGTTTGAGATGTCCAACTACATGTATCCTAGCTGGAGAAATCAGCAAATGTCCGACAGAAATATAGGTAGTCTGAATAATCATCTACGTTGGGCGACCGAGCCTCTTTCCATATGTGAGTCATTCTTAGGGGAATCATTCATTGTTAACAAATTCCCAGTCTTCGTCGGGCGGTGGTTTCTCGACTTTGGAGATTGGCGCAAACCGCTCATTACCACTAACGATCTATGGATATCTGACCTATATCACCATGTCTACGAGATCGAATCTTGGAGCGGATTAACAAGGAGTGATAAATATCGTCGCTGTCTCCCGCCGTATGCTGCTGAACTTTTGGTCAAGATGTTTCAATCATAGTCATGCATGATCACTCACCACAAGTTTCAGACGTTTTTTTCCGCCAGTAACCCAGCAAAAGCTGAACGCCGTTTTTTGCCTAAAGCACAAGCCAATATCCACATTTCGGAATGATATGACGAGATGTCCGGTAACATGTTTTGTTCTGAACCTCTCAGTGCAATACATTAGTAGACACTGTATACCCAAATCTGCTTGCACGGGAAGGTGTTCCGAAAATTTTCAGGAAAATTTACATGGAAAACACGATAAAGAATGAGAGGACTATCGTAGCCACTTTTCAGCAGACAGGATGAAGGAATAATATTTGGTCACCGATTTTGGTCGATTTAGCGGGGTTTTGGAACCTGTTCCGAGTTAATGTAGTCCGGACATACTTCACACAACCAGTGCAAGAAGAATGTTGGGACATCCGGAGGTAGGAGAGGTGCGGGAACTTCATTGAAAGCATGAAGGATCTTGCATGTCACCATAAATCGATAGTTTTGCTTCCATGGCTCTTGCTTCACAGATGAGGTTCCTGAAGTGTACATTGAGGCCTCAGACACGAATGTTACATAATTATACTATGTAAACGCTGAACCTTTCCGTTAGCAGTTGAATGAGGTGAAGTTAGCCGGACTTACAAATTACAAATACGAAATTAGAATATGATTTCGAATCTAACCACTAACTGACTGCAATCGGTGCGGAAATTTCGAGCCCGTTGGCGTACTGGAACTCTCCAGAATTTTCATACTGTACATTTTTTATTAGGAACATTTAGAAGATGGTTCATCAGGGAAGAACACACCTCATACATGTCAAGGGCAACTTGGCAGCTTTCTTTGACGACAACAGGCGCGTCGTCTCTTTTCATCCATTCAGTAAGGCGAGGAAGGACCTCAGGGGTGGCAATACCGCCGAGAGCTTCGGCAGCTTCATGTCGAACCATGTCAGACTCGTTTTTGTCTTCAAGGACCTTTAATAGGCATGGAACCGAGTGAGGATGGAGGAGTTGGCCAAAAACGAATGCAATTTCATGTCTGTTTGGACGGGTTAAGTAAGAGTTTACGATGTTAATCGCAAAACATACTTGAATAAGGCACTGTCATCAGAGAATCCAGTTGCGAGAGCATCGACTGCGGCAGGAGTTCCTATATTCCTCAAAGCAAACATGGCACGGTATCGTTCGAAAAGAGGCCTTTCTGTGTCAAGCAATTGAGATTGAAGCTGATCAATGTTTTCCTGAGTTACATCGTTTGGTTTCGGTACACCTGATAGAAGCCCCGACGTTGCTGGCGCGGGATCGATGGAAGTATAAGTCCTAAAAGTTGCAAAAGTTACCTCAGTCAGATAACGAAAACGAATTGTAAAATAGGCGTACGGGATGAAGGAATCATCATTCAAAGTCTCTGCATGTTTTTTACCCTCCTCGGAATTATCCCATTCGATCCTGGCAATGGCAATTTCGCAAGTTTCCCGTACAGAACGTTCGGAGTCAGAGAGATACTTTTGGAGGATTGGAAGAGATTCTTGTGATGAAATGGCACCCATAGCTTCAGCGGCCTAGGATGTCTTCGCAGTTATCACTACTGCAAAAATATCGAACTATGAAATGACATACCTCATGCCTCACCATTGGATCTTCGGACGTATCTGACAAGACGCTTTGAAGGGTAGGGAGAGCCGATGTGTTCTTGATTTGGCCTAGGCAGTACGCAAGCTCATGTTTAAGCAATGCAGAAGGATCTTTGAAGCCTAATGATAAGATTAGCGTCGCCTATTATCTCGCGCGTCAAAATATTTCGTTGCCTTTCGAGATGATTTGTATCGCTTCTTCTGACTTGAGTGACTTCAGCGTAAATAAGGCTCTGAAACGATCATGAAGAGGGATATTTCCGGATGTGTTTAGCAACGAATCCTCGAGTGCCTTGAGCTGAGATTCAGAGACGACGACCATGGTGGTATGTATTTGAAAGGAAATTTTTAGCGGACTTCGAAATATCACTGGCTTGATCAATCTTTTCCTCTTCCAAAAATACGAAATTCTGAACCTTCGCCATGCCCAGGTCAAAACGTTCCAAGTTGGGTGAGCATGTTATTTTACTATCGTTAAAACGGTTCGCCCATACATTTCCAGTGTCCTTGACCAAGGTCGACAAAAAGACCAGAGCGCACAAAACGGAAATGATGGACAAGGTTGATTATGTTCGCTCACACAAAACTTCTCGGGACTTAAATGACTTCAGGTGAAAGAAAATGCGGACAAGTGGAAGTACTGCTGGTTATTTGAAGTGGGTTCCATGCGGAATGCGCACCTGAAAACTGTACGAAACCTTTGGAAGGAGTATGTCAACGGTCCATTTTCTTCTGATTATTACTGATCTTTTTCTAGCTCTGCGCGTATATTTTTCAGCCGCGCAGCTCTTATGGCCAAAGCTCTTGGAACAACGCCAGAGGAGGAACATCGTATGGGAATACACAAACTTGCTCAGGTACGCAACGTGCCTCACTCGTTTATCCACCAGTCATAAAAATCCGTTTTCTTCAGCAAATACAAGGGCAAGTTGGGCTATTATTCACCGACACAGAACCTCAAGAAGTCATTGATTGGTTTGCCGACTTTTCGCAGCCAGACTTTGCAAGAGCAGGGAATGTAGCGACACGAACTATCGTATTACCTGCAGGACCTGTTATGCGGGTATATTCTGACCCTCCCGAACCATTCCCTCACAATGAGGAACCTCAGTTACGCAAAATAGGACTTACGACTACCATGAACCGAGGTGTACCGACACTCACGAACCCTCATAAGCTGTGTGAGAAGGGAAAAGTACTGACAGCTGAGCAAGCGCAGCTGCTCAAGCTGATAGGTGAGAAGATGGTGACATTCAGGGTGGGACTCATCGCGCGGTGGGAAGCTGGGTCAGGGGAAGTCATTGAAATGGATGGTCCCAGACTATCCGAACAAGGTGAAAGTGCTGAAGCAGGGGATGATGAAGATGAAGCCATGAGCGACTAGGGATCTTTTGTATGATATTTGGAAGTGTTTTTGGTTGTCTTCAAGTCGTCTTTCAAAAGTAGCTAACATCACTATAATTTGTATGTGTGTCTATGCATGGTATCCTGTGATGAAGCAGAAGCTTCGGTATTCGCACCGGCTGACTTGAATCGATGCGGTTCCATATGGACGCTTTTAGATGTTTTTGGGGCGACCATTGAGGTTGCAATTTACATAAGCGACCTTTTAGATATCCGCAGGACAGGTTTAAGAAGTCTTAGCGGAACATGAGGTTCCCTCTAAGTACTTTCTTGGGCGTTTCGGCTCAGGTTCCTCTCCAGTCACCTCTAACTACCAGTTCTAGTCCCATGGCGCCTCAAAACGCGTTCCAGCTGAAACAAGGACCCGATGTGTTCTCTCCCAAGGATCTCGTCGAGCTTGGTAGGCCCGGAGCTGCAGTTGCCAATCATGCAGGAGATCTGGTGTTGATCCCATTCAGCAAATATTCTTTTGAGAAGAAACAGTAAGAAGCAACATTTGGACTCGATGTATTGTTGACCAACCTAAATGTTGCAGGAACAAGAAGACCGTGTACGTTGCACCTTTGGGATCTACCACTGGGCCTGTGGAAATTTCAGTCAGTCCTCCGGCTTTTTCTGCTTCATGAACGCAATACTGATATTCACAGACTGCTGCCGGAGGAGAAGCATTCTGGCTTAATGGACGTACTGTCGCGCATGTCGTTGAAGGCGAGAACAAGACTCTGAACCTGTTTACTATCGACGTCACGTTCCATCCCACGGATGAGGGGACCGTAAGTGTTCTGCGTACCGAATCTCCAAAAAAGATTGGTTCTTTTCCGACCAGCGGCGCGACCAACTTTCGGTACTCTCAAGGTGGATACTTGATCTTCTCCGAATACGTTCATTCGGATGGTAAACTCGAAACGGTCAAAGAACAAGATGAAGCTTGGGAGAATCGAGGCACGACTGCTTTGGTATATGATCGCACTTATGAGCGACACTGGGATACTTGGGTAGGACCAAAGACAAACACATTATTCAGTGTTCGTCTATGGCAGGATCCTGACCGTGAATGGCACTTTGGCAACGAATTCATCAATCTGCTGAAAGATACTGGTCACGTAAGTCTCGCCAGCTTATTTGTATGCTTGTCTCTGATCGAGTTGGTGCAGAGCTCACCTGTTGAACCATTTGGCGGAACAGACGATTTCGACGTGTCTAAAAATCAAGTTATTTACACGACCACAGACCCTGACCATGCAGACGTGGCAGCTTGGCATACACGACAAAATGTAGAGTTCCTTTCTATCTTTCTGTAGGATATGTTGACACGCTTTGTCAGGTCTATGTCGTAGATATTGGTGGATCTCGACCCCGTCAATTGACGTCTGGAACTCAAGGGGCGACCCACGGCCCCGTGTTTAATGAAGATGGAAGCAAAGCTGCTTGGCTTGAGTTGGATGAGGATGGATACGAAAGTGACAGGTACAGACTAGCCCTCAACACTCTTCTTTGGGTCTCACCTTATGCCTCGCAGGGCTAAAATTGTCATCTATGACCTCAAGAAAGATATCAGGTACACCTTGACGCAGAAATGGGATCGCTCTCCCGATGGGCTTGCTGTGAGTTTAATTCGGAGGACTTTGGTTACCGTCAATTAACAGCTTGATCAGTTCTCCAAGGATGGCGACTTTATCTACTTTACTGCAGGTGACAAAGCTAGAATTAAAGTTTTTGTACTCCCTATACCCCCCACACCATCGAAATCGACTACGGATCCTGACCTACCCCCTAAATACTATACTCCGGTCGCGATTTCAGAAGATGGGGCCGCATCAGGTCTTCAGACACTGTACTTTGGCAAACTCATTTTTTCCAAGTCTTCTTTCACGTCCCCGAACGATGTATTCTATGTCACCGGCCTGAAATCTCTGGAGCACGAAATTGCGCAAAGCGAGAGCATTGTCAAGTTCTCCGGATCAATCGAGCAAGTCACTCATCTCACCGAAGCTGGTTTGAAAGGGAAAAATCTTAGCAAGGGAGAAGACTTCTGGTTCAAGGGCGCTGAGGATATTGATGTGCACGGATTGGCGTTGAAGCCTAGAGGTTGGGAAGAAGGTCAAACTAAGAAGTATCCAGTGGTTTTATTGATACACGGAGGCGAGTGCAATTTCTCCTCTGTCTGATCAAAGCTTCTCATGTAGTTCCCTTTTAGGTCCCCAAGGCGCTTGGGAAGACCAATGGTCCACCCGCTGGAATCCTAATGGTAAAGCATCCGCTTACAGGACACTCTACGATGTTCTGATACACCATCAACAGTCTTTACTCAGCAAGGGTACTTCACTATCATGATAAACCCAACTGGAAGCACGACTTATGGCCAAAGTATGACACCATATCTTAGGTTGACTTTAGAAAGATGCTGATTTAAAGCTTCCAGACTTCACTGATGCTATCACGGGCGATTGGGGAGGCAAGCCATTCGTTGACATGCGAAAAGGATGGAAGTTTGCCTTGGACAAATATCCTGAAGTATGCAACTCTGTCTTAATTGTTCGTGCATGCTCATCTCGCATTGCGCAGATCGATCCGGACCGTGCTGTCGCAGCTGGCGCTAGTTGGGGTGGTTATGCCATAAAGTATGGCAATTCACTTCGTTGATTCATTGCTTCCTGAATCTTCACCTCTAGCTGGATTCAAGGTCACCCCGAGTTTGGCTTTGGCTTCAAGGTATGCCGCGTGATTCTGTTTTTTTTTTAATCTCTTTGCTCATGTCGTCCTTCAGGCGCTGGTTTGTCATGATGGCGTAGGTGACTTTCTTCTCAAAGTTACTCAATATTCATAATCATGGCTAGGTTTTCGATACCACATACAATGGTTTCTCCACAGAGGAATTGTTCTTTGTGAGTTTGAATACTCATTATAGTGCTTGTTCTCATTCAAACCACAGTTCAACCATGATTGGACTGGAAGGTAAACGGACCGCACTTTCTTCTACGAATGCAATCATGCTCAAGTAGTCAAATTCAGACCATGGGACAAGGGTAGCTCTGAGTTGGCTCAAAAGTGCGTACCTCACTCACCCTGACATATTTTTGAACCGAAGAACATATTTGCTCGCAGATTCAATCCTTCCAACTTCGTGTCAAAGTGGGGTACACCTCAGCTCCTGATCCATGGTAGTAAAGACTATCGTTTGCCCGAGACAGAGGGTATCGGTGCTTTCCATGCTTTGCAGCAGTAAGTCAGAAAGTTGAATGATTTCTTTTGCCTTGCAGCTGAGATAAAACTTGCCAGACTTGGTATCCCAAGCCGTCTGGTTATCTTCCCAGATGAAAACCACTGGGTGCTTAACCACGGAAATAGGTGAATCCTTTGAAGCTTCATGAAAAGCCTAATTTATCATTTTGCGCAGTCTCAAATGGCACCACGAGGTCTTCAGATGGTTCAACCAATTCGTTGGAGACAAATCTGCATAAGACTATCTGAAGAGGTAAAAATGGAATAAAGGACAATGCAATGCCTTGTATCATTTACAGTTTATCTTGAATACCAATGGAAACTATCATGAGCAGCTCATTTTCCGCTCAGCAGTTTGCGCATATCATAGTTAGTGTACATCGGAGTGTCACTATGTTTACCCTTTGCCGTTTCAATCGCAAACTTGCTCAAGTCAGTAACTTGGATAGCCATTTTCCAACTGCCGGATAGGAGTGGACCCATTACTGCACTTACGACTCGTCTTCTAGACGAGCGTGTGTTTTCAGCGGCTGGTTTCCAGGTGGGATAAAAGTAGCCAGGACGAAGGGATTGTGCTTTGATCCTTGTTTCAGGGGAAAGCTCGGACAAGAAACGCTCAGTCCGACCCTGAACACATTTTATCAAGAGGAACGTGAGCATTTTACGAGCGATAGCATACCTTTATCCGACCAAACATCATCATACTCTTCTCCGTTGGGTCAGCTCCTTCTCCAGAGAAGAAGACGAAGCGGAACGGGTCATCCGCAGGTCGATTTTTGACACTCTCCAGTGCTGAAATTATAGACACGACATAGTCATAAGTAATTTTTGTATAAGCTTCTTCGCTCATTCCACTCGAGGAAGTTCCAAGTGCCCAGATGCAGGCGTCATGTTCGGCCAACTTTTGTCGAACATCAGCCGGGTAATTCAAAAAATCTTCAATGATGAGAGTAGTCATCTTGTTATTGTCCGGAAGTGCCTCAGTCAACCAGGAAGGAAGTTCACGTCGACTTAGAACCGTGATTGACTCGATGGTTGAGTCGGAAACCAAGTCGTACAAGATTTGGCTTCCAGCTGCAGAAGGTTGGAGCAGTCAGCAGCCAAATACCATCCAGTGGAACTGTAGCTTGATCCTCACCTGCACCCGTTGCACCAGTTAAAATGATCTTCATGAGGGATGTTGTGATGACTTACCGCAGGAGTGATCTGAACTTTAAAGGCTTTGGCTTCGCCGGCGGGTGGACGACGCGTGTCGTTGCGGCACAATGCATGTATAGGACTCAGGAGAGGACGAAACCATTAAGTACGCTAAGCTTTCCACCGTATAGGTTCAGCAACGCGTAAGGTGTTTGAGGTGTCAAGGAGCTAGCGCTTCCGAGATCTCGAGATACAATTTGAAGCAACCCTTCCCTCAAGAAAGCGGGCGCTGGTTATCTCACTCACAATTGCTAAAACATAAAATATGGCGCTTAACCAAGAAAACGCCGGTGGCAACACCGGTATAACCGTATCTTTCCATAGTCCATTTATCCTACTAGAAAAGTATCGCATATGCAACAAAGCAAGGCAAAACATGTATGAGGATAGTATCGTAAAGCAAATTAATAGATGATCAAGCGTAAGTGTCCGTTATTCCAATTGTAATCCGTTGTACAAAGTAACTTTTGAAGTGTCCAATAGAAAGCGAGTCCGGTCTAGTGTGAAAAGTCTAAATATTTTTAGTTTTCAGTCTTGTGGGGTAGCGTTCGTGGTCGCATTATAAACGACGCTGGTCATTGCAAGACTCATGCGAAGACCGACAGTTGCCTAGAAGTATTGATGAGTAAAAGATATATAAGATAGATAATTATAGCACGTACATCTCCATCGGCGTATTCCTCAAGGACCTATGTACATCGATCAATAGGGATTCTGACATACGGTTGTATCTACTCACCGCTAAAACAAATTTGCCATCCGAGTCCACTTTACCTGTTCCAAAGCCTCCAGGATTCTTGGAAAAATCGGGCATGACGAGCTGTGCCGGAGGTGGGTTGCTGATCGAATGAAAAAAACAAAGAGCGTCATCCTTGTCAGCACCTGGAGGGGAATCGTGAGGCAGATGTTAAATTCGTACCTAGGGTTGGGGTTTCCAGGGAAATTGGGATTTGAAAACCTGCCAAAGAAGTGTCCCCTTGCAAATTCTGACGAGGGCGAGAACGAGCCAGGATCCGAGGTGAACAAGAAGACGGTGTAGTTGTAGCTCGTTACCTGCAAAAAATACAAAAGTCGATAAATAACAAAGAAGTATAGTTTGAGTTCGTGGCTCACCCCATAATCACCCCTTGCGTCGTAAGAAAAGTCGAAGGCTTGGCCTGGGTTGATTACTGTCCCTTCGGCAGGAAGCACGATGGTGCCAGATGTATCTTGCCGTCTTGAAGGAGCAGCAGACACCAAGGCGAAGATGGGAAGGAGGGTGCAGAGGATTTTCGACGGGCTGAACATGGTGAGAAGTCGAGTTGGAAGTTTTTTGATGACAGGAAGAGAAAGAGCAGGCTTTATATAAATACACCCGAATCAGCCTGCTGTCTGGTTGTGAGGTTCGGTGCTTCTATACGTGAGATTCCGAGAGATGCCGGAGTGACTGCTGATCAAGTGCTGCTGATATCTTCCGAAGCATCTTTGGTATATCTGAAGCTGGAATAGTACAAGCTTACTCCACGACGGTGTGTCCTTACCGCTTCTACAATCATGCGAGTCTTGATCATCCGAAGGAGCAGCGATAATATCTTCACTGCCTCTCGGAAGGTACTTGGAACATATTTCCGCACTGAGGAATTTCAACAGTGCACTCGAGACGGGTCTGGAACAGAGCAGAGCAGAATGGTCGTGGGTCAGAACAGCGCCTTGAATGAGTTGATGAGTATATGCAATGTTGATCAAGTGTCGAAACTCGAGAAGCTGATAGGACCTGAGAATCGGAGGCATAGCGTTGAACGAAGCAAGAGGCCGAGCCGTGGGGCAGTGCCTGCCTATTAAGAGTAACAACATAGTTAACAGATAATCTTTGTGGTATCTTTAGCGCTCGCAGTGCAGAAAATGAAACCCATCGCCGTTCACGGAAAAAGAAATACAAATACTACGCAAAGTACATGAGGTCATTCTTCTTCTTGCTTTGCACTGGTTGAAAAGGATTAGCTCGAATAGTCAAAAGTTTAACAAAAAAGCGCATACCTTCGGCAATGCCGGTCAAGAAGTGTTCGTGACCTAGCTTAGAAGCGCCCTCCCTCAATGCAATCATACCAGCCTCTACACAAACTGCTTTCAGCTGCGCGGCATTAAATTCATCCGTACTCCTAGCCAGCTCCTCAAAGTTGACATCGTCGCTCAACGTCATTTTTCGCGAGTGGATCTCCAAGATGCGGGCACGAGCCTTCTCGTTCGGAAGAGGGAACTCAATCTTACGATCGAGACGACCGGAACGCAAGAGTGCAGGATCCAGAATGTCAATTCGGTTGGTTGCTGCTATGACCTATACGAAAACGTCAGTTGTGGATCCTTCCGAGACCCTAGCCACGCTTGCCTTTATACGTTCATCGCTACTAAAACCATCAAGCTGGTTAAGCAACTCCAACATGGTTCGCTGTACCTCACGATCACCACTCTTATCAGAGTCGAATCGCTTAGTACCGATAGCATCCAACTCGTCGATGAAGATGATAGCAGGTGCCTTCTCCTTGGCGAGTGCAAATGCATCTCGCACCAACTTTGCACCGTCACCAATGAACATTTGCACAAGTGAAGGGCCAGCGAGTTTGAGGTAACACGCCTTGGTTTGTGCAGCACAAGCCCGAGCGAGGAGGGTTTTACCTGTACCAGGAGGACCGTACATCAGGCATCCCTTTGGCGGTTTGATTCCTAGTGTCTTGAACTTCTCCGACTCTTCCATAGGAAGAACGATGGCCTCGACCAACTCTTCAATTTGCTTCTCTAATCCACCAATATCTGTGTACGTCTCTGTCGGCCTCTCATCGACTTCCATTGCTTTGACACGGGAATCAAACTCTGCGGGTAGCGTATCGAGAACCAGGTAGGAATCTTTATTAACACCGACTAGGTCGCCAGGCTTGAGTTGTTCAGGAGGCACCAGACCAATCAGAGGAAGAAAGACGGTTTGCCGGGTAGACGTTTTAATGACAGCACATTTGCCTTTACGCATCGAGTCGAGGTCCTGGTTTGCACCGTCTTCTTCGCCCTCGGGATCGACGTCCAGAATCTAGAGCAAGTCAGAGAAAAAGTCGGACGAGAGGATGGAACTTGCATACCTCGACAACATTCCCGACAAGGTATGGCAGTACTTTGTTCTGCTTGATTTTCTCCCCGTTATCACGGATCTTCTCTTTCATTACAGTCTGTTCATGTTGTAGTCTTAATGTTTCTGAACGCATAACCTAGAAAGTTGACAATGTTGAATGCAACGCGTGCCACTCGAATAAAGCAGACACACTTTGATATCATTGTCTATAAGCCGTATTCTTGTAAGAATTTCATCGGTATTCAAGCCCATGATGTCAGTGGGAATGTCGTCCCAAGTTTCCTCAGGTGGTTGGTCTGGAGTAGTGTCCATTGCAGCATCTTGTTGTGAACTGGCCTCGTTAGATTGTTCAGAAGATTCGGGCTGTTTCTCGGGATTGTTGGGAGGCGGATTTGGGGGTGGTGCAGCGGAAGACATGATAGACGTGAGCAAGACGAAATGTAATTTCGCGACGCGTCAGCCTCGGTGAAAGGTGTTGCCAAACAAAGGACAAATACCGCCCCTCTCCATGTCAGCCGAAATCGTCGACGACAAAGCCCGCTATGAGGCTCTCAAACGCGAGCTCACGACTGCTCTACCAAAGAAGAGAGCTATGGACAAGAAACTTGTTTGTTTGTTTCTCTAGTTTTCATTCAGTTACTAACTCTCGTCGTTTAGGCGCATCTGGAAGCTCAAATTTTCAACCTGGAGCAAACCTATCTGACCGAAACAACTGCGCATAGCGGTGGAAATCTCATTCAGGGTTTTGAAAACTACCTCAAAAATCAGACCACCGGTAGAAGAAGGATTGAAGCCGCAGAGCAAGATCGGATATTCTCTAATAGCAGTCTAACATATCAAAAGGTGCGGTTTTCGGCACGGCATTAAAGGATACACTGACATTGCATAGTCCCTCGACCTTCTCGCCGAAGAGGAGGGCACAACCGCCGAAGACAGTACCAAACAAACTACTTCAGGCGTAACTACTATAGCCTTACCTCCCGCTACTCGCACAAGTGATATTACGCCCGCCAATCAGAACAAGCTCATCAGGGACAGAGAATATTCAAAGAAGAGGCGGGAAAAAATGCGACAGAGTGCGGGCACTATCAGTGATGACGAGGCTATCCCGACCTCTACTCGAAGAGCTACCAAGAGGGCTAGAATAGCAGACGAAGAATAGGTGAGGAGAGAACGTAATTTCTGCCTCTCTCTCCCTATAATGACATTTTGCCATCCAGATCGTTTAACAGCGTACTGACGCCGCTTGCATCCAGACTATCGCCATCTGGATCTGCAGCCTCGATTGCACGCGTTATTGCGATGATATGTTTCGCCTCTTTAGAATTGATCCATACTCGCCCATTCAAGCCCACAGCTACCTCCAAAGGGAAGCGCGCGCCGAGGAGCGGCAGGAGAAAGTGGTTGGGATCGAGAAGCCTACATTGGATTTTATTGTCATGTAAAGTGAATGGAAATAAGATTGCGTACTGTCGACACATCCTCAGGCTACATCTCACCAAGAACCCTCCTTTCAGTTCCCCGAAGCCTTCTGCTTTCCGCGTCTGTGCATCAAAACATTCCAATTCGGGTTCCATGTCCTTGTGAGCTAATGAGACTCTGGCGTAGACGAGACTACCAATCTAAGAATATAAGGCAACATAAAAAATCTTCAGTCAGAGACACTCACTTTGAGATTTGGTTTATTTCGTTTGCTAGCACCCTCGAACGCTAAGCCATCTAAATTTGCAGAATGCGCTGAACCGATGTCAACCCGAAAACCTTCGCCTTGTTTTTGAGCGATGACACCTATGACTGGTTCTTGGGCAGCCGGGACATACTAAGAAAATGATTAGACTAAATTTACTCGTAGTCAGATGGATACAGACGCGTCTTGAGTTACTTTCTATCCACCATTTGCTTCCATTAGCAGAGTGATTGAGGGAACCAGCTCGAGTAGCAACAATAAGCTGTGCAGACCGCGATGTCCCATCGTTACGTGTCTGGATCTGCTGAAGACCCGGGCCCAGCTTGAGATTGACATGTTGAGCAGGAACTTGTTCGCCAGGAAGGACGATAGACATGATGGAAAGAAGCGAAAAGAAATATGTAATGACGCTTCGCGTTTACAACTTGGGATATTACTACCACCATCATGAACGATGTATCGACACCTCTCACAAGAGATTTTCCGGAGCTAGCTCATCTATCGTACGTCTCATTCCATGTCTGTGATCTGGCGAATGAAGCTCGGTTTGCGCAGACGACAAGATCTAGAGGACCTGCTTTCCGACCACACTTATTTCCAATCAATATTCTACTCTCTTCCAAGAGTCAAAGCCATGTACGATGCGCAGGCAGAACTCGGAATGGCGAATGAATCGATAGCAAGTGTGCAAACTCCGTCTTTACATGTTGCAGGGGTTTTCTGACTGCATCCTCAGGTAATAATTTAGCATTACAGGGGCCGCTGTACGAATTAAGGTCCGAGACAAAGTCTGCTTTTGACGAAGCCAAGGCACTAGAAGCTAGATGGAAAGAACTGGAGAAAGAACAGAGGGACGTTTATCAGGTCCGTTTAAAGCATTCCTGTACGCGGACTTTCTATTCACTCTCACTAGAAATTCACCCCGGAGTTTCTCCACTGGCGCCTACAACAAAGCATTTCTGAACAAGATGAAGCAACGGAGGCTCTTGCCTCTGCATTTATACAACAAGATTCGACTCACACATCTGAAGGGGGTTCAGGCACGGCTACCCCAAGTGGCAAAGAGATTGATGACTTTATCCGAGAGTTCAAGAAGGCGAGAAAGGTATATCACAAGCGCGTTATGTGGAATGATCGTTGGAAAAAGGGACAAGTGGAGTGGAGAGATGATTGAAACGGACATCGTGAGCCTCTCAATGATAGTTTAGACTGTCTCTATAATGCTCATGCCATTAGGTTGTATCATCGTTGTATCATGTTCCTATTTGGAAGAGAGGTTTTTGTTGGAATGCTCATCCATGCGGCACGAAGTCGGATTTTGTGACATCATGGCAATTGTTGGCCGAGACGTTTTCGCTGTAGCTCGCAGAGGATCCTGTGCGCAATGTCTAAATCTCGGAATGTTTGCGGTATAATTATCGCTTCCTGCTATTTGCCTCAGGCGTATTCTATTCAAATGCATCCCGATGTTATAGCGTTTAGCTTGGCCAACTTGATCCTTTCGTCGTCATGTATTCAACAAGATGTAATCACAGACAATGCTGTTCCTTCATCTTTGGTCCGATAACGCACAAGTATAAAGATGCAGAGATTGCACGGGCAGTAACTGACCGAGCAGTGTCGTTGTATTGAAGGATGTTTTCTCTTGCTGCTTTAGCGCTCTTTGTTGGCAGTGTTTCAGCTCACACCATCTTCCAGGTACTTTTGGCTGCCATCTACTCTTCCAACTTTTGGTTGATGAACCCCTGTAGCAAGTGTATGTCAATGGCGTGTCTCAAGGCCATTTGACGGGTATTCGTGTACCAGGTACGTGATTGTTTTCCGCTAGATTCGGTCTATGGGTTAACACATTTCTGCCCTTCTAGATTACGATGGCGTCGGTGTTCTTTCACCCTGAAAATTTTAATTCAGCCTAAACATCTTTTCTAGCCTATCACGGACGTCACTTCGAACGATGTCATCTGCAACGGTGGTATCAACCCTTATCACCAACCTTTGCCTACGACGGTTATCCCAGTTGCTGCTGGTGACCAAGTAACCGCGGAATGGCACCACACGCTCAACGGTGCTGACGCATCAGACCCTGCTGACCCGATTGGTAGGTCGCGTTGTCCACAGACAATTCATTCTTGAACCTAACCAAAAGTTTAGACGCATCACACAAGGGTCCTCTTATCGTCTATCTGTAAAGTGCCAACCTAAAGCAACACCGACCAGCTTTCTGACCTTGTCTCTAGTGCAAAAGTCGACAACGCTCTTCAAAGTACCGTCACTGGCTTGAAATGGTTCAAAATCTACGAAGATGGATTGAACGCCGCCGACCAATCCTGGGGTGTGGATCGACTTATCAAGAACAAGGGAAAGATGACTTTCAATATCCCGAGCTGTATTCCGGCTGGTCAATATTTGATGCGTGTTGAGATTATTGGTGAGTACCAAGACAAGACAAGTCTTCCGATACCCTGACATCTCTGTGCAACTAGCCTTGCATGCTGCTGGCAGTTACCCTGGAGCACAACTCTACGTACGTATAGTTCTTTGCAAATCTCGGATGTCCTTCTGACTTTCTCGTGTGACCTACAGATGGAATGTGCCCAACTTCAGATCACCGGCGGAGGCAGTACCTCTCCTGCTACTGTAAGCTTCCCTGGCGCATACTCAGGTAAATATGCAGCTCTTGCAATGTAAATATGCTCACAAAGACATAGGTTCCGACCCTGGCATTAAGATCAACATCTACCAGACTCTTCAGAGCTACACTATTCCAGGTAACCTAGTTCTGTGCTCATAATAATGCAATCTCATTCAAATTCTTTAGGACCTAGCGTGTTCACTTGCAGTGGCAGCAACTCTGGCAGCGGCGGTAACACTGGCGCGGCTTCAACCACTGTTCGTCCTACTACATCTGCCCCTGCTACCACTGTCCGTCCTACTACGTCCGCTCCCGCAACGACTGCTGCCTCGGGCTCGAGCTCTTCTGGCGCCGCTGCACAATGGGCACAATGCGGTGGTATTGGTGAGTTTATCTTTCTGTTGCTCCGGGGCTTGTCTCATTTTTAATTGATTAGGATGGACTGGAGCTACTAGCTGGTGTGTACCATAACATTTGCTTGACCTTGAGAATTTTGCTGATTTATATGTTAACAGTGTCTCTCCCTTTACATGTTCCGTTATTAATGGTAAGTCCGTTGTTTGTCTCCGGAAAGCAGGTCCTGACGATTCTTCAAAGCCTACTATTCTCAATGCACTTGAGCCGAAGAGGACGGAGAATAAGCGAAGAATTGTCTCGTTTGCTGCAGTATTTTTATTGTCTTTACCTTGTATCAGTAATGGACAAAATTTGAGCGTTTTGGAAAATGCATCTTGACTGTATAAATTAATGTCTGATGAACCTGACACTAAGGTCAAGTCGGCGCCCACGCGAGCCGACTGCTCGTTCTCCTGCCATTTCTTTTACGTCTGCCACCTGGCACACAAAAAGTCTCAAAAAGTCCTCTGATGCCCATGGTTCAACTTCACCAGATCGTTGACACGACCCAAGCATCCTTCTGGATTGCTCTCGCCGCGATAGCATTCAATCCGACAGCATGGAACATTGTCGCCCGAAATGGTGAGTCTGTCGACTTGTTAACTTTCCATTCTTCTCTGGCTCATTTCTCTGTGAAGAATACAGAAACAAGACCATTACACGCATCTTTGGTGGAAATGTGTACTATGGATGCTATTTCCTCGCGTTCTGCATCTTTTCGTGCGGCCTTATACGCGACTCGATGTACGTTCTTATTCTTAAACACACGTTATTTTTTCGACTTCTCATTTCATGCAGCTATCATCGGGCCCTCCTGCAACAACCAAAGATGGCGTTATTGCCTGAGCCGTATGCGACGGTTGTGCCAGCTGCGCTGATAATCGTTGGCCAGATCTTTGTCTTGACTTCAACGTGGGCCTTGGGTATTACTGGGACTTTCCTTGGAGACTATTTTGGTATTTTAATGGATCACAGAGTGGAAGGGTGCGCTTTCCATTTGTACCTTCCATTGTATTCAGGCTAAGATATCACCAGCTTCCCTTTCAATGTTCTCCGCGACCCAATGTATGTCGGTAGCACCATGTGCTTTGCCGGTGGAGCACTTTGGTATGTTTTACCTATGGGAGTGTTTGAATCGAAACTTAACATTGACATAGGTATGAACGGCCTGCTGGACTCCTTGTGACGATATATGTTTACATCGTGTATTGGATCGCATTACGTTTCGAGGGGTCAGTGCCGGAGTCTTTCCTCATTCATGTCTTTCTAACTCGTAGAAAACAGACCGTTCACGGACATGATCTATTCAAACCGTTACAAGAAGGAGTAATGAATTTACGACTCACGATCTCTTGGCTTTCATCAGTCAGACGACGATATACTTACAGTAGTCTTCGGTGGATAATAGGGCATAGACTGGCTTCAACGGTAGATTTGCAATAGACGACTGATAGTATCTTTTTCTCTGGTTCAGGGTGGGCATTCTTGTAGACGCCGTCTCCGCGATACAAAGTTATGTTAGACAAGTCACTTTTCGCAGACTATTGTTGCCATGCAGTTCAACTCCAGATTCTGACAACGACACAACATGATGTTCACTGGTCTGTACACACAACCGAAAATTAGGTCAATGGTCTTTTTTTCAGTTCATAAGCGACCATGTTCTAAGAGTCCGGACCGACCAAACTCGTTTTCGCGGTCTTAGCGGTCCTTTTAGGTTCTTTCCAAGCCCCTTCTCTGATCGGTCGGTCGGTTTTACTATTATTGCGTTGTTAACGCGCCTGGGTCAGAGAAAGGGCTTGGAATAGGTAACGATTTCAAAGTATGTTTCGGGCTCTCAGAACGATCCCATGGTCGTTAATGAACAAAAATGGGAACATTGACGACAGGAGCCTAATTTCCGGTCGTAGCAGCTAACGAGTCAGAGTTGTATCGTGTCGTTCTTAGTGTTAACAGTCAACTTGAAGGTTGACTTGCAAAAGGACGACACGATGGCAACAGTAGCAGGTTTTGATGGAAATTGACTTCAAGTTCCCCTACCATAACCTGTTGGCATGAGTAGAGATGGGAAGTTCCGAAAAATGCACCCCGACTACAGCTGATAGTGACGGAGTACGATATCTTGAACCGACCAAAGTCATCTTCGCGACACTAGTTTTGGAGCACGTTTCCGTCGTGCCGCATTCTGGATGACATTGCCTGACAAGGTGTGTAAAAAACATTTTTAAGATCTTGCATGAAATTTTGCTTCAAGGCTGACGACAAGTCGGTGATCAGTATGTACAACTGACTTTTTATGCAACACATGCCTCCCAGCTACGGAAACCCTAACCTATCTAGTCGATTAAACGCGTATCCCAGACGCACAGGACCTTGGAAAAACATTAGACTGTTTTGCAGTTTATCTCGACAGGTAAGATGCGAGTCATTTTGGATACGAAGCTCAAAACTGGGGAACCGCGTCGCGTCTACTCCTTGCTTCCTGCGGCCTACAAGGTCTGTGTGTAACATCATTCACTGCAAGAGGACTCGCGCAGTTTGTCAATTTTAGAACATTGACGAGCAGGCATAGGGCTGACAACATCTTTCAGAACTTTTCATCTCTTCTCACGTCAACATAGCATCTGGGTCTCCCAAGTCGATCAATGACTTTTAAGTGGTTCTCCAGAACAGCTGCTTCGGACCGGACACCTTCCACCCGGCGTCTTTCCATCAAAACCATCCTTCGTACTCCAATCCTCATGACTACACTCTCACTTAATGATTTTTGGTAACACTTCTATCATGGAGCGAGACGGTCCTGAAGGCGGAAATCTTCAAAGACTTTTCTGACCTTAAAAGGTGAAAGAATTTATCTAGTTTCGTCAGTACGTTCCTAGTCCAGGTCCTTCACGCTCTTGCTGTATCAGCCCTTCTTGCTTACGCATTCACCAATCACACCGACGCTTAAAACCGTATGGACAGACACCATGTGTAGGTGTTATATGTGTGTGTTAATATCCCAGTAGTCCGTCTGATAAATATTTTGCAGGGGCTCCGGAGATCCACAAGTAAGAAATTGACTTTTGGTTCATTCCTTTTACTGAATAAATCGCGCGTTCGTAGTCGGGGGCTCTTGGTATATGTGAGGAGCTACCATCCCACAAGTTTTCAAGTGTAACGAATTTAATATTATCTACCCTCTACAGCTATGCAGGTAATGAGTACTTAGATGATCGCATTGCTTGTATACTGAGCATCTTTCAGCTCGCATCGACTTCCCCGATCGTGACTAGTGGTCAATTGATGTTACTGTTGTCATCTTTGATGGCGCAATGTATGTGATCTACTCTCAGGACGCTGGACGTGAGCATCGGTTTCTTATGTTGGCCACACAGAACACCTTTTCACTGCGTCTGCAAACCTAGATTTGTAACTCATGCAGATCTCAGCCCGATGACGAGCACAATTGAAGTTGGTGTCCAGTTCAGATCTCTTCTCCTAATAACGATTGGGAGAGAGAGGGAGGCTCCTGTCAACGAAGAGATCATAGTCCTTTTTATATGATGTTTTAGATTAACGAGACAATTGTGCAGAGGGATTTACTGCTTCACTGGACCTACTGGACGAAAATTTATCGTCTACTCTGCGTTTCTCTGTAGTGGAACTGGATACAAACTTGGCTTACAGGACCTGACCCATTGTCAAAGTCTTCGTGGACCAAGTTTGATCAATCGCTAACGAGTGAGTTGAAAAAATTTCAATGACCATGATCATTACGCCATACAGTGTCTTCCAGGTAAGATAAACTTGATAACTCGTGAAAATCTCTGATTGATACTGTGCTTATGAATAAACTCAGTGCCAATCACGAAACATCCGGTCAGTGTGATGGTACTAGTTGTTTCTCCGCTATTCAAACAGTTTCAACAGTAAGTGTTCTCAACGTTGAGCTTAAAATCTCCAGTCTTGTTGACCTTCGTGTCTGCCAGAATCGATTGGAATTCGGATGGCTCTCCTCCTCTTGGTACAGAAATCAAGGAGCCGGCGTAAAGTGTCTGGGAGCCGAAGCAAAGTAATAAAAGTTTCCGAACGAAGATTTCCTGTAACACCAGCAGCCTCGTACTAGAGAACAGTAAAAAATCGAATATCATTGAACTATTTACTCATCGATGGCCGATGTATGAATTTGTGGTTCAGTTTTCAAGGCATTTCCAACTTCTTTAGGACCTCGAGCATAGACGCAAAACAAGCTATATCTTCCGCACTGTCGACCTTTTTGACATATCCCACGGAACTAATCTTGGATTCTTTCGCTCCTTGAAGTCAAGAGAAAACAGGTCGAGCCTCCATGGTAATAAAGAGTAGGCTTCGGCTAGACGAAAGGCAGGAAAGTAGATCAGAGAGGCACTTTTCGCTAAGGCAGTGGTCAATACTCAATGCAAAGCAATCGTCCTAGACTCGTTGATAAAGTGACATATACTAGAACCTGGTCGTCCTGAGAGTATGGCCTACCCAACTCCGAGAAAATGAGATTGTATGCCGCGGAGAATGAGATCTGGTAACTTCTGGCGCACATATAGCCAGCCTTTCATGTGGCTCAGAGTAGAGCTCAGAATTCGGTATACTCTGTTGTCAGCGTGTACCCACTACCGAATTTGTCGAGCCCGGTAGCCAGCTGTCATGGTTCCATAATGATGAGATTCTTTTTTTCCACAGTTATGAGATGACATCAGACACTCAAACACGTGGGAGGAAATGCCTTGCGACTTGCTTGCGACCGCAACCTCGAACATTTTATAGCGGTAAGTATATCGTCTTCATTGCTAGCAATGTACTAACTGCATCCTCTTAAGCTCATTTTTTTGACATTCTATGACTGTACGATACTTGACGAACCCAGACTAGATTCTACTCTAATTTCAAACGTAAAGTAATGTCCGAAACGAACCACGCGATGAACATTGGCTCTCCTAGAGTCTTGTCTGCTCGTCGAAGTCGCAATTCTCGTGCTCCAAGTGCCACATATGCAGGACGCCAAGACACTGATTCTACGGTGCATCGACCCCATGACCCCGATGACGAACTTGGCCCAAATGTCGAAAGTCTTTACAGAGACGACGGAAACGACTTTAATGTAGACCCGAATGCGCCGGTATTATCTGCGGTCGTAGGAGAAGAAACGATCCAGGAGGTTGAACGGCAGAGGGTTATGGAGGAGCAAGAAAGAAGAGAGAAGAATGCAGCCAAGGCACAAGCGGGGGCGGGAAATCGATTTGTGGGCGGATTCGTTCTAGGTTTAAAGAATGCTTTGCGACCCCGTTGGGGCGGAGGTCCGCCGCAGCGACAGGCTCGGCCACCTCGAGATCCATATTCTGCATTTCCACATGCAGTCTATGATCCTGAGCCTGACTCGGAAGACGGCGACGCTGAACGGCATGTCCGTGAACGTGGTCATGACCCCAGAGATATCGAATATCAAGCTGGTCTCGACCGTCAAGAATTCGATAAACATCATCGAACTTCTTATGAATCCACCGATTCTCCCTCAGAAACAGTCCATCCTACGACAGAATGGCACGACGACGGTACAACGGCCGTAGATCATAGTGGCAACCCCCCCTCACAGTACCCAGACGCGCGCGATGCATACGGCAATCCCATTCCTGGGAGAGTCCCTCCTCAGCGCATGCAGCAGGATACTCGCGCCTACCAAAATCATCCCTCCAGTCCAGACAATTTCGTCCCATCTTACGTGCAATCGCAATCGCAATCCAATTACATACCAGCCAACAGTACTGGTTTATACAATGTCACCGTTGACTCACCCGTTGTCACGGACATCCAACCTGCTGCGGACTATGCTAAGATGTATATTCCACCTTCCACTGCACCGTCTGACGTATCTTTCAACACATATCTTTCTCGTATCCGGCAAGTTATTGAACACGTGAACTCACTTCCATGGGTAGCTGAGCGTGTGACAGTAGATTACTATCCTGCAGGCATCAAGAGAGAGAAAATTAAAAGGAAAGAGAGGGACAGAGAACGATTACAGAGGCAGGACGAGGAAAAACTTGGCCCTGGAGGTCTGTTTGGAGACGGGCGAAGTATAGGGAGGAAGGACAACAGGCCAATCGTAAGCTGGTACGATAGGAATAGGGTGGCCTTGCCGACGTCTAATCCTGGAGATCTCGACTTGACAGCTGGAAGTCCACCACTGCAGATGCAACCCAGCATGGCTCAAACAATGACAGAAAATGCTGGAGGTGTCACGCCTTACAGTCCACTTGCCCCTGTAGCTGTACCGCAAGTGGCAACCTCAGCGTTCACAACAACCTCGTCGAGACCCGGTGACGTTCCCTTGGCTCCGGGACTTTATCCAAGCGCAAATGCAGAAACAACAGCACCGTTGGTTCCTGTGTCTTCAGACGATCCTTATTCCTATGCAGAAGGTGCCACTCCTGGTGGTGCAGGAACAACTGTTCGTTTGTCTTCTCCTGTAACCACAGTACTTCCAACGACGACTGCCATTCAGCGTCCACCCGAATCTCATGTACCAGCTGCTGGAATGTCTGCTCGAGGACCATCCACTACACCAGGCGGTGAACCCGTTTCCATCAATGTTGTCCCTCCTAGTACACCTGCATCCATGCCTTCAGCTTCTGCTGGTATGCAGAACCTGACAGGACTGACACCGAATTCTGGAGTGGAGCCTGCTCCAGGCGCAGTCATTCCACCTTTCATTCCTGAACCTGCTGCAGTTCATTCCCCCACGCGTTCAGCAACGCATACTCGGACACCCTCGGCCCCTGACCACGGCACACCTATGACTGCTCGAGCCCCCGTATCTCCAGCGCCTCCTTCACAGACTCATTCTCGTACTCCGTCCAGGACACATGAACGACCTGGTGTGACGGGTGCTTACACTCGCAGACGCAACCCCAACACACCTGTGCACTACTTCCCTGCCAATGCCAACGTCCCAGTTACCTCTGCTCCACCTCGCACACCTGCTCCTACCGCCCCTCCAACTCCAGCACACTCGCACAATGCTACACCTGCTCAGCATGGCGCAGGTCACAATCAAACACCAGTAATACCTACTGCCAGACAGTACTCGCATTCAGGGCTCTCCGAGGGCGGAGTTTCAGACAGATCCGGTATTTCAGGCAGATCCGGACGATCTTGGGTCGTCGTTAATGGTCAAGCGACTCCGAGCTCTACTGCTAGCAACGACACAAGAGGCGATAGAAGTTTTGCAGTCGGGACTCCTTATATTCCCACTCGTGTGAATAGCGTCGCTGCAACTCCAAGGATGACTGGGAGAAGGGATACAATGGAAACGGCACCTTATACGCCTGTATCTGCCAATCCAAGTTCACAGTTCCAGACGCCGATCGTATCGATGTACGCTAGCTCTGGGCATGGTGGAAAAGGAAAGGGCAAGGCACCAGCTATGGCGGCTAGTGTGCAAACTGTTTCTGATAGTGAGGATGGTAGTCCTAGTAGTGCGCGCAAGGCATACAAGCAACAAAAGCGCATATATGAGGATCTGCAACGTGAGCATCACCGGACGATGGAGCGTGAACGGGCCCAGGGCCGTAATCCAAGCTATGCAATGGGAATGAATTTCTATCCGAACCCGAGACCAAGGCAACCTTGATAGGTTACTGGTCTGACGAGAAAAGACAGTGGATAGTTGCTGGCAACTTCTTTCCTTGTTTCCTTTTACATATACTTATCGTGCATTCACTTTGGTCCTTGCATATGCTTTCTTGGATATTACTTTGCTGATTGTATATCATATAGACTGTATTCTTTGGACAGTATAAACCTCTAAGAAATCGGATCTTACCAATAAGCCAAATTTACTAGCTTTGGATATGACAGGAAAGGAAAGGCGCCAGCTGGTGGCTGATAGTGAGGACGATAGTTCCAGTGCGTCCAGTACGTATAAGCAGCAACAGTATTTGTATGATCTTCGGCGTGAGCATCATTGGGTGATGGAACGTGAACGAACCCAATATTATAGCCCACTATAGAACGTATCCGAACCGAGACCAAAGCAACCTTGATCGACTCTACACATATGCATCACCGTTACATTTGCATTTGCATGTGTTCAGAGTAATTATCAGAATTTATACTACTTCAGACAACAATCCAACGCGGTTCAATGTCAGTTTTCAAGGTGTCAGTCAATCGTTTCAGAACCTCGGGAGCGACACAACTGCTTGAAACCGCGCCTGTGATTGTGGAGGCAAAATAAGCTATGTTTTCCGTACTAGCCTCTGGATCATTAGACTTTCCCCTAAAATCTCCGATAGAGAACCGAATGTAAGGAAAGACCAAGCCAATATTTTCAGCCGCCTCTTCAATGCCAAAATGCGCTGCGAGACTAACGTCGTAAGAGGGGGACTGCTTCCATTCAATGAAACCCGGATAGTTCTTGATCAAGTCCTCAGTAAGCTCGAACCCGTACAGTAGTTCACGACCTTGGAGTTGCGAGAGAATGGGCGGAGGGACTCTGTCCATGACACATTAGCGTAGCACATAAAGGCGAGAATCTGACCCACTGTGAAGGCGGGCGCGGCACGATTTTCGGACCCTCCAAGCTCAGATTCTGAAGGTACCTACGAACTCGTCAACTTTGGGAAAAGACTTGTGAGATAAGAGCCGTCGCATACCTTTCGATTGGAGAAATACTCGGGGCCTTGGAGATTACAGGTTCACTGTTCCTGTACATAGCTTGTCAGCGTTTCAGGACACAAACAACACAGTCGACCAGCGAAGTCTTAAGAACAAAAGCTTCACGTGCACAGACGAAACGGTTTGTGAAATTTCAAAAATTCGGATTACTGTCCCCAATAACGCACAACTCATCGTGCATTCACTTTGGTCCTTGCATATGCTTTCTTGGACATTACTTTACTGATTGTATCATATAGACTGTATCCTTTGGACAGTATAAGCCTCTAAGCAATCGGATAAGCCAAATATGCTAGCTTTGGATATGACAGGAAAGGAAAGGCACCAGCTGGTATGCTGATATTAGTTCCAGTGCGTATAAGCAGCAGCAAGGATGATCTTCGGCGTGAGCATTATTGGGCGATGGAACGTTCCGCTGAACGAGCCCAATATTATAGTCCACTGTAGAACTTATCCGATACTTTAATTTTGTGATCGTGCATGTTTTTGTTGCCATTTGTATCCTTAGAACAAGAGAACAGAATTGTAGTCAGAAAAATAGTTGAAATTTCTGTGTCTCAACCAGATATTTCCCAACTTAGTACATTGGACCAGCTTCTCCACATCCGTTCTACTACCCTCAACTTGTCACTCACACCAAATTCTGGATTTTGTAAATCTTCCACGTCTTCCAAGAAACCTTCTCGAAGTCTGGAGCCTGGAGGGAGACAGGTCTCGGCGTACGTCCGAAGTTGAGCGACGGATAACAGTAATAGCCCAGTAGTCAGTGATGTCAGCTCTGAGTTCTCTGCAACGAGATTGGGATGGTCCAAGACTAGGAGGCGTTCAATTCGTCTAGGATTCGTTAATGGCTTGAATGTAAAAATGCAACACGACCACGCACCTCATGACAAAAAATATCGTTATCCGCTGATGTTTACTTCCATATCGTTCTGTGCTTCGTCCATTCCACAAAAGGCGTTGCAGGTATGAGCCGAAAGAATAAACAATGACAAGGGCTGGAGCCACGCCAACGAATGCAAAAGTCAATTCTGAGAAGACGTCAATTCAAATCGTTGTAGTCAAAAGCTGCAACTCACCTTGAGATTTCAGAAGTCTATCTATGCCAGCTAACGCCTGATCGATATCAACCTGAATAGGGTCAATATACGGTGAGCAGACAGTGATTCGAAGACCTCACCTTGGCCTTTTGGACTTGTATAAAGACGGTTCTAAGCAGGGTCCCAGTCACCGCGGATTTCAGGGGACTTCGTATGTCATCCTCGTAAAGCTTCAGAATAGGCGTAAGGTCTCCAACTTTAATCCTTTGTGAAAGTTGTTCAAGTTGATCAGGACTGTAGTGCAACTGTTCTTTTGCCAGCGCCAGGGACATCCGTTCCAGAGACTACAACCAAAGTTATCAGCAGGACCCAGGAGACTAGAACTGGACCGACCTGATAATCTGCAGTAACTCCTTCCTGGCTGACGATAACACCATTATCACCCTTGGAACGGACCGTGTCGATGACTCCTTTCAAAGGCTCAATCAACCAGTCGATTAAGAACCCCTTGACCACGTCCTTTGCCTCTTGGGCAAACTCATAAACAGACTTTCTAGAGGCGTACAAGGAGGTTATCGCATAATATAGGATGGGGGGACCAAAGAGTGCTTGCGGCCATATACGCGTAAGCCGTGATGGTCGAATCAACTGCTGCTTCTCAAGTTGTTCCGAATACTGCACCAGACACGAATGAAGAGTAGATTCTGAGAACGTGGAAAGTTCATGTATAAGAGAATAAGGGGAAGATAGCATGAGTTGATCATTAGAAACAATTCTGTTCAGTTCGGACATGAAACTCTGCAAAGATTCATCTCTCCCCTCGAGACCGAGCTGAAGCAGCTGTCTGAGACGAGCAAGCTCGCCGAGAGAACGTGCCCTGTCATCCCGTATGGTTTCCAACACTCTTTTTCGAAAAAGGCATTCTTGTTTCGTAAAGTGATAGGGTAGAACCAGCACGTAACATGCAGATCGCAGACAATTTGTGATATTGTCCAATACCACTTGCAAAGTATCTTTGGCTGACTCTTCGGTACGCGATAGAAGTGGTCGAACGAAAAAGAGTTGGGAAGATATTGACAGCAGCTGAGGGCTGTGATGAAGATGAGGGAAAGCAGAGGTTAACAACGCCGACGGTTGCAGGAAGCCTCTGGATGGGAACAAATTACTCAATGATTTTGGAGTAAATTGAGATGGTCTGAGAGGTAGGTCATGAGCCCGAAGTTCGCTGTAGATGGTGTGAGACACGTTCAATGTTCTTGACGGAAAAGCTACGTAGATTGTGAGAATTAGTAAACTGTAAACACTAGCACGTACTCTGAAGTAGGTAGAACATAGTTCTAACGCTGGAGCGGCTGATACGGTCCCACCATTGTGCTTCCTTTTCTGCCAGAACAGATTGCTGGAGGAATGTGTCCAACGATTCGGCATACATTGCAACCACAAGTTTATTAAGCAAGGTCTTTTCTAGAACTTCCTGCTCTGCATCTTTTGTATCTCGAACGGCCGGGAGTCCGGACTGTTGATCAGGATTGAGTTCCCGAAGACATTGGATGGCATCTTTGATGACTTGGTTTGAATGGGATTTGTCGAGCGAGGTAAGCAAGGTTTGAAGACGCTGTTTTGCAAAAACAATATCCTCGTCTTCATTGTTGACAAAAGCAGCAGAAGTAGGCGTGACGCTGGTGCGCTTCAGCAAAGGAGCGCAGTAGCTTTGGGTGAATGAAGAGGGCATTCTCGAACTCGTGACATCATCACAGTCTAACGACGCGTCGTGCACGTGCGCTATTTTCTCCTTGAATCCTTCCGCCAGGTCCCGCCTTAGTCCCATCGTTCCCGCCTTTAGACAGCGTACAGCCTCAAAAAAACCAATTCATAAAATGCTCAAGGCACTGGTCTTCTCCTGACATCTCGAAGCCTCTTCTCGAACTTCCGTGCGATCTGCCGTGTCTAAATCCACGGTCTTTGTGAGGGCTGTCATCAACACAGATTGGTCAAGCTTTAGGGGGTACGTTCTTCTTGCATTCTACATTCAAAAGTATTTACGTCGCACAAGCAGGTTTTCTGTCAGATCTTCTCAGAGTACCCTTGATCAAAAGCACGTTTCACGTATATCTGAGAAGTTTGGGGACCTTCAAAAATACACTTGATATCTAATATCCTGCCTTTCATACCCACTGAGATGAAATCGTTGAGTGCTCTCCTCTACCTCTGGCCCTTTCTGCACACAGTATTTGCGGCCACGCCTGAGATTCAGGAACCAGTAAACGGAACGAAGATTGCTCCTGGATCATCCTTCAAGTTCAAATATCAGTCCATTGCAGATTACGCGACATCCAGCTACCAATTCACCGTAATGCTGTTTACGACGCCTCCAAAAGAGTTTACCAACTCCCTGGACTTTGCGTCTGGATATTCCTTTGGTCAATTTGATGTCCAGAACTACCCTGGTGAAGCATAGTATTCCACAAAGCCCGAGTCGCCGACTGAATTTATTTCATGAAGCCATACCTTCTGCTCGCCATCCCGCTCCAGAGACCTTGACAATGCCCGATTTTTCCAAACCCTTGGGTGGATGGGGAAGTGGAGCCTCTGTTTCCAATGCCATCTTTTACCTTGTAGTCTTGGAAGAGTATGGAACAGGCACAGTAAGTAATCACTATCCAAGGTTGGGAGACGTCACTGACCTCCTGCCTTGAAAGCCTAGCATCGGGCGTCGTATGAATTTAGCTGTGAATGAGATTGTGTACAATTCTACGGATGAAGTGGGTGAATATCAGTAGCTTATTTCGAATTGTTGCCTATCTCTCTGACTTATCCTTCAGCCTGAAAGGTCTCCTCCCGAACTCGTGTTCAATGAACAGTTGTATAATGGACCGTTGTCTTTCGTAAATGCGTTGTAGCATTGCAATCCCTTCCACATGTATCAAGCTCATTATAGCCAGTATACATTCACGTCTTTGAGCAATCATCGTCAAGTCCAGTCTCCGAAGGTTTTCTAGTAAGAATATGCGTGGAAGATATAAAAACTCAAGTCCGAAGGCTCACACCTCAGAAGCTGACCACGAATAACATCGTCCTGTTTTCGATTCCGTTTTCGACCAGCTGTATCAAGGCTGAATCGTTTTTGAATAGCGTCAGTGTATCGGGCCCAGTTGTTCTCTCCCCTACTAACGTCGCACCCGGCGGTTTTCAATAGCACTGCGGCAGGAAACAACGGGCTCACCAGCTACTTGTTTCTTTGTCGAATCTTCATCGCCGCTGCCTCTGGATTCAAGATCATTAGACGTCATTTTGCTGCCGGGCATTTTTTGGGCGCTTTCCTTTGTCAGAATCCTGTTGGTCGGTACCTTGTGCTGCATTAGCACCGTTCCGTTCTCTGGACATCCGAATGACGCGCTGCCAGCAGCCAGACCATCTTGTCATGCCGGAATTCTCCGGGCTAGCCGCTGAGCTACTGCTACCAGCCGGTTTTTCTTGGGTATGCGGCTGGGGAATTTTGTACGACTAGCAGTTTCACAGTTATCAGCAGGGTGGAACAGTACGCTTCTCCAGATGTTCGTCTTTCATTCTTTGACTTTCGTATTAAGCCTTAAACGCGTTCAATAAACTTCAGCCGAATTTTAGCCCTGAGAGTTTTACTCGACGGAGTTGATTTACAAGACTTGTAAAAATCCTCCTGTAACGGAACTTTTTAACTATATCGTTGTTGCGTAGAAAAAGAAACCAAGAGTGAATTCTAACCTGAGTTTGATAAGAGACAGAGTCTTTAACTGTTCAACGTCAAGATTTGTGTCATGTCAGAAACGCCGTAAATGCCATCAAACACGTGTGGGAGTGAGTTTGCCGAAGTCCTTGTGCTCTTTATACTCCCTCATCTCCTTCCCTGGATCTACCTTGCCACTCCGTCACGGAAACCTGTATGTTATATGCGCGCGACAAAGTATTTATCGTTAATTTAATTTTTTCAGAGAATCCGTGCGGGCGGCCAGTTTGGTTGCTGCAGATTTTTCACTTATCAAGTTTTTTTTTTGGTGAGCTTGGAAACCTTATATGCAGAGTAGACCGAAACTGAACAAAATGATACAGAAGACGCATGCTATTTATCTCGTCTTATCTCCCGTCTCCCTTCAGAACTCTCAAAGCTCGATCGTTATACCTAAATGTCATCTGCCCCCGATCATGGTGACGTTTTGAAACCCGAGCCTAGAAACAAGAATGCCGAAGAAAATGTCGCTGCATCTTCCTCTGCTGTTCCTTCGTCACCTTCTCGAGCGACTGGTCAGAGTATATCCTTGGAGGAGCCGATGACACCCGCGAATGCAAATTCAGGAAAGGGCAAACGGAAAGCTGACGAAGTCGATGGTAGTCCTGGAGGAACACTTCCAGATGGTAAAAAGCAGCAGAGGGCAACATTCGCTGCGGACCCTAGACGTGAGCCTGTGTTTTTCTTCTGCCTGTACCTTTCCTAAAATCTCGGAAATTTATAGCTCACCGTGCTTCTGCATCTTCTTCCCATGCACCTTCCTCATATACCCGCAAACGCGCTAGGCTCTCGGCTGCAGCAAGCACCAGCGCTGCCGGACTAGCGGCCGCCATGGCTGCAGTCGGAGAGAATGACTCTGGTAGTTCGAAACCACCGTCCCGTTCAAATAGCCGTCAGGCCCATAACGCTGCTACGACTGGAACGTGGACTTCGTCAAAGAGTAGAAATGGTGGTAATCCGAACCTTCCAAATCGCTCTCAATCTCGGGCTTCTCATCGTAGTCATGGGCAATCTGTACGAGCGCCGTCCAGGGCTTCCGTACTCAGCCCCTCCCACATGCATAATCAGGATGCAACGTTGAATCGCGCGCCCTCAAGGCATTCCAGGCGTGGTAGTATATCGGCAGCGTCAATACCAATATCAGCTTTGATCTCTCCCCATGCACCCTCAGTTTCGCGTCATTCGGCCATATACCATATGCGAGATCCACACAAACCACCTCGAGTCCAGTCTACTCCTTGGTCCCTCTCTTTCCCTGAAGCAGGGCCAGGAGAGGAAGACTATCTACGTAGTCGCCTTAAAAGCATGACACGGACCATAGGTCTTAATCGTGCGTTGAGAAGCCTGACGAACAGGTTTGCGAGAAAGGGAGACGATGATGGTCATGAAGATGATAAACACTACGATGATCGGGAACCAGGAACATCCACACCTATTGGATGGACAGAGGGTGGTGGAAGTCCTTTACATGCTTGGTTATTTTTCGCCGGTTTCATCATTTTCCCGCTTTGGTGGATTGCCGGTTTTCTGGTCGGTATTCCTAAGACGAGAAGAATTGAACCTGGCCAAGGAGGAGAAAAGGCAGTCGTGCTAGATGATCCTCAAGTGGAACACGGTAAGCGATACCAATTATCTTCATTCGTGTCGTTCTCATTCCACTTCCAACAGATGCCAAATCTTGGCGGTTCAGATGTCGTGTCATGGCTCTAGTCTCGCTGATAACCTATGTTCCCTTCGTCATCCTGGTCGCTATTTTTGCACCCAGGTCATAGACATGTCCCGGACATTATTGGACATCATTATTAATCTTCTTTCATCTTTCATTTTATCGTCATCTCTTCTTCTCCTAGCATCAACATGTAACCTGCAATGCATTAAATCCTACTGTATCATATACCATGCTGGCTGCGTTCTCCATCTGCTGCTCATTATCCTACCTTACACCTCGAAGACTCTTACTGGGTTCCCTAGTGACTTTCTCAGCTTCCTCATCCAGGTTTTTATTTAGGTTTCCTCGCTGTTTTACTGCGACGTCCTTCCCCTTCCACTCTTTTACCCTTCCATTCCTTGGATAATCTTTTGTGCATAGTGTTGCAAAAAATTATGTAGTCTTCTAGGCTACGTATGTTGTTGTAATTAAAATCTTTCCGAGCTTTTGTTGAGCTGTGCCTGAAAATGTACGCTTTTTCTGAGTGGTTCAAGCTGTTCAATACAAATTTCACGTGCGCGCTCTGTTCAATCTTTGTCGCGGCTTGGGGATCGTTCTTTCCAGTTTAAATTCCTTTTCTTCTCCCTTCTTACTCCTCTAGACCAGCATTTGAGGATTACTATTCAAGATGAAGAACAAGAACAAGCAGACAAAGTTCCCTGTTGTACGTATTTCGGCCGTGTAGCGGACAAGTGTTGTTGGGTACAATTGCTTACATTACTTTCAGGCTCGTATTAAGAAGATTATGCAGAAGGATGAAGATGTCGGAAAAGTAGCTCAAGCAACACCTATTGTGATATGTAAGCTCGGGCGCAACTGTTAAATTCATTCTTTACTCAGGCTGGCCCGATTTCAGCGAAAGCTTTAGAATTATTTCTCGCTGCGCTCGTCGAAGAAGCTGGGAAAGTGACAACAGAAAGAGGGTCGAAGAAGGTTGAAGCATATCACTTGTGCGTCTCTTGCAATATCATTTGAGGTCTATTTTTCTCAGCTATTACCACCATTGCAGGAAACATGCTGTCGAAACGACTGAGATGTTTGATTTCTTGAAGGAAATTGTCGAAGGTGTTCCTGACCCTTCCGCCGGAGGAACCATTCAGTTGGAGAATGCAAACTCAGAGAAAAAGAAGAAACCCAAGGGCAAGAAGGCTGCCAATGACGGCGACGGTGCTGCTCCTGCACCCAAACGACGGAGAAAGAAGAAGACAGAAGGGAATGGAAATGCCACTGCTGTTGAGGAGCCAAAGGATGAGGACGCTGCAATGGGTGAGGGCGAAAAGTCGGAGCCAGATGAAAGGATGAGAGAGGACGATGATGACTATGATGGACAACAACGCCGGCCGACTGACGACGAAGAGGACGATGACGACAGGTAGACCGTCCCTACCATTATACTATGTATGACAGTAAGATTGTATTTTTGCGACCAATGTATTGTGGATATATATGAGATTGTCTAGTTGTACATGTGCTTTGACGAAAACTGCTACCATAGATAAACTTACATGTTCTATACTAGTTCGACGTCCCCTCGGTTCAAGAGTGCTTTTGCAGATGCAAAGGGCATCAGAGAGATATAGCCAGGAGTCATCTTATTCAAGGAGGATCCACTAAGAGCAACGGTCAATACTTGTCAGGACAGAAAACTGAAGACACAATACTCGGGAAAATGGATTGGACCGCATTCACGAAGTGCATGTACAAAGACTGGAACACTCTCATCCGGTTGAGTTACTGGAAACATATTGGTGAAACTGTTTTCAGAGTCTAACATAGGCCTTACTTACCCATGGGCGGCATGAAAATGGGAGTATCATCCAAATGAGATTGTGTCTCCGGTAGACTTTGTAAAACTGAAAAATGGAAATGTTTGTCTGTGAGATTGGCGTGTCTTTTGAAAACGTATGAGCAGCAGATCTTTAGATGGGAAATGGTCGAACCTGCTGGCGTGAGCTCGTTCTGCAGTAGTGATGCGAGTCTGAATTTCAGGATTCGACATGATAAACCGGGCAAATTTTTCAATCTAGCTATCAAATTTGTTACAGGTTTGTGGGCCTTATGAATGTCGTATTGACCCACCTTGAAAAGCCGAGTCCGTACATAAGAACGCACGATAAATTTGACTCTCTCTACCTCGGTCTGAACCAGCATAATCCTAATGTGATCTTCCTCTGAAGTAGATGGTTCGCCTCGCAGTAGTTGAACAGCTTCTGACTATCATGATACCGTTACTAGAGCAGACAAACTTCAAAATCTACAACACACCTGCCGTCGTATGTGATCCAATAGAGATGCCAAGAGTTCATCCTGAGCAGGTAGTATGTCAGGAGCGTGCCTTTCATTCATCCAATGTCGCATCAGTTTTTGCAAAGGTGTTTCTTCGTCTTCCAGCTCGAAGGATGGAGGAGCCATTACTACATCACGATCAGAGTCGTTTGTCCGTGGATTGGGTCGTTCATCGTCAGAGTCATCGAGAGTAGCAGCGTTACGACGAGAACGAGCCTTTGGCGCTGAGTTGGCATTGCTGAGAAGGGTTCCAGCACGGTATTGGGCATCCCAGGACATGACGGAAAGAATGAGACGCGTTTTGCGCTACCCTCAATCATCTTTTTCATGTGACTTCCAGCGCGTCTGTCCCTGAGATTTGTTCACCCATTGTTAAACTAACCTGCACCGAGAACCTCATGCGCCCTCTCGAATTAGAAAAAAACATTCTCAGATGCGGAGCCAAAAAAGTTTGAAACTAGTTGATAGCCTGAGAAAGTACGTTTTCACAAATACCGCAACTCTCAATACTACTAGGTTCAAGTTAATCTTAGGATCGATGCGAAAAATGGAACAGCCTTGGGACACTCGCAGCACGCGGGCATATAGCCAGATCCGAGTGAAGATCTGGTGGACTTTCCTCAACGATGTTTGCTTGACAGTACAACTACCAACTCCAGAGGGCTATCAACCTCAGTATTCCCGATGATACGGCGTTCTCAGGATAATGGCACCGATGAGAGAGCATTACCACCTCAAAAGCTGCCGGCGAACGCATTTAAATCTTCATGGCAAATGTGATTTGGTGACGCTGAATACAATATTATCAGAGGACATGTACAGCTCTGTCGTCACACTCAAGCCTACGATGTTCAAGTATCATTCTGGATTATGAAGTCTTGATGCGGGATACGAGAATATGGCGTATACGAGCCGCCGTGCAAACCAGGTCGGAAGCTTGTGCTTGCAGAAGAATGCCAGTTCATAACAATGAAGTGGCTGCTCGCAAAATTTCTCGAGTTGACATCGGAAGACAATCTAAAGCCGAGTGAGCCGGGAATTGTTTCTTTCTACTAGTATATATACATTCTCACTCTCTGACCTTCTCTGATTCCTTCTGTGTCATCCTAGGATCGGCAACATGCACCATTACATACCTTCTCGACGACAGCCCTCGGATAATAAAATGGAAAGTGTCCTCGGAACACGGAAAAAGAGCAAGCATTAATGCAGAACATTCAAAGTTACGTCGTTGCAACACTTGGCTGTACACCTATTAATCAATGGAACGAAGCAAGATACGAGTTGTTCGCGGAAGCCTGACAGACAATGGGAAAAAATTATGTCCGACAGACGGTTTTCAACTCGTTCGGAGAAAAGAAGACCGAATTCCAATTTGGATAACACGGTGGTAGAACAAGACGACAGTCAACGTGCATCGTTACAGGTACAAATACACTACTGTACAATATCCTAAGTAGAATAAGTTACGAAAGAGATGGTGTAGTTTCATACGGAGGGTATGAGACCATTGACGTGACCATTCTTCCCATTGCAGCGATGGCCATTGACGCCATTCAATTTACTCCTTTGATCCAGATAGCCCAGCTCGATAGCTTGGATTAACAGACCCTGCACAAAGATACAATAAACAGGCCTGTACGGGTAATCAGACGGACGAAGACTTACCAGTTGCCTAGTTCCCACTCGAGCATTTTGGAAATCGCCTGGTGCATACCACAGCTAGAGAGGGACGGTTAGTAACATAAATAATAAAGAGCACCAATTCAGCCCACCCCAGGTTGACCGGAAGGCCTGTAACCATTCCTTATTTCTCCTTCCTCATCCAAACCCCAGACAGGACCCGCTCTCGTTAATGTTTCTTCCCCAAAAGTTTTCTTTAGAACATCCTGCATATTTTCATAACCCGTACTACAGATGCGGAGCCACACGGTTAACATTCCACGCAAATTAACCGGCTTGGAAACTTACGCAAATACGACGACATCCGCTTCTAGTGATGACCCATCCGTAAAGTGAACGGTATTTTCAGTTAGTTTCGCCACCTCAATCCCGGGAACAGCCTTTAGTTTGACCTTGCCAGAACCCACCATCTCCGCACAACCTACATCAAGCCCTGTAGGTAGATATTGGTACCAAGAATGTTAAAGCAATCATAATCACTTACAGTAACCTAAAGAAACTTCAGAAAATTTCAGGCAGTGATGAAAGAAATTACTCACCACCAAATCTTGCTGTAACCATCGGTACAAGGGCCCTCATGTTTATCATGAATCCTTTTTGTTGCAGACATTCTAATAGTTCTCTGTCTAGGCCCTCATTCCACCACTTCCTGGTAAAGTCTTCATGGAGCTGGTGAATAACTTTTTGGGGCATTGCATCCGCCTTGAAATCAGACAGGTCTGTGGGTACTCCGTCAGGCCATGCCATAGACAAGAGCCTATTCACCAGCTCTGCAGAGGCAACCACAGTCGGTGATCTTTGAACCATTGTTACTTCTGGCGTTCCATGCATTGCTAGATCTTGGCAGACATCTGCAGCACTATTTCCCGACCCTATGACCACCACGCGTTTATCTACGAACGCTTTGCTGCTTGCACCTGGGAATACACTCGAATGCAGAATCTGTCCGCGGAAAACATCTAGTCCAGGAGCAGGAGGAATCTTGGGTCCCCCCAGGGTTCCAGTGGCCAAGACAATATGAAAAGGGTGCAGAGTAACTAAAGTTCCGGAGCGATCAACAATGACCGTCCAACGTTTACTTGATGGATCATATCGAGGAGTCGGAATTAACTGGGAACTCTTCCATATCACGAGATCCTGGCATACAGCGTAACTTTCGAGCCAGTCCGCCACTTTGTCACGAGGGGTATATAGCGGCCAGTTTGAGGGGTATGGTTGATACAACACTGTATAACACAAATTGAAATGAACATGAGTGTCAGACCTCTGATGAGGACGGGAGAATCCAATCATACTTGAATGATGACTTCGCATTGTGTGTAGTGTCAATGTAGGATAACGGCTCCTCCATTGGTCTCCAATTCTATCATTTTTCTCTAGAACCAAGGTCGGGATACGTAGTTGTTTAAATCGAGCAGCCACCATAAGGCCACATTGACCGCCACCGACTAATCAAGACGATTCATCAAAGTAAGAATCTGCGGTATCTCAAAGATACGGACAAAGTCAACATACCAACAAGAACATGTGGATTCTCTTCCACCTTCTTCTTGCGATTCTCTCGCACGTCACTCCATGCAAGAGTATGTCCACCGTATACACCTTTTTCAGGACCAGTTTCCTCCTGTCCCTTGAACGAGTCTAGCATAGTATATACTGTAAAGGCTTTCCACTCTCTTCCGTCTACAGAAGAGTGATTAGCTCTTTACTGTTCAACAAAATAATGATTCGCCAAGGTAGGACCCACATATTTCCGGTACTGGTTCCGAATTCGTGGCGCTATCAGGTTCGTGATCAACGTGCCCGTGTCCGTTTAGCCCATGGCCATTCAAGGACGTGAAAGCTGAAATCACGGGTAGCAGGGTAAAGTATCCCCTTCCGTTGCCAATAGGTGTATCGAACTTGAAAGCCGCGCGGATACCAGACTGCGAAGCAGTTACCGATTCGTACTTCGGTTCTAAACCTGGTTGATCATCCAGTTGAATGTTGGAGATCTCTTGACATTTCCAGGGGTCGGCAGATAGATACGATGAAATGGCGTCATATCCGTTTAATGAACGAGAGTTCCAAGTAAAGATTAAAGAGTCCCGGAACCATCCATCAGGATGAAATAGGGATTGTACATCGTTTGCGATGTTGGCTGTGGAGAGAGAGTCACGAAAAGAGGCAAGCCATTTGTTCGCAATAACTGCTGGCAACGACAGAATCTTGGGAACCGGCGTCGAGACCTTGGAAGGGACGGGGGTAGGCTTCGTGGGTGCGGGCATGGATGATAATCGTGAGGGGGACCCAAGAGACTCTCAGCGAGTATGCTATCTAGCCATGGCGCCTTTTGTACCTACTCTCGTGTACCTGACTGTATTTACCGAATCTATAACGTCGAAATCCCATGATCGTTTGAGTAAATATAAGATTCGATGTTGGCGTGTGGTTTTTCACCTCCAAAGCTAGTAATGGTCCGAAATAAAGTGTTGAGAAGTTGGACGATTCAGCTGGTTCGAATGAACGCGTTCAGCTTCAATTTGCATTGAATCAGAAGGAGCGATTAGAATGCCGATAAATATGGGACAGTGTCCACATTCAAGTGACAATCTCCACACGCCATGATTTCAGTTTGACGTCCATCTACAGGTCATATTATCTTCGGAGCGCCCATCAAGAGCGATTTAGGAACAGTTGGAAAGGTGGAAGGGCGGGTAGTCATCTGGAATCTAAGGAGGGAATCAAGCTATTTTCATCAGATGATGTTAAGTCACTTATCAGAGAAATAGCCGCACGTACTCAGATTGCGAGGTCTTGGACTTTTAGGGACACATCAGAAATCGTCGAAGCTCTGAGAGAACATCGATATGGGGAATAAGGGCCAAGTCGGGTATTTTGGTCCTACTTCGTTGCGGATGAATAGTACATCGGAAAGTGAGTGGGTAGCTGCTGGAAAACTTAACAATGGAAAAAAAGTGAGATTAAAAGTAGTTTATCCGGACGAGGTGGGTGTCGCTGGCGAGAAACGGCGTTGACTATTGAGCGTAAAAGTACAGATGAAGCTCGCGACGACTTGCTTGAACACCTTGAACATAATCGGCGAAAAGTAGATGACCGGGAAGTGCCACATTACTCAATGTCAATCCTCTTTCAGTAAACGCCACAAGGTCAAGGTACCCGTAATCATGCTAAAGTCACCACCACCAAGTTCACTTAGGGTGCAGCTATGTTAAGTGTTATTTTCCTTGCACACCGGAAATGCGCATACGTGGCTACTGTGTAAATACCTTCAAATTTTTCTTAAAATATACTCAAAATTCCGAACATCCGTAAGGCGGCACATTGAGCAACATTTCACAAGTCTAGGGAGGTGCCAGATCGGATAAGAACCTAGTTTCGACTCGACTTTCTATTATGCCGTGTTCGCAAGCACAAATCTCCTGTTTCCCAGTTGACGGCAATGCCCCAATCGGTCAGCATCATGAACTGTAGGTCAAGAGTTTGGCGAAGACCCAGTCCGAGTCCGATTACAGTCGATACTGTTACTGCATTAACGAAAATACATTCAGTGTAATAGCCGGCAGCTTCTGAATGATAATCCTGCAACCTCACATCCGATTCATCTTATCATCTGTAGCTTTTTCCAGGAGGGAACAGGACCCACCCACTTACCCACCCGGAATCCACATGCGACCGGACCATATGAATCTTTAATCGAACATAAGTAGAGAATTGAAACATCGCATCTATCCCACTCGAAACCAGAATACCATCGACATACGGAATAAAACGCCGAAAATGAGAAAGAGAAACTATCTGACAAACAATCTTTTCCCTTTTCCTGGTCTCGCGGCGCCGACCCTTCCAGTCTCTTCTTGGTACATTCTATAGGCTTCCCGTAAATGGTCAGGGGACAACGGTCCGGTTTCCCCACGACGAGCTTGGACTTTTCGGGCTGTGAGCGAAGACAACGGACAGTAAGAAAGTTTAAGAGGGATGACAACAGAAGCTGTCAGGAAACCATATTAGGATCGGCGGAGAACAGTTGCACCTTTTTCAATGATCTCTCCGACAAATACTTTTGAAAAACCAGCAACTATTTGTGCGACGGGCTGGGAGACTTGTTGACCCAGAGTTTGTTGAATGACCTGCGCACAGAAATATGAGAAACAAGTATAGTGCCCGGGAAACATAGAACGCACTTTTCTCACTGCTTGTTTTGGTAATGCGTGTCTTCTATATGCTTCAAACCGTTCGTATTGGTCGGGTGATAAATTGTCCATAAGAACCCTGAAAAGAAATTTCAGCAATTTAGATAACTTTGAACAGACAAAGACGCACTTCATATTATCCTTGGATTGACTGTTCCATGTTGAATGGGCAGAATAATCATCATCTGCCATCGCAGGCAGCATCTCATCGTCACCCTCTCCATCATCCTCTGCACCCGCCCCAGGACGACTTGCAGTTGTTCCAAATGTTCCTGAGCCTAGCCCCGCAGAGGAAGGCGTTATCCCAAGACTGCTCAGTATACTAAGATTGGCAGGTGTTAGGTTTAGACTAGCAAGAGTGGCAGCAGAGATGGTAGTCGGAGTGCCTGTTCCTCCAGTTGCAGAAGAGGATAACAGCGAAGATAAATTTATAGACGAACCAGATGTCCCGGTACCTGCTGTAGATGTCGATGGCTGATACTGGCCGTACGCTGAGACACCAGAGGTCAAACTCGGTGTGGTAGATTTCGGAGCGGCAATGCTGGGGCCCTGGATAGCTGTCGGTGAGCTCGCATTCCCAGATGAATCAGGAAGAGACCAATGAACATGTTGATACTGAGATGTCGGAGTATCAATTCTGGGTGAAGCAGCTGGTGCAGCTCCTCGTGGTTTGCGACCTCGTTTGGCACCAGTGTATGGTCTCGGTGCAGGTGTAGGGGTAGAAACAGATATGGTACGTTCGGCAGGGACTGGGCTGGGGCTGGCACTAAAAGAGTAGGGGGCGTTTGGAATATTGCTCATGGTTGTATTTGTGAGAGATTGAGTCGCGTCCGACGACGCGTCACCCTTGCTTATTCTTCCTCTTCCATCATGGTCAGTCTACCTCTTCATTTTCTGCTACTTTCTAATGATATTTAATAGTTTCGAAATACCTACGATTCGGACAACACTGTATTTTCACCCCAAGGACGTCTTCATCAAGTAGAATATGCTCTCGAGGCCGTCAAGCAAGGGTCTGCTGCTGTAGGCTTGCGATCAAAGACTCATTCTGTTCTTCTGGCCTTGAAGGTATATTGATATTCTCTTGACTAAATTTACAACAATGCTGATCTATCTCAAGCGTTCAAGTGGAGAGCTTGCCTCGTACCAACAGAAAATGTTCAGAATAGATGACCATGTCGGGATCGCGATTGCTGGTTTAACGTCTGATGCTCGCGTTCTCAGGTGGATACTGTTTCTATATAGAACTTTCGTATCAACTGACATCTTTGAAGCAACTTTATGCGACAACAAGCCATGTCTTCAAAAATGGTTTTTAATCGCCCTGCACCAGTTAATCGACTGGTATCTGCCATTGCCGACAGTACGTATCCGTCTATCCGTAACTGACACTGGACTTAAGCTATCTATCAGAGGCCCAAGTAAACACCCAGGAATACGGAAGACGGCCTTACGGTGTGGGCTTCCTTGTCATTGGATTGGATCAATCAGGCCCACATCTCTACGAGTTCTCTCCATCCGGCAACTCGTACGAATATTACGCCATGTCTATCGGTGCTAGGAGCCAGAGTGCCAAAACATATCTCGAGAAGTATTACGAAAGTTTTGCAGATTGTATGTTACTTTTGACATACCTCGTTTGGCAGTTTCTGATTGCAGATATGCAGGTTCACTGGAAGAACTCATCAAACACGGTTTGCATGCACTGCGGGAGACCCTGCAACAGGATAAAGCCCTGAACGTAAACAATACCTCTATCGGAATCCTCGGCCCCGCTAGTGTGCATGAAACAGGTATTCCTCCCAGCGGTTCATTCCGTATCCTGGAAGGTGAAAGTATACAGCCTTTCCTCGACACGATGGTGCCAAAGGACGTACCTCCTCCTGCAGCACCATCTGGGGGTGCAGCCGATGAAGATGTCCAAATGCAAGAGTAGTTGAATACGTACCTAGTTTTGTGTTGTAACTTTAGTTTGAATCAAATTTGTCGAGGAATTTTGTCACGCCCCCGCGTTACCGCTTGTCTAATGGCCACAACCATCTCGCGTTCTACGTCGCCGCCGGCGTCCGACTCGTCCGTCGACGAACCCATCGAAACTAATGGCAACAGTGTACCTGAACCTTCCGCTTCCCGACCTGCTTCACCCATATCGGACAGCGTCAAATGCCTATGGGAGGATTGTGGAATTATATTTACTCACCTCCCTTCGTTGATTGAACATATCCATAAAGGTGATAATTGTTTTTCTCAAGTCCGTTACTGCTTCTGACATAGGTTAAAGAACACATTGGAGTTCATAAATCAACGTACACCTGCGAATGGGTTACTTGTCACCGCCGAGGAATGTCCCAAACCTCTCGGTTTGCCCTTTTGTCTCACATCCGATCACATACCGGTGAAAAGCCCTTTATATGTTCTCTTCCCGGTACGTTGCCACTCCCTTTAACAACTGAAAACTATATAAAGAATGCTCTACTTGACTAGAATGCGACAAATCCTTCACTCGCTCAGACGCCCTCGCCAAACACATGCGTCTTCAACATGGAATCGACCCTCCCGCCCCAGGACGTGGAGGAAAACGTAAACGAGGACAAGATGACCCAAATCCCACAAATGCATCTTCAAAAGCCGGATCACCACCTCCAAACGGTGCAGGTCCAGGCACATCTAATTCTCATGCTCCAGGTGCCTACAACACATTGGCTGCGGGTGACATAGGAAGCTATGTTGACAATATGCATATGGATGATGCGGATAGAGATTATGAAAGTTTTACAGTTGCGAATGGGAGAGAATGGCCGAGGGAAAGAGAGCGGCACAATCGCCATAATTCGCGAGGGAGGCCGCATGAGGGAAATGGGAACGGGAACGTAGAAGATGATGATGGATACCTTTCTTCCTCGTCAGAGGCACTTCCTCAACGCTTATTGGATTCGTACGACGCTGCAACGAATACGATCATGGGAAGGTCCCCGGAGATGGTGATGTATCTGTTGATGAAGTCTAAATATCGGTATGCGGTGGAGCAGAATATGTATTTGAATGAGGAGTTGAGAGCTGCACAATTGGAACTAGCGAAAGAAAGGGATGCGAAGGAGGCTGTATTGGACCAGGTTTTAAGAACAGCTTTTGGGTAGGTGCTATAAGACTCTTGATCTTTGGGTGCTGGCCTGACCTCGCATTTCTTTGACAGACCTGATGCAGATGCGCTGATGGAAGCAACGCATTACCAAAATCCGACAGAGGCTCCTGTTGGCCTTCCTCTGGGGCCATACTAGGGACATTCTTTCAATTATTGTTCGTCGTGTTGCTGTGAATTCTGTACATTAAAGCTATCTATCATCGGGTCGTAATTTAGCATTTTGTATACCTACTACTTTACAATTCCGAGAATGCCAGAAAATGGAAATGATAAACAAAAGGGAAGCAGATTTTCAGTCCCTTGGAACCTCGTACCCGGGTGGTTCGAATAAAAACCTTACAGTCCCTTCATTCCTTCCCACTTTGGCTTCTGCATCTCTATCTATGCCACTCGAGAAGTTGCTACTTTGTCCCCATTCTCTTGACGTACTAGGTGTTGTTACTGCGTTTGTCACCGCACCAGCACCTGCTCCATTCAGGTGCATCTCCCTATAACTCGTCCTTATCTTAGGCTCATGGTCGCTTTCTCTCATCGCGATCTTCAGCCTAATTAGTACATCTGTTTTATACGGAATTGGTGGTTGATACCCGTTCGGGGTATTTAGATGACTCGGGTGCACGCCTGCATGAGAAAGACTTCTTTCTCTCGGGGAAGGATGCGGTGAAGGGGACTGAGGTGTACTAGGTGACGTGTTCGCGGAGGGATTTTGTGTACCTGCGATGAGGATGTCGACGATGAGATGGGCTATGGCTGGATAGTAAATGTGAGCTTCAGCGATCAAAAAACGCTGGAATAAAGTGAGAAGACTCACCTTCCAGTTCTTCCAGCGCACTCTGGAACCTCTGCTCCCAAGCTCCCTGCTGGCCCAGCTCGCTTGCCAACTTGAGACCCCTGCTTTGTTCTTCTGACTCGGGCTGCTCGAATGAGATTAATAGCGCCGCAACGTATAAACTGCCCAGTGCGAGTGTGTGTGGAGGATATGTTAAAGGTAGAATTGAGCGGTAAGAGTCGACACTTAGTCGGTAGGCGAGTTTCGTGAGGGTTTTGGTAGCTAGGAGGGGCGTAAACCAGTACTCTTTAAATTGGAATGAGAAAACCTACCACCCAGTGCCTTGCCAATTTTAATCACGTATGGGAATGGCATACGAGAAGTAAAGTTGAAGCAAATGGTTTCGAGAATAAGCCGCTCGACTGCGAGGAGACGTTGACGGTCATGCTCGACGACCTAGACAGAGTAAGATCACCTTAAATTGGCCTAATATGAGAAGGGAATACACACCTGAGGATCCATTGAATCCAAATCCACCTCCCCAGAAGGATTCTTCGACTTGCCTGCCAGTTCTGGGAACCTGACAGCGTACGAGTTTGCCAGAATTTCTCGGGGTTTTTTCAGTGTGTCATGCATTTTAGTTGAAACATATAAAGCAGCGAGACAAACGTCCTAAACGAATTGCATGTCCAGCTCTGGTCCGGTATGAAGAAAGAACACTCACAATATGGTTGAAATCCTTCCTCGGAAAAAACAAGTGAAATCTATGGTACAGACTCTGACTAGTGGCTATCGTCCTTCGGGGAAACCCCATCCTACTCCCCAGTATTTCGAGAAAACCCGTGGCAGAAGAACGAATCTTGTCTTCCTGGTGTATGCTCATTTTGCCTCGTTGTTTCTCGGACATGGACTCGACTTCGGATGGCGTAAAGTATGGATAATGATATTTGATTGAGGATGCAGGAAGTGCAGAAGGAGAAGAATTACGGGCATGACTGCGTGTGTCCATAATGGTTGGTGCGAAAGACGCGCGACGCGTCTGTTTTTCGGCAGATTTGCAACACAGCCACCCTACAAAGTAGAGACTCCCACTTTTGCCAGGAAATCAGTGAGATGCCTTTACTACTGCGTTGGAAGCCAAGCTGACGATTCGCAGTAAGACATTCCATTTATTCCCGTCAGCTTCTCGAAATTTGTGTATCTCGGTCCTTACTATCATTCCGTGCATAGAAGCGACAGGGGGTCGTGTATCTACACTAGTACCAAGCTTCTTATTCCTAGACAACCCTGGAGAAGAGCTGCAGCGGTGTATACCTGTAACTTAGGTCCTTCAAAAATGGCATAAGCGGACCTTGATTTCGGAAAGACGCCAGAATGAACATAGAGCTAGAAACGACGAGATAGCTATCGTGAGTCTGCTTGCGCGGGACGCATCTTTGCATCATTTCTAATTACAAGGGGCATTCTTAACTCGGCGAAAATTGGCTAGAATGTGCATGTTTAAGTCAAGTTGTAGGTCACAGTTCTACGGTACATCAATCAAAAGTCGGTATCTTCAGTTGCGCTGCCTTTGCAATCCCTACGATCTTCTCTGCCTGTCATCGAGATTAGCCAATTCAACAAGTATTGTATCGAGATATAAGCGCACCTGTTTAATCATAGGTGCGTCAATCATTTCTCCCTCAAGACCAATAGCGCCTTTCTGCGATGCATGCGCGGCTTTCATTTGATGGAGAATCTTTGCAGCACGGAGGATTTCTGTATACACATTAGACAAACGAGTAAAGTAAGGGTGTTATCAGAGACGTACCACTTTCCGAAGGTACAAATGTCGATTGAATGGTGTCAACTTGGGATGGATGGATGGCTTGCTGTGAAAAAGATAAGAGAACGCCTTGAAGAAAGAAAAAGAGAGAATGAACCTTGCCACTGAATCCAAGACGTCTGCCATCCTCGCATTCCTCCTTGAGGTAGTCTAGATCCTTGTAATGGACGCATACCATATCCACGGATTCCAACCCAAAAGCCTTGGCGGTTATAGCAATCTGCGAACGCGTGTACAAAAGCTCTTGACGAGAGCGTGTTCGTAAAATGGACGTGTCGGCACAGTCTAAACGGATGCATAAGCATTTAGGGAGATGATAATGAGTGGGTACAACACACAGTCCTCTGCAGCAAACTAGACGAGAGATTCGCAGTCTGAAATATCGGAACAAATAAGACGCGTACCAGTAAAGCACCAAGTACTCCACCATTCAGCGGAGCCTCTTTGGTCTTCCAACCGGCAATTCCACCTAGGTTCCATAAAGCTCTGGCACTCTCAATACTGGGAACAATACGCAGAGGCTTCTCGCGAGAACTTGCAGAGATTGGAGTTGAGATTGAAGACGAGACGTAATCGAGGTCTTGACCGGAATGGATTTTGGGAAGGATGAGGGTGCGGACAGAGGCAGAGCGGAGCTGTTTTGCTTAAATTGTCAGGACAGGGAAGAGAGTTTGTGTTGCTCACGATTTGATCAACGTCATCCTTGAAGAAGGAAGTACTAATGTCATTCACTCTTACGGCGATTCGTTCTGGGTCGGGTATGTCTTTTCTCTATTCCAGATTTGAATGGAAAGCAAGATGTGCAATTCAAAGAACGACGCACATTGAGAAACGCCTGAAGCCGTTTTCTTGCATTTTCCTTGTCTTGCGGAACGGGCGATACGCTGTCCTCGAGGTCATATATGATAATGTCCGAGTTTACAGAGAGAGATTTCTCTATCAGTTTGTCTGAAGAACAAGGAACATAAAGATAAGAGCGACGAAGGGAACTGCTGCTAGTTGTGTATGTCCTGCAGCGAGCGAGAGGCAGTTTGAAGGTTGAACGAATGAACGCTGATGTCATGTTTGTCGAGTGAGAATTCCGCAATTTCGCGAGTGCTTCCAGAGCATATCAGAAGCTCTTTCCCTACATTTCAGCAGAATGTACGCCTATTCTGAATCAATTCTGAATTCGCCTGCAGCCCTGGCAGTCGACCAAATCCCAAAATTTGCTGACTAATTGATGACTCGATCTAATCTATGATCGTGACGCGAAAATTTTGAGATGCAGAGGCTTTTTAGGCCTCTTTCCAAAAACTTCCACCCTCCAAGACACGCCTATTGCCATCGAATCTACTTGCATCAGTTCAGAGCGATGACCACGGAAAATGCAGGAACCCACAAGGACCCCGTCACCGGGGAGTTGATATCCAAGACGTTGGTCGTCCCCTTTCTCAGTTTTCGCTGCTAATCGATGGATATCTAGGGAGCTCAAGCGCAGAGAAAAGGCTAGAGCCAAGGAAGCTGCAAAAGCCGCCAAAGCACCTGCACCGCAGCAACAAAAGAAGGAAAAGGAAGAAAAGACTAACGAAGAAGAACTGAATCCTAACGTGAGTTTATTCCGTGTCTCGAGAAACGTTTCACAACTGACAGTGAATAGCAATACTATGAACTGAGATCTCGTCAAATCCTCAACCTCAAGGCTACCCAGAAGCCAAACCCGTATCCCCACAAGTTCCATGTTACACGATCAATCGCTTCTTACATTGAAGAATATGGCAAAGAGGGCAAGATTGCCTCTGGAACTAAGCTTGAGGGCGTTACAGAGAGTCTTTCGGGACGTGTACACAACATTCGGTCTGCAGGTGGCAAGCTCATCTTTTACGATTTGCATGGAGAAGGAAAAAAGGTCCAAATTATGGCCACCATACAGTGAGTCCAGTTTTCAGAGGAACGACCTGGATTTTGAGATCCTATTAGAGATGCAGCAGACCCAGACACCTTCATAGAAACTCATGACATCTTCCGTCGCGGTGATGTCGTCGGTGTCACCGGTATTCCTTCTCGCACCAAGAAGGGTGAATTGTCCATCTCTCCTTCGACTATGGTCCTCCTCGCTCCCAACCTTCACCAACTTCCTTCCTCTCACTTTGGCTTGAAAGACCAAGAAACCCGTTATCGCAAGCGTTACCTCGACCTTATCATCAGCGAAAACACCCGCAAGATTTTCGTCACTCGTAGCAGAATCATCAATTACATCCGTCGATTCCTCGACGAGCTTGGCTTTATGGAAGTCGAGACACCTATCACCTCCCTCCTCGCTGGTGGTGCTACTGCCAAGCCATTCGTCACGCATCACAATGACCTCGACCTTGATCTATACCTCCGTATCGCTCCCGAACTCTATCTCAAGGAACTCGTCGTTGGTGGCCTTGACCGTGTCTACGAGATTGGTCGCGTGTTTAGGAACGAGGGTATCGATTTGACACACAATCCCGAGTTTACCATTTGTGAATTTTACATGGCCTACGCGGACATGTATGATTTGATGGATATTACAGAAGCCATGGTCGAGGGTTTGGTCAAGTACATCACTGGGGGAGGTACCAAACTCACTTATCACCCTGACGGCAACAAGGGAGAGGAAGGTGCCAGGAAGTTTGAGATGGATTTCAAGAGGCCTTGGAAGAGATATGATATGATTGAGACTTTGGAGGAGAAGCTTGGCGTCAAGTTCCCTCCTGGCGACACGTTACACACCGATGAGGCGAACACCTTTTTAAGGGATCTTTGTACCAAGGTAAGAACGCATGTGTTTTGATCTGACAAAAGCTGACCAACTTCCTCTTTTCTGCAGCACAATGTCGAGTGCAGTGAGCCTCGAACAAACGCTCGTCTTCTCGACAAGCTCGTCGGTGAATACATTGAGCCCCTTTGCATTTCACCATCTTTCATCGGTTTGTGTTACGTTTTCTTTCCGACCCCCGTCCCAACGCTAAAACCATCACTTCAGTTGGCCATCCACAAGTCATGTCCCCTCTTGCCAAGTGGCATCGTTCTCGCCCAGGTCTCTGCGAACGTTTCGAAGGTTTCATGTGTGGCAAGGAATTCTGCAATGCCTACACCGAGTTGAACGATCCCTTTGAGCAACGCCTGAGGTTTGAGGAACAGGTTAGACAGAAGGAGCAGGGTGATGAAGAGGCTCAGGGTATCGATGAGACTTACATTGATGCGTATGTTTCCTTTTTCTTTTGACAGTCTTCGTTCAAATATTGATCATGTAATTGTAGGCTTGAGCACGGTCTTCCACCAACTGGTGGATGGGGTATTGGCATTGATCGTTTGGTTATGTTCTTGACAGATTCAAGCAGTAAGCGCCTTCGTTATGGAAAATTTTCTTGAAATCTCACTGCGCGTTATAGACATTAAGGAAGTCTTGCTCTTCCCCGCCATGAAGCCTATCGAGGCTGCCCCTGCTCCTACCACAGGCACTATCGTATCTTAGATGAGGAAGTGTTGTATCCGTAGACGTATATTACGAGGATTGGCTTAGTAGTTCTAGTATCAAAAACTTCGCACGTGTTTCTCCATTCTACGCTGTGCCTACTATGGCCCGAGTCGCCGACCCAAGACTGCGAGCTCCGCTCTCTGGCTTCTCACCTCGTTTCGAGATGCTAAAAGTTACCCTGATTTTTATATCGATGGCATGAAAAGGTGGCCGTCTGATCATCCTGGGGTCATTGTTAAAATAGGTGGCTCAATCCCGTCCGAAGACGTTTTAGAAGGAATATGCAATTTGCAGACAGCGTTGGTGGTCTTTCCCCTCCCAAATTCCTCGACGTCTCGATTCGAGGATGCCTACGTCGGGCAAGATGTCAGGAGTCTGGTATTTCTGCATGAAACAATGTTCCACTGGATAGAGTGGTTGATGAAATGTGTCTGGATAACTTTCAAGTTATCCCGGGTGGCAAAGCAGTTCAAATCTATTCTTGTTCGCATAGCTCCATCCAACCTACCGGTCAAGTGGGCTCTGTGTCCGGTGGTCCATTTTGAAATCGGCCATTTTACCTCCACAATATGTTTTTGAGAGCGTTAGGGACTCTTATGACCACTGGCGGAGAACACTCCTGCTTGCGTGCACCCCGAAATTTTTACAGAATCTCTCATTTCTCAATTTCCTCGTAATTCTCGTGCTCATCTCGTACATTTAGAAATTTTATCTCGGGACATTATGGTTGATGGCACCAAAAAAAAAAACTGGAATTTTGGATTGGGATCACGCTGGATTTTACGTACACTCGTATGCAGGACCCCTGCTCAATGACTCCCGGATGGGGTCGGCTTTTATCTTTGGTTTTCCTGGTGCTAAGCCGCAAACAAGAAATCAATATTCTTCACCATTTTCGTCGTGTGCTTATAACACTAGGATATACATATTTACAATTCTTATTCCTTCCAGCATATTCAGTCCGCGTTGAGAGCAAAATTGAGAGCCTCAATCAAAGCCTTTGATTCACCACAACAACTGGGACCATATCATTATTAAACGTCTGCGGCAGCGCCATTCTGAGAACTTCTTCTCGCGCCTCGCTGACAAAATACAGTGTTTGCAGTGAATCTTGTTTGGCCTGGAGCAAATTTACCAGCAAACGATCGTGCAAGCTACCCACAATATAATCAATTCGAATGGCGAAATTCTGGGGACGAACAGCGGTAGCCCTTGTCACTTCTTCAATTATATGACTCAGTATGGACGAGGATGAACCGCTTTGTGACAAGAAGAAATCTGTGAGGCAGATCATCTCAGAGAAGTGAACGTTCCTAAGCGCACCCCACTTGTCTGTTCAATTACTGTCACTTAATGTATATAACGAAAATGATACAAGGATGACTCACCGTAAGTTGAGGGTGGGTCGAGCCTGGCCAATGAAATAAACTGCAACTCCTGGCGGCTTCGATTCAATAGGGTGGCAAGAGCATAAGTATCAGCTCCACGGAAAAAGCTCAGGTTTGTAGCAGTGAATCCATGGAGCCCGTGAATCTTGAACGCGTGAATCAAAGTTTCGATGGACTCGTTGACTCCCAGACGAAGGTGAAGACTGCTGAATTTTACATCGTAAGGGGATGAAGTGGGTAGTACCGTCTCGAATTGACAAGAATCAAATGCAAGAGACTGAAGTTTTGAAGGTTCCTCCTTCAAAGCGCCTATAGCATCGAAGACACGCAATAAGAATTGATCGTCCATTCTAAAAGCTTCGACGGTGAGTGCGCGCAAATCAGGATTTTTCTGCAGAGATATAATAACGTGATGGGGTCGGGAATTATGAAGATTCCCTACTGCTTGTACAATGGGTCGGCGTCCCCGGGGTCCGTTCCAGGAGCAAAGATGGAGGGCTTCTAGCTGAGTAAAAGGCAAGTGTTCAAGTGAAACAAAGTGGGGGATTTTTAATTGTCGAATTATCGTTTTCATAGCCTCCGAACCCTTCGAAATCTCGAAAAATTCATTACAGCGATCCTCCACTAGCTTCGAGACTTGAACGGATGAAGGCATCAAGGAAACCGCTGTTAAGAGCCTGAATTGACTTCGAGGGCGAAAGGATCGACAGACCAGCGAGCATGCTTTTATCGTGCCTGTGTCATTCTCTGGAATGGTATCGATGATGGATTCAACCACTTCGAGCGAGAAAGGCATGAGAGTGTTCAAGTTGGGTGGCGTTAACTTTCTCACGGCACTTTGGAATGCATGTGCGGTCCACCCGGTCCGCCAAAGTTGACGTCGTCGGCGACGATAACGATGAACGTCTTCACCTTGCTAGAGCTCCCAAAGACTTCAAACGGACTTACCGCTACTCGCCTGACTGCTACTGGCGTTGAAGAGGGGTCGGCCTCTCCTCTTCGCAAGGTAGCTCGTCTCGACACCGACCTTGACTCTGCTTCTGCTTCTAGGTCTTCAACCACTCTTTCTGGCGGCCCTGTTAAGATACAGATTATCGGAGAATTTAGTGAGTCACTTCTGTAACTCAGTGAAATGGTTTTGATACGGGATATGCAGAAAGCAAATCCCAGAATGCGAGTGCCGGAGCTGATCTCGCTTCAGTTAGAGCCTTTGTCAGATCCATCCTTTCTCAACAAAAAGATGGTTCTTCAAATGAGACATACGAAGGTGTTTTCAACAAATGCAGAAGCTTGATCACTGTTCACGAGTACGGGGAGAATCTTTATGAAACATTGGGGCAATTGCTTGAACAGTACATCGGTGGAATGCTCTCCAAAGAACTGATAAGCTCTGAGTTAAAGGACGTAGAATGGATATCGTTGTTTGTCGAGAAATGTGATTGGTTCCAAGACACCGTAGTCAGTGTTTCTTTTTGAATCATCGCACTTTGAGCTCACCTTACGAAGCAATTCCTGCAATCCCTTTTGACCTACATGAATCAAATCTACGTGCCAAGTGTCAAAAATCTCTCAAACATTCGGTCCGTTCTTTCTCTGACTGATTGTCAACACACTGTCCGGTCTAATACCGTTTTACAGTGAATTAGCCTTTTCCAAATTCAAAGCTGCTATATTCGAGAACGTAGTGATTCATGAACGCCTCATGGAAGGCGTCAGCTCATGGGCTCTATATGAGCGTGAAAAACAGTCAGTTTTGAATAAATACGATCTCGAGACTACTATTGACTGTACATTCAGAGTCTCTCATCCAATGCGTGAAGATATACGAGCATTGTTCAATCATCTCATGGTTCATGGACAATATTCTGTTTTCCAGGAACACTATCTCGCTCTCACACGATCTTTCTATGCAAACCAATCGTCTTTATTCGCGTCCAAGGAAGGACCCCTCGGGGGTGATCCGCAAGGCTTCTTCGAATATGTCAAGGCTAGCATTGAAGACGAAGTACAACGTACAAGACACGCCTTCGCCCCGATAAGCTGGAGTGATATTAGAGAAACTACAGAACAAGCCCTGTTGGACGGCAAGTTGGATTGGTTAGCTAATAAGCGTAAGTTACTCTTTTCTTAGGTTACTCGATGAAATCCCTAATTTAATATAGTTTTGGGTCCCTACATGGATGCCAAGGATTTTGACAAGCTATCGACGATGTATACTCTCTTCGGAAGGGTAGAAGGGCGCGACGTCTTGTGCAATTCGTTCAAAAATTACATCACTGTGAGTTGTGTATCTTACTGACCTTCGCAAATGTTAAAATAAAAATTCTGCAGGAATCCGTAAAATCGATTGTCAAAGATCCTTCCCAAGACGAAAATATGGTACAGCGTTTGCTCGACCTCAAAGCATCAGCGGAGGGTGCTATAAATACATGTTTCGTTGACTCTAGTCCTGGTGGTACAGGGGACAATGCAGAACCTGCAAGTCCGAAGAGTCCGACGTTGTCGCCTCTGGCATCCACGAGCATGCTGCCACCCCTGGTCAGGATTCCTAACAAGGACTTTAGTTACGCTCTTGCGGACGCCTTGACGCAAGGCTTCAAAGCCCGTCGTTCTAAACCAGCAGAAATGATCGCACGCTACCTTGACAAGGCCATGCGTAAAGGCCAAGGAGCGCAGTCGTCCGGAGAATATCAGGCGAATTTAGAAAGAGCGTTGGAGTTGTATAGGCATAGTGATGATAGGGATGTGTTTAGAACCTTTTACCATCGGCAGCTGGCTAAAAGGTTGCTGATTGGCAAGAGTGCGAGCTGGGATGTAGAGAAAGCGATGGTGAGAATGTTGAAGGAACGTGAGTGGTATCCTATGGTTTTTACTATGCATTGAATATCCCTGACCTTGCTTCTCAGGCTACGATCCCGATTTTGATCTAGGAGAGAGCATGTTCCGTGACTTGTCGTTGTCTGATGATTTGATGAGGGAATATGACCACAAGCTAAAACAGAACAAGAAGAAAGGTTACTTGACGGTAATGGTCCTACAGCGTAGCGCTTGGCCTTTCAATGTGCAAAAGAAGAAGGTCCTTTTACCAGCCGATGTGCGTTTCTTCTTATGGAATGTTACGGACTATTTTTTAACAGCAAACACAGATGCAGAGACAGATTGAATCGTACAGTTCTTTCTACAAGCGCAAACACCAGTCCCGTGTCTTAGACTGGGACCATGCTTTAGGGACGGCGACTTTGACGGCTTGGTTCAAAGAAGGAGAGAAGGAGCTTAGTCTGAGCTTGTATCAAGCGGTCGTTTTACTGCTGTTCAATGATAGGGATGAAATTTCCTTTACAGAAATTTTGGTAGCAACTGGAATGGGTGAGTGTCTGTGATGCCCCCTTTTCTCGTAGCTGACGTAGTTTCCCGGGATTTCTCCAGACGATGACGAACTTCGACGAACATTACAGAGTCTCGCGTGCGGAAAAAAGAGGGTGTTGCTCAAAGTACCACCTGGAAGAGACGTTGACGATTCAGACGTCTTCAAGTTCAACGCCAACTTTACTGATCCGCGTCCTAGGGTTCATATCAGTTCCATCCAAGCCAAGATTTCTGTGCGTGTTCGCCTTGACCTAAGTTGACTGTAGCTAATGTATCTCTGCACGTATAGAACGAAGAGTCGACGCAAACTAATCTCGCCATTGAAATTGATCGTAAACACATTCTGGACGCCGCCATCGTGAGGATCATGAAGGCGAAGAAAGAGTTGACCTATGAAAAGATTAAAATCCAGACTATTGATGCGGTAAAGAATCATTTCGTGCCTTCGGTGGATATGATCAAGAAGAGCGTAGATTGGTTGGTGGAAAATGATTATCTGGAGAGGAGCGAGAAGGACAGGAATCTGTTCCTGTATGTTGCGTAAAGGTCTACACGTTCACCGATACAACTGTAGATTGCATAACGAAATACTCCTACAATGTATCATTGGAACATTCACCTACGGGGTCCTTTAAGCATGCAGTGATACCAGCGTGAGTGAACCACAGATGCTGAACCATCAAAGTCAGACCTTACCACGAGCCTGAGGTCAACTTTTTTGAAGATTGAGATTCGAGACTCCCTCAAGCTTTTATCTTACATACATCCCGTCTCAGCTATACTTAACGTATGTCGCATACATGTAACAAGAAGTAGTATTTCTTCATCTGTTTCAACGTCTTTCAGAGGTTCTTGTCTTCATAGTACCAGAAAAATGGTTTCTGTGCATGTACATCATCAAAGGACTCCGTGTCTAGAAGAGTCAAGTCAGAATGCATTACAAATCGACAATTGGAGCACGAGATTGCAGCGCGGTATGTCCTGAAGATCCGTTGTAGAAGGCTGTCGACCCAAAGAGGGAGAGATACTCATGGAAGAGGGGGTTAGTGCTACTGGTTTTTGGCTCTAGCTCGAAACTAATGCTATATAAAATACCGTGATTAACAACTAACTAGAATTACATGGATAATAAGTAGATTATAGTAGTGTGAAATATTCGTCAATACAGGCGGGGTCATAACAAAAGCAGGTAGACAGTACATCCCATCTAATCGTACACATTATCAGTCTGACATCCTAAATTCTCTAAAACTCTCCAACCCATTTCCCAACACTTTCCGCCTCGTGCGCAACACCGCCATGCCCTATCATCCCCGTCAACGTCCCCACGAAACCTGCTAATTGTGGTAAAACTCTTGGCAGAATCCATCTAGCAGGACTCAGCCAAGGTGGAATGACCATTCCTCCTCCGAGACCTCTTTCGTGCCAACTGTTTACCATCATCTGTGCGAAAGGTCCAAACATCCAGAACCATACCCATGCTTGACCGAGTTTGCCTCCTACCCTGATTTTTCGTCGCTTTCCTGTCAACAGGGAGGTGACCATGGGTGAAAGTGAGGAAACAAGCCGTTCGAGAACGAGTGCGGGAGCTTGGGCAAGGAAGAAGATTATCGGTGCAAGGGAGAATGTGTATCCATTCGTAGGAGAGAACATGGTGTAGATAGCTACTTCGTGGAACAGTCCTGATGCTAAGAATGTTCCAAATACGGCTACGAGCTGGGGAAGATGTTTTCTGATTGCTTTGGATGGCATAAAAGAAGTGAGGGCCTGGGTTAGGTGGTAAGATGGTATACCACCAAACACGAGAAATGTTCGACGTAACAGTTGGTGCCAGCGCTTAGACCATAATTCGTGCATTGAAGAACTTTGCCAGGGATCATCAAGAACTGGAGGCCAATTGGCTGGATCGGAAGAGAAGAATGCTACAGCAATAAATGTGCAGAGATCATAAACCATCCCAAAGCCAGCGAGGAGTGCAGATCCGGTTAAAATGTGGATAAAGGTGGAAATTAGGTACCTCTGAAATAGAGGAAAGGAAGTGTAAAACATGGAACCACCGGTAACATTGCCCACACCGGGAAAGAGTTTGAGTAAGGATTCAAGGAAATCGAGAAGGAGAAAGTTCTTGAGAAACGAGTATAAGGTGGATTTTAGAAAGGCGGAACGGGGTACCAAGGGGCGAGTTTGGGAAGGAATGTGCAAACCACTGGAGAATTTGTAGGAAAGGCCTCTAAGGGTATGAGCTAGTGAGAGTGTATCTGTCAGCCAGGCGGGCCAGCGAGACTCAGAGGCTTCAACTTTGGCTCGGGTTGGTGCGTGATCATTACCATTGCCATTAACGTGTCCGTTGGGGTGTCCATTGTTGGAGGGTTTAGCAGGCCTTCCTGGTTCTATTTCATCGTGCTTAAGCATCCCCTCCGGTGTGAGCGCATATTCTAGTGCTTTGGATATTTCCACGGCAGCAGCTAGGCTTTGGCCCCAATTATAGACGTTCAACCATGGTATAGTCCACGTGTAGCGGTATGCTACAGCTACGGAGCATGTGAGAACAGTCGGAAGGAGAAGCAATCGCATGAGAAAGGTGTCCGGTCGACGGGCTAGGAATGCAAGGAAAAAGAATGGCAGATGGAATAGTGGCCAATATAAGGCAAAAATGGGTGTTATTGGTATGCGGTCTTTAGGTTCTGGTACCAAAAGACGAAACCATCGGTGAAATCCACTGTATATCCTGCATAAAAATTAGAGATCAAATAACAGACAGCGTGAAGAGAGCGTACTCTAGCAGAGTTTCGGAGGACATGACTGGAGTGCTCCAAATCCGAGTGCTGCTTTTACGCGTCGCATTTGCTGACGTAGTTTTGATGATACAGCCGTTGATCCGAGCACTCCGACACTCCCGCTGAAACACGCTGAAATCATCAAGTATAGTCATCTCGTTTGGATCCTTGCTCACAACCGAAACTACAGAGCCCTTCCAATCTTGTGTCTCCCTCGGCTTGAATTTCGCGTTGAAACGCCTAAAACGGGAACCAGTTTTTTCATCGATTCACGAAGCTGAAAGTCTCGGATGATTTCTAGTGCCCAGAGAGACCTGGAGATTCTAGATTATGAACAGGAAATCGGTCGTCTCGAGGACGTGGGACAAGGACAAGCTACCCCCAATATAGATCGCGCTAAATCCTACCTCTCTCCTATTTGCCGGCTGCCCCCCGAGATAATGGGTGAAATTTTTATGCTTTATCAGGAATTACACTGTCATAAAAAGGACGTTCACTACAGAGAACCAATTAGCAGTCACAAACTTATGACAGCTTTGCGGCTCGGCTCTGTCAGCAGCCTTTGGCGGAATATTTCGCTTTCCACTCCCTACCTTTGGTCTCGTTTCAATATCTGCCTGACGCCAGACATTGAGCCTGTCCACACCTGTGAGCTTCTCGAGCTCTACATATCTCGGTCTAAGCAACTCCCTCTTTGCTTTCAGCTCTATATCGATATCGAGGATGTAATTGTTAACGAAGAACATATGCGCATTCTTCGTCTTCTGACTGATGAATGCCATCGCTGGGGCCACGTCATTTGGAATCCCTACTTTGTTCCTCATGAAGGGATGCGCTCCTTCCTCAATACCAAAAGACTTCTTCCTACCTTGCAAGCTCTAGACCTGAGGGAGCATGAATCAGAAGACTGGGATCCGACGGATTCCACGTTTGCTGGAGCAACTTCACTTCGAGAATTGACCATGCAAATCCGTGATCCAACTCAAACGAAGCTGCAGCTAGGTCAGATTCGACATTTGCGCATAACCAGAATGAGTATTCCTGTTGGTATTATCCCGTTCTTTGGGGAGTTATCAATAAGTTGCCCTATACTCCAATCCCTGTACTTGGAGGTTGACGATGTCCCTGTTGGCGCACAAGACGGAACTCACGAGATCAGTTTTTTCATGCTTGAATGTCTAGAGTTCAAAACAATGACTTGGTACGAACTCGACTGGATATTTTCAACCCTTACCCTTCCTTCTCTGCGCAAATTGTCTCTAGATGACTGCTGTGATGTTGATCCATTTACTCGAGCACCTGGAGGAACAGATGCGTTCTATTCATTCATCTCGAGGTCAAAGTGCCCACTCTCTGCGCTCAAGCTTATTCTACCACGAAATCCATCAGGTGTCCCGGATTTGTTGCGGTCAGCACCCAGTAGTGTGATTGAACTGACTTTACACGAGTCTTATGGATGGTCCTTCATTAATAAAGACCTTGTACAGAGCTTACACACTCCGAGCTCTATCAATGATTTCCCCCTCCATTCACAACAGTCTGCAACTATTCTTCCCAATCTTCGCAAACTTGATCTGAGGGTGGATGTAGGAAAAGAAGATTTTGATAGTTCTACGTTGCTAGACATGATCCAGTCACGAATATCCAACGATGACGCTGGGGATACAATTTGTAAATGCCTGGAGGATATCAAAATTGGACTGCGTAATGGAGGGAATGGAAGTGATCTGCAGAAATGTTTGCAATCGCTAAGAAAACCTGGGGTGACCATTGAGGTGTTCCATTTATAAACACTTCCCTAGTCAGAGTACAGCATTAAAATACGTGTATCGCTTCCTTTCATTTTCTTTACATACCCTTGGATGTAAATTTCTTTTGCTGATCGAAAATTGATATGGTCAGCCTCTCAGCTTGACCATTTCCTCGAATTCCAAATCTGGGTGTGTGGATTATATCTTCTTACTGTCTCAATACAACTTGATTACAAAAATCTCAGGCCATATCTTTCGATTATGATGACAACCCAAGAACCAAACTTTAAGTTCCTATCTCGTGTTCCCCCGATCTAGAGTTTGCAATGGAACGCCTTCCAGAGCCGGCGCTGAGGGTACCTGGGGTGACCACCGAGGTAGTATTGCGTATATAAACACGGGTCTGCAGTGCAGACCTCAGCAAATGCGAAAACTTTTCTGCGACAAGCCCGATATCCTCTTGCAAAGAAAGCCGGTCAAAAGTTGGAGATTTATGGCGTCTCCAAATTCTCTTGCGATTGATTAACGTTCAACGCCGACATGCGTTTACCAAATTGGAACACACGGGAAGTATCAGTACTGCTCGTTGGGTTTGCCCACCTGATATCTCCACCAATGTTTACAGTTGGCTAGTCAAGTATCTGCAGGAGGTCCTGGTAAAAGACCTGATGTATTTTGCAGGCCTGCAGACTCGGAAGTGTCAATCTAACAGTAACGTTGGCTCTGGAGCACATAAAATTCTGGATGCTACGGAGAGGGCATTTTAGTAAGGATCTTTCAGCTACCTACATTCTGGAGTGATATGCCTTTGCTTATGGCTTTATCTTTGATTCTGCAACGTTTACTGTGACGAGTTGATGCCCAGTGGGAAGTTTGGAGCATTCTTTACATTAGACCGTCTCTCTAAATGAGGTCGAACAACGTTCAACGACTAAATCACCTTGTTCTTTACTAAATTCATGCTCAAAAACGTTTAAATGTATTCAGCAAAGGTGTAACAGAAAGCAGCGTCCCGACTTTCCACTAGGTTTGATGTACCGACCAAGTTCCCAGACGGAGTTGAAAATCATCGGATGTAGGCAAATCGAGAATGATAGTTTATCAGGGTACTTTACAGAACCATCTGGTTACTTTCTTGGTCGTGTCCGCTGCCATTCACTTTCCTTCTGAAATCGTTCACTCTTCCTCAGGTCAACTTGCTGAGGCCGTAATGCATTATGATAACCTCTCTGTGCACTAGTCTGCACAGCAGATCTCAGCAAGTGTGAAAACTTTTCTGCACCAAATCCAACGCCCTCGGTGTAGTCGACTCTTGCAAAGAAAGCCGGCCAAGTATTTACCGCGTAGATCTCTTTCGTTTTCTCGACTATCCGCTTTGGTATCTCTTCCTTGGCAAAACCATAGTTGTCATCAAGGATTGACAGATCTGAAGCGTAGACTTTGACAAACGCATCCAAGAAAGTGACCTGAAACATCATGAGCCTGAGACTAGTTTTGGCGCGCAAAAAAGTCATGGCGAGTCGATAGTCGCTCTGTCCTTGCTCCATGATTTCCAGTTCCGGAGATTCCTTTAGCACCCAGCGAACATTTCGGGCTGTGAGCTCCTGAAGAAGTGCTTTGACAACATTGCCCCAGGTGATGTTCAAGTTGTGCGAGGGAGCAAGTGCCAAAACCAGAGTAATATTAACGATAAACTCTCCTAGGTCAGGAATTTTTGCTTTGACGCGGGCTTCTGGTTTTGACGCAAACTGCTGTAGTTTCCACAAGGCATCTCTAAGAATTTGAGGAGTCGTCTGGCTGAGACAGATCAGGAGATGGAAGAGATGACAATAGGAATAGACGGCTTTCTCGGAGGCATACAGCAGGGTCCGATTAGAAGTCGAGCCATGACCACGAGAATACACGTCATCGCAAGATTTCATCAAGGAGACAACAATGTTGTTCATCATCCGATAAAGGACCCCGACATATTCATGTCTGCCCCGAGGAGGTGGTGCTTTATCAGGTACTTTACCAGACACTCGACCAGTTTTTCTCGCGATAGCTTGTTCAGCCTCTCGCAATGCACGATCAATCTCAGCTAACCTTGCCCATACTTTTGTCTCAGCCTTTTCGAAATGAGGACGGTTGAACGCAAGAGGAAGGAAATATTGAAAGTCCCGCTTCTCAACGCTCCTCCTAACTTTGTGGTATTCAAATGCAGCTTCAGAGAGCCAGTCAAAATCAGAAGAGAGGGCTCGTGACTTGGGATCCAGAGCGACACCGACTCCGAGAATGGTGTCTTGAATAGAATCACGGAGGAAGAAACATCTCAATTCCCGCCTGAGGAGCTCATGAGATGATTCCATGAGGATACAGAAACGAGCCCAAGCTTGAGAGAAGGATATGACGGATTCAGACGTGAGATATGATGCTACTTCGTAAAGAATGTCGTCGTTGAGCCTGTCTAGCAGGCACCGAGGAGGAGCAACGGAAACAGGACCGGCGGTCATGCCTCTGATGACGGGTACTATAGTTCTGGCCTGACGAGTGTCATGGGGGAGCACGCTTGTTCCATAAGGACATGATTTACATGACCATGAAGAGATGCTGTCAAGGGTACGTGCTCGCCTAGGATTATCAATAATCACCAGATGGAGCTTCCCGTCGCCTTGCGATTTCTTGGTTTTATACAAGAAATTATATGTTTTGCAAGCGGGCATGGACACCGAGACAGCTCTAGACTTATTCGCATCCCATTCTCGTGACAAATCCAGAGACGTCTCAGGGTAGGCGTCACCGCGAGAAATATCTCTAATGAAGGCTGCGGCCAGTCGCTCGTCTCGGAAGAAATGTTTGATCTGAGAATCTCCGATGTTGTAGACTCCACCATAATCCTGCTCGATCTGAATACCAAGCTCGGTCAACGACACAGATACTCCAAAAACCACAAAACAATCACCTTGGTACTCGAGAAAAAGGTCAAGAACTGTAAGAATAATCCTCGCAGAGTCAAAGCAGGGGTATATCTAAGACACCAAAGGTAAGGTTGAAAGGTCACAACCAGAACATGCTAACACTTACCCGCCAGTATAACCACTCTCTGAAATGCTTTTGAGAAGATCGCAGCAAATGTAGCCACCGAACAAGTTGGGATGATCGATTCCATACACACTCGACTTGATTTGGGGTGGGTACGAAGGCTTTGTACAAAATGTTAGCTGTGTCGAGATATTTTATTTACTCATGGAACGGAAAGTCGTACCCAAAGCTCCGGCAACTCTACGTCAAAGTGCAAGGCCAGATCTTTGAAAGGGCCACTAGGAGGTATCAACACAAGACAAAATTTGCGCAGGTCCTCATCGTTTGTAAACACGGAGACTCCGGGGTACGGGGAGTCATGTAGTTCACTCAGGTCACGGTGAAGACGAGAAAGAAGTTGTCGCGACAATTGGGTAGGCATGGTCAAGTAGATAGTGGTGAATAGGCCTACCAGGAGGAGGCGTCTTGGAGGAAAAAGTCACGGCGTTTTGGCTCCTTTATAAAGGAGTAGAACATACGGCACCGAGGCAATCGAGTGGCACCGAGTCAGAAAATGTCAGTGTGAAAAATGTGAAATGTCGATGACAGAAACACAGCCACCCAAGAGTAAAAACATCGTCATCAAGTGTAGACAGACTGTTTCTAGTTTTCTCGTTCCCAAATCAAATCTCCCAACGTTATGCCCAAACCTTTAGCAATAGCCGACACATCATCATACGAAGACGCGACGCCCGGTCCCGTCTTGTACATCGGTGGACCATCCAATCTATCTGGTGGCGATGTGCGTACCAAAAGGCGCAGGTTGGTTAGTTGCGTAATCTGTCAAGATCAGTTTCGATATATTCGACGCTGGTAAACGAGCAAAGGATTGAACTTACAGAAGCATATACTCCAACCCTGCGGATCTCCATGTCTGTATACTCCCCTGGTATCTTGAACTCTTCTGGCATGTCTTCACTATCGGGTACATCGTTTTCTTCTATCAATGCACCAAGGATCGCGATCAGCCTGTCTAACGGGAACGGCGAAGGTCCCAAATATCTTTGAGGGATCTGCCCGGTTGTGAGACCACGTTTACCGGTACACGTAAAGTAGCTCACCTTGACTGGGCCAGTGGTGGGCTTTGTCTGCTTCTTGGTCCTCATGACTCTTCTCTTTCGTTTCTTTCCATCCAACCCACGACCAAACATCCGCAAATCGGATTTGGCAGGATTCATAGACGCGAGAAAGGCTGCTACCAACACAAACCGGGTCATACGAGGCAAAGCATTGGCTAAAGCCACCGATGATGTAGTGGATGCATTGTTGGTGTTGAACGAAAACAAAGGAAGAGCATAATCTGTCTGAAACTGAGACTGAGATTGTATATTTCGAATACGTTCACTTCTGGGCCTTGTGGGGGAAGATTGAATTTGAGGAAGATCATCTTCATCCATGCCTTCATCGTCGGTATTAGGCTGGGATTTCGTTGGAGAAGACGGCGGTAATCCAAGGATCTGATCGAGAACACTTTCACCAGGTTCATTAACCGCTGCCCAATCTGCCGCGTTTGTATGACGCGAGAATAACTGTTCGAGGGCAACGTTGAGACTCGGTTTAAAATGACGCGTCAGACGCATGATAAATTCCGTGGAGGGCATTTCGAGTTCAACTTCTTCATCGGGTCCTGCTTCTTCTTGGCGTTGGTTGTATCCGTCTAGGATGGGCTTGACAAAACCTGGCCACCTGGCTGCAGCGATGTAGCCTATTTCGAAAGGATTATCGGTGAAAGTGTGGCAAATGTCATAGACGAAGGAGAGATATTGTGCATGAAGAGGTTGAAAAACGGGATGGTATGGGTTGGGAGACGAAGAAGAAGAGGGCAACTGCCACAAGTGATCTGTGAAAGAGGACGAAATTTGTTTCATTATTGCTGGGGTATTGTTAGAAAATTATAGAGGAAAGCTATAAGACACTCACCTTCCTTGCTGGGTATGGCGACGTCCACAAAGTATGGATCCACCGCTGCACCTAGCGGAGGTTTAATGTCTTCCCATCGCTGAGCAGAAACGAAAACGACGGATATGTCTAGTTTTGACTGTCCATAAAAAATTAGCTTCGATTCAACCAGGTCTATTCGACACTCACCAGTTCCCCAAGACGGGTGAGTGGAACCAGTACCTCGGGCATTCCTTCTTTCAGACGCTCTGGATTTTCAATGACTACAACCATTTTTGCCGGTTGTTGACTCTCCTTGGATAGATGATCATGCACATCTTTCAATCCATGCAAGAACGCGTCGAAACTGTCATTGTATCTCTTGCTTGTCTGCTGGTCGCCTGGACTCCAGTTTGCGCAGTCATCTTCCCATGATGGTTCCCAACGTGTCAAGCCATTAATGACAGTGTCGAAAAAGAGTCTAGCCGTGAAACAGACAACGCCATCTATTCGAACCGTATGAATGTTTTGCTGGGAATCGAGATCGGATATGAGTGAGGAAGTAGTGAGGCGTGGCGAAGTGATATCATTGATAAAGATGAAAGGAAACGGAGAGAGCCTGATCAAGGAGACTGCTTGAGCTATTGTGGTCATCGCCAAAACGCGTCTCCACCTCGCCTGTTTCGCGCTCGTCTCAAAACCGCGCACGTGCACTGCAATTCGTTGTCAACCACGATGGAGGACGTTCCTTTACAGCTCAGTCCTTCTTGTCGTATCCTCACAATCTCCTCATCGTTGCAACGAGCAGTGTCTTTCGTTCATCGTCTGTCTCTCTCATGAATGTCACGAAGACGCGATGCCTGACCTGCCCTTTCAGAGATACAATCATTGTCTCAAGGTAGCTCTGGGTCTTCCGACGTGATACAGAGCGGTACCTCTCTAGGAAAAGAGGAAGCATCTTCTCAAGAGCAATCGATTCCATGGACAATCTCAAACAAGTACTATTCGGCTGATGTTCATTTCTTTGCTCGGGAGATCAAGGGGCTGGCGCCGTATCTACTCAAAGGAATCCCGGCGTTAATATTTGTGTGGAGGAAAGGAGAGGTTCGTGCTTATGCAAAAGTTACCCGCGAAAGTTGAACATCGTACATGATTAGGCTTACAGACATCATGTACATCGCTTGTCTCAAGATTTGGCAGGAGTAGAGCCCGAGGTAGCTCTGGCTGTCAGGCTTGAGAGCAGTGAGGCAGACTCATCTCAGGATATTGAGGATGCGGAGGACGAGAAAGAGTTTGAAGAAACCAATGACATTGACGAATTTTTGTCATCTCGGGGATTTGAATTTGTAGACGTGCCTCTCAATTCAAGTAACGATGATGAAATCTTCGATGGTCAGTCTAGGTCTTTAAACTGGCTAAAAAGTACTAATTCCATACATAGGCATCCCTTCTCTCCCGCGAGTGCTGGATGCTCTCAGTACTATTATGTGGCCCTCTATGCAGGCGGCAATCAGGAAGAAACGAAATATTAATACCTCCAAAGGAGTACAAGACGAAGACGGTCTTCTTGATTGGGCGCATTCATCTTTTGATGCTCCCGATCACTTTCCTTCAGAGGAAGATTTTGTTGTTCCCGCAAATCACTTAAGCGGGTTGGCAGCGCAAGCTAGGAAGCAAAAGGAAATGGATGAACTAGCCCGCTGGCTTCAAGAGGATAATGCTTATGAAAACAAGACAAAGAACGATCCATGGCAATCGAGAGCGTCAAAGGTCATGACAGCATCACCGATTAATGAACAGTCTTTTTCCTTTACATCGTTAGCACCTCCTACTCCTACTCAAGAGCGGGTAGTCAACGGATTTGACGATGACTTTACTGTTTTCGTGTCAGCGCCGCCCGCAGAATCGCATTCCGAGTCGTCATCGTCTTCCAAGCCGGATCATCAGTGGTCCCAAGAGGAACACTCGTTTGATTCTTTCGACTCTTTCGACGATGAAGCTTCTTTCGATTCAGGGAAACTGGCTCCGCGACACGATGGCGTCATGTATCATTCCCTCGGTAGTGCTTCAGATCTGGCAGACATTGACGATAATAAAAGTGTAAAGGAGGACTCGGACGACGAAGGGTTACCTAGCCAAGACGAAGTCAGCGCAAGTGCTGCGCGGATTTTCGGTGCTGCATCCGTACATTCCACGGAGAATGGATCCGAAAATGAGGATGAATATGACATGGCTGCATTTGATTTGTCACATGTGCTGAGTGCGTTGCAAGGAATGAAGGCAGAGATTGCGGGTATTGAAGATGTCGATGAGAGACGGAAAGCCGCAGCCAAGGTTGCACTGGGTCTGGTGTATGGGTTGGAACGAGACTCGGGACCGAGACATGATGGCGAACTTTGAGGGTTGTGTGCATTCGGAATGTTGCCATGTCGAGTTGCAAGCGTTGCTGCCCGCGGCGGCCCTGGACAACTGGGGATGAGACTTCTGGGGCATCCGTCCATTTCGGCATGGGTCATTTGCAGATAATCAGTCTGGTGGGGAATGTCATAATTCGCATCATTTCACCTTTCCCAAGATGGTTCCTGGATAAGACATATGTATACATGTACTAGTTACTTTAATGAGGCAAAGCGTCGGTCATGCCTGGCTCGGGAGATGGAGATGCGCATCAATATAAGGAGTGTAATGTGCTATTCGGTAGAGCAGTATGCAGGTCAGTGGAAAAACGGAAGTCGGTACATTTGTGATGGTGGCGCGGAGAATGGATGTGTGTGCGTAAAAAAATGTCAAATTGTAATTGCTACTCTTTTACCACAAACCAATGTCCCAGCTCCCATAATTTTTTTTGTTCCATCCCGTTCATCGCAGTCATGTCCGTGGATGCCCAGGACGTTGCCCGGGCAGTATCTCGGCCACCGACCCCAAAACGTCCATCCTTTACGAGATCAATATCCGACACTCCGACCATCCATCCTTCGGCCCCAGGTTCACCGACTCCTTCCTTTCCACCCAAAAGACCGCCTCGTAATCCAGCCAGGCCACCGTCATCGGGTGGCATCGCTTCGCCATCTCCAGTTCGTCACCAACCAAAGTCCCAGAGCGGTGGAGGAAGCAGACCCCGGACTGCGACTGGCACACGAGAAGAGGTGACGCCATGGGAACTCTATCCGGCGCCGCCAGACATTGTGACTGCTAGCCCAGCCAGTCAGACTGGTCCATCGACGTCGAAGCGCGTCGTGACGGTAACTGAGCCTAAACCAGTGAGTCTGTTTCATCTCTCGTTCCTGGTACCGAACTCGACCCGTCGTTACTCCGTCAGACTCGCCCTTTATCATCCTCGGGAAGCGGTCACGGTTCTAGTTTCAGTTTTGCTGATTTCGCTCTATTGGCAAGACGCAAATCTACAGGCAGCAAGCCTTCAAAGCCCAAAGCCCCTGCTCAGGTTCTTCACAAACCCCGCGCGTCGCAAGCTTCGCCTTCTCTCAAACTTCCGGAATCTCGTTCGGGTCCCCAGCCTCAGCCAGATGCTCCCACACGACAGCTGATTGGGACGAGTCCCACGAGCTCGCGCAAAGTCTCCGGTGGTACCAATCCGCAATTGCATTCACCGGTTTCTACTTCCACTATCCAAACTCATAACACTTCCTCTCACCATGCTCCCTCGTCGAATTCAACAGAGACGACGTCATCTGTTGTTCACAAATCACCCTCTCACTCATCCGACAAGAGCAAAGATCTCAAATTTTCTACTGCTGACCGTACTATTTTGGAGGAGTTGAAACGAAACATCAATGCTCGTGCTTCACAGTTTGTGATGAAGGAGGCCGGGATAGAGAGGAAGCCTTCTGATTCAGGATCACCATTTGGTGAAGGCAGTAGTTCTGGGAGGTCGACTGGAACGTTGTGGGGTTCGATAGCAGGACCGAGAAAACACCATCCATACCCCAAAGATGAAGTTCCTTACCCCAAGAGTTATGAAAGGGAAATTCTGGACCTGTACGTCTTCTTGCAATTCCAAATTTCCTGACATTCAACTTCTCTTCGCCTCCTTTTTGGCTTACAGGGACGTTTGGGAAAACTTGTTCTGTCAACAAATTTGCAATAGTATGACCTGGCATGTCTTCGATAAGCCTCCCAGTAGGGTATTGGACATTGGTTGTGGTAAGCTTCAAGTTTTGCGAATGACGTCTAACTATAATCACGCTCAAAATGCACTCGTTCTCAGGCACGGGCTCGTGGATCCTCGATTGCGCAATGAAGTGGAAGCACACGTACTTCGTCGGTGAGTTTCGACCTATATGCTCAACACCTCGCATCTCAACTCGAACGGAAGGTCTCGATATCGTACCTTTGCATCCTGACCTTCAACAGGTCGGCTCCGCTGACCTCGCTCGAAGGGTCACTTGGCACCAAGGCAACTTGTGAGTTACCGCTTCTTCTCATGGATACTTGTAAATAGCTCATGTCACTTCCATTCATAGCCTTGAAGGTCTTCCGTTTCCCAATGAGGAATTTGATTTCGTGTAAGTGGCGCTTGCGCGCGGATGGTATAGAGGTACTGAATATCTCGGTACCATTTAGCCATATCAAACGAATAGGAATGGGGGTCCCAGAGGATAAGGTTTGTCTAAGCATATCTAATCTATTGCCTTTCATCTTACGAACCGTTGCATCTATCAGTGGGATTACCTACTTGAGGAAATAACGCGGGTGATGAAACCTGGTGCTGCTTTTGAGGTAGGCTCTTGTGATTCACCGAACATCCCCAGTTGTCAATTGCTGTTTCTAGATGATTGAAGAAGATCTCTTCTTTCCTGGACGACTGGATGATGACGACAACGATGACTCTGAATTGAGTGACGACCAATCTCATCATCTCACGACATTCCGTCGTCGCTCTATCAAACGGGAATCTGCATTGGGGTCCAACTCCTACCGGTATGGTCACACGGGTATCCCGCGCGATGAACCGTGGAGTGATCTTGAGCACGATCCTCTAGCTGATTTTGAACTGGAGGAACTTGATGCGGAAACTTTAATTGCGAGCTCGGCAAGTACTCGCCGTACCGTCGCAGGCAGAACGTCGGATGAATTCATGATTATAGCGTCGGGTGGAAACTCGAGCTCGGTGTCGGTGGCTCAACGCCCACCCTCGCCATTAGTCGCTCCGCCGATAGGTGCCATCGTTGAGGACGAGGAAGGAGAGGAGAGTGAAAACTTGCCCTCTCCAGCTACTGTCGAGCCAGAAACCCGAACTGTACACTCGGCTGAATCAACCGTAACATCTGACACAGCGTCAACGGTTCAAGGCGACGATACGATCAAGTCGAAATCGCGACGGCCAAGTTTGCCTAAAGCTCCTCCTATCAAGATACTGCCCAATCCTTCATCTGTAAAAAGTCTACCTTCAAGTCCTGTAATGGGACGGTCGGTTCTCTTACCCATAAATGTTCGAGCGCCACCTCCAATGGCATCGGCTCACGGTGGAGTCCACCTGTCTCTGTACACGTCTACTAAAGCACAATCACTTTCACAAACCAAGCTGACGGGTTCCACCACTTCCCTACAACAAGCACCACTCGTCTCCCCTTTGTCAGCATCTTCAACTTCCTCAATATCAATACCAACCACAGGAGATACTACCATTGACCCTACCTATCTAGCATCACTGACTTCAGATGTAGGGACATTGAAAAGTCCCTCATCGAATCCAAAGCCTGGAGGCGGGGTTTCTCCGTTTCTTTTGAGGACGCTGCCCAAACCGCCGATTAATCCTCGAGATCATTCCTTATTGGAGATGATCTATCAGGAAATGCATGCTTCACGATTTATCAATCTGTCTCCACTGTCTCTACTACCTAACCTTCTGAGTCTGCACTTCAAAGGTACGTTTTTTGCTCATTGGTCACTGGTCTGCTAAATGACTTACGTGATACAGATGTCCGGTCACATCCTCCGCTCCAGTTTTCTTTCCCGCCTCCTGTGGTTCCATCAGATAGACGGGCAAGCTTTGTGCCCAGTGTCAGCGACATATCGCTAGATTCTGACCCGGACGAGGACGCTCATGAAGCCATCAGACCTACTCCTCCAAAGCCTCTCAAAACATCTCGTGGTAGACAACGACAATCTACATTCTCCGAGGGTCAACGATCCCCCAAGTTGGGTACATCTCCAAGTTCTGACAAGTTTTACCTGGACAACGGCAGCGGAGATGAAGAGGAGCCCCGTTGGCTGTCCATGCAGAACCTTGTTCATGGACACTCTTCCTATGTATCCATCGACGAATCAAGGACATCGGCGTTTTCGCCTTCCAGACGTGCGTCCTTCAAGAGTAACAGGAAGAGCAGCAATGCTTCGATAACAGATAGTATCTTTGGAAGAGCTCCAGACACAGAATCATCCCCTGAAATCAAATACAAGCCTCTAGTTCCCCTGCGACTGCCTAATCGTAATCTTAGCGTGGACGTCAAAAGTCTCAATCTTCATCTTGGAGTCCGTGTCGCGGACGTCTTGGGTTGCACCGAGACCATGTGGGAATGGGTTCTTGAATACCAGAAGAAAATGCACGATCAGAAAAGGGCAACCACGGCAAGGGCTCGGTCAAAATCTATTGATGTCGTACCTCCCTTTAGACCTCAACCATCCTCGGAAGAACGTCTCAAAGATGCAATTCTTAATATTACCAGAGAGGAATACGACGATCTTGTGAAGAGGTTTTATATGTGCGTTCCTTTAATTATACAACTTCTGTGATTCCGCTAACCTGTATGGGTAGGGATATGACTGGCCACATGGCCGTTAATAAGATCCTAGAAAGCAACTTTTCATGGCATGTGCTCCAGTCTGGTCCGTCTCTAGAGCGCAAGGCATTTGACGCCCAATGTGAAAAGTACCAACAGTGGGAGCAAGAACAAAAACGGCGTTTCCCAGCTCCTCGATATGATCCTTCGCCTCGGAGACGGACTAGGCCTCTGAGCGCTTCTCTCTCAACTCTACCTTCCATTGTGGATTTGCCAACTCCTAATGAGCTGGTCGATGGTCTTCCATCTGAAGTGGACAAGTTTATTCCTCCGACACGGGATGGTCTGCTCTCGTTACCCAAATCTCAGCCTTATGTGCCGAAATCGCCGCCTTTGAATCCTATTTCACCGCAAAGCCGCCGGAAAAGTCGAGCAATGCGAGTGTTTGTCGCGTGGAAGGGATAATTGTGCCTGTTCAGGTCAATCTTCTTTGTTCAGGAGCTTCCTTCCATATATGCCTTTTTCACTCAGATTGCCACACGATCTGGAAAATTATCTAGATCTCAATTCCGGGAATCGAAGCCTCTTTCTACTCAAACGGAACGTTTTCCCTTGTCACCTCCTTCCGTTTGCGGTGAATGTTTATTGGCGGGATCGTCCAACAAGCGATCGTGTTGGTGGCGATGATGTCTTCTATGAATCCGATCTTTCCTCTTGCCTATTAGCGGTAATGCGCAAGGGCTAGCCGATTCGATGAGAAGATCATTCTAAATGTTTATGTATGTTCCCGTCGCCCGATCTCTTCTCTCTTTATGGTACATATTCCATCTTGGATGCAAATCCCCACCCCCACAGTCATCCATTCATTCACTTTACTCAACCTTAAATTTGGTTATCCCCGTCAAGTCTTCTCGTTCACTTTCTATTGCGAAGCGAAGATGAGAGTGCTTATACATTTAGATGTGCATATTCATCCCGCCTATTCATCATGACGCTTCGTGTTTATATCTATTCATCCCAATCTCAGTTGCTCATCATCCTCATTCATATTCATTCGCACAGTCCCATTTCATCACGACCATTTCATTCTTGTTCTTCCTTGTTCCATTTATGTTTTGAAGACGCATCTGAACGATTCTCATCACCTTGTAACTTATTGCTTCCCTTAACTTTATACCGTCACGACACGAACTTTCCCCTCTTGTTCTGCTTGTAAGTTTTTATTCACATTGTTGTATCATTGTACCTATACTACTTTTTACTTGCCATTCCCATATTATTATTATTCCTTCCACTCTGACACTTTTCTGTTTTTCTCCTTTTTGTCTGATCATAACATCTTGCATGTATCTGTTTTCACGACCACGAATACGAATATAAGAACAAGCGTGTTTTTGCCATCGCATATCGCATTAGCGTGATGACTCGGTTTTCGCCGTGCTCAAGGACATAACTACTCGATATGTTTCAAACCGGAGATAAGCAGCCCGAACTCTTTGAGGAAAAAGAAATACCAAAAGAGACCAAAGAACGCCGTACCTCTTTTGGAATTGACAAGAAAAGGCAAGACTTGATACACGGCATTTTTCACAGCTTATTGGCCTCGAGGTGCCGTTAACAGCTATTCAACAGCAAAGAGTAGTATTCGATATCTAAACGTGTACACCCTGTACCGTGCCCTGCAAGCTTTCTGTCAAACGTCATCAAGATCAAGAGCTGTAGCAACAGCATTCAAATGGAAGCAAATAGCATGCCCCAAATTCTGGCGAATGTCAAGAGTATTCACTTGCGGTCTCGAGTACAAGATTAAAAGAAAAGGAAAAATAGTTAGGTTACACACGTATACGTATATATATACTACATAATACGTTCTGGGACGTTTCGCAGGTCGTAAAACATCGCGTAATCGACATTGAACAGCAGGGGAAAAGTAGAAAGAACGAGACGCGCATATCATAAACACACACAAGATTCAAGAACAGAGACAGACGTGGCGGAAATGAGAAAAGTGGGGGAGTTAAAGCGGGTGGTAGGAGGACTAAAAACATACAATGTTTATCAGAAAAGAGGTGATACATTTCAAAGACGGTTGACTTTTTGCTCGACGACAGATCAAAACAGATTGATGATGATGAGAGTGAAAAGAAAAGAAAACGGAAAGCGATCAAGGAAGCATAACGAACAACAAACTTGAACTATGCACACAACAAAAGCAGCGTCTGTCCCGAACTTTTACCTAGCTTAACATTCGTCGCGCATTACCCCGGCCTAGATAGTTTCATTATACGAAAACAAAAAGTCAAACTCGCAAGGCAGACTATCTTCGAGGATAGTGACCACCTTGCCCTGCTACCTGTTGTTGCTGCTGCTGCCCTGTCCAATGACCGTGCTGAGCAGCGGCGGTGGCTAAACCACTTAGTTGTTGGCCACCCGGAGCCGTTTGTTGACTGGTGTAGCCAGCATAGCTACCAGGAATCATGTGGGCCGGGGTAGCGCCATACATGCCACCTTCACCCTGACTCTGATGTGATGGATGTTGAGAAGGATGATGTGTGTGGGGATGTGGGTGCGAATATGTAGGCGAGTACTGACTAGAATTAGGAGGGACAGCATGGCCCTGTTGTGGTGATGTGGGAGAGTTGCCGAGAGCAATCTGCGGAGACCCAGTAGCGGATGATTGCGAGCTTTGGCCACTAGACCCGGGAGGAATGGAGAGTGGCGGAGGGATAGTACTATTGGGAGAATGAGGAGAGGTTGGGCCGCCGCCACGACCAGCAGGTGGAGGGGGAGGTGCTGGACCAGCATTGGAGGACCCACGACGACGACGTTTGGTACCGACAGTGGCTACACCGCCTCGTACAGACTCGTCATCGTCGGGCGAAGCATCCTCGTCTTCTTTCATGGTTTGTGGTGGACCTTGACCAATGGCCAGACCACCGGGTTGGTTGATAGGTGGCGCCGAGGGAGGACCAATGTTGGTCGAACGTCCCAGCGGCGCGCCGACGGGCATGGACGACGGTAAAGACCCGTGGGGGGCATTGAGGCAAGCCTGGATGAGGTTCTTGCCCTCGGGCTGGGTGACGAGGGGCTGGAGCTTTGCAGTAGTGAAGGTGTATACGAGACCGGTCTCGGAAACCACAAGGAGTAAGACTTGTGTGCCTGTCAAGGTAGATAGTTCATAGGCCTGTAGAGATACGATCAGACACGGAGCAAGATAAAAAGGGAATTAAATTTGCCTTTTTCATAATTCCTGAAACCGGCAAGTGAGAAGGGAGCGTTTGGGAGGACAAAAATGCAACATACCAGCCTTCCTTTTGGAGAACGTTATATGACGTCGGGACTTGTCCTGGATGAATTCGATCTTGATTTTTCTCCTACCCGCCTTTTTGTCTTTGGGCTTTTCGGCGTCGTCATCGTCTTCATCCCCGCCCGACTCTGCGGCGTCGTGGTCGGCAATGAACGCGTCATCAGTGACACCAGGCTGTTGAGAGTGGGTGGGATCTGCAGGGTTTGCAGCAGAAGCGCGCATTAGTGGTAGTGGTGGAGGAGGGAAGAGAGGAACGGTTATGGATTTGGAGCAAGTGCCGAAAAGGGAGGAAGGCGAAAAAGGCAAGCTCGAGATCACGCATCGACACCCATCCTTATTTGTGCCATCTGCGGGTGGCGTGAGAATTTGTTCCTTGTTTATCCTCGGTCCTTCTCCGGCCGGCCGTCAATCCATGGCAACAGACAGCAACACGTTTTCTTCCATTCGTTTTTGTCCGTTCGCTCCGCATCAAACCGCCATCACTCCGGATCTCCCAATCTATCATAGTGGCGTCCATTGTCCCACTCCAGCCTTTCTCCAGCATCCCCCCTCTTATCAGTCCACTAATCACCCTCTCCGAAATCCATTCCATTTCTGGCCCAATATAACCCATATCCGGGCCCAGTGTACATGCGCAGCGACCCGTTGATCCCACTGTGTGAAAACGAACCATCGATACACAGCTTCTGGCAACACGCGTGACGCCTGTAGCGTACAAGCCCTTTCCTCGAGGCCCAAATGGGGCTGTCAATTTCATCCAATCCCTGCCACTACCCCAAGAACATTCTCAGCATTAATGTCACCTGCTGTTCTTCCCGTACGTACACCCAATTTGTCTCTATACGCGCCTTATCCACCTCTGACGTGAATCCAGGTCCAGCTAGTTCCCCACTGTTATCGCCCATCGCGCCACTCGGACGCTGTACCTATGACCCGCCCTTGCAATCTCTCTTGGGTCTGGTGATGCTCAGGTTCAACAGACAAAAAGACAATGCAATTCAATACGCAATTGCACCCGCGTCTTGGTTCTTGCACACCATATCCGGCCCTCGAGGCCTCCTTACTTGTGCTGCTGGGAAAACTCACGGCTGGAGAACTCTCAGCTATCACTGGCGACAAGTCTTCTGAGCGCGCGCGTCATCGCTGCTTCTCTATCGTGCCAGAAATAGACTTGCAAGGGCAGCACTTTACAATCCATATCGGGCAAAATTCTCAATCGCGGAATAGACATCAACGTTCATATCAAGTTTGTTTCAACTAGTATTCGGAACTTCCCAACAAATGAGGCTTTGTTGCCTCTACAGTCTTCCCAAGCCTCGATCCCCTCGCTTTTCAAATATGTACAGTGAACAATCCTCTTGCAACTCCGCAATTACAAGAGTAAAATTGGCTTTTTCACCGAGTTCGCTCGCGAAAAGGATGCAGGCAATCTGTCTGTCAACTTTACAAGATCTAAACCCGTGGCTCAGATGACCTCTACTCATGCTTATCTCTGACTGATCCTGACTCGTCCAACTCCGACCTCTCCTCGCACTTTGGTCTCGCTCAAATCCGAGACTCGAGTCGATTGGCCATGCAGACAATTACACCTTGCTGTCTATCGTTAACGGTTCTTTCAACTTGCCGATTCTTCCTTCTTTCATCTATGATCCATATATCAAAGGTACCGGAGGCAAATCGACATAAACGATCGAGATCAACCTGCGGCAAAGTAATGGTCGTCTGCAATCAAGTATAAGATCGACCAGTCGACACTGGTCTGAAAAGGACAAAGGATGTACTCTTTTGCCTGCCTGCCTATAGCAGATAGCTGTTAGACGTCTTTATTTTTTCCCTTTTCGTGTCTAGGTTTTCCTTACTGGCGAGCAGTGGCAGGCAGTGGCTTCGGTCTGGCCTCACCAAAAGCTTCTTGCGATCAGAGTTCGAGTGGCGATAGTGTGAAAGACTCGAGCTACTCACTCTCTTGCGGGCCACAGCATTATAGGACAGCCTGCCAACTAGAGCCACTTATCCTAACCCGGCCGGACCTACAGCAAATCGTATACTTGTACTGGCGCTGAGTAACATCAACACGCGCTCACATTGACGTCGACACCTACAACATACCTTCAAACCAATGACGACTGTCTTGCGGTCCAGGCATTGCCTTGTTCTTCGCAATCTACTTGCATACGTACAAAAGTAGGTATGTACGTATACATCAAAGGATGTTAATTCTGTTCGCGCGTAACTAGGTAGTATTAATTTGAAGACTTCATTGACTTGCTATCAAACATATTAGACTCTTGACATACGCCTGTTATTACGAAAAGGCATGTTTGTTATCCGAATAAATGAATACTTGCGAACAAGCGGGCGTCCCTACGAGAAAGGATATACAGTCATCAATATACATGATACAGACCAAATATACACGCCGGCGCTACCTGTCCACAAATGCACCCTTTATTACCACCATTGCTAACCGAGTCTTGATTCTCATCCTGTCAACTTGCTTTGTAAATGGCACTGTTGCGACGTTGCCTAGACCACAAAGATTGGAATGCGCATCATTCGAGTCCTTGTACTTCCTCATTTACTTACCTACTCACCGTTCATAAGTCTGTTCATAAAAGTACCATTCCGGTTCATCATATTGCTTTCCGCCCTTCCGCCCGTGTCCGTATCCGTGTCACCCGGGCCAAAAATATATCATTCGAATTTCAAGGCTCAGTATCATCGAGTCTTCCTCTTAATTAAGGGCCCTCAAGACTGGTGCCACACATTGAAACAAAAGGCGTCCAGAAAGCATCCGCGGACTTCGAAGAGAAGAGAGAGGCACAGGGACCGACCACTCATGGATATCTTTATGTTTCGCCGACAGTGTCCTCGAAATCCCCATAAAACCTCCTACTTACTCAGCTTTCACTTGCTTTTAAATAACTTGGCCCGCCTAGACAAAGCCACATATAGTATCGCCACCGGTAGGCCCGTGATTGTGCTGCGCAGGTCCCGCCAGGATGCTACCTTTGAACGGCTAAACACCGTCTTGGCCATACGACCTATACGTACAACTTCTGACAATCATCATCCAAGCTCGAGTCTGGGGCATAGGACCCTCGGGTCTTTCCCAAAAAGAGTCATTCACTAAAAATATCGAGGTACAAACACATAATCCTAAGCTATACAGCGCCCAATAGAAACTCTAGTATCAGATGCACGCTCACGATCTTAACGGCACTAATCTCAATTGTTGTCAAGTTCATGTGCACTAGGATCATTCCAAGAAGGGCAAAGGGTGTAATGCGGGGAAGAAGTCGTTCAAACCAGTGTCTCTGAGAACAGTGGAATAAAGTAGTTTCTCTTGGGTTCTCTAGTGGATCCGTATGCATGATGGCGTTGACATACGACTCTGTTGCAGTTCAGAGCCTCATTGCAATCACACCAAATACAGGAGTATGGAAGACCATTTCATATCAATTCTAGTACATGTGCGCGTAGTCAATTTCAATGATAAATGCAGATGAGGCCGGAAAAAGATGGTCAATGATGCAACAAAAAGCTGAAAATGGAAGGGAAATAGATACATGACCCAAGAACAAGAACCAAAAAAGAAACCAGATGCATAGCCCAGAGTATCGCGAGGCCAATCGATTTACAATCCCATGTCAAACACACATTGCTCTCGTAGCGGCAAAAGAAGTGATGCCTCTTCCAACACCACGAGAGTGGCGCTAAGCGCTCTTTACATTCATCCTACAACACCTTTATCGTATACTGTACACCCGGAACTCTTCTTCATCTCGAGCAGGTCATGCGCAACGTCGCTCTCTTCAAAAATTGTCTGTAATCAATCGATCTGGTCGATATGAAACTGCCGTCCTCTTGAGTATCTTGGGATCTCGTTTCGTAGACAAGAGGCTGGATGTCTTGACGAATCGCTGCGTCCTTTGCACTATCTTGTGTTGTATCCGAAAACCACTGCTTGCAAGCGGAGACTGGAAGGATGTTGACGATCACGTAGAAAGAAAAAACTACGTTGTTGAGTGTGAAGGCGGATTTTCCAGAGCAGCAATGGCCCCAGCGACTCGCTCCTCCATCATCATTGTTGGATTGTTTAGCCGGATGTCTTCGAGCGCAGTGGCGATCCTGGAGGTGAGCGTCGTCCCATAGGCAGAAGTCCAGCCGTTTGGGAGGGCTGCAGCAACGAAAACTGCTATGTCTTGATCTGAAGTAGGAGAAAATCGTGCAAGCTAAAATCAGAGGCGCAAAGGAGGGAAAATATCATAGCAGACCCGAAAACTCACCACTGGGCTCGCTTTGGAGGTCAACACCCGCCGCATTCTTTCCACCCTTCCCACTCAGATGAAGGTCCTCACACTTATCATCCCGGCAAACACCGCCCCCAGGAATCTCATACTGGCAGATCCTTTTGGACGCATCAAGAGATTGACTAACTCGAGCTAGTTTCAGTGGCTTCAGATCAACAACTGAAGTCGACGATGGTATAGTATGAACGGAAGAAGAGGGTTCGGAAGAATTCGAAAAAACAGATGATAAAGAAATAGAGGTAGTAGATGAAGTATTGTTAGCCTGCGGTGAAATAGAATGTGCATCACTTAGTGGCACTGATATAGTGTCAAATAGGATTGATCGAGGACGTGAACGAAGCAACGGATACTCGTCAAACAGAGAATTGTAGACTGGGCGCGAGTCATGGTTTTCTTGGTTTTCTTCGGGTCTTTGGGGGAGCTGAGACGTTGCCGGTATCACCTGAGAACAAAGGTAAGCACGGACATACAAACGCGGACGACATGCATGATCCGCGAGGAGGGATATAACGAACTCGGGGGACGCACCTGTGCCGACGAAGACGATGCTGAGTCCACGTCGACTGCTTCTATCGAAGGTTCTTGAGTGCGATTTTTGGAAGGCGCCTGTTGAAAAAAAAGATTCCATCGAGGAGGTCAAGGTTAGGAGATGACTGTTATATCCATACATTAAGAAAAGAGATTCTTGCCACTGAGTCGCTGCGTGCCTCGAAGTTCGAGTCTAGATGTTATTAGAGCGAAGCAAAGAAGAAAAAAACATTAGTCCTTGTATGGGACAAACATGAAGAATGCTTGCCTAAAGTAGCGGATGTGTCCTGTGTTTCTTGGGCACTTGCATCACCGATGCCGTTATCTACAAAAACGCAAAGGAAGAGGGGGCAAATGAGAAAGAAGAGTTCCGGAATATGTTAGTCAAAAAAGAGGCGGTGGGTAACCGAGAGAATAAAGAACCAGTATGTGTAGCAGGCACGGAGATACTATCCGACATGACGACGTCTGCAGAGTCGCGGGAATAAATGATTCGTTCAACTGCAAGGTACTGGGAATATTGACCTTGGCCATTTTCTGAAGGCTGATCATTGTTCGATGATTCGTTCGGCGTGACCAATGAACTGAGTTCGGCGTCTTCTTGCTTGACGGCTGTCGAGGGATCGGGAGTATTAGCGCCACTATTGTTCGAAGATTCCATTCTCTGCACAAGAAGTTCAGGAAACGGTATGGAAGGTAACGTTGCATGACGATCCTCACCTTGAGTTTCTTAACGCGTTCACGTTCAGCTATCATTTGTCTCATCTTCACAATCTCGGCCTCCTTTTCTGCTAGCGAGCGATTGGGAACTGCACCGGCAGATTGTGGAGGATGAGGTGGAGTAGTCGATCTTCCAACACCACCTGCAGGAACTGACATCCTGCGAACTACCGGTGGAAGTCCCGATCTGTTATCTGCATTATCGTCCTCTCCTTCACTATCACTTAAATCAATGACACAGCGGCGCATGGCACTGACGCTGGCGAAACTCCCACCCAACTTTCGCTTCAAGTGCGGATGAACCGCGCCATTGCCGTTTGTACTATGATGACCTCGAGGAGCAGACTCGAAATCAACGAAATCGGCAGCAACTGGTCGCTTCGCTGCTTTGCGACCGCTGGTGTGGCTGGCATCCTCGCTGGAAGCTGAGGACCTTCGTGAGATGGACCCAGAATCCAACATTTCACTAGCAGAAGGAAAATTATTTGTCTGCGGTGTTTCTCCCGTGGCGGATGATGGTACAGGGGTCGACACCGCGGATGGCGAGTGAGAAGGCGGTCCAGCGAGTCCTGGGATATCATCCACATCCATGTGATCGTCACGGGTTTCGCCAGCGTCGGACACTGAGCCGATGCTCTTCAAAAAGTCGTCGACAGTTTCCTTGGGGACTAAGGAAGCCATCTCCACATCCTGGTCATTGGTGACTGTCGGTGGTACAGATGGCGACGTTGATGCAGAAGCCTTCCCTTTCCGTGACGATATCACAGCTTTGCGGGCGAGTAGTTCCTGCCGCCGCTGACGCTCCATGTCATTCAGGTGTGACGACTCGGCGAGATGAGAAGGTCGCTGCATCTGATCTACAGGTACAGGTTTAGGCGGAAGACTAGGGTGACCCATGGAACGAAGACCATTTGTGCTGAGTGGTGTATTGGGATCCCGTAACAGTGACCTTGCAGTGGTAGGATTGTAGGGTACAAGTCCTGTGATGTCCAAATTATCGGGAAGACGCAAGTTGAGCTCGCTGAAAACGTAGAAAACGATCTCTCGGCTTAGTCCACAGTCAACCAGATACTCGGGAGGAACAGCCCAGCCCAGAAGATCTAAGACGATATCTTTAGCAGTGTCGTACTGCTCTTGATTCACTGCAAAAACGGTCAGATGCGTCAATAGGATGAATATGCAATACATACTTTCCAGACCTGGTCTGACATGATCAGCATCGATAAAGTAGGAGCGTTGAACAAAGTTGCCATCGTCCGTCAATGTACTTGTTGAAGACGGCCTTGGCTGAGCAGACGTGTCCGAAATCCTGTCGAGTAACGTAGGCTGAGGCTGAGGAGATTCGATCTTGAGTACGACTTGTCTTGGAGATGACGAGTATACGGATGTTGAACGGTCCTCAACGGATGGAACTGTCTGTGGACGATGTGATGAAGATGTTGGAGAATTTGACTTAGCAGCAGGGTCCTCAGAGTCACTGATTTCGCCTTCTTCGCGAGCCTGACCGGATTCCGTGTCGGCAGATGGTTGCAGTGGAGAAGAAGCGATGCTATCCTCGTGGCCATAGTCAAGTTGGACAGAAGTGTCTACAACCATTGGACGTGAGGGAAGAGATGGAATAGACAGAGACTGAGCATCAGCTTGTTTGCGTCGTTTTGATTTCAAAGTGAGCAGAGCAGCAGCACGCAGAGACGAGGCCGGGTCCGAATTTGCTGATTCTGAAACGTCCTTGGGCTCAGCTTCTAAAGGCTCGGTAGCTGCCGTTTTTTCGTCAGACATGTAGAGGTGAACAACCAGGAATCGGCTGGTGGGAAACTCGAATCAGTCTATCTTGCTGAACACGTGGGTCGTGCACGGACCATATTCGACTATACATATTGAGTTTCTAGTTTACATTTCTCTTTCCGTATTTCCTCATACACCATCCAACCCCATACCAGGCTGCAACTATGACTACGAAGGCACCTACAATAGCTGCTCCTATGTATCCTGAACTGTCGTTTGCCTGAATCAAAATCAGTATCGTGTTCCTTCTCAGGTGTAGGAACCTTCTCACCTGCGCCCAACCTCTCCACCATCTTCCAGCGAGACCACCACCATCTTCTGCCTCGGCAGCCTTTTGGCAGCTGCTACAATTCTCTCCGATAAGTGCCATGATAGTGATAAGTGATATACTAATTGAGGAGTAAGGTAAAAGTATCAAAACATGGCTGATCAGACCCACCTGAACGCAAGTAGTATACTCATCAGCGTCAAAATAACGCTCAAATTGGACATCATATTCCTCTTCACCCTTGAAATACGCTGTCCGTCCAGTGCCTGTTGATTGTCGTCATCCCTCCCCACGACAGCAGGTGACGTTAAAATTTGGTTCTCCTCTGTCCTGCCTTCAGTTTGCCTATCGTTTCTACTCTCAAGAATCCTCCATCCTTTCTCAGGGAACCCCGAGTAAGAGTAAAGCACCAAGATGGAATCCAACGAGTCTACCAACGTCATTCCTGCTGTGAAGAGGAACTACACAAAGCACGTTGATGTGATATTGCGAAAGAAACGTTCAGTTTAACTCACGGGTAGAATAACAACGCTCCCGGAAGGTATAGAAGTCCCATCTGCATTCTTTTTGGCTAGAGCTGATACAGCAAGAAGAGCAATGGACGACGCTGTATCAAATCCTGCATATTCCGTCAACTAAGCAAGCCAGAATAGAGAAACCTCGTTAGCTGACCAAAACCAAAGAGAATACCAACAGGATACATCTGAAGGAGAATGGATTATTACACACAAACGGGAAAGGATGAAGAGCGCACACCTTCCAAGGACGATCTACAAATGTGATAACCGGCCCAATTATCCTCATTAACAACATGTTATCCTTCTTGGGATCGTAATCCTCTTGTTCGAGACCAGTCTCTTCCCCAGTCTGACCCCCAAGAGCGCGCTTCTTTTTCATATTCTATTCGGATGGTAAAAAAAAATAAGATGATGCACTGCATCATAAAAAGAACTTACCCTCCTCCTCTTCAGTATCTTCCACAAAAATATCGAGTTCATCATTGCAATAATAAACAAAAAAGAACCACTGATCGAAGCACCTGTAAGCGAAAAATAGTTGACGAGAACTCTTGGATTGCTATTAACCTAGTAACAACTCACCTATGATCCCACCGACTTCGCCTACTCTATCCAACCTATTCGCAATATCCGTCGATATGGCGATAGCAACATTCTGCGAGCAAAAGTTAGTATGCGTCGAGATAGGAAATGGATAGAAACACCTACCACCACTATGACGATGGAACTGTGTCCTAGAGAGAAAAACAGTCCACAAGTCACTGGAAGTTGACCCATATCTAGTAGACTGCGAGTCGCATTGTCGATCGCACTAGGGTAGTAGATCCGAAGGTAGATACGACGAATGCACGAAGTCAGTACTGCGCTTTTCATTTTTCCAAAGCCTGGCCAAGGAACATCGTACGCAGAAAGAAAGCGTTCCACAAACGCGAAGAATGCACTTTATTACACTAACCACCAAGAAAGTAATTCACCTGATATGATCCGCATCCAAAGCTACTCGACTTGGACTGAGAATAGCATTTCCAAATAGACAAAGAGCCACTTACCATGCCTCAGCCCCAAAGTCCATGCCAACATTGCCAATCCTAAAATACTCTTGGCCGGCCCTTCCCCCTTTTCATCAGAGCCTTCAGTGGCTTTTGAAAACTTCGAAAACAAAATCCCAGCAACAATCCAACAGGTGGCATTTAGTAGAAGCTCTGCCAGAATGAGAAGAAGGGAGCGTCCAAAGAGAGTGAGTCTTGGGATCTTGGATACGAGTCGACGGTTCCATTTGACAGGCTCGTCCATCTTGCCTTCGCGTTTGGTAGTTCAAGACTCAGCACAAGACGAAAATGGGCCTAGAGGTAAGGTCTTATAATTGGCCTCGGGGAAAGGGAAGGTTCCGTCTGTTTTGGATCATTTTAAATCAGTGCTGACCATCGATAGAAATCCTTCGGCTTGGGACATAGTATTAGCTGGCAAGATAAGAATAAGAGGTTGATAAGAAAACACGGTCTGCTGACCTACGTATAGTATACTAGAAATTTACACGGGCTCGCGTCAGCCCTTGCTCGGAACTCTCAGTCGAAATGATATCTTCCGAACTGACGTTCTCGATACGTACGCCAGTTTGTGTTTGCCAAGGGGCCTTGCAACCCTTGGTCCACTTAAAGGGAAGGCAACTGCAAGTACAAAAATCTTTACAATCAACTGTCCCGACAACTTCTTGCTCGTCTTCACCGAGATCTTGCTGAGCCCCACAATTTCGTAAATTCTGTCTTATTTCACCTCCTGGTGGACCATTCCAGGACCTAATCAAAGTGTGGCACTTTGATATAGAAATACCAAACAATCGAGTGGTTCTCGCTAGTCTCATCCGTAACTTCTACGATATGTAGCTGATTTCTCCTCCCAGAATTAAGTCTGGTGTAGAGGGAATTGATCATCCGAACTTGTCTGGAGAATATATCTGTTGCGTTCTTTCGGGAACCGACAATAGACCATACAAAGCGACTAGTTATATCAGCGGGTTCGTCTGCAGATTCTTGCACAATTTGTTATACAGCAGCTCTGATTTTGAGAGGATTGTTTATACAGTTCTTTTCTAGTTCCAAAGTGAGTATCAGCAACATTTATTTCACAAATAAATTGATCACTCAAGTTATCTCTACAGGAGCCGCGCAGCTGACTTAGAAGATTTCGAGGTCAAGGGCTTCAAGCTCGCGGGACATAGGTTTAATCACTCCGTTGGTCAGAAAGACTAGTTCATGGTGTCTAAGGAGACAAATTGCCAGTTCCTAAATCTAGCGCAACCTTGGAGGAAATATGGAGCTCCGACTTGGATTTGCGCCGATCTACAATTCGTTTACAAAATAAAGGTCCTTCAAGATGTCAGTAGCAAGATTCATATGCTGAGTCACGTCAACCCAAGGTAGAGCAAGACTTTCCGGCATCTCTCGCTGGTCATGTCCATTTGGCTCGGATTCTTTACTCGCCAACTCTTTATGGCCATCGATGTTTACTTGACATTCTCAATGATAACGCGCTTAGCAAACTTGCGTCGTTCGAATCTATGGTTACATTCTCGCAAGTCTTCCCTCGTTTCCGCTGTAATGCAATTGTCTTGGGAGCTCCTTGGACGTGAATTGACTTGCTTCTTCTTACATACCTCGCTTGAAGACGCAGTCCTCGGAATAGGTGTGGCACTGGACACCGGGGAGAGAACACTCTTCCGGTTTTGACTGGCTCAGTGACGCTGCTTTTTTGAGTCACGTCAAAAGAGGCGTCCAAAAACGATACTTTCCACTTGCACTCGATAGGACTCACTTCCAAAAGGTCAGAAGGCGTGACCTAGGCGAAAGTTCGAAAAGAAGATAGGCAGAGCGCCCACCAAACTCGTAGTTCCTTCGGCGGAAAGATACGAAAATATTAGGAACATTTACCGGCATATTGTTTCCCTGATGAAGTCGACGCGCACTCTGGCTATTACGACTCGACCGGACGAACCTTGTTGTGTGCTTCCGAGAAGGCTGTCCACTCTTACTGCTATCTCACCTCCTGATCTGTCTTAGTCGTACAACTCCTATCACAAGGCCGCGGAAAAAGTACAACAGTTTGTATTGCAGCCACACTCTCGCACCAAGGAGCGAATTCCTGATCCTGGAGAGTTTATCATCTTCATCGGTCTTGTGTTGGTCCTTGCACCTTCGTATGGTCTCGACGACATTTCCTGGAGTCGTGTTATCCCAACAGTTCTCGAGGAATTCTTTGTCAGGAACGCATGCTGGGTGCTTAAGGAATACCCAGAATTAAAGATTTTGGAAAAGGATCGGAATGATTACCCGTCTTCCTGCACTCTAAAACGAGTCTCGAGCTCATGATGTTCCAGGTTACTGTCTTTGACATATTTGTCCAGTTCTATGCTTCAAACTTATCTGTCGATGAGCCGAAGAAGAGACACCAAAGCAAGAACATTTATGTAGTTTCAGCTTTCCCGAGAAGGATTAAGGGCACTGCCGGATTTGTGGTAACAACCTTTTCGCGGTTCTTCAAGTCAGCAGTCCGGACCAGTGCCCAGAAGGCTTATCGCGCCCCACTGGAACCTCAGCAATTACGCCTACATCAATAAGGAGAGTATTGAAAATACGAGCAAAACGGCTGAAAAAAGAAACAGAAACTAAGATCGATAGTAGATACGTACATCTGGCAAAGCTAGTATAGGACTCGACAGCAGGGTTCGTAGCAAGATACAATATGTTATGACTAGTATAATATTCATGCATTTCTTTACTTCTTCGACGGGATATTTATGCTTCCTCCTTTGGAGGAAGTCCCGCAGCAGCTCTGCCAGCAGCAGTCTCATCCCTGATGCCACCTTCCGCAAAGCTCAAGATGCCAGCTATGTCAAGTTGCTGAACTATGCCCTCTGCCGTAGTCACGTCGAAAGCGCCAAGGACTTGGTTAACTTTGTCTAACGAACCTTCTTTGAGAGCTTGCTGCAACGGTTCAGGGAAGTTTGAAAAGACGTCCCATCGCATTTGTAAGGCTTTCCTGACTTCCTCCAAGTCCATATCTTCCGTTCCAGGCCCCTCTAGTGTGATATGTTCAGGAGGAGGGCCGCTTGGAACATTGAAGCTGATGGTCTGGTCGGGTGACTCGGGAACGAGTTGTATTTGTTCAACACCGCCCGCCTGTTCCTCGGCTTTGGCCATTTCGACACGGGAACACATATGGACATACGTCTTGTCAACATCGTCGACGAAAACTTTCTCTGCTCGCGGGTCTCCGGAAATCATCCTAAAGACAGTATTCAAGATTGAGTTCGATAAAGTAAAAGGTACTGACTTTTTGAAGAATACCCGAACACCATCCGACCCAAGCTTTTCGCAGTACTGCAAGAGAAGACTCTGGTGAACGCATTGTTTTGCGTATTTAGCTTTACCAGCAGTCTGTGCCTTGAAACCAGCGACAAGAAGGGCATCGGCGGCACCTTGGACGACCACGTCGCGATGCTCTTGGATGAAGGTGAAAGATCTTTGATATTCGCGAAGAGGTATTTCGGAAAATGCCTGGAGAGCAGGAGTCAACTCAGGAAGAGCGTCGTCGTCGTCCTCCGGCGCGCTCGACTCTGAAACAGCGGATGTCGAGGCTTGTGGGTTCAGTACTTCAATTTCTGTCTTGGTAGTCTTTGTCTTTGGTTTCTCGGCTTTGATAGTCGGTACAGATGTTGGCTCTGATTGAGCTGGGACGTACTAGACGAGAAATTGGGAAACGCAATACACATGAACAAGTAGGACTCACTCGACTATCGAAACCATCATGCAAATCATCACTGGTGATATGTTTCGCCCTTTCCTGCTCTTCGGCATCCAACTCCTCCTTATCCTTCTTGATATTGGCGCCGAGATTGTCAACGTGAAACTTTATCCCTTCAGTCAATGCTGTTGCCAGCTTCTGATCTCTCTCGCTCTCCAAGACAGACGCGTCTTTCACCTTATCCTTCGCTTGTGTACTGACTTGCCTCAGCAAATCAAGAATCATTCCATCGTAAGTGTGTTCCAATTTCGATGGATCATTGCCCGGCGGACATTCACGAGACGGATTCTTTTCAAGCTGCTCGACCAGTGAACTGAAGTATGCGGTCGGAGACGACGTGGAAGGAGATGCAAGTTTATTGTAGATGTCCTGAATGCGCGGTAGAAGGACTTCATTGCAATCGATTTGGGCTCGTAGATGAGCTATTTTGTACTTTCTCTGTTCTCGTTTTTCGTGAATGTCACGCTGCTTCCAGCTGCGATAGACAATTCAGCAGCTACGAATGACAGCCAACTGATAACGTACCGGATTAGTGATCGTTTATCGACATTTGGGTGACCTTCAATATCAGAATCGTCAGAAAGCTGGACATTCAGGGAATTGTAAGACTTTCGTGTGATTTGCAAAGATGGGCGTGTAGACCTACTTCGAGTTGATCCCATTTGGAATAATTCAAAGGCATCGTGGAGATCTGTGGAAAAAGAAAGAACAAAGTCAAAAAGGGAAGATTTGGTCGTAATGCGTCGTCGCGTTGGTGCTAGTCTGATCAAAATTGCCAGGGTCTTACCGTACCTCGATTTCTACCTCACGTGTAGTTCACGGGTGTAGATTACAAAGCCAAAAAAAAGTAATTACTCCAGTCGCGTCGCGTTGCAGAGCGTTAATGAGGAGCGTGTTATGGCCCAAAACCTAATCCCCGCGCAAGGATATTTATAATGAAATCAACTGTGTGCTTTTCATGGGTTTTCGACAAGAGAAATTGATGGGTAACGGCGAGAGACTCTCAGACTGAGGACATAGATTTTTTCCAATACTGAGGGATATTCTGGACAGCTAAGAAGAGGATTCTTGAGGCAAATGAAATGGAAGGGTCTGAACGCATGTTTATTGTGAGCCTGAAATGCTAGAATAATGGAGTGCTCAGATGTACGCTCTGAACTCGCAGAGTGGAAGTGTTTGCGTGACCATATCCCCAAAGGGTTAGTCCCTTTTTTGGTAAGTGACAAGGCCCAGAAATCGAGGTCCTGATAACGCGGCGTGACTTTTAGCAGACTCTAGATAAGCTAGCTTGCTAGCTTGGGAGTCGGCCTAGGGGAGACTACGTTGGTGCTTATGAACGTGACAGCTTTCCACCGGCGCTTTTCTCAGATTTTCTTCTCGAACCTTCTTCATGAGAGACACTGGAACGATGAACATCGCCTCTCAACCTGTACTTCTCTGCAATAACCTATTCAATTAATACACACTAACTTACCAGGAACAAGGTTGGGACAGTACTTGCTAGGTGAAGATTTGGGGAATGCAGCTGGTGTTAGCTCATCTATTCCTGGTCCGCATCGAAATGATCTGGACAAGGACAATGATAAACGCAAGCACAGCAGGGTCATGCCCATGCCAGGTCGTACATACGTCCTGCCATAATCGCGTAAGACAAGGGAAGCGACGTCCAGGAGCTGAGCAAAAAGTGATTCTTCAGCTACAGATCGCAGTCCCTTTCGCTTTTCGTATCGCACCCCTGTATAGTTGCTCTCAAAAGTAACTTTGTATACGGCAGCATCAATATAGTCTAAGGCATATAAGCCTGACTTCCTGGAAGATGAAGCACGGTTTTTGTCTTTGTCTCCCACTCCCTTGTATATCTCATGGACTACGACCGCTGGGATGCTTTCCTTCATCACCTCTTCAAACAGACTCAGGGTGATGCGTGGTTCAAACCGGAAGAAGTGGTCTCTTCTGGTGTCGCTGTTCGCGTCAATGACTCGGAGTTTCGCGTTTTCCCCTACGAAAACATAGCTCTGGAGCCATTCGAGACAGCATTAGCCCACCTGAACCCAGTGGTGGCTGTCAAAATACGAAATGCTGCTGTTCATGCCGCCTTGACAGATATGTAAGTATAGATTCCGTACAGCTTTATCGGCCTTCCAGAACAACTGAAGTCATTTCTCACCCTCATCTCTTTTACCTTTCATTGGTGTTTTATTGAACTACCGTCCCCCTATGTGTCATTTCCTTCCCAACGTCTCTCAATATCCCATATTGTGGCTCACAGAGACCCCGAGGAAACGAGTGTTTACATTGATGGAAACACTCGAATTCAAGTTCTGGACACAATGCTTCTGCTGCCACAAGCCGATAAAGAACAATGTGCGGCTTTTATTGTCAGTTTCCCTGTAGTCTATGTCTACCATGATTTTGACGATTTTACGTCTTTCCTTCAGAGAGATGAAAGAGTTCTTGTAGTCTGGTCTGACTCTCTGCATGCCATCATCCCCGCATGCCACGAACTAGAGCAAAGGTTAATCAAACTGCTATGGCGCTCCGGGACGTGCAGCACACCGGCCGTCTCCTCCACTGTTGGATCTCCACCACGCTCCGAGGCCGGAACCCCACGGCCTTTGAAGGGAACAACTGTACTGTCTGCAGAAACCAACGTCAGCGTCACTAGATCGGAAGAAAGCCATTCCTTTGAATACATTGAGACTAGCTCTGGAGTTGAGGAACTGGAGGCTTTTGCCGCCCGAAAGAGACCTCTACAACTCTACGCACCCATTTATCATGGTATGGCCGCGGGCCTATCGATTTGTATGTGTTCGACCCTATCGAATCTATGCAATTATTGATGATCTGCCAGTGTTTATGGGAAACAATATCAGTGGGTCACTGATTCATTGCGTTACACGGGAGACTCTTATATTCAGCGGCTTCAAGACAGGCTTCTAAGAGAGTGGCTTCTGGATGGGTCGCCTATACGGTTCGCACTAATCGCCTTGCTTCCGCTTCTTTTCTGTATCTCTTTGGTAGGATTTCAACCATATACCTCTACATTACGCTGATGTTGTCATCAGTTTTTCGCTATGCAAATGCTACAGAATATTGCTATGGCGTATGTAATTGATAGCACGCATTTTTCCGGATTGCTAACGTAGCAATGTACCAGCGTTGGACCCGTGGCGCAGTTCCACACAAATTCCAAGTACTACTCCGCGGTGAAACCTCGTCCCAATAAGCTAGTCGACAACAATCTACCGCATATCACCATCCAAATGCCGGTCTACAAGGAGAGTCTGGAGTCTGTTCTGTACGCCATTTCCAATCCCTGTACAATGCCCGCACTTACGTATCGAGCTCAGGGTGCCGTCGATTCGTTCTTTGAAACGTGCAATGCAAACCTACGCCAGACAAGGAGGGACTTCTTCCATCTTTATCAATGATGATGGACTCCGTTTACTTCCTGTTGCCGATAGAAATGAGCGCATCACATTCTACGCCGAGCAAAATATCGGCTGGGTTGCTCGACCTTCTCACAGTGATGAACCCGATGGCTTCAAACGTGCTGGTCGTTTTAAAAAAGCCTCCAACATGAATTACGGTAAGATTTACGTGCAATTTTCTTCACGCACGTTACTCAATGTGCTCTGCAGCTCTAGCCTTGTCATTGAAAGTGGAAGCTCATCTTGAGCGTCTCATGGCAGAAGTGGGGTGTGAGGAACAGCCTCCTCGAGATAACCGAGTATCGAGCGACTCGAGACCACAATACGGAAATGAATATCAGAATCGGGCTGTTTCTGACATTACGGATCGATCATTGCCCTCCACGGATACTAAGGGACCTGATAACCTAGAGGAAAAGGCTCTTGCCTTAGCCATGGAGGAAGTTTACGAATCAAGTGGCAGGAAATTTAGGGCTTGGGCAGCAAATGGGAAAGCAATACGCCTTGGTGAAATCATATTGCTAGTAGACTCCGATACCAACATACCCGAGGATTGTCTCAGAGACGCTGCACGAGAAATGAGCGAGTCACCGACGGTGGCCATTATACAACACGAGTCTGGTTAGTAAATTAAAACTTGTCGTGACTGAATTGGAACACTCATTGGCACCACAGATATCCTCAAGGTTGCACACCATTACTTCGAAGATGCGATGGCGTACTTGACACGGCGTATAACCAGAACTATATCAATGGGTACGTGGATTATAGCCTCACTTTCGTTCCTGGGAACTTACCGCGTATATGGTTAGCTTGTGCAAATGGCGAAGTACCTCGTATGCTTTGTTTTCTCGTTCTCTCTGGATAAGAATCCTCACAGGATACGTAGCGTTCATGGGGCACAATGCATTTTTGAGATGGAAAGCGCTCCAAGATGCCGCTTTCATGGACTCTGCCGACGGACAAGAAAAAATTTGGTCAGACTCAAATGTTTCCGAGGACTTTGACATGGCTCTGCGTTTACTGAGGAACGGATACGACCTGAGGTTCGTTGTCTTTTGTTACTGCTACTGTTGATTTGTACTAGACTCATGTTTCTAGATGGGCAACCTATTCTGCGGGAGAATTCAAGGAAGGAGTATCATTGACGATTTCTGACGAATGTAATCGTTGGCAGAAATACGCATACGGTGCGCTATCGCGATTCTGGATCCTGGAGCGTGTAACTGAACATATTTTGTCATTGACAGGATGCAGCGAGTACGTCCTTCAGTTTTTCAATATATGCAAGCTTTGACGTTAAAGCAGATTGGTGTTCAACCCCATCTCAAAGTGGCTACGGAGAGGACCAATCACTCGGCAATTCCGACGCTTCATGTGGTCAAATACGCCTCTATACTATAAATTATCGGTGCTTGCTTGTAAGCTTATCAGTTATTCATTTCTCCTATAAGCTAATGCAGATGTCACAGATGTGTCGTCCTATTGTACGTGAAGACGGTTTTTGCTAAGCATATCCTAATGATATGGGTGATATAGATGGTATCGCAGCATCTTTGACAGTCGCAGTCATAAACTACATACTCCTGGGCTTCCAATTTCCCGTTGACGGATTTTATATTCATAACTTCGAGGTCCGTTGCAAGGCTCCCAGCCCACAAATCCACAATTCATTCGTAGAATATAGGTCTGGGTTGCAAGTTTGGTCGTCTATTTTGGAGCAGGTAGCATCGGTTATGCATTGCTGGAATACCGATTGGGTTACAAATCTTTGGTTGGTTTTTCATTGCTTCATACTACAATCTAGCTAACATTTGTGGTGTAGGCTTCCAGTTTCCTTGAAAACCTCGTCTGGATTCCGTTGCTGCACGTCTGCTCAAAATTTTGTCTGGTTCATCTCTCATGATACTACTTTGCAGGTTTATCTTCTTCTTTGGCCTCGGAATTCCATTGAGCCAGGCTATCTTGGCACATCTGGTCTCCTATAATATTTCATGGTCTGCAACTATTAAGGAAGTCAATCGCTCTAACTTCTTCAAGGAAATACCTCAAATCTGGAAAAGGTGTTTTTTGGTGTTGCATCAAAACCCTTCAGGAGATTCTGACGCCTACCTTTTTAGGTTCTGGTTTCCGTTATCTGTGTCGTTGGTCATAGTATTGGGTGTTGCGGTGTGCAGTACAAGCGTTGTGGGAGTTGAGTGGCAAGTCAATGGTTCGTCTTGGGGAGTGATTTTGCCATTGCTGTAAGTCTGCATGTTTCTGCGCAATTCAGTCTTCTTAGGCTTCCACAGTGTAGGGGCCGGTTGTCACGCCCTATTTCCGGTTAGTCCAAATTACGCCCCTGGTGCAAGTTTACTGCAGCTCAATGCCATGTTTCATTGCAGATTGTTTTGAACCCCTGGCTCATGGTGTTCTCTTATTGATTTGGTTTACTGCGATTTTACTGCTACTGTTAGTCAGGCTACACACACGAAGCTCCTTGCCGAACTTTTCCCAATGCCTCGAGATTGGAAACACGCAATTTTTTTAGCGTTTGCTTACACTCGTTTGAATACATGCAACGGACTCATTTCCTACTATGAATGTGATACCCCTATAGCTAGTTTACGCTATCAAGTAATGTCTCCTCAATCTATGTTCGACCATTTCACGCAGTTTATCTCCTTTGTGTGACAAATGAAAGCGTGAGAAAGCATCAACGCGACCGTGACAGTGACACGACGCGTCCAAAATCAACAAGGCGCGTTCTCTCTTCCACGATCATCCACGAAAGATGGAGTGGAAGGACCCTTTCAACCAGTCCATCACGGCCTTCAAAGCCAAGAAATATGAGCAGGCACTCAAATATGTGAACCAGGTCAATCAATTCTACCACCATTTTCTGCACTTTCTGGACTGATTTTCTGGTGTGTCAGGCGCTTCAAAACGGAGGTTCACAGCAACCTATCGTGTACGATTCTAGAGCTGCAATTTACGAGAAATTAGGGAGGACCAAGGAGGCCCTCTTGGATGTCAAGTCTGCAATGCGTCTGGCTCCCAATCGTTGGCAATGTTACGCGCGGGGTGCGCGACTCTTCCGTCAGTGTTCAATGTGGGAAAAGGCTCTGAACATGATAGACATTGCTATGAGAAAAATTCCTGTGGAATCTTCCGCTTCTCGAGCTGAGCTCATAGCTCTGAAGGAAGAGTTGGAGAGTTCTCAAAAGCAGGCGACCTGTCATTTAGCCAAGCTCCCGGTTGAGCTCTTGACGGAAATTTTCAAATCACTTGTCCTCGACGATAGCGTAAATGTTTTACTCCTGGCTCGCATTTGCAAGCATTGGAGAGGAATCGCTTTGAATACACCTTTCTTATGGAGCACCCTTGTGCTTTCCAAGAAACGCCCTGTTCTCAAAAGCTTGTGGTGGACTCAGCGTTCTCGGGGCAGAATTCATGAACTCCGCCTCCGGCAGTCTCTCACTCTTGACACCGGATGGTCATTCGACAATCTCGGAGACCTTTCTTGGGACTACCTTCGAATATGCCACTTGGAAAGCTTCGATGTTGTTCCCTATCTCAAGAATTCATCCAGGCGTAATGTTCTCTCAAATTTGGCCGAGTTGTCTGTTTGTGATAAAGGAGCACCAGCTCGAGATCTATTACTTGCCCAACTTGGTAGCCCCCTTCAGCGTCTGTGTCTAGAAGGAGCATCTTTTCAGTTCACATCATTACCTGCCAATGTCACATCTCTGGTCTCCCTCGTCCTACGACGTACATCGCAACAAACTCTCGATAGTCTGTGTACAATTCTATTGGCCAATCCGCTTCTGGAGAACCTGACAATCGAAACCACAAACTTTAAGCCACTTACGGAGCTTCCGTCCTCTACTTTGACTCTGCCCCATCTAATAACCCTGGATCTTTGTGGTCATGGGTTGCCTCTAGATCTATTTCAAGTCATATCATGTCCAGCAGTGCGGAACGTCCATATTCGCCAATGCTTATCTGCTAGTGCTGTATTAGAGAGACTCTTGGAAGACGGAGCTAGGGAGCTTGTACAACTGACAATTGCGTCGTGTGCCATCTCCAGTTCTGTCGTTCTCCGGCTTCTGACCAACAATAACTTCCTAGAGTCTATTACGTTCAATCGACTGAGCAGCGTTGCAACTCCAGCGTTGGATGCTTTATCATCTCCAGAAATATGTCCCAGGCTGAAACACTTGGATGTCTCCCACTGTCCAGACATAAAGACTGGGCCACTCGTGAACTTGATCAAGTCTCGGTCCCCCATCGTTGCTGCTGCAGACATTGTATCATCCGAGTCTGTCAGCAGCGAGGAACCCCTTACTCCAGTTCCTTCTGTAGAACGAATCGATTCCCTGGTCGTTGATGGCTGTCCCTATGTGGAATCTGACTTTATTCCATGGTTCCAAAAGCGATTGGGTCATTTCAGCTGTGTATATCAAAGTGGACGCGAAGCTCGTTGGAAGAGATGACGGCTTGATGATTTTTTATTTACAATGAAACTGCATAGCCCTGCACTCATAATGTACATTGTACTGTCTCTAAAGTTCACGGCTGTGAGTTTGGCATGATGCATACTTTGGACTACTATCGGAAAATCCGGCCCACTGGTGAGGGCATTGTAAACTGGTACGTTTTGACCGAGTTTAGATGGTCCTGGAATGCGTCTTCGGTGTTGTGTCCATTTCTGAATGAAACAACTCACCTCCATTGAATCCCAGCCCATTACGATGAGAAAGGTCTCTTCTTCTTTGACGTCTGAGCCAAATGCGATCCCGTGGTACGTTTTAGTTGGCCTTGAAGCTTCTTCAATACCTTGCAAGAAAATCTCTAAATCTGTCTGTCTTTCCTTCCTTCAAGTTGACTACTGTTATCTCAGTTGTTTTGGCACCAGATATATTCGACACATCGGAAGTGCCAATATCGAAGAACTGAAGTTTAGCATTGCCATTGACTGCCAACTGGAAGGTCTCGATTCGCTGTTGTTGGCGCGGTTCGTCGACGACCTTGGTGAAAGAATTTATCCCAGGCTGGCAGCGATTCAATAAAGTCCTCGTTGGAATATGGAACGCTCACTGATACCCTTTGTAGTGAGGATCATGGTGAAATTTTTCGGGACGAGTTAGAATAAGTAAAGGTGCTCCCAGAAGTGAAACATAGTCCTCAACAGTCCTTCCAAGCTAGAATGTGACGTCTTGAGATCATCTTTCCAGGTTTCTGCAGGCGTCGGACGCGTCAAAAGTGAATATTTCGAAAATTGTCATTGAGCTAGTCTATGGCTTGTGATATGGTGTTCATCTTTGAGCATTCGACCTTTTATAAAGTCATCGACACATTAAACCGGGACTGACCAGAATAACCTCAGGTGCTAAAACGCTGTGGTTTGCGCTTCGATGATAACTAGGGGTGCGACCAATCGAAGCACAGGCGTATACTGGGTAGTTTCGATATCCGTCCTCTGAAAAGTAATTTCTCGGTGTCCTTGGATATGAATACGTTCCTTTCGGTCAAACAAGAAAGAACAAATCGACATCAAAAAGGCTCTGGCACCTGTTGATTCAATGATAGTTCCAAAGCATGATGCATTCACCAGCTCAGAGACCGGTGTACCTATCAGCCTGATCCGATTTCTCTTTGACGCTGCTGTCGGACGACCTTAAAATAGTTGTTTGACTCAAGGAGTGTCCCGTAATAGGGGAGCTCAAAACACCGCTTTCAGTCTATTTTGGTTCCGTTTAAGACCCGTTTTATGCTCCCCGAGAACAGCCAACACTGAAAACGGAGGTTTGAACACCCCTGATATTGAAAATCCGGTCAAAATCGGATAGTGGAGGGACTTTGCTGACATTGTTATCGGACTAACCGTGTGGGACCGCGAAATGACGTAGGATGCTTTTCGTCTCTCTCTAACAATGACGGTATATATAGCGACATCGCTCCCTCCTCATTATCCCTGATATCAATGCCAGAGACCATAGAGTCCAAAGCAAAACCATTCGTGATTCCTCAATTTACTTCCCGTGACTACGGGTCTTTTTTCCTAGCTGGTGCGTGTTTCAGTCTCAAAGCCAGTCTTATCTTGTCTCAATTTGAGTGTGCTAGGCGCGCTATGTGCGACACTAAGCCACGGTGGAATGACTCGTGCGTATTAAAGCATTATGAACATGTATGAGGCATTGCTCACCATGTCCAAATAGCCATTGATGTCGTGAAAACGCGAATACAAGTGGATCCGACCTTCAAAGGACTCGGCTTTGTCACTGGTACCCGTCAGATCATCGCAAAAGAGGGTGCATCTACCTTGCTGACTGGATTTGGACCCACTGCTGTTGGATATCTTGCGCAAGGCGGCGCAAAATTTGCTGGATACGAATTTTGGAAGCAAAAATTTACCCAGTTTGCGGGAGATCAAGAAACAGCAGTCAAATATCGCACTGCCATATATCTTGGTGCAGCTAGTGTTGGAGAGTGTGTACTTTTCCATGTCCCTCAAGTCAAAAACATTCCTTATGTCCGTGTCATGGCAGGTTCTTTGCAGATATTCTTCTTACACCATTAGAAGCAACCCGAATCCGTCTGGTATCAGAACGTGGATACGCCACTGGTCTCGTGTCAGGTTTTACTCGCCTCGCACGGGAGGGGGGTGTATCAGCGCTCTATTCTGGATTCCTGCCTATTCTGTGCAAGTGGGTCATTTCATTTTTCATTTATATCCGTGTTAATGTATTGAATATCATCACCTTGTAGGCAAATACCCTACGCCATAGGCCAATTTACTGTTAACGAACTTTGTCATGAGCTGGTTTTCCGATCCATGACTGAAGAGACAAAGCGGAACCTATCAGCTTCATCCAAATTGACGATATCACTAGGAAGTGGTATAGTCGCTGGGTTTGCCGCTGCCATCCTCAGTCAGGTCCGTATGGTCTGGTTCATAGCCAGCGTAAAAATTGTCCTGACATTCATCTACAGCCCGCAGATACACTTCTGAGTCAGATTAACAAGGGTCACGGTCCCAAGGGTTCCATGATTTATCGTTTGACGACACTTGCCCGCGAAGCAGGTTTCAAGGGACTGTTTGCAGGACTTGGGCCGCGTATGATAATGACAGCTGGGCTCGTGGCCTCTCAGTTTTTGATGTATGACTCGATAAAGCACGGTGAGCAGCATATATTTCTACCTCGTTGTGCATCATGAGGGCTAAGGTTTCATTTCTGCCAGCCCTTGGTGCGCCACCCGGACTTGAAATCCATAAAGAGAACTAGACTACTAGAGTATTTCTATTAGACGCACATGAACTTTAACGCCCCGGGACATTCGTACTTGTACAATTCGGTCTAATACATGTAGTGTACAATAAAACCGTGTGACCAAAAGAAGCCCTTCAATCTTCATTCATTTCCGCATTATCAGTCTTGCCAAGTACCCTTCCCAGTCTCATCTTGACGTTGTCTTGTTCATCTTGCAGGTTCCATGCCAAAAATTTTCGACAAACAGTTTCGGCATCCTCTAGGTCCAGTACATCCTTGTCTGACATTGCTTCATCCAGCAACTGACCAACCTCGTGTGCAGATAGCAGTCGACTTTGGGTTACATCGTGGATACATGGGATCTGAATGGTAAATTTTGACATACCTCACATGCTGAGCTCGCCTAACGAACCGGCTAGGTATTCCGAATATTTCCGCACACTTTACAGCGTGTGAGTCCAATGAAAGCCCTTCAGCCACCCTAAGTTGCTACAATTAACAAACAATGAAGAAGCTGGGTTGCGTCTTGAGGATTCTCACCGATATAGAAACGTAATCTCATCTCCTGAACCGAATGGTATATCAACGCTGCCCCTTGAAACAGATGCTGAGCGGTCCAGAGCTTCAGAGCGCGAAAGACTAGTAATCGGTGTACTCGGCGAAGCGATTGAACTTGTGTCACGAGCCGTAAACATTACTTGCATGTGTTGGAACGAGATGGGAACCGATGTTGGATCTAGAAGGTCTTGACGGAAGATTTCGTGGAAATGAGTTGTAGCGAGGACTTTCGGACACAGGTGCTTGCGGTCGAGGGCGTGTTTGACCACGCCACAAAGAAGGCCAGCGCCATCTACAATTAGTGTTTGTAAGTGCGAGACAAAACCTCGGAGAAGTTCACGAACCTGTCGGAAGCGTGCCTTTCCCAAACTCGTCTAGCAAAATGAGCGAACGAGGTGTGGAGTTGCGAAGAGCCAGGGAAACTTGATTGAGATCAATCATGAATGCAGATTGAACCTAAAAACGCGTAAAATGCACAAGCAAGGCTGGAAAACGATCTTTTTACTTTTGATACTGATTCTCGAGTGGATACACGAGTAAAAACTTTTGAAGGCGTCTCTGTCAGTGAGGTTGCAGGAGAATTGGCAAAAAGGATATACTCTTATCAACGATTCCGAGGGTCGCGCGTTCAGCCGGTACGAAACTTGAGTCACTGTCAGTCGAAGAACATCTCTATTGAAAAAAATTGAACCATCCGATCTGGAAGGAATGAGTTGCCTATAGACACCTTCATAAACATCAATACCTGTGCCATGTATTGTATGAGGGCGATCTATAAAATTTTCAGGGTCAGTTTCTTTGTTGCGTCCAGTTCACAAATACATGCCTGTTTCAAATAAACGCTCTGCACCGATCAAATCAGCTTGCAGTTTTCAGAAAAAGGGCAGTACTCACCTTTCCGCATGCGTTGGGCCCCGTGCATAGAAGTACACTGTGCCATCCCTCCACGTCTGCGTCATCGTCTATTACTCCATTGCCAAGTCCTCCCATTAATCGGGCGTTATTTGGAACGAACGTATCAACAACCATTTCCTATAGTCAACGAAATGAGAAAGGTATTCGCTTGTCAGATTCTTCGCATACTTGAAGCGGATGTCTATGCAAAATAAGATCAGAATGCCTCCAAAGTTACATGTTTTCAATCTTACCTTCCCTGAACTATATCAATTACGTTTTCTTCCACCATTTCAGGTCTTCGGTAACTACCAGAGCTGGAGGCATCTGCGAATGCAAGGAGACAATCTAACTCGGCGCAGACATCACAGGTATGAAGCATGGCGTCGTAATGAACAAGAATCTCTTCCAACAAGCCTTGTAAAATTTCTATTTCCCGATCAACTATCAGCGAATGAAGGTCGCCAATGTGTACATCCATATCTTAGAAAACGTGTTAGCTGTGGAAAGCACCAGAGTGATGAGATTCTACCGCGCATTTCCTGTGATTTCAAGTAGACGTGTGACCTGCCAAACCGGTTAGCGAGCGAGAAACACGGAAAGACAAGCGGTCCAAAGCACTCTGAAGAAAACTGCAGCGGATTTCAGTCACTTTGTTAAGCGAATAACTTGGAAATTACTTGAAAACTCCATCCATCCGGGATCTGAATGTCTGTTTCTACACGCCATTCTTCTCGCATAGGTACGCATATCAGGAAACCTGAGAAGAAGTCAATCAAGTTGAATACGACGTGGGAAGTCAATTACCAAGCTGAGGAAAATATACGACGTTTAATGTGGAGGCACATTCCGGAGGAACGGATATCCTTTCGGCAATTTTTGACTGCAGCCTTTTTTAACCTTTAACCTCGCGAGCTGAAAGCAAATACTTACCAAAACAGAATCAATACCATGATAGATATGTTTCCTTTTGTCAAGCTCCTCATCAATATGAGGTCGTACACATAGCCTCCCGGCTTCGGCCGACTCTTCCCAATCGATCTGATATGCATATCAGAAACAGGGTTTTGGAAGGTAACGAAACAAGCCTAACAATGTCATTGATTCGGGTTCCCATGTCCCGAAATTTGGCGATGTCCAAGGTCGAAATAACCTTGTAAAAGATGTCGTCAGTTTAGAAGCATACTTATATGAACAGATACATGCCTTTTTGACAATCTCGACGCCGCCGACATCGTGAAGCTCAGAAAGGGTCTCTTTCAACATTACGCAGACTACAGTAAACTTTCCCAAAATCAGTTAAAAGACTTTACTAACAATAACCTAACTAACCTTGACCAAGCCTTGCCAGTCAGAAACTTTGGCACGACCTGTCTTCAAAATGTTGAGCATTCGAGGTACGTTCTTGATGCCTTTGAGATGACTATGCAATGCGTTGGTAGCGGAGTGATTTTCCGCTTTGAGAAAACAGTCGATAGCATCGTGCCGGGCTCTGATAGTATTCAGCGAAAGAGACGGTCTCAACAGCCAAACGCGCATCAAGGCTCGTCCCAAAGAGGTGTGAGTATTATCAAGAACTCCTGTACCTCAGAAGCAGATTAAATTGCCGATACTTGTCGGAAAAGTTCTCGTACCAGCAAGTGAAAGACCTTCTTTGGTCTTATCGGAATGAATCGATGCATGGCTTTCATTTTCAAAGATCTGGAGAGAGCTTGTTGCTTGTAAGGCACAGAAAATGAAATCCAAGATGAACACCCACAACAGAGCATCCATGTTGATTTGCATAATCTCATTTCTTATGCACAGAAGAACGTGATTGAGTGTGGGCGAGTTGCAGTAATAAACTCACAATGCAAGTGACTCGATATCTCGAACTTCCAAGCTGTGAATGCCTTCATCCTCCATATGGTCTAAAGCACGCTCTCGGATGAGGTGGTCTATTAATGCGCCGACCGAGGCCATCTACGACTTTTTCTTGAGTACCGAAGTCTATTGGATTCTCTGTATGAAAAACGTACACAAAGAGATGATGATTCCGTGGAAGCGAAGTTGTATAAGCGAATCGATGCATTCCATCTCTTCATAGCAGGATCTCCTACGGATTCCCTTTGTCTCTTCATAAAATCATATGCGTTACGAGACGGATCCTCAGAAGACTCTCCATCGGATGACCCTGCGTTCTCTGCATGTTGGGAAGGCAATTCCGATAATAACTGCAATGAAAGAAGACGGTCTCGTCCCTTTGCAGCAGAGAATTCCTTGTACGGTCTGATTTGGAAGATACCGCAAGAAGCATCCACTGAAGCAGGCTGAGTACAGATACTCGTCTAGGAAAGAATGGCGCACTGAATTCTGAAACCGTATCTTTGAACGCGTCATCGGAACGGGAGCTCGTGAGCACAATGTCTGGACTGGCTTGTTCCAAGACTGAACATGGATTCAGAGCTTGTGTATCCAACAGAGAAGCAGATGAACTCAACTCATCCTGGTTAGATCAAAATGCGAAGTTTCCTCAGTGTCTTCAACAATGTAGATGATACACTTGCTGGGATCGTAGTAGGCCACCCCGACGCGATTGCTAATTTGAACATTAGCCAAAGCTCGATGTCAAATACCATAGGCCGTTACTTTTGACACCATGCAGTCAAAGCTATCTGGTGATTAATTCAAGTGAATGAAAGACAAAGATTATCAGTGGGTGTGTATACCTTCTCGACCACCACAGACTGGCTAGTCTCACTCTCCATCTCAAGATTATCATGTGTCTCCGAAGTTGCATGACTATCCCATCGCACTTTCTTGTGACGTGAAGGTGGTGTTTCACCTAGGTCGTCTTCGACTGGTGAGTCTGACATCAGATTGTCACCAGATACGGTCTTGGATATCTGCTTTCGCTTGCGGCTCTGATGACGGCGCCTATTTGAAAGTTGCTTGAGGTCTCTGGTCATGATCTTTTGGAGATGAACACGAACTTCGGAAGGACGTGAAGAATACGCGTGACCGTGATTACTCTAATGTATTGGGTGAGCAATTTTTCTCATTTTTATTTGTAAGGTCGAGGATAGTATATAAAAGCAGCTATAAGATTAATAGCACTAATTTACTTCTTGACCTTGAGAATATCCTTAGCATCGTCGCCGGTGACTTGATTAATCAGTCAGACGTGATTCAACATTAGTGTCAGATATTACACACCATTGAGGAGCAGACTCTGAGCGTCAAGCATAACCTTGTTACCAGACGTAGACAATAAACTTGCGATATCCCGAGCAGCTTCCAGACGGCGGAGTTCCAGGAAGCCTTTGTTTTGACGCATAGATTCTCCAATGAGTTCTGCACTTTTTGCTTCACCCTGGGCGCGCACAATGATAGACTGCCAAGTATCAGCGACCATAGGAGGAGAATAATTTCCATGACATACTTGTTTTTCTTGAATAGCTTGGTCAACCAGGAAAGCAGCCCGCAAAGCGGTTTGTTGAGCGACCTGTCAGAGCTAAAGTAAGACACAAAGATACAATCAATGGCGCCGTATCTCTTCACCTGTTTTGCTTCGACGGCATGCGTGAACTCGGGGGAAAAGGCTACGTGTGTAATAGAAACATCGTCCAGAACAAGATTGAATCTAGTGGCGCGTTGAGTCAGTTGGTCTCGCACTAACCGAGAAACCTGCATCGCCGAGGTGAGCTTAGCCAAGACTCATCGAGAAGACCTTACATTTTCTCGCTGAGTGATCAACTGGCTAGCATTAAATTGAGCGACAACACTCTTCAAAACTTCGTTCACAATTGACGGCAGGACTCTCTCATCATAGTCTTGGCCAAGTTCCCGGTAAATGGTGGGTAGAGATTTTATTGAAGGACGTGAAAGCACACGACAGGTGATATTCACCATCTGCAAGTCTGTTCAAGATAGTAAGTTTAGCTAAGGGAAAAGAAATAATAGTGAAACCTTTAGTCCCAGTGAGACTTGCAATACTTCGTGGTTTGGCACGAATATCGAATACGATGGGTTTTTCGAACCACGGGATCTAGGGAAGTGTTACAAGGGATACAATGTAAACAGAAGGAAATACGAGCCATGAGATGAGTTCCCTCAGTGTAAATATGTTCGCTAACTCCGTTGATTCTGGAAAGTCGGGTTGAGAAGGGCTTTGGAAGAGAGCAGACATGAGACTCACCGCGTGTACTTGATAGCACGATGACCTCCATCCACTGCAGACCCAAAGTTAATGACAAGGGTTGAGAACACCAGCGAATCACACACCATTGAACAAACTCGCATTGAGAGCAAGACCTCCACCAATAAGAGCAACAAGTAACCCAGTTCCGGCAAAGAATCCTCTCCCTGGATTGGGACCTCCTTGACTACGAACTTGAGCCGCAAATCTTCGGAATGACTCTGGATCCATGTTGCAGTGAACAGACGCGCGCGCAATCGGCTACTTGCCGGCTACTGCATTGTGACCCGTGACAAGTCCAAAAAATTGAGATGTTACTAGAAACACCTTCAAAATGCTCTCCTCCTTCAATGACGAGTTGAGCAATATCGTGCGTTTCTTTCTTGTTTGTTTTTCGTAGGGGCTCATATATATCTGCAGCTGGGATGGATATCAATAGCATGTTGGTGCGTTGCGCCAATTGCAGGTCTTATTTGTTGTTTAATCTAAACTTTTAAAACAGGGTAGTAGTCTACTCTCCTCAAATATATGAAAATTACTCTCTACAGACGGGAGAGGGCCTCAGCATTGTTTTTGTCATTATATGGCTGTTGGGAGATCTCTGCAATGTGACAGGAGCAATTCTAGCTCACCTCCTACCTACTGTTATTATCCTTGGGTTCTATGTGAGTTCCTTTAATTTTACTGCTCTGGGAAGCATATGAAACCATCTTGTATAGTGTGAGTGCACCTGATTTGCTGCTCCAGGGAGCTATATTAAATCGTGCATTATAGACTCGATGTGCGATATCATCTTGTTGGTCCAGATATGTTCGTGCCCGGTGACTGTTCTTCGTAGCATCATCTTATCGTTCTATAGACTACTATCGCTGGAAACATCGACATTATCGGGTCACTTCTTCCCGCGAATTGACTGGCGAACGTTCTCCTCTATTACCAAACGGCAACACCCGGAATCAGAATCAGACCGTGTCGACCAAGATCCACTTGCTCCGCTATGCAGGAGCTTTGCTATTCGTAATCGTTACCGGGATTCTCGCATGGTGGATAGGCAGCAAAGTGAAATCACCGGAGGAAAACCATAATGAAGATGATGAAAGTGCGGCGCGCAAATGGGCCATCCAGATTTTGGGGTGGACTTCTGCTGTTTTGTATGTGAGTATCGTCTGCCATAAGGATCATAGGGTTTTTTTGTGGCTGAACTCCAGCCTAGTTGGGATCCAGGGTACCTCAAATACGTGTGTTGAGATTACACTCCGACATCTGGGTCCAACTTGACTTATATGTTTCTAGTTAAAAATTTCAAGACACGATGTGAAGCATTATCACCTGCACTCTTCTTCTTCTCGATTCTCGGAAATACGACGTATGCGTTATCCATTTGCGTGAAGAACATGGAGAGGGCGTATCTCATCAGGAATGCAAGTTGGTTGGCGGGTGAGATATCATCCATATATGATATATTTGACAGCATCCGGTTACTGATGACCATCTTGTTCAGGAAGCGCACTGACAATATCTTTAGATCTAATCGTGAGTATCCGCGTCCCTTGGCAGAGGGCCTCATTTGCTTTTGCCGTACTTATTTATACTAACTTGCGCCTCCAAGGTCCTTGCGCAATTTGTTTATTATCGGTCTCAGGATCGGGAACGAGACTTGAGATGAAGCGACATCAGAAAGAACGACGGTCTGATGCGCCATTGACGGGCACGAGGACGAGGGCACTACCCGGGTAGCACGATGACTAGAGCAAATGGCGATGGAGGGATACTGACAGTTTTTACAACTGTCTAAATGGACATGTCGTTATCAATGTAAATTTATGGTGTACAAGACCCAAACAATTGGTGTGCCAGGAAGTCAATTGTTTGAAACTAAGTTTGTAGACCGAAAGGGAAAACCAACGTGAATTTGTTTGTCCGAATCCTACTTCAAGCCTGCCTCATTGTACTCCTCGTGTTCCATCTTCCCCACGATGCATCAGCAGGCGGTATTTCCAGCTAAACACGAAGACATTGCTTTGCACGAGGCAGAGGGTCAACTTTATCTGTATGCAATCGTGCAGCCCTTATAACACTTCGATTCCACCTTTCCGCCTCCCTAGGCATTTCCCTCAGTCGGACCTCGTTTTCGTGCGCTCCGAAATTATCGATCCGGCCTCGTTGCTCCTCGAGGCGTAGCCGTGCCGCAAGGTCGATATCGAACTTGCATCGTGTTCCCGCTCGTCCGAATCCCATATAAAGCGATTCTCTCGAGGGCACGGTCCGATCGTTCTTCTTCAGCCTTCCCGGCTCATGTCCGTTTACCACTATCGCATATCTCCCAGCGCCTATTCCCATCACAAAGCGTCTCATAGTAAAGACCGACAAGTCTGGTCAGCACATGTTCCATTGATCGCTGAGGAGAATTCATTTCGACGTCATGCAAACGCCGTGTCGATCCCGCGGTTGAGGGAAGCAATTCACTCTCTGGACTGCAAGATGGCTTCTTTGATGAGCCAGAGGCATGAACTAGAGTATCATTTAGAACAGGCAGTGCGTCTGCAATCTCCTGTTCATCGGCTTCCCAGCGAATTGCTGGCGTCCATATTTATTACTGGAGTATTGGAAATGGGAGATGACAATCCTGTGATGGTATCTACATTAATGCTCGTCTGGTGAGTAACTAGATTTCCATACAGCCTTTTCCCTTCCTCAAAAATCACTCTCAGTCGCCATTGGGCTGAGATAGCCCTCGACACTCCCATTTTATGGTCCAAAATATCTGTCAGTCCTCACGACTCACTAGAAAAGGCGAGACGTAAACTTTCTCGGTCGAAGTCTTCTCCCCTCGACATAACGATTAATTTTGGGCCTTGCATCGAATATACCAATAGCGTGACTGAACAAGTCATTCACGCAATGGATATGATTCGTCCAGCACTTTGGCGCACTAGATCATTTAGTCTCAGCGTTCCCTATCGTCCTCAGGCCAATGCGGCTCTTTCTCGGTGTCAAGAGGAGGTACCATTGCTGGAGTCGTTGACAATCCAGATCCATCATTCCATGCCGGATGATCGCTATTCGAGTCCCATTCTCCCTCTCTTCAAAGGCCAAACACCTCGCTTAAGATCTGTTTCCTTAACTTGCTTCAACTTCGGATGGGATTCTCGGCTGGTTTCTTCACTTCGAGTTTTGAAACTTGAAGGTTATTACAACGGGTTTGCGCCCTCCTCAAGCACGATTATCGGCATTCTCCGCCAATGTCCAGAGTTGGAAGAGCTCGCTCTTCGAAACATGTCGGATGTTGATTCAGATCCTTGTTTTGGAATGCACCCGGAGGATTTCGAGGTTCCAACCGGTAAACCCGTTCGACTTGCCAAGCTCACCAAGGTTTCATTCTACTGCTCAGGCTTTGCTTTTACGCGCCAAATCATGAGCCAAATAACGTTCCCCAACTTGGAGTCTCTTGAGATGAGCTATTTGGAGAATATTACCCCGATCCTTCAACTTTTGTACACCCAAGCCCTGACGCGACTACCTTTGCAGTATCTGCGCATTGATTATTGCTTTTTCAATGAACCGAAATTCGTCAATCTTCTTCGTCGGCTTACTTCCCTCACCAAGCTGGAATTGGTGGATATTGAGGACGCTTCTTCGAGCTTGCTGAAGGTAGGCTCATAACGCTCTGATCGTCGCACCCAAATCTTATTTTGAATCGTTTCAGAGTCTCTCTTCTTCCCAACCTTGGATCTGTCCCAAGCTTCATAGCGTGTCCCTCGAGGGGTGCACCTCTTTTGACTGGGACTCTCTCCGTAGTTTTGTGGATTCTCGACTTCCAGCCAATTCTTATCCTCATTACTCCGACGCTCAAGCCTTTCGGTCGGCACAAGTAGCCAGCGTTTCTGCTTCCTCATCTGCTTCTAACGCTGGGCGTCTGCGTCAACACCGTTCACTCCAGCAGTACAAATCGCATTCGATGGCAATTCTCGGTTCACGTCGCCTCAGATCAATAGATGTTACGCGATGCAGTCAAATCAGCAAGGAAATGGTTCAATGGCTCAGAATGTATGTTTCGGATGTGCGCTGCGAACCTGCAAAAGGGATCCGGGGTGTCTTATGATTTCGCCGAGCAGAAACATAAACTTTTACCTGCACATAATTTTTATTCACTGTAACTTTATACATACTATTGTATTTCTAGATGAAGTTTTCAAAAACAGAGATTATGAAAACAGATTATGAATTGAAATAAGCCAACATCTGCTGCCTTTTCATCTGTTCCTCTTTGTATTCCCTAGCTATTCCCCTGCGGCCGTGGCCGTACATCTGTTTGCGTTGCTTGGTGTTTTCTGTGTTCTGTAAATGAGCAGCCAATGCTGCCGCATTATGAGTGACACGTTTGACCGATGATTTGTATGGACCCTCTGTTTTGGCCTTTAGTCCGATTCCCAGTCGGTCTGACTTGAGGACTGTTGTAAGTGGAGTGATGAGAGCCTTACGTCCATGTCCAGAAGTATTCTCATCGGAGGCCGACAATCTGCCAATGTCATCTTCGTCCCGATTTTGGTCACTATTCTCATCGACTCCATCACCAACGTCGTCAGCATCGTCATCAGAAAGGGTGAGATCTATCACAGAAACTGAGCGAATCTCTTTCACGTCAGCATCCTCTGTGGACAGTTCAACTTCTTCCTGCTTTATAACCCGTTGCTTTTTGTATTCCCTACTTCCATCTTCTAGATCAAAATCTGGTCGTCTACTCCGTCGGATCACATCAGGTCCAAGAGCCTCTCCCTCGCTCCAACCGCTGTTTTGCAGCATGGCAAAGCCCTTATTCGCAGGACCGATAGCAAGAAAGACCGGTGGGCGAAACTGCTCTTCCGATGGAAGTGGTGGAGGATCTCGGGCCAGAATATCGGCTAGCGTCGCAGGTGAAGCTGCAGGCTGAGCGTCTGGTTTAGGTTCCATAGAGTTGACAACATTTTGAATAAACCAGTTATTTTTGTCTGCCTTCATGGGCTGAGTCGTAGGAAATGGTTTCGGCGCATTTTGAGAAACGGAAGAGGAAGGTGTTTGGCGATTTGGAGTCGTAGTCGGTGTACTACTGCGGCTTGTCAGTGAGCGGTACCAGCCAGCGACGCCGTCTTCGGGACAGGTGGTTGGCAATTTCTGTTTCGAAGAGCTCGCACCTGGAGAACTCCATTCACTGAGAGTAGCAGAGCTGGCAGGAACAAATCGGGGAGGTGCAGCAGCTCTGCGTTTATATGTAGCTCTTGCCTCAGCCTCCCATACTTCTGCCTCTTCTTGAATCTGTCCAGTCTCTCTCTCCAGTTCTTCGCGGTCTTTGGGATCATAATGAGAGTAGATCGTGTAGGCTTCGGTGGCCATTGGATGTACAGATGATGAATGTCAAGAGTCAGACGGCAGCATTATTAGTAAACAATGACTCCAAGTCTGGTCCGACTCATTGGCAAAATCATGTATCTACTATATGTATATTTCCGATTCCAGTCTTCCGTATCCAATCCTATATGAATATGCGTATGGTACAGAAATAAAGGAATGTATGTGTATGCAAAAACCAAACAAAATCGAAAGGGATTATACGATTAGCAATAAGGAACGAAGTCGAAGCGTATAAGTAATGAGGGAAAGCAGAGACCTGTAGTGCCAATCCGATATTTAGAAGCAAGTGTATATATATAAAAAGACGATGGGTGTGTAGCGAGCAGTGTGTAGAATACAGGCAATTGCAGAGCAGAGACGAGACGAAACGAGTGATTGAAAATTCGACAGCAAGGATAAGGAAGCTGCGGGCTAGGCAGCAATTAAGCAAGAGTTATATGTATAAATTGATTACCACACGCATATCGACCCAAACAGCAACTGTGGGTTCAGATTAGACGGGGCTGATGGGAATGTTGGTACCGTTGTAAGAGAAGCCTAAGCAAGACAACATAAGAATGAATAGCAAGACGAAGACCAGAGTATAGACATACCCGAGAACTGAGCCTGTACTGTCTGACTCAGGTTAGAATCCTCAACATAGCTGTCAACCGGGGCCTCCGTTGTGAAAACAGTATCAAAGTTTGACACATCAACAGGGCTGGCCACGCTTGGCTTGAATGGAGGGTGGATCTTCTTCTGACGAAGCAAGTTGAAGTCTATGTGATTATGGAAGAACGGATGACGTTTAATTTCCTCTGCTCCATTCACACCCAATCGTTGCTGAGGATCACGGTTGAGCAAACCAGTGAGGATACTCTGCGCCTCGGGGCTGATATCGGCTCCAAACTGAAGCGGATCATTCAAAATCTTCTGGTACATCGTGTCGGTAACCTCTGAGGGATTGTCAACGTAAGAAACCATAAAGGGAGGTGCAAAAACGACCGACCATCGTAGAAAGGAGGGAGACCAGACAACATCTCGTACAGGAGAACACCGAGCGTCCACCAGTCAATGGTCTTGTCTAAAACAGCTGTTCAAAATATTTCCAAGGCAATACAAGGGGATTAATTTACCATAACCCTGGCCACACAAAATCTCGGGAGCGAGATATTCTGGGGTTCCACAGAATGTATTTGTCTTGTCATTGGCCTTCATGTTGAGTTTACACAAGCCAAAGTCACACAGCGCAATGTGACCGGTGAAGTCCAAAAGGATGTTTTCGGGCTTCAAGTCACTGTCAAAGTATGAGTAAAGAGCCGAAAACTAAAGAAAGGGATCTGCCCATACCGGTAAACCACATCAAGCTCATGCAGGTGCTCAAGAGCCAAAAGAAGTTCAGCACTGTAGAACCTTGCACGTTCTTCATTGAAACGCTGTTCACGCTGAAGGTGATGGAACAATTCGCCTCCATTGACGAAACTAGAGGAAAGGAATCAATATTTGTTATCAGGGCAGTAAAACGACCGGACTCACGCAAGGACTAAGTAGAGCTTTTGCTCGCTTTGGAAGGAGAATTTGAGCGGTACGATGAACGGACTATTGACCTGAGCAAGTACGAGACGTTCTGCTAATGTGTGTGTGATTTCGTTTCTATGTACAATGTGTGCTTTTCTTATGGTCCTGTGAAAGGGTTAATTAAGGGCAGAAAGAGAATACAACCAATAATTACTTGAGAGCATAGATACGGCTAGTGTCACGCTTGCGAACTTGCATTACCTATACGCAATCCCAGTTACAATGATACCAAACATATTTAGAATGATGAGACGCACTTTTCCAAAGCTGCCCTTGCCAATGACGGTGATGAGCTCGAAATCATCAATTGTCAACGAAGCTCCACCGTAGTTCGGCGTATAGCTGACACCAATCTGGATCTTGCCGCTCCCACCAACAATCTCATACCATTGATCCTGGTTTCCCATGTTCTCAAAGTCAGGGACGAACTTGAGACCGCCCAAAAACAAGTCGTTGCCGAGGTCGTCGGCTAGTCCGTCGCCACCTCGCTTGGGTTCATCTGCTCGCAGGTAACATTGCAACGAGAGTTCAGAGTTACGGGAGACGTCGCTATTGGGTAGTGGGGAAGCGAATGATACATCAGGACATCAGGATCCATTTCCGCACTAGTGAGGTTGACTTACAAATTTGCCTGATACATGTACAGCGGCTTTTCTAGGTCTCCGCCGAGGGGGGTGATGAGCACTTGATTGACCTCGTATTCCATGACGATGTAGGGCAACCACCAACATTGCGTCCGCTGAATGCTGTCTCTGAAAAAATGAAAATGTTTGTCAGTTTGAATACTATTGATGGGTCTGTTACGAACCTGTTCCCTTTCGTCTTGGCCAGACGCTGTTGCTGCACGCTCGAGGGTGAAACTGAAGCGGCGACTTTGGCCTGTTGGGATGCGAGAGCATTCTGGACAGCCGGGGGAAGAGCAGTTCCAGACGGTAAGCTGAGACCTTCGGCCCATAGGACACGAATGGCCAGCAAACCAGATCTAGCATTAGGTTTACCATCTGGATTGCCCGGGGTGGGAGTGGTAGAGCGACCCTCTTCGGATCGAAGGTTAGTCACAGAAGACTTTTTGCTCCGGCCAAGCTTCCAGGACATAGTAAGAGATTGTACGACTAGAGCAACGAGTGTAGATGGATGAAAGCCTGCTTTCTAACTGGGTGTAGACTGTTGTTGAAGTTGGTGGGTTGAGAGTGTGAAGTGAAGAAAAGTACTGGGCCCGGCGCCAATCTCAAAGTCAGGGTCACTTTTCCCACACAATCCATCCCTATTCATCCGTACTGTAGATCCTACGCTTCCACCAGCAGTGTAAGTAGCTAGTTTCCGAAGCATAAATGATGGATTCTTATCAAGCTCTGACTCGACTTTGAGTCTGACTCGGTCGAAGGTTTCAGCCGCGTGTGGCGGAACTGTCAGGTCGCAGCTGAACGTAACGCTTGAACGGTCAAAATCAAAAAAAAATCCTAAGCAGCGAGGTACTATGCCCTTGAAGGACTGATAGAACCCTTTAGAAACTGCGAGAACCAGATGCAGAGAGCCGCAGTTTCCAGTGGTATGCCTACGCAGCTGCCACACTGGTCCCGGTCATCAGCGACGTTTTTGTAAAACCGACTGATAATCGACGGCAGTACATATTGTAACATTAACAAAGGAGGTAGAATACGAGTCACAGCGGCATACTTTGCAGAAATACTCCGCTTCCGAGAACAGCAGATTAGACGGATGCCGGAGAATGATTGACTAATCGAGGTCAGGTCATGCAAAAAACGGGACCATATGTATACCAACTCTCTCACTGTGGCAGCATTGGCATCTCCCCTCATTACCAGTTCCCGTTGATACTTTCTCGAACTTTCGGGGCGTTCATTCTTGCCTCTTGCCATCATGTCCGACTCTCGTCCAAGCAGTTCAGACACGAAAAGCCAAGTGGTCGATGAGAAGAAGAGGGGCTTCTTCTCAAAAAAGTCGACACCGAAGCCTGTTCCTACTGATTCGGATTCTAAAGTTGACGAGAAGCACCCCGACGATCATTCATCTGTTGAAGCACCTGCACCAGCAGAATTCATCCCTCCCATATCGTTTACGCAACTATTTCGATATTCAACCAAATTCGAATTGCTGCTGGATGCAGTTGGTCTCGTCTGTGCAGCTGCGGCTGGTGCAGCCCAGGTAGGTGCTCGTTACTCTTCCTTGGGAGCGCGTATTCACTTTTTTACAGCCCTTGATGACCCTTCTCTTCGGTGATCTCACACTAGCTTTCACCAACTTTTCAACAGCCCTTGGAGATCTCCAAGCAGGCGGAATATCACAAACCCAATACCAAGCCACAGTGGACGATTTTCGGTCCAAAGCTTCCACAGATGCGATATATCTCGTGGTGATTGGTTGCGGAATGTTCATTTGCACATACATGTGCGTATCTATAACTTGACACTGTCTTCCCAGCTCATGAATTTATCTATTTCTGCAGTTACATGTATTTCTGGGTTTATACCGGTGAAGTCAACGCGAAGCGCATCAGAGAGAGATATCTCAGAGCAGTTCTACGTCAAGACATAGCCTATTTTGACAAGGTCGGGGCTGGTGAAGTCGCAACCAGGATTCAAACGGATACGCGTATGTCCTCTTCCAGTGTTCTTGCATGGTACAATACTCATTGGTTTTGGTGATTAGATCTGGTTCAACAGGGTATAAGTGAAAAAGTTGCACTTGTCGTCAATTTTTTGTCTGCTTTCCTCACTGGTTTTATTCTTGCCTATGCCCGGAACTGGAGATTGGCTCTAGCGATGAGCAGTATTCTTCCTTGTATTGCGGTTGCTGGCGGTGTGATGAACCGATTCATTTCACGATACATGCAGACGGGTCTTCGTTATGTGGCTGAAGGTGGAACCATTGCAGAGGAGGTCATTTCATCTATCCGGACTGTTCAAGCATTTGGAACACAACATATCTTGTCTGGTCTCTACGGACAGCGAATTGATGAAGCAGAAAAGGTCGACCACAAAGCCGCAGGTATGTTCATTATCTGTATGATTTTCTGATCCCGTCATTTATTTCCTGTGACAGTGGCCCATGGAGTAGGGCTTAGCGTCTTCTTTTTTGTTATCTACGGTTCATATGGATTAGGTTCGTCGCTGATATCTGTGGTATTGAACGATCTCAAACTTTCATTGTAGCTTTCAACTTTGGTACTACGCTCATCATCCAGGGACATGCGGATGTCGGTCAAGTTATCAACGTCTTCATGTCGATCCTTATTGGAAGTTTCTCTTTGGCCATGCTCGCTCCGGAAATGCAAGGTGCGTATAGTATGACTAAATTTTAACCATCACCTCACAACTGTCACAGCTATAACACACGGACGTGGCGCCGCTGCCAAATTGTATGCGACCATCGAACGCGTACCCGAAATCGATTCAGCTGATACAAGCGGTGACAAGCCGGAGGACGTCAAGGGTGAAATCACGTTGGAGCATATCAAGTTTAGTTATCCATCAAGGCCGGGTGTTGTCGTGGTCAAGGACCTTTCTCTGAACTTTGCCGCCGGCAAAACAGCCGCTTTAGTTGGTGCTTCTGGAAGTGGAAAATCCACGATCATTTCCCTGGTTGAGAGGTTTGTGTCTTGACGAACTTTCAGTTTTTACGTACATACTGACTCAAATTATCTAGATTCTACGACCCGCTCGAAGGTACGCAGAACACCTCTTTGAACTTTCTTTAATACTGACATGGGTTTCAGGTGTAGTCAAACTCGATGGCCGCGACCTCAAGACTCTCAACCTCAAATGGCTGCGTAGTCAGATCGGTCTAGTCAGTCAGGAGCCCGTGCTCTTTGCTACCACCATCAAAAACAACGTAGCTCATGGCCTTATCGGTACATCCTTCGAACATGCAAGCGATGAGGAAAAGTTCAAGCTTATCAAGGAGGCTTGTATTAAATCCAACGCCGACGGTTTCATTTCCAAGCTCCCGTTGGGATATGATACCATGGTCGGCGAAAGAGGATTCCTTCTCAGCGGTGGACAAAAGCAACGAATTGCTATTGCTCGTGCTATCGTTTCGGACCCCAAGATTCTTTTGCTTGATGAAGCAACGTCAGCTTTGGACACACAGAGTGAGGGTATTGTTCAGGATGCATTGGACAAAGCTGCTGCAGGTTTGTTGATCAAAACTACCAACCCGATGTTTATTTATGCGTGATTTATAACAGGACGAACTACAATAACCATTGCTCACCGGCTATCTACGATCAAGGACGCCGATATCATATTCGTAATGGGTACGTGATGCTACCACACAATTTATGATTCACCTAAACTAACCCTACCCAGGTGACGGACTCGTCCTCGAGCAAGGTACCCATGATGAGCTTCTCAGAAACGAAAACGGACCCTACGCCAAACTTGTACAATCCCAGAAACTGCGTGAAGCTGAACAAACTGAAGCCGAGGCAGAGTCCAGTGACGAAAAGGACATGGAGAAACAGGCTGCAGAAGAAATTCCATTGGGACGCAAGAACACCAGTCATTCATTGGCAAGTGAGATCTTGGAGCAGAGACAAAAAGAAAAAGAAGACATGGAACGCAAAGACGATTACAACCTTGCTTATCTCTTCTACCGTATCGGGAAGATGAACAGGGAGGGCTGGAGAAAGTATGCCATTGGCTCAGTCTTCGCGATTATAACTGGTCTAGTTTATCCTGCATATGGAATTGTCTTCTGTACGTGGTGCATGCATCCCGAACTTCCTTCGCTCACTAATTCCTCTTTTAGCCAAGGGTATTCAAGGTTTCTCGGACAGGGACTTGCGACAGATGAGACACGACAACGATCGAGTCGCCTTGTGGTATGTTCCATCTTCTGTCTGTATAACCACTTTTAATTTTCCATGTCTTTAGGTTCTTCCTCATTGCAATCATTAGTATGTTCGCTATCGGGCTTCAAAATTTCCACTTCTCGTCGGCCGCCGCTACTGTTACTGCTCGACTCAGAAGACTCAGTTTCAAGGCAATCCTCAGACAAGATATCGAGTTCTTTGATAAAGATGAGAACAGCACGGGGGCTCTGACTTCCGAGCTCAGTGACAACCCTCAGAAAGTCAATGGATTGGCTGGCGTCACACTTGGAGCGTGAGTAGCTACTTGAGCCCGATTCTAATTTATATTGACCGGTTTTCCTCTAGTATCGTTCAGGCCGCCTCGACTTTAATTGCTGGAACCATCGTCGGTCTCATCTTCACCTGGAAAATTGGTCTTGTTGCGATGGGTATGCTTATTCATTCGTTATTCCTAATGCCGTTGACTCATGGATACCACTAGCCTGCACTCCTCTTTTGGTCACTACTGGCTACATCCGACTCAGGGTTGTCGTCCTCAAGGACCAAGCCAACAAAAAGGAGCATGCCGCTTCTGCTCAGCTTGCTTGTGAAGCTGCAGGAGCTATTCGTACTGTTGCTTCCCTGACACGTGAAGACGACTGCTTGGATCTCTACAGCAAGAGTCTCGAGGAACCACTCAGGAAATCAAACAGAACAGCCATTTTCTCCAATGGACTTTATGCTCTTTCCTCCTCCATGGTGTTCTTCGTTATCGCGCTCGTCTTCTGGTACGGTTCGCGTCTCGTCTCTAATTTAGAGATCACGACTTTCAGATTCTTCGTCGGTCTCATGGTCGGTCTATTTCAGTCTATCTCTCGACCTTCACTCACCGCACTCTATTTTAGTCCGCCACATTTGGTGCTGTCCAAGCCGGCAATGTCTTCTCTTTCGTTCCAGACGTTTCTTCGGCCAAGGGTGCAGCCACTGACATCATCAAGCTCCTGGATTCTGTCCCAGAAATCGATGCAGAGAGCCCAGCTGGAAAACCGGTCGACCCTATCAAAGTCCGTGGTCAGCTCAAGTTTGACAATGTCCACTTCAGATACCCTACCCGACCCGGTGTACGTGTTCTCCGTGGCTTGGATCTGACCATCGAGCCCGGTACCTTTGTTGCGTTGGTCGGTCAATCTGGATGTGGCAAGAGTACTGTGTATGTTTTTGTTGTCGTTCTTTATAAAAGTACTCACGAATATGTCCAGAATCCAAATGATTGAGCGGTTCTATGATCCTCTAGCTGGCGGAATCTACGTAAGTTCTACTTTTCTGCTAAGCTCATTCTTCCAACCGATCAATTACCTTATAGTTGGATGGAGAGAACATCAGCGAGTTGAACGTCTCGGAATACCGCAAGGCTGTTGCGTTGGTCTCTCAGGAACCAACATTATACGCTGGTACAGTTCGCTTCAACATCCTCCTCGGTGCGATCAAACCCAAGGAGGAAGTCACCCAAGAAGAGATCGAGGACGCTTGCCGGAAAGCAAACATCTTGGACTTCATACAATCTCTACCAGAGTACGTTTACCCTTTTCTGCTCCCGTCGTTGCTTAGACTGACTTTGATGTAGTGGCTTTGATACCGAAGTCGGCGGAAAGGGCTCTCAGCTCTCCGGTGGTCAGAAACAGCGCATTGCCATCGCTCGTGCTCTCCTTAGAAACCCCAAAGTTCTTCTGCTAGACGAGGCAACATCTGCGTTGGACTCTAACTCTGAGAGAGTCGTTCAAGAAGCATTAGACCAGGCCTCCAAGGGTCGTACAACCATTGCTATCGCACATCGTTTGTCTTCAATTCAAAATGCTGATCGGATGTAGGTTTCTAAAGCTTGATTCGCGGGTCTCAGACACTGATGAATCGTTTTCCTTCAGATATTTCATTAAAGAAGGTCGTGTCGCTGAAGCCGGAACGCATGACCAGCTTCTCGCTAGAAAGGGTGATTACTACGAATTTGTACAATTGCAGGCTTTGAGCAGGAGAGATTAATAGTTTTAATGCCTTTCATGTATATACTGTTATGTGCGCCACACGTAGAAACTGACGACCACTCACTTCATACGTACTTTTATTAGATACCGCGGCTGGTTGGATTAGGATTTTTTATATACAATTACAATACATCAACAATTTATTGGGTTATATTGGTCTGAGTGTTGTCTGAGTGGTTGGAGCCCAGATAATGGCTAGTCAGCCGAGTAACGTTGCGCCAAGAATCAAACTGGCAGACAATACCTCAAAAAATGGCAGATTTCTAGCTGGTGGAGCTCGACCGACTGCTCAAGCTCAAGGCGCTCGATTTAGATTGTTATCAATGGAAGAATTCCAAGTTGTGGTCTTGTTCTACTTTTATCTAACGTAAAGAAAATGAGGTCATTTGCGATCACGATGTCTCCGAAACTCCCAGCAGTTTTATTTAGCTGGACATTCGATCCTTCGAATGGTCATTCCTGCATGCGTTCTCCTTGCATGATCCTCCCCTGCCCGTAGTCCTGCAGTCAACGTCCAGAAACTACCCTTTCTTTTTCTGTTATTTCATTCTAGCGTTGCGATCATGGGTGACATTCAGACACGGCCGTTTTCCAAGAATTACAGGTGCTCTTTCCTCGGTGGAAATACTTCGGACATCGCTCACAAGAATGATCTCCTTATTTTCTATTCAGTGGTCTCATAAATCAGTCTGTTCTTGCCGTTGGGATTACATTAATATGTGTGGGAGGCCAGGAGTTGATGAGGAGAGCCAGAAGAGGGAAGAAGCGGTATCAAGAGGGATTGGGTAGTCGTGAATCATGGGAGTTTGGATAGTGAGTCTCCATTTCATGCTTTACTTTGTGCTTTTTTGTATGCTTTTCGCTCGCTTTTTCGACTTGCATTCGTTGTGTATTGTCTATGGTTAACCCCCTAACTCACACGACCTAGCTTGTATCAAGGAAGGTCCTGGGCTCGTTATCCATCACCGCCCTCTCCCCTCGGATGGCCGTTAGGATGGGTTCCACAAATTCTCAAGTTCCCTGAAGAGAAGCTGAATCAACTTCGTGGCATTGACGCTGCATTGTATATACGTTTTCTGCGAGGATGCTGTATGTCCGTTTCTGGCTATTATGCTCTTTTTTGACCTTTTTTTTGCAGTCTGGTTTGCCCTTCTACACACATTTACGACGTTCCCGGTCCTTTTTCCCATCCATCTCGAATTCTCTGAAACCACCGTCTCTCCAAAGTCAATGACCCGAGCTTCTATATCTTCACTCGTCGGGACGGACCGTGGGTTATCCTTGCTGTGGATACACATCTGTCTGTTGTTTTGGATAACACTTTCCTGGATGGCCACTCTGCTCTGGATCACGCGTGGAGCCTTTAGGATGCGAGCATCAAACATTTCCACGGCAGCTGAGCGATTGACATCTGATGACCCTCAATGTCGCGAACACCACCCTCATCCGCATCCCCAGTACAATTTCACTGAAGTTCCATCACCGGATACGAAACCTGTAACAGGTCTTCGCTTCCGTACGATCATGGTCAGCAATCTTCCGCCTCAGCTTCGAAGCGAGAAAGAACTTCAAGAGTATTTCGAATACTACATGTCTCGGAAACTCGAGAAGCCAGCTCTTGGTGTCAACCCTACAACTCAGCCTGGGTTTATTAACAAGAGCTTTGCTTTTCTTTTCAATCACGCAAAGCGCCTTCCGGTGCACATTCCCGCCGTCGTTGCCGAAAATAAGGAAACAGATCCATCTGCCAATCACAATGCTCCAAACCCTGATAACAAACCGGTAATTGAACGGGTCGTGATTGCTCGGAAGATGACCGAGCTTGCTTCTCTTTTAGAGAGGCGAGAAGAGATTCTTCGTCAACTCGAAACAGCCCATATCAAACTTGCGAGGAAAACTCTGAGCGCGGTCAAAGAAGCCATGGAGCGAAAAGAGGCGCAGAAGCCTGTTTCTCGACGAAATTCCAGAGCTGGCCTGATTGCCAAACAGAGGAAGGTCCCGGAGGACGTTGAGACGGGTGTGCTTCAGGGAGAGAACATGACTGAAGAAGAGCGTATGGAACAACTGATCAAAGTTTTGGGCCCCTTCGTTGAAGAGTTTGGTTTGAAAACACAGTCATTCAATAAGAAGTCGCTAGGGATACCGGGAAAGCATACGTTCAAGATGCTTCGCGAATCGCAGGAATCGGATGATTCTGACGTTGGACCTACATCTCCCACTTCCGCTTACCCACCTACGACTCCCACTACCAAACCCAAACGGCGTAGTAAGACTGTTTGGGATGCTCTCCTCAGTGTACCCCGAAGCAGCCTTGACGCATATCAACCGCTTGTCAGTCTTTCGCATCTTTTTAGGGGCAAAACCGTTCCAGCTATTGATTATTACACGGCCAAGCTTAATCTGCTCACGTCTCTCATCACCGAAAATCGTGCCAAACCTGCCAGCAAGTATGATCCAGTATCAACTGCATTTGTGACTTTTGCAAAGCCAGAAGACGCACGAAGGGCCTGCAAATACTTGACGGTACACCCTCACAATCCTTTGCTATGCTCGGTCACCATGGCTCCTCAATACCAAGATTTGGATTGGATAAGAGTGATGAAGAGTTCTTTCAATGCTGAGGTATGCCATTCATTTCTTCCTCGGGAGCGCTGTTGCTTATGTTCCACTAGTTTGTCAAGGACTGGGTGGTTGGTTTGGGTGTTTGGTAAGTCGGACAAAACAAGCTGTTTTCATCACACAGCTAACTTGGAGTAGGGCCTTCACTGTCTTCTGGTTATTTCCTGTATCGCTTCTCGTTGGTCTAGTATCCATTCAAAATATAAGTTCTTTCTGGCCTAGCCTCGTATGTCCATTTATAAACGTTACATGCTCTTTCTAATTATTTTCTAATTTTAGAAAAACTATCTTAGCCGCCATCCATGGGAAGAGGAAGTCATCCAATCCTTCCTCCCTACTCTTCTCGTCGCTTTGCTCGCCCTTCTTATCCCCCTTATCCTCCTACTGATTGCCAAGAAAGCTCACACAATAACGACTCTTTCTGCTTTGCACGACCGTATAATGACACGATACTACAAATTTCTAGTCGTCAACGTCCTTGTTTTCTTTTGCGTTGGTACTGCAACTCTTCAGTCCATTCTAAACTCTTTCGCTTTTACGACTTCGGATGATGTTCTCAACATTGTTGCTGGGAGTTTTCCGACTGCTGGGCCTTTTTATGTCGGCTGGCGTACGTGCACGACTGCTATATTTTACTTGCTTCTGATTCCCTTACCAGTTATTTTTACGACTGCTATGCATGGAGGCTTCGAAATTGCCTTGTGTATGTGGCAAATTTTTGGAGATATCCTTTACTGATCAATCTTATAGTGGGACTTCCGTTGATAATGTACCCAACTACCAGGCGCCAGATGACTCCGTATGCTTGCTTTTACTTATGTACGGGCTTGGACTAACGATATCATTTTCCAGGCGTAAGCGAACCACTGGGATCCGTCCTCGTACTTTCAATTATTACTGTGAGTGGCTAACGAAAAATTTACCCTATTAACACGCTAAAACCAGATGGTAGATTGGCTGCCGACTCACCTACTGGTTATACACGTATTGCTGTTATTCTCGGTTTTGAATCCCTTTGTTATCCCTTTTGGTGCTTTCTATTTTTTCATCGAAGCTGGTGAGTTGCATCGTTGTGAAAAGGATAAGTCTAATCACTAGGTATAAGGTGTCGTCAAGAACCAGTTGATTCATGTTTACGCAAAGAATTACGAGGGCAATGGTCAACTCATATTGATCAGAGCGGTTCGTTATTCTCTCGACGGTATGTCTGCTTTAGGTCAGAACTAGATTATGCGCTGAAGTATACGTCCTATAGGCTTAATATTATCTCAAGTTGGTCCTTTTTTCTTTACCTCCTACCTGTTATAACCTAATAAACAACTCTAGGCTGTTTTCCTCGCGTACATGGTCGTCCTCAAAAAATCTGTCAATGTCGGGCTAGCTGCGTTCTTGATCGTTTTTACCGTAATTGTGAAGATTTTGTGAGACCCCATAGTACCCTTCTCATTCTCTCATTTATTCACCTCTGAAATTAGCTTCACCCGACTATGTCGCAATCAATTCGAGCATGACGATGTTCTAGAGGCACGTATAATGTGTGGCAAACAGAATCCGACCGAAGAGGTTCCCAACAGTACTGATGCACCTGAAGTGGCGGCCCAGGGTCTCCTTGGACCTGTACCTCCCGACAATCAGCTGAGAGCAAAGTACTCTATGCGCCTGCCACACTGGGTCGCTGCTTCCTATGACACCATCCGCCATCGTCCTGATCAAACGCATCGCCATCCTAATCCATTCCGTCGCGACATTCACACCTTTCCTCGTATGGATTCCTTGCCTGTAACATCTGTAGGCATCCCAGGGACCATGAAAGCTCGATCCGACATGCCATCCCCCTTATCCCCCATATCACCTTCGTCGGCCACTGCCCCTGCTGGTCCCGTTACACCACATCCTCCACCTATAACATGGGATGATCAAACCCCGCAAGATCTTCCTTATGATAACCCATACTACACGAGACCGATCAGCGATTTCTTATGGCTACCACGAGATCCTTGCGGTATCTTAGACTTGGATGATACTGTGGACCTCAAAATCGCCATTGCCGTTGACCCCGTAGCGGGTCAATTGGGAACGTGGAATGAGGAACTTAGATCTCCTTCACAACTTTCGGTGGATGAGACTCCTGATTCGCCGAGGTTGCTCCCCTCACCGATTACGGAATCAACTTCTTCCATGATTGGGTTAGAGCAAGAACCGCGACCAATGGTCTCTATGACGTTCACCGCCGAGCCCGATGAAGTGTTTGATGGCACTGAAGAAATTGATTTACCGGACATTCTCCACAGGCGAGCACAAGAGAGAGATGATGTCGAGCCCGTTCAACGTCCACGGCGGTTGTCTTCATTCAGATACAGAAGTAGTGACAGACTAACGGTCGGGACCGGATCACCTAAACATCGCCGTCCCAGTACAGCTTCCTCGAGGCCTACGCCCATGTCTTTCCGATCATTCTCAGATGCTAGTCGCAGATCTCGGGCACTATCTCTTTCTGTAACGTCTATGTTGGAAGGCTCCGCGATACATCGTACTGTGAATGAGAACACCGGTCTGCGGCCGGATGTTCATGCTCAAGCAGAGTTTGTATTGTCTCATCCTTCGCTGCCAGACGCATCTACGGAAGACAGAGTCTCATGCTTATCTACGGAGAGACCCACGCTCAAACGAGCCCCAAACGTCTCGGCGCACAAAGCTATTTATCACGAAGTGTTGGCTGAAGAGAAGCAAGCTCTCGTTGATCGATTGGAGGAAGAACAGGCGGAAGTGGATAGGAATACAAGATCAGGACGATCTTGGCTCACTGCATGGATGTTTAGAAAGGCAGAATAACGGAGCTAGTTGGACGATTGACAGAGTGCGGCATTTTTGTAATAGCTTGGTTATGTTACAGTTCAACAGTCTAATGTTGTAATTGCATTGTTCAGGATACAGGATACAGATACCCCTCATGACACTGTATATACAGACGCAATTCTCTTTATTTTTCCGTGACCGACAATTATCCCGAGGTGGAACTTGAGCTCGCGATGAGATAGCGAGAGTTTTCCGATATTTGAAAGGTCGGTATATAAGACGGCAGCTAGTGCAAAGATCGCCAGGGGTCATACTCGCAACCAAGCTTCAAGATGCTGACTGTCACCTTTGGCTTGCTCTCCGCCTTTGTGGGAATTGTTTCTGCTGGAACCAAAGTCTGGGATGGCAGTTTTAATGCGTTCACTAGTGTCTCGGACTTTGACAAATGTTTAAATTTTTTTGCCCTGATACTTTTTGGTATGCTTATGGGTTTTATCCAGGGTCCTGGGCGAGCCCAGTCGGTACATATCAGTGGGTAAGTGTGTTTCTGCCTTCTTTGCTTTTTATACTGACTCTTTGCAAGTACATCCATGGAACAGACCCAACATCAGACTACCTCGCGCTTTCCCCCAGCTTCAAGAACCCGGCCATGTCTTCGGAGAAGAACGGCCTCAAGGTGACACTGAGCTCGACCGCGACCTGGAACTCGCAAATGGAGCGAGTAGAGTTGATTCCCCAGACTGTAAGTGTTCTCTCCGAACCAACCTAGATGTTTTCCGACAAGTTTCTGCAGTCGGCAAACTTGGGCACTGGCAACTTGTTCTACCATTTCACTTTAGGTGTTGGCTCGGAAAATCAACCCGATGTATGTGTTGAGTCTGATTAGCCTTTCAGTATGCTGATCTCTCTATTTTTAGTCTACTCTCGAGCACCAAGTGAGACTGTTGTGTTTCAACGCCGCTGGGCTGGTAATTGATCTGTTCTTGTAGATCCTTTTCTTCGAGAGTCACTTTACCGAGGTTTGTTCTATGATCGTTATATTTTCTCCGCGGCATTAAAGAGACGACACAGATTAAATACGGTGTGCAACCCAACCCCGACCACCTTACATGGATGATCAACGGTGTTGCCCAATGGAGCACTCCTCTCACAGCTGGCACATTCTACAACTTTGCATACGACATTGACGTTGGTGTCTCTCCCTAAAAACGCAAGTATTTAACTAAAGTTCATCACAGTTTAGCGGTAATACTGTTGGTCTCTGGGCCTCTACTGGCTCCAGTCCTCTCACCAAAGTCGTTCAAAACAAAGCCGCCTCGACCTCGACCAACTCTGAAGACTTCCACGTCGGTGTCCTCCGTATCGTCAACACTGCTACCCCTGAGGAATGGTACATCTCTGGTGTCTACATCGAAAGTGGCCCTATCACTACTGCCATTGGCTCTGGCTCTGGAAGCAGCAGTGGAGGTGCAAGTAGCGCACCTGCTTCGACTTCTGCTAGTACGACTGTGGCACCAAGTTCTACTCCTGTGACTTCGACTACGGCTCCTTCTTCGACGGCTGGAAGTACGGGCAGTACTGGAGCTACTGCTGCTCAATGGGTGAGTGGAAGGACTGTGTTCACATCGACCCCAGCTGATCCGGAATTTTTTCTCAAGGCGCAATGTGGCGGTATTGGCTGGACTGGACCTACTGCATGGTAAGTTCCTGAGTCTAATATGGTCTTGGGCTGGTTCTCATGCGTGTTTGTGAACAGTGTCTCTCCCTACAAGTGCAATGTTGTCAACGGTAAGTTGCCTTTGACCCGAGTTGGAAGCAAACTGACAAAAATTTTAGCATACTATTCTCAATGCTACTGAGGTGAAAGGGATCCTATCGCATAATTACTTTTATTGTAACGGAATGCAAATTTATTTTATTTATCAATAAACAATGAGAGGGAAAAGAATTTTCGGAGCCGGCACCCAGCGAACAGCTGATGGAAGAGTTGATTGCGAAGGACGATCGTTGAGCCGGTGATGGGTTATCTTTGCCAGACGCCCACAGGAAAGGGCCTAACGCCTAGGATTTGTTCGAAAGGGTCGGAGAACATCTTGGATACTTTCATTTCTGCCACGAGGACCATGCGGAGGAGATCCTGGATTCAGGCGGTTGCCACGAGTTTTCAAGATGGTAGCACCGCCATTATAAAGCACAGTAGTAGCAGGAGTTTGGAACAAGAGCGAATCTTGAGCGGTGATTCATAAAAAGGAGTGTGGTGACGAGTCGCACACAAAGTCACTGAAGCGAGGTGTGAGAACACGTGCACCCTTATATTTCAGTCCGTCAACTCTCCTCTCGATTTATATTTCGTCCAGACTCGACTTTTTTTCAAATTCTCTGCCAAAAATGTCCGTCTACCTCAACCCAAGCAGCTCATTGGGCTTTCACAGTGAGTCGTCCCGAATCCGTGCTCTGCCTCAGCTTGACCCTTTTTTGCCCACAGGACCGCTGACGCAGCTCGTGAAGCGTGCGCTGACGATATCCAACCCCAATACTCAACCAGTGGCATTCAAAGTCAAGACCACTGCTCCCAAGGTGCGAAATTAACCTTCTTCCATGTCTATACTTGCTCAGACTTGCATGCACCCAGTTATACTGTGTGAGACCGAATTCCGGAAGGATAGAGCCCGGACAAAGCGTCGAGGTGTCTGGTGCGCATGTCGCGTCCCCCTAATCCTACTTCTTACTCATCTTATTCAACATGAACAGTCATGCTACAAGCATTAAAGGAAGAACCTCCACTAACTGCAAAATGCAAAGACAAGTTCCTTATCCAAAGCACTGTGATAACACCGGAAAAGGAATCCAAATCTCTTCAGGAAATCGTTCGTATAATACCAATTACATTTTATCCCTTCTAGCCTCACCTCTTTTCCTCTCACAGTGGGCAGTTCCCGAAGGTGCGACCGATGACACCAACAAGGTCCACCAGCAGAAGCTGCGAGTTGTATATTTGCCTCCGGAAGGCGAAAGATTAGATGAAGAAGATGAGGGTACTATCCAACAACAGAGCTCTATGAATGGTGTTGAAAAGGATGCTGCTCCCATCCAAAGCTCGACGAGCGTCGTACGTCGTCGTTCTTGTCCGTATACTCTTTCACTCATGTCACACCTTCTAGCCGGACGCCCGACCCTCCCGATACGAAACAGTACAGTCACGACCTGAGACGAATGGACACCCCATGCCCGATTTTGATGCTGATTCAAGCTTCCAACAACAGCCTGAACAATACGCCGAAAGCCACGACGAACCCCAAGCACCTCCTCCTGTCTCTGTCTTTGTGCAACCTCCAGGATCCGAGAAGCTCGCAGTTGTACCTGAACCCGAGCCTGAGCCTGCCCCTGCAGCTCCAATCGTCACTCGTGAAGTTTCTGCACCAGCACCTATCCCTATGCCTACACCCTCTTCCACTCTCAGTGAAGAATTAAAGGAGGCTCGTGCGGAAATCGATAGACTACGATCATTGCTCGCAGCAGCAGCACCACCTCCAGAGCTCAGACGCAGAAGCCGAGCAATTTCAGATGATGGTACCGTAGTTTCAGGGACCGATGTTGGCACTATAATAGACGAACCACCCTTGTCGCAGGAAGGCGTACCTCTCCAAGTGGTGGTCATCATTGCCTTGGGTGTCTTCGTTATGACATATCTCTTCTTCTAAGTATTCCCTTTTTACTTACCTATTACCTATATCTCTTGTTTGTCTCTTGTGGGTCGACTGTTAAATGCCTGAACATAGTACATATTTTACCAAATCATGTTTTTGAATGTCTTCGTTGTACATACGGATTTTGGAACATCTAGTTCATTCACGCTCTTTTAGCCTGTTTCGCTTGACCATCCTGGCCGATGCTCGCTAGGAATATTGGGTCCATCTTGTCTGTTCTCATATCTTTACATCTCTTCAGTCGCCTACACATGCCGTTCCCTAAATCTTTTTTTATTTCTTTGTGTTCTTAGCTACGTATTTATACTACGATGCTGTATCCAAAACCGATTTCTTTCATCGTATAGGCAGCAAGTTTCCGGTACATGCATGCTTGGCAGGTAATTTTTATTTCGACGAGGCTGAAGCGTTGACGAGCTGATTTTCAATTGCTTCCGCAAGCAAGCGATGAACTTGTTCGGTTGGATGTCCAGTATCTATGGGTAGGGTAAATCAGTCGCGGGAGTGGCAATCCGGCAGGACTATGCACGTACTGAACCAGAAAAAACCGGTCGGATCTGCGCAAGTGCAGAACCTGGGAGATGCGGGGTTAGGAGAAACCTAAACTTTACCCGGGGCTCGAGCTTACCCAGTAACATTTGTGAACCCAAAGGAAGAAGGATCGTCGAGGACCATATTGAACCATGCATTGGAGTCAAAAGTCATTACAGTTGCATCTAAACAAAGTGAGCCCTCAGTCACAAGTTCCTTTTTACGTTTCAGACAACGCACCTGGATTCGCAGAAGAGAACGCAGAGGCGTGATTAGCAAGTGCGCCGTTGAATAGATCGATGTGTTCCTTTGCCGTTGATACCTTTGTAGGGTTACTCAGGGTACCAGGCGAACGCTCCTCTGGTGGGACATTGATGAAGAGATGAGTAGTCAGGCCGTTATCGAATGCGAGTTGCTACGGATTGCGTATATGTGTGAGTTAATTCACGTTCATTTCATCGAGATGAGGTCATGCGCACGACTGCTTTGAAATAAGAGGTCATCTCTGTTTCCCAAAAAGCTGCGAAATCTGTGATCTTTTTTTTTCATAACCTCTAGTTAGTTTTGAAGACGGCGGCCTGGCCTGGCCTACTTCATAGTACAAAGCAAGATAGGAACACGAGGATTTACCGAAGAATTGGAGAGCGTATCACCGGTATCGTTGATGCCGATCCACCAAAATGTGATTGTTTCGTTTGAAGGGTGGGGAATAACGGAGGACGCGTAGGCGGCCCATTGGGAGACTTGTTCGACTAGGGAGGTGGTTTGGTCGTGGTGTCGTGGGAGGCTGGAACCAAGGTGAGGCTTCAGTTGCCAAAGAAGAAAAAGATAGGGTGACTTGCATTGCTGCGTCAATGTCTGCGCCGGCGTATGCAAAGTCCCATAGTTGTCGGTTGCAATTGCTTGGAGGGCCTTGGAAGCATCCTGTGAGGAATTCCAGCTGTTAAGACGTGTGTGTCAGGTAATGTCGGGAACAAGGCAGGCAAGAATGTGAATACGAACCCAGTTGGATCCATCCGAGCTAGTCTTGAGTCAAAGAGAAAAGAATTTCAGAAAGAATGCGATCAGATTCAATAGGTGTAGATACATTGTGAGGAACGATCTGGTCTGCGAGCAACTGCTCCGGAGTGAATGCCAAGTCGAGAGCGTCTCCTATGAAACTGAGGCCACGGTGCAAAGTCAGACAAGGCCGAAACAGAAAAACAAACTTCTGTACCTAAAATTAGGAAATCCCGCAGTTCCTTGAACGAAAGAATAAGAGTCCCCGAAAGCATAGACGTATTTAATCGAATCCCAGTCAAAGGCGCGCGCGAAGGAGACGAGATGCAAGAGCACAGAGATCAAGAGTATACTACACGGGGACATTTTGTGAAGGACAGGGAATGAAAAGCCGTTGGGGCTTTCGACTACTTATGACCATTGTTCATGAAGACTGGTGCCAGGTGACAGAAGAAAAAGTTGCTGCCGGGCCGGGGAAGTCGAATGGCAAAAGCGAACCGGACCAGAGAAGACATTCTTTCATCTACACCAAAGATAGATATTGCAAACAGGACTTGATAGACATTCCACATGAGCTTTGAACTTGAAGGTGGTTGGAGAAAACGCGTGACGAGAATTGAAATATTGACGCGTGAACGTGACAGCTCCTGTTCCGACGCGACCTCCACCATCGACTCATTTCATGTGGGCAGTTCTTGGTCCTTTCGATTCTGAAGTGCCAACAAATGAAGGTATGTGTCATTTTTCCTAGGCTAGTTCTATAGCTCATATTGCTATCTCACAGCCCGACAACTCAAGCTCTTGAAAGCTGGAGAATACGTCCTGGGCAGGCGAAACTGCCCCCTTCTCATCAACAGCAAGAAAATCTCGTCTCAGCAGTGTACGTTAAAAGTTGGCAAGCTTGCAAAAGATGGTGTGGTGAGTACAGTCGCCTTTCGATTTTAGTCCAAATGAATCATGATATCACAGGTCGATCCGTCAGCACGACCGACCATTGAGATCAATGTGACCGGAAAGAATAGCATTGGCATCAAGCGGGATGACGAGGAATTTGGAGTGCAGGGTAAAGAATTCATAGAACTGCAGGAAGGTGATGTTATAACGTTGCCTGGACATCACCAGCTCGAGTACCTCTCAATATCTCTGAGTGTTTTACTCTTGCTCATTGCACTCTCAGGATCAAATGGGAATCCATCTGCTGCTACATGTCTTCTTCACGTACCAGCACTGTTCCTCTCGATGCTTGTGCTGAACTCGGTAGGTAGAATCTTTGTCTATCCTAGCAACAATCATTCTCAATCTTGTTCCAGGAATCCATGTAGTACACAGTTTCTCCAAGGAGGTCACCATACATCTTTCTTCAAGCTATACTGCTTCACCAGCTATGGCTGCTTCTCTCATGTGCCTCTGCCAAATTGCCAAGCCAGAATGGTTGAACAAGGTTATTCGTGCCTTCCCTGAAGAAGAAAATGCAGTTCTCGACAAACTTCCTTCAATGGACAATTTCAAGCCGAGCCTAGCTCCTTCTCTTCCTCCAGAGCACAAAGTTCACGAAGTTTGGCAACCGAAACCGGAACGGACAAAGTTGTTCAAGAAATACCGTTTCATTTGTCTCGTAGAGAACAACAATCTGGATAAGAATTTACGAGAAATTCTCAAACGGGGAGAGGGATCAGTCGACGTTGCTGATATTCACGCCGGAAAAACAAAGTTTCGTTCCATGTTGACCCGTGCTGCTGCCAAAAGCACCGAAAGTGTTTTTGTTGCAGATCCAGAGGCGATGGAGGCAGCGAGTGCAGAGAAATGGAAGGAGATTGTCGAAGTAGCTAAAGAGTACATTTCTGATTCCATTCTTGAGGATAACATACTGACTATTATTTAGGTTCAATCTGCATGTCGTCACACCTAGTAACATTGTAGATGCTGTCCTCAGTGTCGACACTTCTATTTTCAGTACAAAGTCCACAAATATGGATGTAGATGAGCAGCGTACGTACACCATTTCGTATGCGGTTATAAATATACTCATATTTCATTGTTAGCACAAAGAGCAGCATCACCACTTCCGAGTTTTGTCCCCAATAGCATTCCTGAAGAGCCCTCTGTTCCACCTCAAGACAGACCCGAGGAAACACCGCAGCCTACTCCATCGGAAACTTCTCAGGCAGCACCTACCCGACGTAAACTTCCTCCTAGACGAAACCGACCTCCTTCGGAACCCCCTGCAGAATCGTCTCAACCCCAACCCCAACGAGAAGGAACGCAGGAGCCCGAAGCACCAAAACCTCGGCGACTTCCACCGCGATTAAATGCAGGGAGAATAAATCCTTCGGAGGATAACTCTGTCGTTCTCAATGCCATTGAGACCGTTAATGCTGCCAAGGCAAAGGACAGAGCTCCATCGGTACCTCCAGAACCTCAGCTTGATCTTACGGTGTGTTATTCCTGCGCATCCCCGTCAAATTTAGTCTCCAACTGATTATATGTAATCAGACCCCAGCACCAGTCATACGCAAACTGAAGAGGCGTTTCAAATCAGGAGATGCGTCATCAAGTGCAGCTACACCCGTTGAACCTGCGGAAGAACCACCTGTGAAAAAGTTTAAAGCTCTTTATGAAGAAAGTGCTGGTGCTACACTCTCAGAAACCATGCAACTCATGGAATCAGTGATGCAGTCAGGACCTTCCAATCCCGGAGGTGTCCCTGGTAGTTTGGAACCAGTCGCAGAAATAGAAGAAGCTGAAGGATCGCAGGCTCAAACACAGACGATGAGTTCAGAGGTATCTGCGAGAGGGACCAAGAGAAAGGCTTCTTCGACAGAGGATCAAGAGATGGCTGATGTCGAAGAACTCGCTCAGACTCAGACGCGATCGACTTCTAGGGCTGGTTCCGTACGTCCGGCCTCGAAGAGGACAGCAATAGAGAATGTGAATGCTGTGGAACGGACTCAGACTGCTGCCGCTGCTCCTTCTAGTACCGCTGCACCTGCACCTGCAAGAGCATCGTCTAAACCTCCTCCATCGACGTCAAAGACCAGTGGCAAAGGCGCAGGTGCTGCCCCCGGCAAACCCGACACCGACGAAGCCTTCCTCAAAGCGGTTGCTTCGACAAAGCGAGGAAAGAAGAACGAAGATAACTTTGACCGAGAGTTTAACAAACTCAAAATATCCAAACCAGAACTGGGTCATGAGGCTAATGAGGAGGAACAGTGGACTGTTCTTGAAGATTTTGGAGATGATTCGAATATCAGAGGCAACTTTATGGTCGTTGTAGAGTTGGATGTTTTCAAGGAACGTCATCTTTCTAGAGTCAGACGGCAAGAGTCCCATCCGGAATGGCAGGGATTGCCAAACTATAAGAAGTTCAAAAGGGCTAGTGTTTCGCGTCCAACATTCTGATGGTTTTTGCTGACATAATAACTGTAGAAGGACGCTAGACAACGCACTCGAGCCCCTGTGGAATTGGTTGTGGACAATGACTTTGGTATGGGAGATGGTAAGTCTGCAATGTTCTTACGAGTAGCTTTTACAACTTGATGCATGTTTTAGATGGCTGGAAGGACGACGAAAAAATCAAAGATTCTAGTTCACAAAGTCTACCGCCTACTCAAGCATCACGGCCTCTCCGATCTCAGGCGCTCGTTGTAGCTGATTCGGATAGCGAGGACAGCGAACCTGCCGGTACTTTGAAATCCAGACGTGCAGCATCTAAAGCAGGTTCGAGAGCAGGAAGCGCAAAACCGACCCGTGCACCTGCCAAGAAATCTGCAAAGTCCGCCAAGTCCATGTCACTATTCCTCGAAGACGATGAGGACGAGAGCCAGCTGAAGAATGACTCGGATTCAGACGACGGGCCGTCGCAAACATTAAAGTCTACAGCAGCCTCATCCAAACCGGCCACAAGGAAGGGTGCCAGTCGGAAAGCAGCGATTGTTGTAGAGGATGATTCTGATGATGATTTTACATTCAAGGGATTCAAAGGAAAGTCGAGACGATGAATTTGTCCAATGCTATTTTCTTGCAGATATTTTATCGCAGCCAATGCCATGTAGGCTTCCCTAATTGAACTGATTGGACATTTCTAAGGTTGAAATTTGTGATTCAGCAGTAATAGAATAACAACGTTGTCTATATCTACTTGGTCTTCATGATACGAAGCTTGTCGCTGCGGTAGAGATAGTTTTCGGCGTAATTCTTCGGAGGAATGCGTTTCGCTCCTGCAGCTTGGCTATAAAAGAGAAACGTCAGAACAAGACCATTTGCAGCCTTTCCTTGAATGTACGCACACATAATAGTCCCATCCTGAAGAAGTTTCAGGCATGTCAGTTTCAATCCTTGAACAAGAACGAGCGTCGCACCTTGCTTTTCTGCAAAATGAATGGCATCCTCCTTGGAACGGAATGAGATACGCGTGCCTTGCATGTAATCCGCACTGGAATGAAGAGTTGAACCGCACTGTTCTGACGTCAAAGCCTACGACAACTCACGAAGATGCCCATCCCATCAAGGGATTCTCCCAACGGCCACCTCCTTGCAAGATGTCAAAGTCAATTCTCCACCTCTCTGTCTTGGCACCACCACTTTGCATGGTGTTTCGGGTAGGTTGGTATATCCGTACTTGACGATGGCGGAGGTCCGCTATTAATTTATAGATTTTTAAAGGGAAACCAGGTTGGGTCAAGGGTTACACGTACAAGGTGCACCGCTGACAACATCTGCAGTCATGACATCGCGAGCTTCCGGGACTTGGACTGGGGCGACTTCTGAAGGTTCCTTGTTGGGAGTTTGGACAGAAGTAGAATCAGAGGCAACACCTCTGGAGAACGCCGAAGGATATGCCCTCAGACACGGGACAGTTGCCCGTTGGCAGGAACGTAGTAGAGACATGGTGCTGAACGAATTGAAGTGGTTTACACCAAAGTCCAGACTTGTTTGTGATTGTTACGATCAGATGTCGATGACTTCTCACCCAGATTCAATATTGTTAGAAATGTTTTGCGTATGTACTCGATACAGGTATATGATACAGTTATGAATACACAAAAGTCCCTGAGAGCGAATCCAGACAATGAATGCGACAAAGCCAGCGCATTGGATATAAAAGGTCCCCATAAATTACGACGCAAATCCCACTATCCTGCTCATAGGGCGTAGATTCAAAGGAGGCTGTTCTTTCCTAGTATTAGGCAGAGGTGGGGGTTCCTCATCATCTTCATCGTCCTCATCACTCTCTTCTGGATTTCTGGTCCTTCCAAACATGCTCAGTCTTCGGTTAAGATCTGACTGAGGAAGACGATACGATGGACTAGCTTTGAGAGTTTTGCCGCATTCAACAATGGTTGCAACCACTTGTGCATCAAGGTCGACGTTAAACAGGTCCATAATATAGCGTCGAACGGGAAGACGATATCTCGAGGTGGAAATGATGTGGAGGACGCGGAAGAACATGACCGGCGAGCTGAACACTGCTTTGTATTCTGGCCTCGATTTCATTCTATGGTGCCGTTAGAATCCGGAAAAGGTTTTTGAAAATTATAATAATGCCTACTTGGCTAGAGATCGAGATGCAGCATTGGCAATGACTGTATTTGCGAGATTCTGTATCGCCGTGATCACCTCTACTTCAGGCTCAGAGGTAGGTGGCATTATTGGCGTATGCATTTGTTCCGATATTATTGCTTCCCAAGGTGGCAGCTGGTGTTTTTGTGAGAACAAACTCGACGCGCAAAAAGCGAAAACAAACCGAAATGAAACGGTCAAAATTAATAGGTATGCAAAGGCCAGTAGGCATGCCCATGGGTGTAAGTGTAGCTTCCCAGTGATAATCGTCGAGGATCTCTGCGCCTTGAGAAGTTGAAGATATCAGACCCAAGACAAAGAAGCAGGTTCTGGGCCAGGGGTCAATTCTTCATATTCTTGGCTGCACAAAAAGACTTACCCTCTCAGGGAAGGGATGAGTGATTGATTTGCGATATCCAAGATGAAAGGAATAATCTCTTCTTCCTCGAGGAAAGGAAGACCGCCTTCCGTTGCACCCACATTACCCTGTTCAAGTGTCAGTAGAGTGTTAGAAGAAAAATGAAAAGACAGAAAGCATACAACTGCCCACAAAATACTCTTCAATTTCATAATCAGTTCAGGATCCTCGCTTTCATGTGCATGTTTTCGAATAAACTGCGCAAACTCGACAAAATGCCCCTTCTCCTGTAAGATCTGACAACCCAATTCAGTCTTGGCCATTTCACCGTAGAAGTGAGGTGGCACAGTGCCCTCGAAAGATCTACGGATATTTTTAGCACTGAAACATGACATTGTAGGTAAAAAAAAACACACAAGTGGTATTCGTCATCTTCCGTAGAACTGTTGAAGACTTGCGCAAGAAAGACCTCCACTTGTATTACATAGTATATGTTACGTTCCTATTCATCTTAGTCAACTCTACCAAAAGGAAACGACGATGCTTACATTGAACCAAATGTCTATTTCACGGTCGATATAACCTGCATCGTACAGATAGCGGAAACCTCTGGGAGCAGACATGAACCTAGACAAGGGATCAATCAACGACATAGCAGATAAAACAGCTTAGACTTACTTGAGCAGTAGCGAGTTTCCAATATCTCCCAGATGGTTCATAGTCGGCCGCATTTCCACAACCAACTCAAGTACTTCTTTAGACTCGCAAGCGGATTCCAAATGGTTCACAGCCAGCTCGCGGACTTCGGGGGAAGGATCGTATAGTTGAGTAAGTAAAAGTCGTAATGACCAGGCGTTCACAGGTGAAGTCCGAATCAAGTCTGCCAAAAGGGTAGTAGCGAACTTTTGGGTTTCCTGTATCGCAAATGCGTGAGCTGCTCGGACTGCGCATGTAAAGAATAAACTACCTTGTGGCTCGATGTCAAGGCTTTGGACAAGATAATGCGAGGATGTCCATTACTGTAAAGAATCGTTAACAACGCAATTGTGAAAGATCACGGATGGTCATACATCGTATAGTCAAGGTGTTCGATGATACCTCTAATCAAGTCATCTCGATTCTTGAGGTCATTCAGATGATAAAAGGCGTTGAATATATGGTGCTTTTCCAGAATTCTAGAGAATTGTCAGAGATCTAACATCACTGTTAAACTACAAAACTCACTCGATGCCCTCTTTATGCTTACTGAGCGTACCAAGCATCTCGAGGTAGCCATAAGTTAATGTATCTGCAATTCGTTTTTTCGAAAAGACTGGATCTGATTCCGGTCCCTGATGCGAGGTTGAGTTTAGGCCAAGGTCAAGAAAAGAAGGGTTCTTACAAAAAGCTGAGCAAAGCATTTCGATATCTGACCCATGAATGGATCTTCCGTCGACAGGTATCTTGTTCCATCAGGACTCGCCATGAGCGTAGTGAGCAACGAACATCCTAGTCGTACCCATCGATGGTTGACCTGTAAACTGGTTATAAGAATACATGAGATGGGACTGGGATTCTGTGCACCTTGGCTCGACGAGACATGCTAGAAAACCTATTGCTAAATGGATGAAAAAACGACATAAGTCGTCTCATGAAACGTGCTCCTTTAATAGCCTCTTCCATTCGTTTGGGATTGAGGAGCGGACCCTCGATCAGTTCTTGAAGAATTTCGAAATTCCACTTGACATGCTCTTTGGTGGTCATTACCTGGAAAAGATTTGCTCGCCTACAAAAGGCATGTCGCAGATGGCTAGCTACTCACCTGCGTATCGAGTAGATAATTTTGAAATGTTCTGTCATCCATCTGCATGCCCACCTTAATCTTGACCTGTTCCACTTGACGTTGACCCCGGCGAATGGCATCATCAACCGAGTTGGCCCTATAATCCTTGAGTCAGACTGTTCAATTGCTGAACAGAAATCATACCGTATCCTATTTGGAGTAGCCTTCAGCGTACCCGGTTCAAGTCTCGTGCGATTCCGGTTGAAACTATCAATCATGGACAATGCAGATGTCCCGACTATCCGGTGTTCGCCGTCATGGTAGTCCGAGGCCAAATTGAAAATTTTTGGTAACGCCTGTATATGATGTTCGGCACTGTACGAGAGGTATATCAGGGATAGGACAGTACCTGTATCTTAGCAGCGACAGAGAGTGGCAACACTCGATTAGCCAACTGCAGGATTTCTCCTATGAGCAATGTCGCTTTTCTAGACATGTTATTGCCTGTTGTGGATTCTTCCAACATCGATATAAGAGCCTAATATAACAAGTCAATATGGAGGAAAACCGTCAGAGTAAAAATCTATTCACATCGAGCAGACCAGCATTGGTAAACACAAGAACAAGTAATCCAATGTATTGGTCAGTAAGTTTGATGGTCTGAGTGTTACGTTCAAAGTGCTCTGGCTCAAATTTGAGGGGTTCGGACGCGGATTTCTGATAAGCTATGCAGACTATCAGAAACAGCTACACCAGGTTACCGAATTACATACTGGTCAACCGCCGACCCGCCAGAAAAGGCTGATGCCATTCGGGCGTTTGAATGTTGAACACTTCGAAAAACATGTTGACAACGATTTCCTGTAAAAAGCTAAGCATGGCCTGAAAGGTCGCAGAATAGAATCGAGTACCCTAGTTTCCAGAGAAGGTATGCGAAGTGTATCAACAAGAGAACGAATGGCTCGTAGCCCATCCATACAAAAATATAAAAGGCCTGAAAAATTGGTAAGACTTGAAGTGCGATGGCGGGATAGAAAAAGTTTCACCACTCCAAGTACGAAGCATCAATTGGATGACTTTTGTGCAGCTCTTCATGCGATCTACATGCTCTGGGCCCTTACCGTACGCATCTGTTACGGCAGATAGAGCTATCTGGTGAAGAGTGAACGGTGTTGCTTTCTCAAAAAGTAAGTCTACTCGCCTCTAAATCCGTACCGATATTAAGATAGACGCGAGTTCTCGGGGAATCCACGAGATGTAAGAAAGTAAATGCTAGCAAAGGCGTTATCTCCAAAGGACCTTCCCCGATTGCATGTAATAGAGCTCGGATTCCCCCTGTCCGTGCAACAAGCTCCGTATCCAGCACGACTAGGAATAGTTAGCAAAAATCTTTCAAGGGAATATTGGATTTACACACTGATTTCCGCCAGAGTTTGAATGCATATCAATCTAAATGGATCATCCGCCTGTTCCGCTACTGCAATAAGCGCGCGCATGACTGGCTCAGACAGTGGTACTTTTCTTGAACCTTTGTCATGAGAGACGACCCCTACTGCGACGATAGCGCGTATGAACTTGATAACTTGCTCTTTTTCCACTGCGAACTTGTTATCGCGATGCAGGGACCGTACAATATACCAATCAATTTGCTGTTCCAACATAACCTTGACCGAGTTTGCATCTATCAAAGCATGGCGAATGACGCGATATGCCACTGCACGGCATTGTTTTGAACGTTTATCAGCGAGAGCTGGGATAACGCTACCGGCTGTAATGTCAGTAGACTTGTATCAATCCAAATTTAGATGTACTAACGCCTGAACCACATCGGGAGTTTTCAGCTCATACCGGACGCGTAGGTTCCGTTGGAGTATTTGGACTAGTCTTGTCATGGCTTCGATCCATTGGCGGTCTACATCGGATGAGTCGGTTTGGGAAGAGGAAGGTTCAGAAGAAGCGGGAATAAATGTATTGAGGGACGCCAGTGTCGATATACAGCTTTGAGCGTTGCGTAGCGCGGTTCGGAAATCATCCCCTAACAGGGTATCAACAACTGAAGCGAGTACAGCTTGAGGCTACGCACCCTTTTCATCTACCTCTTCCTTTCTCTTACTTTGGTTCAACTGGGCCAACTGAGCTTTCAGGACTAACTCTAAAGGAAGCTCATTGGTCTATCGGTAAGAACTCGGAAGCAGTAAGACGTACCGATGTCTGTTTGCCTACTAGTAATAGCGTCAATGTTGCTGCTGGCAATACTCAGTTCGGATACAACTTGTTGCCTTAGGTCGTCCTATTGAACCCGAGATCATGAATGAAGAGAGCACTGAAACAGATTGGCAACGCACTGTCATTGTCATACTGAGTAGATTCTCAGCGCCATCCTTTATACGATTCCACTTCACCAGTGCCCTATCCAATGCCTCAAGCTACCTCGCAAAGCCCTGGTCAGATCGCGATCCTCTATATAAACCAACGCAGTACCTGTTCATTAAGGTCCTTTCCCTCCAGCTCTTCGAAAGACACCCCATTGGTAGCGCTGTTGGCTTCCGATGTTCCGTTTATAAGAGTAACCGATGAAGCGGTCAACGACGAGGTCGAAATACTTATATTTGAAGATGCGAGGTGAGGCATGGCGCTGGAAAAACGCGACACATGCAACGGTTGGATGTTATTAGTTCAAGCTAATAAAAGATCATTGCACCAAGTACAAATCCGGTATTCCCACGGAACTTCTTACTCCGGCGTTGCTCAAAGCTTACTAGCTCACTGCTTTGATGAGGAATTGATCCTGTACAACTCATCTCACTGCAAAAAAATTGGCCAGAACATACATACCTCAATTGCATGTAACCTACCTACCCGTGCACGGGTGATTTTTGCCGTTTCTTGGTTATGTAAATAATACGTTTTTGCCACAGATATAGATAGGGGCTGAATGAGCTGATGCACTGGTGACTGATGCCGCAAAATACGATCTCAGTATCGGACCGTCACTATCGGGGTGAGGCGAAATCTGAGTTTGTTCTCAAAATGAAAGTCAACTTGGAGACATATGGATTGAGGCTAGTGTCAAGGTTGATGGCTTTTTGCACAGTCAACGATATGTAGGTTGTTGAAATCAAGAACATGTTCAATTCCAAGGTTCCAAGTAGGACTCAAGAGGCCTGTGAAAGCTCAGTGAGGAACTTTGGCCGGGTCGGCTGAAGCAGCTATACAGGTACTACGTAATCAATTCTCAAGCCACCGTGTGACCGTCAACAACTCATCTACCCTAACCCCAATTATTTGTGCTGCTCAAGATTCTACGATGGGTGAGTGCTGCTCGTCGTTTGTCCATATTCTCAATTTTAATGCTCATTGCGAACTGCAGTCCGTTACGCCGCCGCCGCCCTCGCTTCCAACCCCGAAAAAAGTCGGTCCTGAACTTGTGAAATTAGAAGATGGAAGGAAACTAACGGTACTGGTTTCTATAGCTGCCCGTGCCCGAGGTGAATACCTCCGCACTCACTTCAAGAACATGCGGGAGGTTGCGGCTGCATTAACTGGTGAGGAGAAATTGGCGAAGATTCTTAAATTCCGGGATTCATAAAATTGTGGGATACAGGGCTCAAACTTTCCAAGGCCTACACTTACCTTAGCGACGTGAAGGAGCACAAGCAGGTCATCCCTTTCAGGAGGTTTAACGGTGGTGTTGGTCGCGCAAGTCAGGCAAAACAATTCGGCACCACTCAAGGTGCGTGATAAATGTTTTACGAGTTTTCTATATGTTGACCGTTGGGAAATAGGTCGCTGGCCCGAAAAATCCGTCAAATTTATTGTCCGCCTCTTGAAAAACGCCGAATCAAATGCGGATGCCAAAAACATCGAAGCTGAGGACCTCTACATCAAGAACATTGTCGTGCAGCAGGCACCCGTACGTGCCACCCGGTTCATTTCCTTGAAACCTGCATTGAAAGAATATATTCTAGAAAACCCGCCGTCGCACATACCGTGCCCACGGTCGTATCAACCCTTACCAAGGTCACCCCTGTCACGTTGAAATCATACTTTCTGCTTCGGAGGAGGAGGTCGAGAAGAGCACTGACAAGGCGTCCGCATTGGTTGGTCTCAACAGACGGCAAGTTGCTCGCAAGCGCATTGAAGCCGCTCGGGTATAAACAATCTCACACGAGTCGCGACGCCTTGGCGATTAGTGTTGTGCCACTACCATATCACATCGTAGTATGCTGTCTATGTCCTCATGTATACGATTATTATATGCGTCAAGCATGCCCTTCTTCTCAGGTTTTCTCGATTGCTTATTAGACGCTAAAGAAGAGTGAGGGATTGGCAATGGCAATCTAGATTCTACGGACATGAATGCAAAAGTGATTCGTAAAGCAAGTGAGTAAAAGAATGGACGTGCATACACAGGAAGACGGAGAGCAAGCTAGTAAGGACCGTAGTCGACATCAGGGGATTGCAAGTGGTTTCTTGGTGCACCAAAAAGGAAATACCGAAAGCGAAAGGAGTGACGAGGACAAGATGTTTGAAGTTGGTATGAAAGGGACCCGGGAAATGCAAGAAAAAGAGAAAACAGAGATAGATAATGAATAAACAAAAAAGCAACAGCGTAGCCACACTTGATGCGAGACGAGAGACGAGGGTTGAAAATTCTGGAGACTGCAAAACAAAAAGCAAAATGGAGGTGAACAGATAGCGAATAAAAAGAGAGGCATCAAAGCAAACGGTGCAGAGTAGAATTGGATTTCAAGGCTTTGGGTCAGGGATGTATTGAGTCAATTGCGTTCCTATCCATTCCTGGACGGCGGGGAGCTTTGTGAATTTGTAGGAGAGCTTTGCATGGTCGATATCTGTTCATACAATCAGCTCTCTCAGGGACCCGCTGGTAAGGTCAAGGCGTACCGGCGATACATTTAGCAAGCAGACTGTAACGGTCATAACTTGCATGTTCGGGCACGACACTTATCATGTCTTTTAGGCGCTCGATTCCTTCTTTGACAGAAACTAGTACGGGTACGGTCAGTCAACTGCATGTCAACAAGAGGAAAAGGAACACTTACACAAGGTTTGAATGCACGGAAGGTTCTGAGCTCGTCGCATTCGTGACTGCTTCATGTAACCAGACCTTCCCCAATTCAGGAGCTCCTTGAGGCCGGCGTAACGTTGGTGGTTGAACCACTGAGAAGACATGAGTTTGCAGGGAAAGAAATGAACTGCAGGGCCACTGACCTGGAAAGTCTCGTTCATTTTGGTCAAGGCGTGCATGATGCGAAGTACAGGGCTAGAGCTACCAATGTCGGCGCAGTTCTAGAGGTCGTCTTGAGCAAAACATGTACAAAAAGACGAGATGAATTTACCTGTGCGATAGCGAACCAAAAGTGAATCATGTTCTCCCTTTCCACTGGATCTGAGATTGACTGAATAGAAGCGATGACCCATTCTCTCAGTCCTTCTTCTTGACAAGAAATAACGTTGGATAATTTGATAGCTTCGTTTTCAACGCCATGGTAATGACCCCACACAAAGCAATCTGCGTCAAGCCGCGCGTAAAGTTCAGAGAAATATACGGTCAGTTGTCGAGTGAACTCAACCTTACCCTCAGGACTATCAAACTGCAACAATTTGCAGAGGTGATTCCGCCCCGGAGAGATGACCAGATTGAACCCAGACGACTCAGGAGGAGCAACGAGAGTGCCCGAATTGAGCAGATCCCAGTGCTCCCTCAGCGTCATTTGACGGCTGACCGTACGCTTTTCAGCATCATCGAGAGCTTTGATAATGCGATAAACGAGATTCTCGTCAGGGTAGGTGACAAGATGGGACAAGGCGAATTCTTGTAGGATCGGTAAAGCTTCTTTGTTGTCGAGTTCGGGAATCCAGTATTGTTGGATCCACATTAACACCAAGTTCATGATACGAAGTTGTGTATTGTCGTGTTTTTGCTGCCATTCGCCCCATATCTTGGCTTGTGTGGGCGATAGATTTGAAGGAGCACGATATCGTTCCGATAGCTCTTGCACGAACACCTTAGCTGGAAGAAACCAACGAAATGTAGTGAAAAACAGTTCTTTGAGCTCTGGTTTAGAGATAATCTCTTTCCCCGTCACCAGGTCCATGATCTCAGGGATCGAACGGGCTCCCAATTTCGCGTCTTCGAGTTTGACCGGCGCAAGACCTGGTCCTCCAGGAGGTGAAGGGTTGTGTTGTACGATGGGCTGTTCAGACACACCGGGGCTTTGAGCCAGTTTCTCTTTGGACCGGGTAAAAGGAAGATTGAACGAGAGCTGAAGAAAACGACGAATCACTTTCGAATTTTTGGAGATGGTTTGCACGGTAGAAGCAATGGTCCGGGTTTCCGAAATGGACTTCGACTCATCCGAGGGTGTGGTAGGACTGAGCAGTTTGACATTCTTCACGGAGTGGTTAGCGGGAATCGATGTTTCTTCAATGGTGGCATGGCTGATGCGGACCTCTACGCTGTCGGCTTTGGTTTCGAGAGATGATGTGTCGTCCTCGGGAATGGGAGGGGGGGTTTCAACCTTTGGACTCTCAGCGGCGAATTTAGCCTCCTCCACCATCTCTACGAGTGATTTCCTAGAACACCTCTGCGAAGGAGGTACACATAGAGTTGATGATCTCGATAAAGTGGATGTTGATGGCTGAGGCGAAGCAGGTGGCTTGATTCTCATGGCGCCATTCCTATGGATATCTAGAGGAGGAGCAGGAGGAAGCACCTTGCAAACACGGGCAGTGGCCAACAAATTGCCGAGAGTCGAGATCACCAAGTCGAGTTGCTCTAGCGAAGCAGCCAAGCCTTCGGCCTCAAAAACAGGATCTATACGCGCAACACTCGCTGCGAATTGCTTCATCACGAAGAGAACAGCAGAATGCGCGATGACATAGTCAGATTCTGGGTGCTTATCGCGAGGCAGACGGTTAGGCATGGAAGTAACGAAGGTAGACAGAGAGGATGTGAACTTTTCCGACAGTATGAGCAATGTCGAGACATCGGCCGAACCCTCTAGTTGTCTAAGTTTGTGAATGGGGCGTGCGATAGATGGGTAAACATCAATGAGACAAAAATGAGGGTGGAAATTTGTCTGGGTCCTGCACGAAGAAGTTTGGGATGCTACAGAACTAGCTGTAGAGGACCGAGAGGAGGACATGATGAGTTGCAGTGTGAGCACATTTAGGTGGCTTTAAAAAGCATCGCAGGTCAAAGCTTGAGAGTGTTGGCCATTGGTCACCATTGTTCTTGGTTACTTGAAGCAACGTTCCACGTTTCACGGCGAGAACAATATGACTACACTTCCCTGTAGAAGTTCCCAGATAAAAATGCATTTCTGACAACAAGATCAACTGCTGTTGAGAAATCGGAAGCAAGCTGTGCGGAATTCTAATAGGTTGACTAATAAGTGACGCTATTGCTTCATTACCTCCCCCCATCCTGCGTCGACCTTTATGGCTTTAGCCAGGTATGGATCTTCAAGCCATAAAAGAGCATTGCTGACCGGATATCCAGACACAATGAGCCTGAGTATTCGATCCGAGTGACCAGTCGGTTCTTTTCGCGACTTTTGTTCCCGATTTGTTCTCAACTACTTTGCAGTACACGGTGCCTCGGGGCTGGTCAAGCGCGACCTTCTGAGTCTACCCGACCCCTTTGCTGTTGTATCCGTTGATGGTGATCAGACCAAGGACACGGCGGTCTCCAAACGGACGCTCAGTCCAACATGGAACGAGCATTTCGACGTGTGCGTATATCCTCACATGGTGCTGCCAATCATTCATTCTCTACGACAGTACCGTCCGTCAATCGTCTGTAATAAATATTCAAGTATTCGATCATCGAAAGTTCAAAAAACGAGATCAGGGTTTGTTCTTCGGTATATCTCTCCGCTCGTTGCTCATGACATGCTCAAGGCTTTCTCGGTGTCATCAACGTTTCTGCCGCTGAAGCGATCTCGCATGCATCCAACAACCGTGGTATGTAATGCTTCCTTGCATTCCCATTGAAAGAACTAATCGCTGTCTAGAGCCCATAACTCAAGAATTGACCATGTCCACCAACAACCTCCCCGTGTATGGCAAACTGCTGTTTGGGTTCTCCTTCACCAGTCGACCTCCTCCCCCAGATCAGTCATCTACCGACACCAACACGTTCACCCTCTCTGCCGCCGACCGCATTCCCAGTTCATCCAACAGTGTAGCTCTCGATCGAATCCGTTCGACTGGCTCAGCGATCCCTCAGCCTCCTGATGAAGACGACTTCTCACGTCCTCGTCAACCACTCCGGCCATCAACAAGCACGATGAACCTATCTACGTCAGCACCCCGTTTTCCTCAACCTGAAGTAGCCGGGCGGCCTATATCGGCATCTTCAAGTGTGAGCGCTTCTATCCCACAACAAGTGCGTAACATGGACGATGATCAAGGCAATCCCCTACCTGCAGGTTGGGAAAGGAGGGTGGATCCCCAGGGAAGGAACTATTATGTAGATCACAGCACGCGCAGGTGAGTTGTCTCCGTTTATGTCTTCCGTCAACATGTCCAACACACGTTTAGCACAACGTGGCATCGTCCCGGTTCTGTTCGTCCTGCCCAGCAAGCGCCAGCACGTAATGTCAGTGTTAGTACCGGCACAACAGTCAACAGCGCGTCTGGGCCTGGCCAGTACGCCGATGTACCTCTTCCCCAGGGCTGGGAAGAACGTCGCACGGCTGAAGGCAGACCATACTTTGTCGGTGCGTATTCAACATACCAAACGAAATGAATTACATTAAATCGTTTTATAAAGATCACAACTCCCGAACAACGACTTGGGTAGATCCCCGAAGGGATATCACTCCAACTAATACCACCACTGCCCCGGCTGCAAACATCAATTCCAATCTAGGACCTTTACCGTCCGGATGGGAGATGAGACTCACTTCCACAAACCGCGTCTATTTCGTCGATCATAACACAAAAACCACAACTTGGGATGATCCTCGACTACCTGGTCAAGTTGATGACAATGCACCCCAATATAAACGTGACTACCGACGGAAGGTGGTGTATTTCCGTAGTCAACCGAAGATGAGGGTGTTGAACGGAAAGTGTGACATTAAAGTGAGACGGTCGCAAATAATGGAGGATAGCTATTCCGCAATCATGGGTCATTCAGGGGAGGATCTGAAGCGCAGACTCATGGTGAGCTTTGACGGTGAAGATGCCCTCGATTATGGAGGTGTTGGCAGGTGCGTTTCATTCGGACCGCTTTGACTCATCTGTATTGACAAGAATGCAGAGAATGGTTCTTCTTGCTCTCACACGAGATCTTTAATCCCAGCTATGGCTTGTTTGAATATTCTGCTCACGACAACTACACTTTGCAGATCAATCCCGCGTCTGGCATTAATCCAGATCATTTGAGCTACTTCAAGTTCATCGGAAGAATATTAGGCCTTGCAATATTCCATCGGCGATTCTTGGATGCGTATTTCGTGCCCAGTTTTTACAAGATGATGTTGGGGAAGCATATGACCCTCAAAGATCTCGAGAGTGTTGACGCGGACCTTCACCGATCGCTGGTGTGGATGCTGGAGAATGATATCACGGACGTCTTGGATGAGACCTTCACTACGACAGAAGATAGGTTCGGCGAACTCGTCACCATTGACTTGAAGTCAAATGGTGAGAATATTCCTGTGACGGAGGAGAATAAGCAAGAATACGTCGATGCTGTGGTCGACTACCGTATATCTAGAAGGGTCAAGGAACAGTTTGGTGCATTCATGGAGGGCTTACTCGAGCTAGTTCCGATGGAGCTCATTGGCGTGTTTGATGAAAGAGAAATGGAGTTGTTGATCGGTGGCATGTCCGAAGTCGATATGTGTGTCTTCTGCCGTCTTTTCGTTTATGTTTATGCTGACCCTAGGTGCTCAGGGATGATTGGACAAAATTCACGGATTATCGCGGTTACGAAAAGACTGACCAGGTTATCGAGTGGTTCTGGAAATGTGTACGCAGCTGGCCCGCAGATCGCAAGTCCCGTCTTTTACAGTTCACCACCGGAACTTCTCGTGTTCCTGTAAATGGCTTCAAGGACCTGCAAGGTTCTGATGGTCCTCGTCGTTTTACCATCGAAAAGTCTGGAGATCCTCAAGGATTGCCTCGCAGTCACACATGTTTCAACAGGCTTGACCTTCCGCCGTATACTGACTATGAGAGTTTAGAAACAAAGTTGTTATATGCCATCGAGTAAGTCTTTGTTCTCTTTGGAACCGAGTTCTAGTTCTGATCCGTGCTATTTGCGTAAAGGGAAACGGAAGGCTTCGGACAAGAATGAATGTTTTTTATTTACATCTTACTAACATCTAAATTTCGCACTAGTACTGTCTTGTGTTATCCTGTACTTTTTCTACTTTTAATAGGTTGACCCGTGTTGTGTAAATATGTCCTTTGTACTGTACACGGTAATTTCAAGCTTTTGATTCGTAAAGCATTCGAGTTTTAGCGTCTGAGATCAATGCCATTGAAGATGGAAAGGATCTGAGTTGGAATCCTGTCAGGCAGTGCACGTGCCATTCCCTCTCTGCATCTGAATCATGTCTACCAATCCAAGTACGCCTCAGGATGATGCTGAACGCGTAAGAAATGCTTTATACTACTTAAATGTGGGCAGATTGACTAGCTGTATGATCAGATTCGTTTGAAAAGACTCGCAAAGCTTCAAAATGCCTCATCTAATGCGCCTTCTACGTCGGGATCATCTGCACCAACTCCCAGTGCCTCTCCAGCGCCACAGGCTGTCTCCAAACCCAGTCCCAAGCCAGCAAAATCATCTCCGAAACCAAAACCCGTCGAAACACCTCCCGCTCCTTCACCGACTCCTCGTAAGCTCAAAGCCCCAGCAAAGCTGGATCTTCCAGCTTGGGAGCATGAAACCGTCTCTTCAGTTCTCAAAGTTACTCTGGAGGTAAGTTTTCCTTGTTGGTTCGGTGCTTTTATCGATGTCCATCCAGAGATCTGTGGCGGAACAAAGTGGTTATGACATTGTGTGGCTCAAAGGGTTGGTTAAAGAGATTGAATCAGAGGAGCCAGGTACGTGTATGTAACCAGTACTCTGAACAAAATGCTAACCGGATTGCAGGGAAACCTCTTCCGCGATTAAACGCAGACTTGATGGACCGTTTGCTCATTGCTAGGCTTGAAATAGATCCCCAGACAATGACGTGAGTTGCCTTGCAATTCTTCTCGGTTGCTTCTCGTGAACTGAATGGTATTAGTGACGATCTAGAGTATCTGCCGGTCCTTGCATCCCTTCCTCCACAACAAACTATCTTTGAATTCCTAGTAGGTTGCTGGAAGCGCATCAACGCATCCCGGAGTGCACTCATCAAGAAGGCGAGTATTGGTATCATTGATTGTTTCTGCTCTCTAAATGAAATTTCGATCCCCTCAGGGCTATGCACCTATAGAGACGCAGGATGCACTTACCAAACTTGAGAGGATGCGGGAACTCATCATCAGCTACGCTGGTCTTACTCTGCAAGAGCCAGAAATGTTCCCGCAACCACAAGGGTGAGTAAACATTATAATTTCATCTCGTTTAATGCTCAACATTTTATGGCAAGACGTGAACTCGGGCCACCTGAACTCGTAGCACCTCTTCTATCTCTCTCAGCTCTTTCAGCACCGTTACTGTCATCCTCCGCGTCTCCAAATGCACTCGGTCCTTCCGACATTGAACAATTTCTTCAAGACCTTGCCCATCGATTTGAGCCAGACAATGAATTAGACGGTGTCCTTGCTCCAGTCGTTCGTCAGCTCTTGTTCCATCCATCACTTTTCAGGACCGAAGGGCTTGGTGGAGGTGACGCGAGCTGGCGAGGTGTGGTTGGTGGTTTAGAAGCATTGGTTTCTGTGAAAGCTATTGCAACGATGATAACACGGATGGAAGACTTCAATCCCGATGATGTTTCAGCACCTGTATTCGAAGTTAAATCCCTGATGGGTCCACTCTGCCGACTTAATGTCTTTTCGAGAGAATGGGTAAGTGAATTGTCGATATCTCCTGAGTGTTTCTGACAGGATTCGCAGCCGGGTATAGCCCAGACATACTTTTCTGATCCCGACAAACGGACGAGGGATGATGTCGAATCGTCTTATGCTAGTTTGCGTGGTACTTTGAAAAGTCTTCAGGTATAGAGGGATATAATCTTTTGGATACGGTCGCTAACTGGTGTGTTAGAACTCTCTCTTCCAAATATTCAACACCTTGGTCAGGGCTTCTGCGGAAGCCAGAGAAGCCGTTTTACAATACTTTGCCAAGGTCATATCGTTGAATGTAAAACGAGCTGGAATGCAGGTACATGTCCACCGTAGTCACACACACATAGCCCATAATTGAAAGCGCTCTGTCAGGTAGACCCAGCGACTGTCTCGAGTGATGGCTTCATGGTCAACCTACAAGTGGTCTTGTATCGCTTCGCTGAGCCATTCATGGATGCAACTTACAGCAAGGTACGTCTCCTAATACTTTCACTCCTTCATTTGTTGACGGATCGACCGTAGATTGATAAAATAGACCCGTTCTATTATGCGCGTTCCAAACGCATTGATATTCACGAGGAGACTCGAATCAAAGCTACCAGTGAAGAGGCAGGGAAATGGGCTGAAGGGATACCTCCAGGTAGGAAAAACTTAAGAGTTTACATACATAACAATATTCTGAATGCTCTGGCACTAGGGCCCGCTCCCAACTTCATCTCAGATATATTCTATCTTACTATTGCCATGAGTCACTACGGGTACCAGAAGACGATCCAGAATTACACAGACTTGGCAAAGGTCATGGATGATATTCAGCGGCATCTTGATTTCCTCAACGGTGATGGATCCTGGATGGGAGTGAGTAGAGTTATCTTTGTTTCCAGTTTCTAGACGATATACGTTACTCCAGAGTCCCTTGCAAGCTCGCACAGAGGCTGCCATTAACCATGTCAAGGTTAGTATATTTCCAACTCTTCCAAGTATCATGCTAATGCACACAATCAGAATCAACAAAGCAAGGTCCGGTCAGCGCAATTAACATACGAAGCTCAACTCCTCGACCCTGAGCTGATTTTCCGATCCATTGGTTTCACCAACTTCTTGGGCACTTGGTTAATACGGCAAGTCGATCCCAAGAAGACGCACCCAAGCCCCACGGTTGAGTAAGTAGTTTCATTTGGATTTGAGGATGCATCTAATTGCGAATCCAGACTACCTTTACCCCAGGAGGTTCCAATGGCTTTCCGAGTACTACCTGAGTATATCGTGGAAGATATCGTTGATTATCTTCATTTCTCAACAAAGTAAGCCCTCGATATATCTTTACATGACATCCACCTCATGGAATTTCTAGTCACTCACCAGACAAGTTCGAGCTGTCGGGAAAAAATGAATTGCTCGTGTTTATACTGACCTTCCTCACTTCCACCTGGTACATCAAGAACCCGTTCTTGAAATCCAAGATAAACGATGTATGTGTGTTCGTTCAGTCATGACTTGTATCAAACTTATCATTTTTGCAGGTACTCTTCATGTGTACTTGGGGATATGGACGTGAGCGTAATGGTATTCTCGGCAGTCTGCTGCACAGTCATCCAATGGCTTTGAAACACCTTATGCCTGCTCTCATGCATTTTTATATTGGTGCGTTCTTCCTACCATGATTATTACATGTTGTTCATGTTATTGCAGAGGTCGAACAAACTGGCGCTAGCTCGCAGTTTTATGACAAATTCAGTGAGATCTTTCACCGTTTGTTTAAGCTGATTCACTCACCTTTACTTTCAATTCTAGACGCTCGGTCAGTATCCAAGGTTTGGTCGAAATGGTTTTTCTCACCTTCCTTTCAGTCGGAATATCGCATTCGTTCTCAAAGTAATATGGGACAATCCTGCGCATAGGGAAGCTCTGAACCGAGAAGCCCAGTTTGTAACTTTTTTTATCTATTTATGCGCTCACGCTAACTAGTGGAAAGGAATGTCGACAAGTTCGTCCGATTTGTCAATCTTATGATCAACGATGTCACCTACTTGATGGACGAGTCGCTGAGCGAGTTGGGACAGATCCACAGCATCCAAACGGAGATGGACAACAAAGAGCAATGGAACTCCAAACCTTCAGAATATCGCCGAGAACGAGAAGGCACTCTCCGCTCACTTGAACGACATGCTTCCAGCTACATCGTCCTCGGTAGGAGCACGGTAGAACTTCTCAAAGTCTTCACCGCAGAAACCAAGCAACCGTTCATGATGCCAGAGATCGTCGACCGGTTGGCGGCTATGCTGGATTACAACCTCGTAGCACTCGTCGGTCCCAAGTATCAGGAACTCAAAGTGCGAGACCCTCAAAAGCTAAGATTTGATCCCAAAGGTCTTTTGAGCGATCTCATTCAAGTTTTCCTGAACTTGAGTGACCAGCCTGAATTCGTCAGAGCAATCGCAAACGATGGACGCAGTTACAGCAGGGAGTTGTTTGAATCTGCAGAACGAATTGCAATTAAAAGAGGCTTGAAGACAGAGGCGGAACTCGAAAAGCTGCGTGTGTTGACGGCCATGGTGGAAGAAGCCAAGTTAACAATGGAGGCCGAAGAGGATCTTGGAGAAATTCCGGACGAATTCCTTGGTAAGATATTTTCATCATGGTACCCTGCATAAGCTCACAAGCTTTCCACAGACCCTCTGATGTTTACGGTGATGAAGGATCCAGTAATTCTGCCGTCCTCTAAAATCACCGTTGACCGATCTACGATTAAATCACATCTGCTTTCCGACTCCAAAGATCCGTTCAACCGTTCGCCTCTGGCAATAGAAGATGTTGTTTCAAGTTCGTATATTTCTACTTTGTAAACCAAACACCTCTAACGGCTTAACAGATACTGAGCTTCGGGAACGTATTGAAGCGTTCTTGGTGGAACGAAAGCAACAAAAGAAGTCGGAAAGCATGGATGTTGGTCCCTAGTAGATTTGTGATCTGTTTCTAGTGTTTGTAACTTTAGAGAACAATCAACATGTAGTGACAATGTATTCCACCCAATACTCGAGGCGTTGAAGTTTTGCGTGTGTAAATCGTGACAAGTTACCGCGGCTTTCATGTTTTCTCTCATCTCGGGACTGCGTCCCACTGTTTCTTCCCAAACATGGATGCCTCGGCTCTTTTCTACGACCTCTGTAGCTCAGGCGGGATACAAGATGAAATCACATTCCGGGGCTAAAAAGCGATGGAGGTCCCTTGCGTCCGGAAACTCTTTCAAACGTGTCAGTATCTGTCCGCATAGTCGACGTCGTCATTTTACGCTGAACGCGTTTCGTCTTCACAGGGAAAAGCTGGACATAGTCATTTGAACGTGCATAAATCACCAGCACGAAAAAATCGCCTGGCACAGACTGCGTATTCGACTGATGCTCAAACTCACAAGTTGAAAAAGCTCTTGTTACCGTATGGTTCAAATTGATATAGGTAGGTATTTCTGGTATATGCTCTTCTCCACCGTACTGATGTATGTTCTAGATGCATCAACCTGTACTATATACTAGTTCTACATTCTAATACAAGTGCTCCCTCCCCGTTACGATTTCGTCGATGCACCACTAAAAAAGTCACGAATACCTTTCTGCTTTGGATCATGCGCCGCACTTCCTATACCGCCTTTCTGTCTTGTCTGAAAATAAAGCATGAATAATGCGATGCGAGAGGGTTTCTGTCAAAACTTACAATTGTGTCTAGATGATCGTGTCTGTTGACTTGAGTAACGCGAACGATGAGTGGTGTTGAAGCGAGGTCTGGAGTATCTTCAGAGTTGTTGGTGGAAGAACCCTGTAGAAGTGAGTGTCGATTTTTTGTTTGAAAGCATCAATTTTCTAATCCTCTCACCTCGACACTAATTAGAATCCTCGTCCATCCCGTGTTGCGCAAACCCTTGTATTTTTCCTCTGGAATCCCTCTCACGCTATGCTTGAATATAACGTCAACCAACTCCTTGATGAACAGTCCGTGGCTAACGATTGCGATGTGGCAATTCTTCCTTCGTTCTTTCATGGCCTCCGCGATAGATGGCAGTATGACATCCCTCACGACCTCTTCTGCCCTCCTTGCAAGATCATCTTTACTCTCTCCTCCAGGAAAACTTTCATGTCTACTCCTGATATGAGGGTATATCTTCCTAGCATAATGTTCCTCGACGCTCAAATTCGGATCCCGAGTCTGCCTATACGATTGTCCCTCTGCTTCTCCGAAATTCTGTTCTCGTAAGGCTAGTGACTTGATGAGTGGTGGTTTTGGATCTAGTTGGTTTTCTAGGATGGATTCTGCGGTCATTACAGCGCGTTGTAAGGTTGATGAATAGATGGCGGTGAACTGTGTCCTATTTGTTGCAAACCATTTTCCGAGAGATTTTGCTTGCTAAAGTGTTTGGAAATGAGTGTTTGGAAAGTATGTAGCGAGTTGCCACTCACTTTCATTCCTGTGGTCGTTGTAGGACGTATCATTAGTGTTTTTGTACGGGGACTTGGTCAACTCATAGATTTACCATGATTGGATAGAGGAGCATCTTTCCAACCAGCCCAGACTGATTTCTAGAGACGCGTAAACGTTCAAATATTGAGCTTTGATTAGAGGCAGTGGCACGGGTTTCGTACCAAATTGTCAGTACTCTCTCCGTGTCTTATCTGTCGTGATCCAGATGAGTCACAGTCTTGGGCAACAAAAAATGGTAAATCTACCAGGGTACAAGTAACAGTGAACGGAGCAGATGTCATTCAACGAAAGCAATGTAAGTAGAAGTTCAACGGTGAAAAGGACGTCGACACGTGCGCGCGGTCCCCTAATCGAGTCACATTAGTGCTAACTTGAACATGGTATTCTACTCTGGCCACCTCAAATGTTGCCTACTAGACCATTCCACCCCATCCGACTCAATCTTGACATCCAACTTTCCCGTCTTTACACTCTCTATAAGACGCATTAATATTTCGCGCTGCTTCATAACCATCATGACAGGATGTGACATCAACACATGGTATCTCAGCTTGGACTTGCGTCTCAAACTCAACACTATCCTTTCAAGTGAAGGCGTGTCTCGAATGAATTCGCAAACCAACTTGTCGTGTCCAGGTCCGACTTCAGGGTAACCAGCTGAGAGGACCGTCAAGGGCAAAGTGAGCGTTTGAAGCTCAAGTCCGCTGCTGCCCAGTTGGAAGAGTATAGAAGGGATAGCGTCGTGCTTAAAGTCATTTCCGGTGACTGTGAGATGGCGTAGCTGCGGTAACACGTAAGGGTTTAGTAGGAAAGTGTCTGTAATCATATGTTAAGTTATTTTTGAGAAAGATAAGAGAGGTGATGAACGTACAACTAGCAATGGGTGGATGTAATGAAAGATGCGTTATAGATGATCCAAACTCTCTCAACAAATCTTCGAAACCGTCATCTCCCAGACGGAGTTCCTTTAGGGAATCGAGTGTAAAAGGTGAGCTATGCCGACAAAACAGCATGTCAACCAAATCTGGGTCAACATCTTTGAGCTCTAGCGTTTCCAACTCCACACGGGGGCCGGTCAGTAACGTATCCTCGGCTTGTTCAGCGATATCTTCGGTGCAAGTCAAAGAGTGTAAAGTTAGAGACCGTAAACGGGAGTTGCGGAGGCGATCGGGTGAGCATAATTGACTAATGTCACGCATAGGCACTTTAACCAACGCGAGGTGTTCTAGGCTAGGACACTGGCCTAGGAATTCGGGTAGAGATCTCGTCTCTGTATGATGTAGATGCCGAAGGGGAACATTGGACAAGGTCAAGTGTCGGAGCTGTATGAATGAGGAGCTTCGCAGGAGCATTGTCAAGAGCTCGGGAGAATATGCACAATCAAAGGTAAGCTGATGGACAAGTGGAGGAATGTGTTGAGCAAAGATGGGTGCTCTAGCAATTCTAAACAAGGGTTCTTCTGAGGTTTCGCCGGGCTTTGACAGTTCTGGACCACATGAGATGACGCGAAATAGATGTTTTCGACACTGAGGAAGCCATGCGTGGCCCACGAGTGCACAGGCTAAAAGATCGCGTCTGGAATCTTGCAATTGGTCGATGATAGAGTCGATGAGTTCCTGAGGCAGGGGAAAATGCTGAGGTGGTGACATTTACGAGTACAGGAACGGGAGCATGGGCTATTAAAGCGAACAAGTGAATGAATAGGTTCCCGTATTCGTCACCGCATTGCAGAGGGTATTGTGAACCCACGCTCTATGTATAAACGCCCGGAACTGGAAGATTGATGACATTTGCACCGAGCACGGAACATTGTGATAAAAGGCAATGCTGGGCCGTTGACGCAGAAAAACAGACGCTACAAGGTCTTACAACCGTGAAAAGATGAAAAGAGTCTAGACAAATTTCAAAAAAAAAAAAGATCGGATTTGCGGCAGCCACGTGGCTTTAAAGTTTCCCCCGCTGAGATGCCTGCGGATATTTCAGTTTCTGTATGGTCCGGATAACATACAGTTGTGAGGTCCTAAAGAAAGGCTCTACATTTTCGAATAGTTTTCGAATAGGGGCTTCGAGAACCACGTGGAAAATTCGAGAAAAGCTGACTGACACAGCCCGAGCGCCTTGGTCAGAGCGACGCGCGTCTAGTAGACGCGTAATCAACGTCTTGGTCCTACTTATACCACCAAGACCACACTTCTACCAATTCCATTCTTTTACACTAGCCATGTCTTCATCTACGCCTACTCCGGAGCGAGATGCTCAACTTTTGGCCATTGGCAAGCAATGCAGCCATCCATCCTGTCAGCTAATCGACTTTCTTCCGTTCAAATGCCAGCATTGCGCCGATTCGTTCTGTCAAGAACACTTTATGGTCTCTGCACATTCATGCCCCAAGTACGATGAAACCAAACATAACAGGATAGCTCCTAATTGTATGTCCAATACTTTTAAAATACGAATTGGATCATAACCAATGTATTCTAGGCCCTCTGTGCAATGAACCAGTTGCCATCAAGGTCGGACAAGATCCTAATGCTAGGATGGAAGAGCACTTTAATAAAGAGTGCTCAGTAATGTTGGGCCGAGCCGTCAAAAAGTCCACACCCACTTGTGCTCGTGCCAAGTGCGGCAAGGTCTTGTTTTCACCAATACGATGTGATGTGCGCATTCTACGTCCTCGGAGGCCTTTGTCGTTACTGACTTTGATTTAGAAATGCCAGAAACAATTCTGTCCTACGCACCGTTTCCCCAGCGACCATTCATGCAGCTCAGCATCTGCCGCAGCAGCATCAAGCCAGCCAAGGCCTGGAAGCGTTCCGGCGTCTAGTCGTCTCCTCAACATCAATACCAAGACTCTGGAAACTAAGGCTTCGGCTGCAAGTGCTGCTACCGTTGGTGCTATCAAGAAAACCTTGTCGTCTGCCTCTGCACAAGCTGCCGCTGCTTCGAAACCGAGCACGTCTTCCGCTGGTACCTCTAGCACGCACTCTAATCTATTTTCAAAGACTGACCGGTATGTCATGTTCCTCCGTATTGTTCTCTGTACTCACTAATGACGCTACAGCCCTTCCGTTTCTATTCACTCCACACCTTTTGTAACGACTTCTACGACACCATCCACGAACTCTACTGTATCCCCGAAACTTGTATCTAAATCTCTTGCGGCCAAACCCAACTCCTTTGTACCTCGCCCTGTATTTGCGACCGCTTAATTTTGGGCATTACTTCTTGTATTTTCTTGCATTCATCACACTGTATCTATAAACCTCTTATTGTACATCGACCATATTACTCACCATCCAGTCGAGCAAAGGCAGAGAGAGAGAGTCGGAGAAAGGCCATGCAGGAGCGAGCAAAGAAGGGTCTATTGAGTGAAGAGGAAAAGGCGAGATTTGCCGCAGAGGAAGCAGAGTGGGCAAAGGAAGGAAAGGGTGATTGCATTGTGATGTAGTAGGGATTGCAATGCTACGTTCAGGGACTTTTCATCTACCTTTGTATCTATTGACTCGGATTAATACCACATAACTATTCTGTCGTCATTAATGATGAGACATATATTAACTACGAAGAATCTCCTCTTTCCTCCTGAACAATTTTCATCATCAACCCAACGACCTTTTGCAGATTTTGGCTGAACTTTGCAGAGATTGGAATCACATCCATCTGTCTTTCCTCCGACATCTCTGCAACAAATTCTTCCAACTTTTTGAGTTTTTCCTTGGCCTCTGCAACAGACTCGGGACTTCCATCACCTCCCAGCAAATCTGCCTTGTTGGCAATGACCATACGAGCCTTGCGGCTCATCCCAGGCTGATACTGCTCCAGTTCGTCTCGCAGGACTGCTAATTGATCCCAAGGAGCAGGAACAGAAAAGTCGACCACATACACTAGGGCAAGAGAACGCTCCATGGAACGCAAGAACGAGTGACCCAAACCCACATTTTCAGAGGCTTTCGAGATGAGACCAGGGTTGTCGGCTATAGTGAATCGGAAGCGTTCGATGAGATCGAAACGATGGCCTGCGCTGTAACCTTTTTCGTTAGCCTCCAGTTGGTTGGCTTGGTTCCTGGTAAGAGCAGTAGCCAGTTCTCCGCGTTCCATTCTCTCTTTTTCGTATTGTTCCTCGACGATGGTTTCGTCGTGGACCATACCAGGAGAGAGACCTCCCTCAAATGTGCCATCTTCTGCAACGCGGACAACACCGACCACGGGATTGAGTGTAGTGAAAGCATAGCCGGCTACAGTAGTCCTGGCTCTTCCACCTGTGAGAGCGCGGAGTAGGGTACTCTTTCCCGCATTCGGGAATCCGACGAGTCCAATATCGGCAAGTAATTTGAGTTCCAGAGAAAGGGTGATTCTTTCTCCCTCGTGTCCTCGAGTCGCAAATTTAGGTGAACGATTTTCCTGACTTAGGAAATGAGGATTTCCCAAGCCGCCCATGCCTCCCGACGCAATCAAATGTCCCAAATTCTCTTTCCTTGGGAGACCAAGAGGTGCATCGGGATCTTCTTCTAGCATCTCCTCACGATCCAAGTCGAGGTATATTGGGCTAGTCAGCTCCCTCTTCCTCCTCGTAATCCTTCTCTCCCTCTCTTGGTTCAAAAAAGCTTCCTCTGCCTCTTTAAACGAATCCTTATCCAAATTCGACTCGCTCGCTCTCGGATAATGAACCCATCTCTTATCTCTCATCTTTGCCCTCCTCTCTGCAAAGTCCAACCCCTCCAACGCTTCTTCCTCTGCTTCCCATTCATCCTTTGCCCTCCTCGGATCGTCCCTGGGTAATTCTCTCACTATAGTCCCAACTGGAACGCGAATAATCAACGGTGGAGCGTTTTTCCCATTTTGCCAGTTACCCTGACCGTTTCCGCCTGGTTCGCCACGTACGCGTTTGGCGACGGAGGAGAGAGTGGTTAGAGAGGATGTGGGAAGGATGTAAACGTCTCCGCCGCGACCACCGTTACCGCCTGATGGGGGACCATAGGGGACGTATTTTTCGCGGTGGAAGGCTGCACAACCGTCTCCGCCTTTGCCTGGAATGAAGTGTTTTTTGTTAGATTTAGGACGCGTGACGGATGCATGAGGATGTTACCTCCTCTGACGTTGATAATTAGATGGTCCAAAAACGATTGGCCCTATAGTGAAATGAGAAATTGGAGTATTAAAAAACCCAGCTGACTTACTCCTTGTCTACGTTTCCATTCCGTCTTTCGTCTCCGACGGTACTCTTCAGGATCCTCAAAGTCAGACTCGTCTTCACGATAGACAGCGCGGTTTCTTGAGGCTGCAGAGCATGAAAAGAATGCGGCGCGTCGACAGAATGTCCTTGCGAGTGGAAAACTAGTAGGTTTACAAGTAGAAAGCATGCATCGTCGGTTGTGAAAAATTGCCGTTGACCCGGCATTTTGGAAAGGCAAATGCCGGTCCCTTATTTGACTCCATAAGTCCGTCGGTGGCTTCAGTCTCGACTAGAAATTTTACAAGCAATAGATGTTTCTGGATATGTAGAGTAACAAAGACGACATAGGTTGTATTGTACTAATTATAAGTACTAAGCAAAGACTAAGGTTCGAGGGTCAAAAATAAAAGAGCAAGGTCACTACAGTAGGTCCGAAGTGTGTATCGTCCGAATTTTCATGAAGCTATCCGATCACTGAAAGACTCTTCCTCGAATAGCCCTTCCCGAAACGGTTTGCGGAGTCGACACCGTAGCATTCTGGAATTCCAAAATAGGTGTGGCGCCGGCCTAGAAGACAAAGACAAAGTCAGCTGGGTCAAGGATCGACATCAAGTCTTGCTACTTACTCCAAGCAACATAAAGTGAGCAACACTGATCATATTAGTAGAGCCACCCTGCACACTGCCGGGAATAGTAACCGTCTGCAGAGAAATCATGCGACTCAGCAAATAAACGAGGTCACCTGAGGTTGCAGACTCACAAAGTTTTGATATGGAGGCTGATGAAACGAACAGAGTCACTAGAAGATACATCAAGAAGAGTGGAGCTACTTACAAGATCACCCTCGTGGAATTCGGGGTTGAAGTCACCCATGAACATGGGGGTGCCTAATGTGTTGGGTGCAGCGCCAGTGCTATTGACAGGGCATGGCTCGCCCGCACAAAGGAACATGGAAATGACGACGGAGACGTGTTGTACACCGGTCAACGAGTTCTGCCACAGATGGACGTGAACACACGACTTTCAGCTGAAAGCGTAAAACATACAGGGAACCCTAGTTGGACCGTCAATTCCTGTCCGGGGGTTACGGTGGCACCGTCCTTGGGGGAAAGGACTTGAATGCCTTGAGAGAGAGCAGACAAGAAAAGGGTGGGCAGCAAGAGGATTCCGAGCATGAGTTTCATGATGTTCGTAAGGGTGACTGAGGAATTTGAGGTATTGAGGTCAAGGTCAGAACAGTGCTCTTTTTATACTAAGGATTTTGAAAAAGTTGCCGAGATGCCTGATCATCTTGCAGGTCATTAGAGAGCGTCATTGTGGGGCACAGAGAACTGTTGAACACACGGAAGGTGCAAGCAGACCTCGAAAGCTCCACAGTAAACCATTGGATGGTGATCCGAAAGCACAGCAGACCAGGGCAGTGAGAAGAACTTTCAAAAGACGGAAAGAGATCGACGCCACGGTTGAAAGAAGTAAACGGCGAGTTAGAAACCGCGTGAGAATGGATCGAATGACATCGTGACATTACAAATTTTCACCTTTGCCGCATTCGTTCTCGGGACGTAGTCCTGATTGCTGGCTTTTAATGGTCACTGGATGCTTTCAAGATTCTCAAATTCTTGTTTGCCTCGGCGGTTTCATTCTGCTGCAGCCAACCATGCTCTCAAACAAGCTTCAGGGAACACGCTCGTACGACCACTTGTCAGACCACCTACAGTTTTCAAGTATAAGGAGGAGGTGCCGCAGGAAAAGAAACCCAAAAAGAAGGTCGTTTCTAAGGAAAGACACGGTGAGACCGTCTACTGGTCGTGTATGAGACGCGTCGACTGACTCCCAATGATTCCATAGCAAAAAGAAACCCCGTTGGTGTCCAGATGCTGTCGGAATCCTTGCACAAGCAAATCTTCAAAAACTGCTCATTTCCAGCCCCTCCCAAAGCTTACAAGAATATCTCCCTCGAACACCTTAAAACACACGGACTTGACCCGACCCAATCATCTACGGTCCCGTCGACAGAGTTCACGTTACCTCCACTACAAGGCAACAACCTGCTGGAACACTTTCATCGCATTGGCCATTCTTCGGCTGAACCTTACTTGTCCCTTGCCAAACAATTTGCAGAAACATCCTTGCCTCCAGTTCCAGAAAATTGGGATTTACAGTCTGGATGGACAAAGTACTACCATGCCTCGGATGGTTCTGACTATGCAGAGCACGTCGAATACCCTATACACGATGGAAAACCAGAACAGCTGCTTGTTTTTGACGTCGAGACCATGCCTAAATATCATCCTTACCCTATCATAGCCTGCGCTGCTTCGCCAAATGCGTGGTATGTTTGGCTTTCACCATGGATACTAGCTCCATCTTCGAATTCTCCAGAACATCTTATTCCCCTAGGTCCTCGAGACGTACCGCGTATCGTAATTGGACATAATGTGTCCTACGATCGTGCCCGCGTACTCGAGGAATATCACTTGGATGGAACTAGGAATCGCTTTATAGACACAATGTCCCTTCACGTTGCATTTAAAGGCATTTCATCTCACCAGCGCCCAGCGTGGATGAAACATCGCAAACAGAAACAGGACGAGATAGACTCCAAAAACGAAGCCATCCAAGCTCTTGGCCTCTTACTGCATAATGTCAAGGTGCAGCTCGAGGCTCTACGCAAAGATATAGCTTCCGGTCGTGTAGTCGATGATAATCAGGAAGCCAAGCTTGTCAAGCTTCAGGAAGATCTCGAACAGACCTTACTTGGCAAGCAAGATGAGCTAGAACCTGCTTTCCAAGGCTCACTTGACGATGACGACATGGTAGAAGCTACCGGTCAAAAGCGCTGGGAAGACCTCACCTCGGGCAATAGTCTGCTCGATGTTGCAAAATTACATTGTGATATCGATATATCGAAGGAAATTCGTTCAGACTTTATGTCGTCTACACCGGAGGAGATCTTAGCTGATCTATCAGATTATATAGAGTATTGTGCCTCTGATGTGGATGTCACTTATCAGGTGTATAAGAAGGTCTTGCCCGGGTTTTTGAACAGTTGTCCGCATCCAGTGAGCTTTGCTGGAGTGATAACGATGGGAAGCGGATTTCTACCTGTCAATGAACAGTGGGAAGAATATTTACACAATGCCGAATCCACTTGGAATGCTTTAGAGCAGAAGATTAGGAAGAATTTGGAGGGTTTGGCCCGTGCTGCATTCGATGAACACCGGGTCGATCCTCCTGGAGAAGAGACCAAAACCGAACCAAAGTGGAAAGAGGATGTCTGGCTGAGTCAGATGGATTGGTCGCCCAAGGTCGCTGGAAAGAGCCGTGGCATAGTACCTGTCGAGGTGCGTTCCTATCTTTGGACAGTGACCTCTTACTAACGGTAATTTCAGGTTCAAACTGCAGACACCGCAGAAACTGAATCTGGTGCAATAGTTCCGATGTGGTATGCCATTGTTCGATCCGATCCATTCTCCAAAAAAGTGTATGAGCGCATCCTTCCTCTCTTACTGCGGCTCTCTTTTGGCACCTCGCCTTTACGATTCACTCCGTCTGAAAAATGGCACTATCTGTCATCCCAAGATCCGAACAGTGTCACGCGTCTCCCGACCTCTAAGAAAGGGCTCAAAACATCAACTGTTTTGTCCAAGCTACACGCCCTGTTCTTACTCAAGGATGGGAAGATGACTTCTTGCGACGTAGAATTGGCGGAAAGGGTCAGCCGAGGAGAAAAGAGTGAGGACATAAAGGCAGCTATTCTACAGCTTGCCGAAGACGCACGTCTCAAGGAATCTAGCAAAGATAATGATCCCTGGTTGAGTCAGTTGGAATGGGAAGAAGCAGAATTTTTTGAGGAGTCTGGACAATACACCTCCCGGAAAGTCAAGGCGACTGCGAAAACGCCGAAAGCTCCCCCAGTGTATTGGCCTAAATGGTTTTGGGACCTGACGAAACCGAAGAAAGATCTGCCCCCTGGTTCATTAGATATTACCATTCGTAACCGTATGGCACCTCTGCTTCTCAAAATGACTTGGTATGGCCATCCCCTGTTTTATTCGCGAGAACACGGCTGGATATTCCGAGTACCTTCGTCCTTGCTGGAATCTACCTCGCAGGCAGATGCTGTGTTGAGAGAGAAACTCCAGCGGATGTCCGCCCTCTCGTTCTACGATGCTGAAGACGAGAAACTTGCCGATGCATCTCTAAGCGGGGGATACCTTTACTACAAGCTACCTCACAAGGATGGTGACAAGGCGAATGTAGGCAGCCCACTTGCAAAGTCTTTCTTGAAATTCGCTGTCGATGGGGTGATGAAAAGTAGTGCTGGAGACGAACTGAAAGAGCTAGTGGATGTAGGTATACAGTGCAGCTATTGGATCAGTGCAAGAGATCGTATCCTCAACCAGATGACTGTATGGGACAAGAAGAACGAAGTTTTGGATATGGGTTTTCCACAGCAAACGGCGCCGTCGGATGCCAGTTTGACGATAGAAGGAAATCAGCAAGAGAAGAAATGGGGCCTTATTCTTCCGCAAGTTATCACGATGGGTACCGTTACTAGACGAGCCATTGAGAAGACTTGGTTGACTGCTAGTAATGCGAAAAAGAATCGTGTGGGATCCGAGCTCAAAGCTATGGTTCGGTCACCTCCAGGCTACGCCATTGTTGGCGCTGATGTCGACTCTGAAGAGCTCTGGATCTCTAGTTGCATGGGCGACGCCCAGTTCGGTATGCACGGTGCTACAGCTATTGGTTGGATGACCTTGGAAGGTACCAAGGCTGCTGGTACTGACCTTCACTCGAAAACTGCCAATATTCTGGGGATTTCCCGTGACCAAGCAAAAGTTTTCAATTATTCCCGAATTTACGGTGCTGGTATGCGTCATGCGATCCTGCTCTTGCAGCAGGGAAGCTCCACAATAACTTCCGAAGAGGCATCCAAACTAGCAGAAAACCTTTATGCGTCCACAAAGGGTAAAAATACGCACCGGACGGATATTTTTGAACGCAAATTCTGGTATGGTGGCTCAGAAAGTTACCTTTTTAATAAGCTGGAAGAGATTGCGTTATCCGACAAGCCCCAGACACCTGCATTAGGATGTGGAGTCACTAGCGCTTTGTCGAAAGAATACCTTCCTGCCGAATTCGGATCTGATTATATGACCTCCAGAATCAACTGGGTTGTGCAGTCGTCAGGTGTCGACTACCTCCACCTTCTGATTGTTTCAATGGACCACCTAATCACGAAATATGGTATTGAAGCGAGGTACCTCATCTCAGTCCACGATGAGCTCAGATATCTTGTCAAAGAAGAGGACAGGTACCGCGCTGCCCTTGCTCTTCAGATCGCGAATCTGTGGACTCGTTGCATATTTGCATATAAACTCGGGATGGACGACCTTCCGCAAGGTGTGGCGTTCTTCTCTTCTGTTGACGTAGACCATGTTTTGCGGAAGGAAGTGGATATGCCGTGCGTCACACCTTCTCAACCCAATCCCATCCCCCCTGGCGAAAGTCTCAATATCGAGGGTATCTTGACGAAAACAAATCACGGCACGCTGTGGAAGGATGGTCATTCGATGAACGAATCTGTAGAAGATACATGGGAAGGTTCTCTCGACGGTTTCGTTGATTCGGACTGTCTGGTACACAGAGCGGCAAATCCTGCCTTCCTGCGGGCACAGGCCACGTCTGACATTGGCGAAATAAAGTACTTGGCTAAGCAGGTTTATGGAAAGAGATTTGAAGGTGCAGGAAGCGGCAAGAAATCTCGTAGGAAAAAATCAGGCAAATTGTCAGCGCCTGTTGGCAATGGAGAGGGTATTGACTGGGCCGAAGTTGTAGACCATTTGCTGAAGACGGGGAAGGAGTTGATGGTCTAGGATCTATCGTTAATTACTAGCACATAACTTATAATGTACTTATTACTGTAGCATACAAGGACAAGTGTTTATTTCGAACCCCCATGCCAAACATCTTGCCTATTCTGTCATGCCAGCATCTATACGGTTGAAATTGTTGTACCATGTCCGACTCAGAGAAAGATCCCTCTGTCCTTGGCAAACGCGCACGGAACGAAGACGCGGCCCATAGTAGCATTGTCAATCCCCCAGAAGACGTTGAAAGCGACGATGACGACGTTGGACCTATGCCCATGCCAGCCGGCGCAAATGGTGGATCGAAGAAGAAACGAAAAGGTATGGTCGTACTATATTCAGCACGCTTTGGCCTCAATATACATAGCAAATTCGTTCCAGTTCTTCCACATGAACGAATATACTTGGATCATCTACCTAATACGGAGCAGTATTGGAAGAGTTTCATGCACCGCGATGTGATCAACTTTTGTGTCGTCACCAAGTACGCGTTATTCTCGGGAGACGTGGTTCATTCTCATTTTTGAATGCAGGACAGAATTTTTGATTACAACTTCAGTCGATGGTCATCTCAAACTTTGGAAGAAACAAGAATCGGGAATCGAGTTTGTCAAACATTATCGAGCTCATCTGCAGCCTATTGTGGGCGTATCCGCCAGCGCGGACGGCCAACTTTTTGCAAGTGTATCTGAAGATGGAACGGCTAAAGTTTTCGATGTTGTAAATTTTGGTATGTTGATGGGCTTTTTCTCATTGCCTCCGATGGTAACCCTCGATGTGCAGACATGATTAATATCATCAAGCTAGGCTATACGCCTCACGCATGCTGCTGGGTTCATAAACGTGGGCAAGCCCAAGGACTCCTCGCCGTGTGAGTGAGTTGATATCGTCTCGATTTCTTGTGATTTTGACGCGTCTTTAGTTCAGATGCAGCATCAGGGACGATTAGATTATACGACGGTCGTGGAACTGATACTCCTCTTGAAACAGTAGAGTCACTTCATCGTTTCCCCGTCCATCTCATGACGGTGTGTTTTTGTAAGATATCTTTACGGTTCATAACACTCAGCCTGCGTCTTTAGTATAGCGATAGATATGAAACGGTCATATCAGCTGATGAAGGCGGCTTCGTGGAATTTTGGCAACCAACAGAGCCATTCACGTTACCCAAAAACGTTCCTGGTCTATGGTCATTCAAGAGCGAAACTGATTTGTACGAATTTAAAAAAGTGAGTTTAATAGTTATCCAAAGGCTTGATGCTCATCCTGTTTTCGTCAGTCCAAGTCAACCCCTACATGTATTACTCTGTCCCCTGACTCTTCATCTTTCGTCACCTTTTCCCTGCCTGACCGACAGATCCGGGTCTTCTCCTTCTTGACCGGAAAATTGACCCGAAAGTACGACGAGTCACTTGCAGCCATTCAAGAAATGCAACAGGCTGGAACTGCCGTGTACAAGGTCGAAGATATGGAGTTTGGTCGTCGTTTGGCTGCCGAAAGGGAACTTGAACTGCCTGGGCCCGATGGCCGGATTCCTGGACGATGGAGCAATGTTATTTGGGATGAAAGTGGTGCATTCATTATTTACGGATCTTTGCTTGGAATCAAAGGTGGGCTGGGACAGACCAAGACGCAGGGCGGCATTAATCTTAATTTGTAGTGGTCAACACTGTCACAAACCGAGTTGCTCGCCTTTTGGGTAAGGATGAGGCAGTTCGGTTCTTAAATCTTAGTATCTACCAAGGGGCGCCTTCTAAGCGCGCGGTAACAACTATGGTTAGTAATGTAAATAGACAAGGGCCAAAGTATTAACACATCTTCAAGGCTATGGCTGCATCTGCCAATCCAATCTTGGCCGACAGAGGAGCAAGAGACCCCACCCTTTTCTGCACTGGCTTCAAGCGCCAACGTTTCTATATGTTCACTCGATCCGAGCCCGAGTAAGTTGTGCATCTTTCTTACGTTCTGTGTTCACTAAACGGTCATATAGGGATAACAAGTCAGGAGACAGGGACGTCTTCAATGAACGTCCTACACGTGAAGAACAAAGTATCGCTGCAGCGGCGCCTGCCACCGGAAAAGGTGGACCTTCTCCCGTGGCGAATTCAGCCACTATCCACACGACCCTCGGAGACATTCACATGCGGTTGTTCCCGCAGCAAGCCCCCAAAGCTGTGGAGAACTTTGTTGGACATGCTCGTAGCAGCTACTTTGAAGGGATAATCTTCCACCGAGTTATTCCCAAGTTCATGATTCAAACTGGAGATCCTCTCGGAGATGGAACTGGGGGCACATCCATTTGGGACAGGGAATTCGAGGATGAGTTTTCTGATGATTTGAAACACGACAGGCAAGCTGGTTCGATCTACTATGAATTCTAAAGTGTTAACGCTTGGTGTTCTTAGACCTTACACTGTCAGCATGGCCAACGCGGGCCCCAATACAAATGGCTCCCAGTTCTTTATTACGACAACTGCCACACCCTGGCTAGACAAAAAGCATACAATCTTTGGCCGAGTCATGTCTGGCCTCGAAGTCATTCATGCCATCGAGAACGTCAAAACTAACAAATTGGATAAACCGTACGAGGATATAAAAATCATCAATGTAGATGTGGAATGATCTATTAGTGATTAATACATCATCTTTCATTGCATGTCTCGAGGAACTGAGCTCTGGTTCACTGAGTACATCGGGAACCACGAGCGTGTGTATTGAGTGGCTAATTCGTAAATTAGGCTATAGTCCCAGTAAAATCAGACCCATGAAAACATTTTGTATCAGAGCGGACACCCCCGCGTTAAGCCTACAATGCTATGCCATCCAAGGTGACAGTACTATGTTGAACCTTCAATGTACAAGTGATACCCGACCTTGCGATGCGAGCGACAAATTTTGATCGCAGCTGGGAAATCAGCGAAACAGGACGTAGCCCGGGAGAGAAATTGTGAAATTGTGCAGGGCAAGAAAATTTGAGCAATGAGTGCGTATGTGTTTTTGACTGCCCTCTGTTCCCAAGACGAGGTGATGCGGTCGCTGAGCCCGCATCCAGTCTTTGCTTCCCCACAATGCTTCCTTCGATGAAAGCAAATGATAAAATACACTCGTAAACATCCAGTGGGATGCGACTGAGATAAGTGCTAGGTCCGTCTTCCGAGGCGAAATCATCAGGACAGTAGGCAACAGAGTATTCTAGAATGAAAGCAGCAAGAGGTACGTTTACGTGGAAAGACAGCTCTTCGGACGGAGATATCATTGTTGGGAGCTGTTCTGGATATTTAGAGTTTAATTGGTTGCAGAAGTCAAGGAGAACAACGACGAGATGACTTGGGGTCTCCGAGAGCTGGTTTCGTGCTTCTGAGTTGCGTACTACATGCAGGTAACGTAGACTCACGATCTCTGGTGGGTCCACAATTCTGATGAAAGAGAGATCCTGTAGATCGTTGATCGGGAGTTGTTCCCGCCCTTGTGCAGTGCCCGAAACTCGGAGCAAAAGTAACGGAACATGAACGAAGAAGGATTGTTCCGAACGTGGCTCGTAGATAAGGACAACCTGTTGAAACAGTGAACAGCGCTATGATTGAAATATCAATCAGAACAAGAATTCTGTTTTGTATAACAAAATGTGATGACTACCTGTCGCAGATCATGCAAAAAGGCAGAAAAAGTCTCTCGAGGTTGATCGACAACGAACGCATCGACTAGATAGCCTGTCCTGTAATACAACTAACATGAATTTAATTCGAAAGACAGGAATAGAACAGATGATGCCAGTTGCAGAGGACGTCCTAAATGTTGCTTTTAAATGCAAGGCTGTCCAATGGAATTGTGTGGGCTACTGGTGGTCCATGTGGTCGAGAAAAGCGGGGTATCATCTGTTGCTCACCTCACGCCAAACGCGACCAATGAAAGGTCGACGGCGAACAGCCTCGCCGGTTTCGGGTTCTTGGAGAGAGATTGAGATAATTGGTATTGAACAGTTCGAACTACGTCCTCCCACTTCCATCTATCTCGATGGACAGATGCAGCAGGGGTAGTAGTAGTTGTAGGTAAATGGGGTTTTATTGCAGGGTGTGGTTGAGCTGGAGACTCCATAGGTGTCAGCTCAAAGATGTAGATTTGAAAGGAGCACCGAAAGTCCGGTTAGATATTTGAAAGCCGGATGATTTATTCTGTTGATCCTGGATAACAGCAATCGGCTTCATTTCTGGGGAACGTATGGGGAAAAATAATTAGTGGGAGTCCAAGCCATGATAAAAAGAGCAATAAACCGGATGGAGAGCACCTCAGAACTGCGCATGGCTGAGAAATTGCCAACAATAAACCCGACTTTCGAAGTTGCCGAAACCCGCCGGTTACGGTGATGGATGCGCACTGCCGTTCGTATGATCTGCTTCTGTGGTATCATTATATATAACTTTCATCCTGATGGCTGGTTTCTCTTCGTTGCTTGCTAACTGTCATCTGCCCCGCGAGCAGGATCCGCAACCGCCCACCCGCCTCAGTTCTGGCAAACCTATACATATAATAGGGCTGTCAAGCCCTACTGCCTGCTGCTCTCTGCTGGCCAGATTCCTTGAAACGTCCTCCTGCAGGTCAGCCCCCCGCCCGAGTCATTTCTCAAAATGTCTATGTTAGAGGTCGTCCCTAGTAAGTCTGATCGTCTTCTATGACCCTCGTCATCCTCATCTTGTCTTCCTTGCAATTTTTGTAGGGATGAATGGCAACGATATGGAGCATCGTAAAGATGCGCTTCCTCTCCTTTATATGTGGATTTACTTCAACTTGATTGCAAACACTATTTTGTTGCCAATACTCGTCGCGACTTTCATCTTTTCGAAACGGGCAAAGCGGCACCCAACCCTCATCAATGTCTGTATGACATGGATACTATCGGGTTTTTACTCTTTAATGCTGTAAGTTGACCGAGATACATCTCCCTTGACCATTCTGAGCATCTTGCATGCAGGTTCTATGCTGGAGTGCCTAAACTGAGTGACCCTGAACCGAGCAGGGCTCTTTGCATCGCTCAGGCATCAGCTATGCACGGCATCCTACCCATGTAGGTGTTCGCGTTTTCGTTCTCCATAAAGCTTTACTCAGATACATCATAGGTGGTCTGTGGCTATATTGGTCTTGATGTACCATTTGGTGGCTGTCACCAGCGGAAATACAAGATCAGAAGTTGGCAGAGTAAAGATGATCTTTGTAGGTCCTCGTTGAATTTTTATTGATTTCTCCTAACTTTTCAAAAGATGCTGGGGTCTCCATACATCGTCGCTTTCGCGTTCTCGTTGGCCGCTTTGGTGGTGCGTTGCTTTGGCGTCCCATTGCGTCGCTTCGACATCTCACTTCGGTATCACCTATAGATTGCCCTCAGGTTACCGCCCGACGAACATGGTCATGCACGCGTCAGTCGTTTTCGAGGAGTCTTCTTCTGTGGACTTGGTCATAAGCCACTGTAAGGCACCATTTCCGTCCGTGTCTGCTGCCTGATTAAAATACGTATACCCAGCTTTGATGCGATGTCTATTTTCACGTTCGTCATGTGGCTGGGAATCAACGCTCTGGAAGGTATGTTAACGAACCAACACCGCCGAACGGAAATTGACGGATGTTAAATTTCCCAAAGTCCAACTTGCTATGATACTCTATCGCAACTGGCGAGGGCTGAGACAAGCAGGTCATCGCTTCAATTTTGAGCTTCAATTATTGCTGCGTGTCGTCGTATTTGGACTATATATCTTCTTTGGAATGGTGTACGTGAAAATTTCCAAGTAGTTCCGCGGTGCTCTGACTGACGCAATAAACTTTAGGGTAAATATCATTTCCATGTTCAACCATCATAACCTCGTTCCGTATATCTATATGGCCACGGTTGGCACCGTGGTCTTTTTAGTGTTTGGCACCCAAGCGGCAAGTTTTTCACTTCTCTGGACATCAGCTTGCTGAATTCTTCCATAGGACGTTCTCCGCGTGTGGTGTTTCTGGCGCAAAGATCTCCCTTCCCCCTCGCCTGCCTCTGCACAAGAACGCGAGGATCGTTTGCGACCACTGTTCGATACCAACAACCACCAAAATGTTTCAAGGTCCACGTTGGGTCCCAATTCATCGTCTGCTTCAGTCACCATTCCCCCGACAGTTCACGGTTATGAGAAAAGGCGCGGTCCCAGACATACGAATGGCTATCAACGAGTGTAAAAGTATTTCGGAGCCGTGCTTGGCCTGGACTTTTGGACATTGCCTAGTGATTTTTATTCAATATTATACCACTGCAAATGGAATCAAAGTCTCATTATTATGCATCCATCTTGGGTTTATGGTTAGATATTATCCTGAACGGCTACTCGTTCTTTTCACGACCTTGACGACATGACTATTTTTGCTGTGCTACATTTGTGTATATTAGCGTGTACCATCATTCAAAATATATATCATAAATAAACATTTAGGCCTAGACCTTGAGCTCATAGACAGTGATTGGGTGAACAGAGGTAAAACAACATCCCGATGGTTTCAGAAAAAGTCACATTGAAATGGACTCTATAAAGATTCATCGCTCATTGCCAAGGGAAAGGCGGAAATCATGATTGTTCTCGGGGATCTGTGGTGGGACTCAATCCGGAAGTAAACCCACTCATTAGTGGATGTGAGCACGTCGGGAGATCGCGCGAGTAAATAGAATAGGCTGAGAACGTAGAGTAGGAAAAGATCCGAAGTCTGAGAATGGTAGATTAAGGAGACCTGTAGGTCGTATAGAGGTTCAGTTCCTTTGAGAACATCAGTAATTTAACAGCGAACATGCTCAGGAACGGCAGTTGAGCGACCACCACACGAGAGCTTTCCGAATTCTGCAAGGTACGCAGAGCCGCCTTGTTGGAACTGGTGACATGAAACGACATCTTGGAGCGAGTTCTATGATCTGCCAAAGAGCCCTGGATTTTCTGAGAATGACCGTTTTGTGACAAGCATCTTTGTCCAATCCCAGACTCTTCTTCTACTGAACTTGACGACCGCAGCACGTCGATATAATAAAAAATGAATGGAAGTCGAAGCTATGCTCCAGGAGCGTTATATTTCAACGCCTCTAATGCCGAGATGCTTTCATTTCCGCTGACGATCGACTCCTGCACGGATTGGACAGCAAACACGACGCCCAGGGTAATGGACCACCATATCGTTGTTAACGAGGATCGGCCGAAAAACAGGCAGACAGTTGGAGCGACAAGAGCAAGCGCGTAGCAGATGGAATATGAAAATGGGTGAAGGTCAAGATGTAGGTCGCCGAGGCGGATTTGGAGAAGGGAAGTAGTTATAGCACCCGAGTTCACAAGTAGCAAGAGATTGAAGTGAACGACCAGAGATAGTAAAGTGAACGGTCTTGGGAGAGGTTTGGAAGGTGTTTGCGATCGCGTTGGGCTCGGAAAGAGGAGTAAAGGTTCTTCAGTAGGGTTGAAGAAATAAACGAGATGACTGAAATGAAAGAATGAGACCGCGTTTTGCCCGAGCAAATAAGAGTCACAGACAGAAATGCAGAGACAGAGACAACGATTTGAATCGCGAGACGGTAGTATCTGTTCAGTTTTGCATTTTCTTCTCGTAAACGTTGGATCAACTCTTCTTGTTCTATTCAAAGATGAGGATAAATGAAAGAACAAGAAAAACATATGGCACACCGCTCTCATCTAGAACCGTATGATCGTCTTCATTGTCTTCAGTTGCAAACTTGAAGGGCACCCGACGGCGAAGTTGGTCCATGAAGCTAATGGTCAAAAGCCTGGATGACGTGCAGCAAATAGCCTTGCAGCCAGCCGAGACCGGCAACCAAACAATTCACCTTTTTTTCATGGCGACTACCATCGAAGACGGACAATTCGACGATGCTCCAGGAGATATTGGTCCTCGGGGTGGACATGCTTACATCGATGTACAAGATGATGAACATAGTGACCTATCAGACCACTACCTAAACAATCTCGAAGACGAGTCTGAAGATGAAGAAGAAGAAAGTTATTATGACGACAATCGCGTCGAGGACGAAGATTGGGAAATCGCAGAAAGAGGTAAGCTCAAATGTTTCCTCAAACAGTCCTAAATCTATAGCAAAGAATCCAGACTTTACAAAACAATACAATCGCCTACGGCAACATGTAGCAGTTCGCACCGGAAATGCTCAAGGAACTCTGTCATCCCTAAACCAGTCTGCTGCTGTCGCTGCTCTACCAGCTGTCAATCACCCCCGATCCTCTACTAAAAATGCTACTCCGATTTCTGGCCCCCAAACCAAAGACAAGACTTCAGACCAATTAGCAGCTCTGTCGAAATATTCTTCCAGACTAGCAAAAATCGATATCCCCTATGTCATGGGCGTTGGGGTTAACCGTAAAGGTCCCAGTTCATACGCGAATATGAAAGACAAGTCTGACCGAGCGACGAATGAGCAAGTACTCGATCCCCGGACGCGTCTAATCCTCTTCAAAATGATCGGTCGGGGTGTCATTCACGAAATAAATGGCTGTATTAGTACCGGTAAAGAGGTCGGTCAAAACTCGAATTGTCGTTTCTTTCGCGCTCAATTGTTCACAGGCCAACGTATACCATGCTTTGACTCCAGATTCACACCATCTCGCTATTAAAATCTATAAAACGTCCATTTTGGTCTTTAAGGATCGAGACAAGTACGTAACTGGAGAATATCGCTTTAGACGAGGTTATAGTCGAAATCCTCGTAAAATGGTACGGCTCTGGGCTGAAAAGGAGATGCGAAACCTAAAGAGATTGGTTGCTGCTGGTATTCGATGCCCTGACCCTGTCGAGGTTCGAGAAAACGTCCTTGTCATGACTTTTCTCGGTGACAATGAAGGATGGTAGGTCTACTTGCCAACTACTACGGTGCCTTTAGTAACTCTTTTTTCTAGGGCTTCCCCACGACTAAAGGACGCTCAGCTGTCCACCACACAAGCTATAGAGCTTTACACAGAGCTCGTCCTCGTCATCCGCAAAATGTATCACCAATGCAAACTCGTCCACGCCGATCTCTCAGAGTACAACATCCTCTTCCACGAAGATCACCTCTGGATAATCGACGTTTCACAAAGCGTAGAACACGACCACCCCTCTGCATTCGACTTTTTAAGAAAAGACCTCGTAAACGTTGAAGAATTTTTCAGACGGCTCGGCGTCAAATGTCTCGGCCTTCGAAAAGCATTTGAGTTTGTCACCAGGGACCAATTTGACGGATCGGAAGAAGGCACCGAAATTGGGGGCTCAGCAGACCAAGTCATATTGCAGAAATGGATTGAACTTGATGACTCGCAGCAACAATCAGGTACCACTGATGCTCCTCGCGCTACAGGGTCGTTCCAGACAGAGTCTGCCGCCCATGAGGATTCTGTTTTCCTACAGTCCTATATTCCCCGCAGCCTCAACCAAGTCTACGACCCTGAACGAGACGTTGCCGTTTTGAAACGAGGCCAAGGCAAGTCGTTGATCTACGCGGACACTATAGGCCTCGTTGACGGCTCCAAACCCAATGAAAGCCAGCGCCAGACGGTCGTCAAGCAAGGTGATGACTTGGAGGCTCCAAGAGTTTGGTTTGATCAAGGTGATGACAGCGAGTCTAGTGAGGGTATAGACGGTGGCGAGGAGGTCAGCGATGACCAAAGTTCCGAGACCGGGGACAGCTCCAGTCCGGAAGTAGAAAAGAAGGATCAAGATGACCAGAGTGGATCTCCATCCGCGGAAAGATTTCAGGAACGGAAACCTCGAGGCCATCGACATGAAGATAAGGAAGCAAAAAAAGTCCGTTTGTCTTGCTTTCCCTCCGTTCTCGATCGCTGACCGTCTTCATTTTGGATAGGAACGGAAGAAGGCTACCAAGGCGGAAGCAAAAGAAAAGCGAAAAAATAAACTGCCAAAAGCGGAGAAGAAACGATTGATGAAGAAGAGCAAAGGCGGATAGGACGACCGGGGGGACGTGTGTAAAATCCGACCTACCAATCTCACTAACCTTTCTTGTGTACACTGTGCCCATGTGTATATGTTGTATACTTATCTGTACATGTACACGTTCACATCCACAAATACGTTAGCCACGATTAAAGAAAAAAAAGTAATATTCCGTTTTCTAGATACTTTTTCCAAGTATAGACTCACGAGTCCGTAATACAACCATGACTCGCGTCCGTGACCGTCTTCACGTACTTGTACAGCGTGCCCTGAGTCACTTTTAAAGGAGGTGCCTTCCAAGCCCTCCGTCTCTCTTCCATCTCTTCCGGAGATATGCGAAGTTCAATCGTATTCTGGACCGCATCAACGGAAATGATGTCTCCATCCCGTACAAATGCAATCGGACCTCCTACTTGTGCTTCCGGTACGACATGACCGATGCAGAAACCGTGTGACCTGGTTCTTGGGTTAGAATCAACGGCCGAGAGGTCTGGCTGTAAGGACTTACCCCCCGCTGAATCGACCATCGGTAAGACAAGCGACATCGTGCCCAAGTCCAGCTCCCATAATGAGACTCGTCGGTTTAAGCATCTCTGGCATGCCTATATTCGTTTTTAAAAATCCCGACAATAGTCGAATTTGAGGTAAGTGGCGTTGCATGACAACCAACACATGGAAGAGCGGGGAGGTTGAGAGAATTGAAGAATAGAGTTGAAGAATAGAAACGGAAGTAGAGAGAGCATAATATAATGATGGGAGGAAAAAGAAAATCAGAACCGAATCGGAGCTGCACAGGCATCAACTTACCAGGACCCCCCTTTGGACCAAGGTACCGGAGTATGACAACAGTCTTCTCGCCCTTTTTGATGGAACGGGTCTCTACAGCTTTGACAAAGTCATCTTCGGTATCAAAAACCCTGGCTTTGCCCGTAAATCCAAGGCCTTCTTTTCCAGTGATTTTGGCAACTGCTCCACCAGGCGCGAGATTACCTTTGAGAATCCTGTTTCACACGAATGAAGAATAAATGACACATGTTAGGCACAGAAGAACGTCGAGAAAACGAAACGAAAGAATGCGAGTTGAGAGCGGAGATGTCGAGATGAAAAACATATTATAGAAAGGAAGGAAAAAAGATGAAAGTTTGAAAAATGAAATGTTAATGTGATTCGAACCCATACATGGACAACGGTTTGCTAGAAGAAGGAACGGCACGGAACGGACGTACCTGATATGTCCTGTAGACTTGATCGGATTGTCCAAGGGTCGGATGACATCTTGTCTAGAATCCAATTCACCGTATTTGTGAGTCCACCGGTCGAGGTTTTCACCGAGTGAAAGACCAGTTACGGTTGCAGTGTTTCCATCGATAAGCTTGTTTTTGAGCAAGAATGCGAGGATTTCTGCGAGACAAGGTTAAAAACGACGGAACAAGTATTGATATGAGAGCCCGGTGATCGTTCTTTGAGAAGAATGTTCCAATCAACGGGCTCGACGGAGCAAACGGGGCGGACAAAAATACATTAGAGTAGAAGAAACATAAACACGCGGGTCGAACATGTGTGTGTACATGTTCGTTTGGCGCCGCGATCTGACCCCCAAAAAAAGTGAATAGCAAAGACTTACTGGGAATGCCTCCGATTTTGTAAACATCTTCCATGACATACTTTCCGCTGGGTTTGATGTCGGCTAGGAAAGGTGTCCGGTCGGAGACGGATTGAAAGTCGTCGATGGACAAGGTGATTCCGACCGAGTGTGCGATGGCGATGAGGTGCAAGACGGCATTGGTCGATCCGCCTAGAATCATGGTCAGGACCTGTGGGAGTGAATGTCAGGTAGGGCGCAAAGGTGGAAAAAAGAACCAACCATGGCATTCTCGAAAGCGGTCCTTGTCATGATATCTCTCGGGAGGATATTCTTGGAAAGGAGATTGTACATGGCAGGTCCGACCTGTGCGCATTCTTCGAGTTTCTCTTTGGACTCTGCAGGATATGAAGAAGAACCGGGAAGAGTCATGCCGAGGGCTTCTGCGGCGCTCGCCATGGTGTTTGCCGTGTACATCTGAATCGTTTAGCAAAAGGACGCGAGACCAAGTTTGTACTTACTCCTCCACAAGCACCGGGACCTGGACAGGCGTGACGGATGGTATTGTATCGTTCGCGTTCCGCAGAGGGAGTTTGACCGTCCTGAAGGTACTTGCCATATGCCTGGAACGCAGACACGATATCCAATTGTGGGGCACCTTCGCATGAACCAGCTCGGATAGTTCCTCCGTAGACCATGAGGCCAGGGCGGTTGAGACGACCCACTAAATACGTTTAATCATCAGATGGAAAGGGAAAAAGGGAAAGCTACTTGCAAGCCATCAGTACCCCAGGCATATTTTTATCACAACCTGGTACAACGACCATGCCATCGAGATGATGGCCAGCAGCTGCGGTTTCGACTTGGTCTGCAATAAGATCGCGAGATTGAAGAGAGTAGGTCATCCCGCGGGTGCCCATGCTGATTCCATCGCTGACACCGACAGTGCCGAATTGGTAACCAATGAGGTCTGATTTTTCAATGGATTGTTTTATGTCGCGACCTAGGCCGAGGAGATGTTTGTTGCAGCTGAGTGGATTTAGACAAGAAACGCGACGCGACGAGTTTTTTGCTTACGGATTGCCTTCGTACCTAGTAGAATGAGTCACATAGTGAAAAATGGAAATGGACGTGTCACTCACCATACACTGCCTATACCGACCATGGCCTTTTGAAAGTCGTCATCTGTAGTGATGCCGTCTGTGGCATAGAGCATTGCCTACGCGACATTCAGAGAGTGTTGAAAATTCTCGAGGTTGAAAAATACCTGACTAGCACCCTGGTCTTTGGGCTGGGTAATGGCCCTGCTGTACCTGTTCATGACCACCTTTTCGTTCCATCTCGAAGAAGAGGAAAAAGACCGAGAAGACCAGAGGGGGTTGGATGACCTTGGTCGGCGAAGCATGGTGAAGGAATGGTCACGTGGGAGAATCTCGGCAGCTAATTTGTCGGGGGCGCGTCACCGACGGAGAGAGGACGAAAAAAAGGGGCTAATTGCTTTTTCCATGGACCACAGGGACCGACAGAGCTCGCTTCCAAGCAGTCTTATTCCGCATCTCTACAGCGCACCTCACCCAGCTCGGGACAGCTCTACACGGACTACTCTTGCTGAACCCGCCGAGCTAGAGGACCCGGCGGCGAGGGGTTACTACTATTATGAAGAGCCACCACCTGTTCGCAGTGACCCGGCGTACTATACATCGTCTGCTTACATGCCGCCGCCTTTTCCGTACTCTGTGCACAATTGGCGGGAAGGCGAGGCTGGATCGTCGACGCAGTTTTATCAGACGCAGAATTATTACAACCAACGTAGGTGTCTAGTTGTGTGGATTACAGTATACTGACTATTATACAGCGAATCCGCAGGGACTTGATTCGCAGCTGTTTTCGCTATCGTTTGGAGGATATGTGCGACCGCCGAGTCCGCCAATGGCAGCGAGCGAGGATAGGGGTTCGAGCAAGAAAAAGGCGATCAAAAAGACGGCGATAGCTTGCGATTTTTGCAGAGGTGAGCCCTCTATTAAAGAAGAGAAGAGGCGCTAACTGGGGACAGGACGGAAACTGCGGTGTGACGGGATACGGCCATCATGCTCGAATTGCGTGTCGCGTGAAAACCAAGTATGCCACTACCAGCTGTTTCCGAAACGACGAGGGCCAGGAAAGGCACCCAAGGGACAGAGAAAGAAGAAGGAGGGCGGAGCGAGTACGCGTCGGAATTAAAAGGTTACGTACAGTGGCAACGAATATGGGGATATTCGCACGGTGGTAGTTACAGTGTATAGTTCCGATTTGTCCGGTGGATGAAAACCGCGCTCGCATGGCTGTTGCCCTCTTTCTGGTCCGTTAATGTCTGACCGCGACGAAGACAAACACGTTCCACAGTTTACTCTCCTCGTCGCCGGCCACAGAGGCGGCAAGTCGTCTTTTCTCCGTCTTTTGCTCGACACCGCCTTTGTCTCCCATTCTGCCTCCAGTGACCAGCTAGCCTCGCTCGCCAAATTCGTCCAGGGCTGCTCCAGCCATACAAACCACATCCGTTCTACCTCGCTGCACGTCGATCTCGATGCCCCCAACGCGACCATCGCTCTTTCTCTTATCGACACCCCGTCCCTCGACCTTTCCGACGACTTGGCTGCCGAACGTTCTTTTGCAGACACTTTGCGTTTTGTAGAGTCGCGCCTCAAGGACGGCCTCGATGCCGTGAGTCTTTCCCAGTGTCTTTTTGCTTTTGCTCATTTCTTTCCAGAGAACCGGCGACCGTCTCGTTCATCTGTATGTACATATCTATTCTCCTCTATCGTTTGCTCACTCTTGGCAGCTGCATCTATTTCCTCGACCCCGACCGTATTGTCCCTCCTTCGATACCCGCTCCCCCAGCTCCCCGTACAAGAACAAACAGTTTCTCGGATCAGGAACCAGTCATTCTCGAGCCTCCAGTCTCCAACAACCCCCTCCATTACAAGCCCTCTCTTCCCCTCGACGATATAAATCGCATTCGTCGTCTCTCTGCCAGAGTCAATGTCCTCCCCGTCATTTCCCGCGCTGATCTTCTCTGCAACGAACGCATGTCGGCCATCAAAATAGCCGTACGCAGGGACCTCGCCGATGCTGGTATCGGCTTTGGCATCTTTGACGACGTCCAGGAAAACGGCTACCATCCAAACGGCTCGTCCTCTTCCACAAACACCCCTCCACCCACCTCCCCAACAAGCCCCTCTCTGCTGCGCCTGCCATATGCCCTCATTTCCCCAGATAGCTACTCGCATAGCGACGGCGTTCCGCGGATCTCTCTTTCCAGAACCGAACTCGTTCAATTTTACGCTTCGCCTCGCATTACCCGCTCCGGTCCTGGCAAATACGTGCGCTCCTACCGTTGGGGCACCTTGGATGTACTAGACCCAAAACACTGCGACTTTGTACCACTCCGTGAAGCCATATTCCATCACATGGATGTCAGTTGCCGTCACTCGCCCTTTTTTTGTCCTTGGAGCCTGATTCTCTCTCCCCTTTTTTCCCAGACGCTTCAAAACTATACTAGAGATTATCTATTCAAAAAGTTCCAGACAGATTTTCATCAACAGCCTCGTCAATCCTTGCCACACTCTCTTCCAAGCATTGCCCATCTCCCTCATTCTGCCCGTCCTATTTTGGCAATAGACACTGCCGCTCCGCATAATCCAATCCCTCGACACCCGGTTTTGAATATCCCTCCCGAAATCGCACCGGCCTCTCGTAATCTCCCCGATGGCGTCTCTGTAAAAAGCAGTACGTGCCCGTCATCCCCACCTCGACTCTACTCACCCTTTAAAGAAGGCACCAAACAACGCAGCAAAAAAATCACCGTCGCCTGCAACTTTTGCCGATGCAAGTCGCCCGCTGTTTTCTCTCTTTTTATCTGACCTTGTCATAGCCCGCAAGTTGAAATGCGATGGTGGCCGTCCTGCCTGCAGCCAATGCGTCAAGCGCTCCAACAGCTGCGACTATATGCCTCAGAATAAACGACGAGGAACCATCTCGAGACGCAAAGAGGGCGAGAGCGAAAGCGAAAGTGGCGAGGAGCAGTCTCCGGAAATAAACGACCAACCGCCGTCTCCGCAAGCCACTTCCCACCAGCCCATGCCTCGCAGAGGTTCTCTTTTGGAAAAACCAGATCTTCCTTTGCTGCCTTCGATAAGCAGCCTTCCTTCTCGCTCAAGGGCAGTGACTCATTCCGGCGTCACTCGTACCTTTTATCCCGGTCCAGATAACGAGCTGCCACACATTGCAACCTTGTCTCTTCCCGATCCCTCGCCGTCCACGACACCTATACCCATGTCTGCACCATCATTGCCTCCGATTCGGCCAGCATCCGAACAGCAAGCGGCCCAACGGAAAAGGGCGGCTACCGTTCCGGGAAAGAGCACACGGACACATTCAACGTCTGGACCAAAGGTTGTGGCGTGCAACTTTTGTCGAGGTACAGTCTGCTCGTTTCTGTGGTTACCAGGGAATTGATGTGCTTTTGCTTCCAGCACGGAAAACAAAATGTGATGGTGCCCATCCGACGTGTTCAAGCTGCGCAAGAAGATCACTGGCTTGCGAGTATGTGAATGATAGGGGCCACCGAGCGAGTGCGAGTTCGTCGACTGAAGACGGAAGAAAAGGTGTAGGGACTCGACGTCCTTCAGCCGCGACAAAGGTGACGCCAGCTACGCCGGCGCCGGATTATAGCAACTTGCCTTCTCCACCTTCGTCTCGCATGTTGCCTACCCCTGCGGATGTATATGACAGGCGGGACATTGTCATGGTGGATGCCGGTCCAGAGATGGATCTAAAGAGGCCTTCAGAACATATAGACGCTATGAGGCCTACCAAGAAGTTGAGGGTTTCCCCAATGATTACTGATATACCCTAGGTGCTTCAAAGCTTTTGTAGACTAATATTGGTTGTTTCCCATCCTCTCTTTTTTTTTTTTCCCTTCTTGTCTCGCTGGCTGATATCCTTGTCTCTTTTCTCTGTTGATCTATGGGGCATTTTGTTTGTGATTACTAGTTGAATTTCTCTGGATGGGCAAATATTGTAATTGTACTATATCTATGGAATCCAGAAATAAGTATTAAGATATATCTATTTTATAACACCATGCTAGCTATAGACCCCTTTCTTGTGTCCCTAGTAACTATATGTAATGATTGACAGACTTGACGCTGGGATTGGCTACAGTTGCCATGTGGCTCTTGAAAATAATCACGACCCTGAACTACTCCTCTCTTTCACCTTTTTTTATATTCTTTATTCTTATTTGCTTCTCTCCCCATGTTCTCCCTCCGTCGGAAAAAGACCGCACCACCAGAACCCACTCGAATCCGGGGTTCACCTTCCCTTCCCGAACTAGCCAGTCAAGGAATCCCCTGGCCCGAAAGTCTCGTCGACGTCAGTAGCATACGCGAAGACGACACTTCCTCTTCCTATCACAACCAACCCAGAAAACCAGGTGCGGCAAAAACTTCGTTTCAAGGCCATGACCGTGCCCCCATTCCATTCCATAAACCATTTCGGCCCCCAGGTGATGAGAACCGAGAAGGAGGACAAGGTGGATCAGGTCCTATTTCAGCCCTGTACATGTCGAATGGGCCAGCGACGTTTCAATCAAAGGGTGCCAAGTCTACGCCGTTGAGTAGGTATAGTCAGAAGAGGGCGAGGTTGCCTCCTACGTTTAACCTTATGGTTGGTGCCTTTACTATTGCGCTTTTTCCTAAACGCCTCATTCTTTGTTTGTTTGTAGGTCGTCGGTGGTCAGGGCACAGGCAAAACCTCACTCCTCCGCCTCCTCCTCGAAACCGCAGATCTCTCACCAGGAGCCTCTGTCGACCAACGAGCAGCCTTGGACCGTTTCTTACGTGGCAAACCCAAAACTACAACCTCGGTTCAGACGGCTTGTGTAGAGATTTGCGAGTCGAGGTATGATCGGGTGCTTTTTTCTGTGATTGATACGCCTGGGTTGGATTTTATGCAAGGGAGAGAGCTCAGGCTTGAGAGGCAGGTTAGTGGGATTATGAAGTATGTGGATGCTCAGTATGCGGATACGATGAGTGAGGTGAGTGGGTTGCTCCTTGTTGGGTGTTTGGTATGTATCCATATTTTTAGGAATCCAAAGTTATCCGACAGAGCAAGGGAGACCAGCATATACACCTGTGAGCCCCTTCTTCCATATTCGATTTAATTTAACCTTGGGGTTTAGATGTATATATTTGATTGACCCAAGTTCAGTCATGTCGGCTCTAGACCGACGCGCTCAATCTTCACTACCAACTAAAACACGGTCCGAGACCACTGTATCATACCGAAACAATCCCCCCGATCTTATACCCGACACTTCTTCCGGTGACGAGTCGGAAGAGGAAGAAGCTCCTCTAACAATGTCACCAGCAGAAATCCGCGTCATTCGTCGTTTATCGACGCGTGTAAATGTGTTGCCTGTTATTGCGAGAGCAGATGCGTTGACGGATGAAAAGTTGACGGCGGTGAAAGAGGCTGTTTGTGTTTCTTTGGCTGAAGCTGGGCTTGATTTTGGGGTTTTTGGGCAGACTGGTTCTAGGCGTGGAGGAGCGAGTAGTAATGGGCATGCGAATGAACCTGTTGAAGAGCAGCCTGAAGAAGAAGAGGATGGGGATGGAGGAGAGGAAGAGGAAGAAGAACGCCAATCTCGTCCAGTTATCAAACTCCGACCTCCTAGACATGGTGGTCGCAACCTCTCACGTTCACGTTCACGTCGTGATTTATCCCAAGCTGCGACTGATGCTCGTCGTCCAGTCTCCCCAGACGCAGATAGTGTTGCCAATGTTCGCTTTTCAGCTCATATCGTGGCCAAACCTGATATTGGCTCGCTGATGCCTTTTGCGTTGATCACGCCCGAAATCAATACTCGTTCGAGACGATATGCTTCTGATGAACTCAAGACTGCACCTTCTTCGCCAATGGCCCAGTCGGAAGATGATCATGCGCAAACGCCGTCTATAGCAGATTCGATACCGACACCTGCTTCTGTGCATCCTTCTAGGCATTTTCTTCAAGCTCCGCCTGAAGATCTCAGAGGGGTGTTTATTAGAAAGTTTAGATGGGGGACTGTCGACGTTTTGAATCCTGATCATTGTGATTTTGCTGCTTTGAGAACTGCTGTTCTGTCCACTCATTTGAGGGTGAGTGCTTTGGATTTTTTTTTGTAACAAGACCTAACTCGTTTGCAGGTTTTGAAAACCCACACGAAAGAAGTCTTGTACGAAAAATACCGAACCGAGAAACTGCTCGCACGACGAGCAACTCACAATATAAGCGAGGAAGAAAGACAGCGGCTGCTGGAAGGTATGTCATTCCATCATTTTTAGAATTTTGACTCATTTCTTGTTCCTGTAGATCTCGGGTTATAAACTATTCTTCAGGCTTCTATCCTGCCAAACGTCGATCGCAATCTTTGATACCCTTTTTTCCGACGCTGTTGCATTCATTATGCTTCATCTCTTCGTATTCTTATATATCCCCCAACTTGTATATCCACTCATTTCGCTCACAAACTAACATGTTGCTTGATTTACTTACTGGCTTGGTACCGACATTTCTATTTTGCATGTATGTTCTACTGTCATTCGAGGATACCAGAAAGTGGAGTGGTATATTGTGTCTGGATAATACAGTTTTTTTCTACGATGGTTGAACATCTTGCAGACTCCTTGGTTACGACGAGGGCTGGACACCTTTATGGATCAACCTCTCTATATCTTCCTCTGACAATCCGTCGAGTCGGTGTAAAAGATACTCGACCTTGGACAAGTTAGTTGAAGAACTAGAAAACAAAGGCAACACTTGCCTCGACTTCCTTCGTCAATGGTATAATATAGCTCTCATACAACTCGACGACGCCATCCACATCAATCTTTCCAGAGTTTCCGTTGATACCGTTTGGTGAACCATCAGGGGCAAAATCCTGAGCATAAGTGGCGGCTTTTTTCTGTAGCCTCTGCAAGAGTTTGCGCTCAACCTCGGGTTTCGTGATCAGGTCTTCTAGAGCTTTGGGATTCGGATTACGGATATGGGGAATGAAAGCGGCTGGGTCTTCGAGAAACTTGGATTCGGAAACGAATTTCCCTGGGTACATAAAGGAACGTTGTCCATGTGTATCTTTACAGAGCACGAAAACGTACCATAATGCACTCGTTTGCTTATAGACTGCAAGACTTCGACATCTATAGTTGCTGCACTTCCATAATTCCCATCATCCTCAAACTCTTCGTCACCGACAATACCCTTTGAGCGTTTAGATGCGGCCAGAGCAAGCGTCGCTCGACGTGTTATGCGTGGAACGATGTACCGAATATAAAACGAGAGAATCGAGGCATTGGCGTTGATCTTATTGGGAAAGAGGATTTCAGGAAATTTCAAAGGGGCCAGAACAGGCTCTGGAAGGTCGCTAGTGAAAGGATATTCGTCTGGACTAGAAACGTGTGAAACGCTCGAAATTCGTAGATGCTGGGGTAAAGACGTACCTCGTGTATCGTCTTGCCTTTGCTGGAACGAAGAGAAGTTCTCGTTATTTCCAAAAAGCAGAAATCGGGTAAGCTTACCGTGGAAAGTCTCGATTTCTTTCAAGAACCATTCCAACCAACTGCCTTCAAAACCAGTCTGTGCAAGCTCTTTAAACGCGCCTCGTTGATACATTCGGGGATTATGGGCGAATTGGGCTCGTTCGATGAGGCCAAAGATGATCGTTTCTTCTAATCTTATTAGAACAGATCTGATCCGTTCTAGAGACAGAGGGTCTCCGACCATGAAATTTTGGGACTGCATGGTCAAGGAACTGGCGAAATATGGTTGAGCGGTTACGCAAACTGGAAGATGATTCGCTTTGGCTTACAATGGGGCTTGGGATCTTAATCGGTCTATGGTCACGGAATTGTAAACTGAGTGGAAGAAGAATTATTTGGAAATTCAACGTACTAGGGTCTACTGAGATGGCAGCCGCCTGGGAAAGTTACTCGGAACTCTTCTTTTGTTTTTTTGCCACCCAACTTCAATACACGCCGCAAGTACTAAAAGCGCCCAGCATTCTTGTTTCAAGTCTAACTGGAACGGTTATCAGGCCAAAGTCCCATGCCCCATGTCATCGGATATCAATGGACGATTTTCTCCCGCCTAATCAACTTTCGAACCCCTTCTGTGTAATCATTCCTTCCGTATTCCGAGGTCTCAGATCAACTATCTTTCGACCGGTACCGGGCAACTCTTCTTAATTAAATGCTATCGATATCTGTAGCCTTCAAGCCAATTGCAGTTCCACTATCCTTATGGTCTTGGATAGACATGGCTTCTCGTTACTCCCATTTGTATGTCGAGGCACGTCCTCTACGAATCAGAACTTCTCCGCCGAATTCAGTCCTCGCACCCTTAAATAGAACTGTGTGAATGGAGTCTTGGCTCGATAATTGCGTCTTTGCTGAACAAATGGATGACCGTTTCCGCACGTGTATCGCTATAAGAGAGGCGGAAAAAATCCCAGTCTAACCCAGACTCAGACATGGCACCCGCACAGACACTCGAAACTACTCGCACTGATGCCCTGAACACCAATGGCAACGGTACTCTCAAGGGTCTTTCTACGACAGAATTCGATGTCTTGGAAAACTATGAAGGCCAATATCGCTTTGCTCCTATCGAAGAGGCTCAGGTCTCCAGAGCGATGATCAAAAGGTGTGTACATGCAAACTGCTCTTCATGTATGCGCTGACTGATAAGATACAACTCAGGTACTTTGAGACCATGTACGAGAGGGCCATCTCGGACGTTGTTATCGTCGGTGCAGGAAGCTCTGGCCTTACTTGTGCTTATCAGTTGGCATCAATGCGACCTGATCTCAAGATCACGATCGTAGAGGTGAGCTTCAGGTCATAAATATACATGAAAACATGTTTTTAAAGGTCTGCAGGCAAACGTCGCACCAGGAGGAGGGGTAAGCAGATTCCTTAAAGCACGAGCCCTTTTGACTAATATTCTCGCATTTAGGCTTGGCTAGGAGGGCAGCTTATGACCCCCATGGTAAGCATACGAGTGCGATTAACATCCAACACTTACCCAGTCTGTTGCTAGATCATCCGTAAACCTGCCGACGGGTTCCTCCGGGAAATTGGAGTGCCATACGAGGACGAAGGTGCATATGTCGTCGTGAAACACGCCGCTCTCTTCACTTCGACCCTCCTTTCTCGTGTCCTTGCTATGCCCAACGTCGTTATGATGAACGCCACCGCTGTCGAGGACCTCATCATCCATGAAGACCACAAAGGCCAGCAGCGCGTCTCTGGAGTCGTCACCAACTGGACTTTGGTCGCACTCAACCATGATACGCAGTCTTGCATGGATCCCAATACTATCACTGCCCCTGTGATTGTGTCTGCAACTGGTATGTAGAGGAACTGAATTGTTAGCACTCAACCGACTAAAGTTTTCATTCAAGGTCACGACGGCCCTATGGGAGCGTTCTCCGCCAAGCGAATGGTCAGTGCTGGTCTGCTCAAGGAACTGGGCAACATGAGGGGTCTTGATATGAACCGTTCCGAACCTGCGATTGTCAATAACACTCGCGAGGTCGCTCCTGGTTTGGTAATGACTGGTGCGCTTACTCTCAATCCCTGTTGTCTGAAATGCTGATAACTGTTATACTTAGGCATGGAACTTTCCGAGCACGATGGCAAGAACAGGATGGGTCCCACCTTTGGTGGTATGATTGCCAGTGGTATCAAAGCAGCTCATGAGACACTGCGTGTCCTTGACTCTGTCACCGTTGTTCGTGGAAAGGTGGTCGCTTAAGTTTTCGAATTTTCTGTAGCAATACGCATGTAGAACTTCAAAAGATGTATCATAATACACGTCTGTATGTAAACAATCACAAGTTCGTACGCGTCACGCGCGACTACTTACTCTTTCTTTGTAACTTTCATCTGCAAACATGGGCTTCACTCTTCCCTCTGCCGATAGTCCAGCAGAAAAAGTCCGTGCACTCATGTCACAAAAGCAAAATATTGAAGCTGAAATTGAAGCAAACATCACCATTCTAAAAGCCAACAATTGTGACTTGAAAACGCCTCTCGTAGACCCTGATGGCTTCCCTCGCGCCGATATCGACATATATGCCGTTCGTGGCGCTCGTGTACGAATAATCGAGCTTCGCAATGATCTGAAAGATGTGATGGATGCTATTGGGCGAGGACTCGAGGCCGTCTATGACCCTAGTCTCGCAAGCTCAAGTACAAACAAGGACGATGCGTCTGAAGCTCTCAAACCTTTTGCCAAGGTGGATGGTGTAGCACCTGGGAGTCCAGCAGCAGATGCTGTGCGTTTTAACCCATGTAGTCATAATGGTGGTTACTGATACTACAGACTTTCTAGGGCCTCAAGCGTGAAGATCTCGTAGTGAAATTTGCGCAACTGACGCACAAGTCTTTCACGTCTTCATCCTTACAACCACTTGCTGAAGTGGTGACCGAGAACGAAAATGTGAGTCTTGCTCTCAAATCGGTCTTTCACGGTGCTCATTCTTTTGTAGAGCAATATAGCAATAAGAGTATTGCGCGAAGGGCAGACGGTTATATTGACTCTGATGCCTCGGAAGGGCTGGGGAGGCCGGGGTATGTTAGGGTGAGTTTTGAAGTATGTCCTGCTTTGGCTCGTTTGTTGAATACATTGGATAGTTGTCACATAGTACCTTATTCTTCAACATAAGATGACTAGCATAATAATTCATTTTGGGGTGTATGATTAGTGTAACAATTTTTTTGCATATGTCTGGATTCAGGATTCCCTTCAAGACAATGCAAACCACTAAAGGTAGGACAAAAATCAAGGATTCTATACCATGGTCTTCCAGGAGCTTTGAAGAGGCTCATTCATTTCGTACAGACTTGGTACAAGCATTTGATTTAATTTAATTATTGGATAAGAAGACTCAAAGTTTGGCCCCAACTTTCGAACCAAAAACAATAGCGCTATTTGATTTGATGGCTTGGTCGACATTGACGTTGGCCTTCTTGACGTCCTCCACTGAAGAAATGAATCCACCATCGTCCATCCATCGCTTGAAAATCTCAATGTCGACATCTTTTTCAGGCTGGTTGGATTCATGAGACCATATAACATGCTCGAGGAGGTAAACGCCCGAGCAAATGTAACCGGTCATAATAAGTGCTGGTCGTGGCATTAGAACCGTCACAGGTGCTTGGTATATTGACTTGAGGAGATCAATTCTTGATTTCAAGCTTTCGATGTGCTGCTGTAATGTCCATTGTAACTCCTGTGACTTGCAAGAGGCGACAATGTGAACTGCCCACTGTGAACAGGGTTAATCACTTTCGGGTTTGCAGTCGGTATAAGTTACGCACATTGACTAGACTATTCAACCTTCTTCCATCGCTGGCCGATCTGAGGAGATCCAATGCAAGAACTGTAGTCGTTCCCTCCCAAATCCTGTGTCTTTATAAGTGATTCGTCCGTTTTGATCAAGTCAAGATCATACTTTTCGACTAAGCAGTCCCTGATTATCTGCCCAATTTGATTCTCTTCCATATACCCTGCGCCTCCCAAAGCGGTCATCGCCTCTTCCATAGATGCAGAGGCCTTTTCGGCGGCGAAAGCTTTAAGAACAGGAGTCAACATTCTAAGTCGATGTTCCTCTTCCTCAGATGCGGCATTGCACTCTACTTTACCCAAGAGTCCAACAACTCCGAAGGTGAAGTGTATCAGGCCTCGATACATCAAGCTGATCGAAGCTAATTGTGCGACGTGTATGGGAGCATCTCGGAGAAGGCGTTTATTGCCTTCAACCTTCCGAACCTTGGCATAGGCGATGGCAATAGCCATGCATTTGCGGAGGCCTCCGACGGACCCTATCGCAGACCTGGAGACGACGTTCACATGATCATTCGTGAAGCGTTCTCAAAGTGAATCATACCAAACGCGAGTGATATTGAGAACAGGAGTGATGTTTTTAACACCTTGATTGAGAGGTCCGATCAGATTAGCCTCAGTTCGATCGAGAGATAACTCTGCTGTTGGAAGTGCATGCGTTCCGATCTTATTCTTGAGGCGGTGGACGAGGACGCCATTACTTGTCGAAGGAGGGACAGGGTCCGAGGGATTCCGTAAAAGAGGTAGCCGAAGGGGAACAAGAAAGAGAGACAGACTTCGTGAACCATCTTTAGGTGAGCCAGTGCGGGCTAAAGCAACGGCAATATCACTATCCGTTGCGCTAGAAAACCATTTGAACCCATCAAGATAATAATGGGGCCCCAGACGATTGCTTTTCCCAAGGAATTGAGCAGTAGTTTCAGTTTGAGACACATCAGAACCACCAGGTTTCTTCGAGTTCATATGAGTACTGGGGCAAGGAAAGATGAAATTTTTCTTTACCTCTGTCATCCATTGGCCAGCAGTAAAAGCATAGGAGGGGTCACGGCTGCTCAATAGCCGATTACTGCTGGTTTGAAAAGTCAAAGGCTTACTTACCTGACGAGCCTAGGGAAAATATGTTTCTTCATTCCGGTATTCCCCATTAGCTGGATAACTCTTGCTGTTCCATCTGTCATACTCAATGGACAGAAGACCTGGGATGATCAGCGTATGCTTTGAGGCACATTTACTTACTCACTTCGTGCGAGTCCCCTACCATCAGTAATGCTTTAGCAAATCCGTAAACGCGGCTATTTTCTCTATATTTGCGTTCGTAGAAAATGGCCGGTATACTTTCAGCCTGAGCAGTGGCTTTGAGGAGTTTCCACCCTTCGCTAGTCTGCAAGTGGTCTATTTTTCTTCCCCACTGGTCGTATTGAGTTAACTGTGGAGGCGCCACTTTTTCCCCTGCAGCACGTATCTCTACTAAAAGTTTGAATATTTCAGTAGATACATAGTAATCAGTTGACATACTGGTTATGACATCTTGTCCAAACCGGACCAGGTCAGGCTCGACCTCTTCCAAAGTCCTGTACAAGTAGTCGAAGACAAGTGATCATTCAATTCTCATCCGGACGTACTGAGGGGGAAGAATTCTCCTCAACAGTGAAGGTAGCACTGGATCAGACGTATATGGGTTCTCCTCGACGAATGGTTCCTGTAGTAGAGCGTAAGGTATTAATGAAGTTCACGAACTCGGATGCCCCCTTACTATTTGAAATCCCTCTTCTACGCGCATACTTCAAATCTCGACGGTGGCAGAGTGGGAGATGGAATATGTTTGTTTCAATTGACGCCGACATGTCCTTTTGTGGGGGACTAATGAGAAAGGCTGTCGACCGGCTATAGACTGGTCCGGGTCCAGAGCCAACCGTAAAGCGCGTGACGGCGCGTCTGATTTACCTTTTGACCAACTTATGGCTGCCTGTTTGCGATTCACCCGTAGAGTATGTCGCCATTCTCTGTTTGAACTTGCGCTAAAATGCCCCTTAGGTCTGGCAATCATTCGTCAAGAACAAAGGTACGGCCTGGAGCTTATGCATTGAAGAACTTTCGGACCGCTCATCCATGCAGATGTTTAGGACACGATACACAATGCTTTCCCAATGTTTGTATGGATCTCGTGCTTGTGAACCTGTCTGATCTATCAACGGCCAGCTCATTGTCAGCGAGGCTAAACCTGGAGTTGTCAATGCCTCTCTAAAGATTGAGTCTTATAACTGTACTGCTCTAATGTTATTGGAAACGATAAGTGACTGAAACCCACACAAACAGTGAACAGAGTTGGGGTGTGTTTTTGCGTTTCTCGAATTCTCTATAATGGCTGACTGCCTTGATACAGACAGGTAAACATTGTCCCATCTGTCCTGATGAATGTACTCAGCCTGCATGTTAGCCCACGGTGGTCTGGTCATGTCCCTCACCGATACCCTTGGCTCCCTCGCAGTTGCCTCCAAGGGATTTTGGATGACAGGCGTCTCAACCGACATCGGGACTTCCTTTGTCAAGCCCGCTGGACGACCTGGAGATATCCTTTACATGAAAACATTTTTGGTTGGAATAGGTGGGCAATACTGAATGTCTATGAGTTGACTTCTCATCGCTCTACTTAGGGAAATCTCTTGCATATACCAGAACTGAATTCACGAATGCCACTGGGGAATTGGTTGCATATGGATGTGCGTCACTCGCGCCTTTTCATTCTAATACTCTAAAAGCTTTGTGCAGATCATACGAAGTATGTTGGTAAGTCTTCCGAGCATCCGGTACGTCCTAATAAACAGTGACCATTGTACGGAATCTGATCATTATGTAGAAAAACGTTAAGCTTTCGGAAGATGGAGAGAGTGTGATTGAGGGAGAAGACTTGGATGTTGACTAGATTTACGACACTTGTTTCCTTGCAGTCAACTAGATACTTAGAGGTCGAAGATGAGTACTGAGGAAGAACTCCTATTGGACCACGATCTGGAGCCTAACATAAAGATTCCGGTGTAAGATGAGATACAGAAGACAGGATCGCACAAAACTAGTTTTTTCAACTGTCAACAAGAGACGTGCGTCAAGCCGGTGAGGCGTGTCTATCGGATCCAACAGTACATCTAGCAAAATATCTTGCTAGTGCAAGGCGGACAACCTTGAGACGTTCTAAAGCTTCCTTTTCACCCCCACCTTTGATGGTCCTTGTCAAGACACTCAAGTAGTCATCGCCGGAACCTTGAGAGGCTCGGATGGATATCTCTTCCAGTTTACTGAGAAGTTCAGCAGCGTCACTAGTGGAAAACAATAGTGTCGGACCTATTTGGCAAGGATATGAGAGTACAGCACAAACTAGCATAATAAATAACTGACCATATTGTAGCAATTCCACCGAATCACAAAGCAGGACGGGCCACCAGGACTTTGGAGCGATCTCTTCTCTAAAGAGAGTCACGATGTCTGATGCCGCAGATGTAAAGTCCTGTTCCAATTTGTATCGGTGTATCTGCGAGTATCGTACAGCGAATACAAGACGATGGACAAAGATGGCTTCAGACACAGTACGAGATTGAAGTTCTTGGACGGATGGTGCAATTTTTGACGCTTGCTTCGCAAAAGCAGTAGCACCTTGAAGGATATGAAGTTAGACAAGGGTTTGCATCGTGTATGACTATAGCTCACCGTTCTTGATGTATTCATCTAGAATACTATCAATAACACGTCCAAGACTGACCCAGTCTTCGGCTGAAATGCAATAGCTTACAGCTAACCCATAGTCCTTGTGACGGACACAAGTTTGCGCAGCAACCTTTGAAAACAGTATCAATATTTCTCATCAGTTCTGTTTCATGAAAGAACGCACTCGGCACACTGTCCGTCTCACTGCTTCTCTTTGGTGGTTGAAGCAAACTTCAGAAATCTCCTTCACGGCTTGGGCTATTGCTTCTTCAGGTGTACTTGGTGTTTCTGAAGGGTGCAGTCTGAGCGGAACGCGTACCAGGACTTCATCTCCTCGCTCTCGACCAATGTCGCCACAAGTGTACATGTAGGCGACAGTGGTTTTCCACTGAGTAGGATCCGAATGAAGGTACTCAGCATAGGACAGGATATATTCATCGCGTCTTGACAGTTCTGACCTTGAATTATTCTACGTCAGTTTTGTTTGAGCAAGAATGTGGAACCTACTCAGCACTCTCGTCAATCTCGAGTAAACCCAAGGGCTCCATAATGTCCGCGAAATGAGCTGATAACCATGTGTCGAATTGGGAAGCATGGCGTAGTGCTTGTTCGGGTTTTCCTGAGAACAACGCTGAATGTATCATATCCTCTAGATTGGTTGGATCTGGAGGCATGGTTTCGAGTACTTCTGCGGCAACATCTCTGTGAATGTGAGGTAGCAGTCAGCAAGGCAAACATTTTGGACATCTTTGAACATACACCAAATCCTGCCTTCTTAACCGCGAGTCTGAAAAGATGCCCCAAGCAGCACAAACTTCCTTCCAATCCGCACCAAGATCTTCACATACCCTTTGAATTACAGCATTTCGCCCCTCTAGTATGCCAACAATATCACTCAAAGAATCCCACCAATTTTCAAAGTCGTCGAACCTGTTCTCTTCAGGGACGCGATCCATCTCAATGCGAACCGCTTTCACTCTGTCTTTCCATCTCCGCGATGCGAAAGCAAAATCTCTTTCCGCAGAGAAATTTTGTAGCCTAGGTTGACTTTCCACGACAGGAATTATTGTTTTTGCCAACTCGCGTAAATCTTCTGATGGGTGTTGAAGTAGAGTGTTGAAGAAAAACAATGAAGCCTTTGTCAGTCCTCGTAGTGTGACTCTGTCAAAGTAGATGTGTTCAGCAAAGTAAAACGAGTGTCATTCCAGCGACACACCTCTTCAAGTATGGCCAGAAATCATCATCTTCCCAAGGCTTATCCAATGAGCTGAGGTGGTCACCCTCCTCTGTCGACGGCTCGATAAAATGAATGTTCAACCACTCCATCAAGTCTTCTCCGACAGGCGCGTCCTCGTAGCCAGGCTCGGGAAGGTACAGCACCACGAATAATGAGAAACACGAGTATAAGCTACGGTAGTGGTCCGCACTGAACTGTAATGGTCCGTCTGCTCGCGGCATGGGTTGCTATTGACCATGTTGTGAGGAATAGCTCGAGCACGACAGAAGAAACGCACCGAGGCATGGATCCAACATTCCTTGATAAAATTGACATAGTCCACACTAAATTTTCGCATCAACTCTAGTGCCTCTGGGCTCTGAAGCCTGCTACCCGTTAGATGTTTGTAGGTCCGTATATGTGAATTGACGTACCACGAAGGCTCACGAGTCTTTGCAGATTCAAGCATACCATGGAACATTGAAAAAATTACTTGAGTATCTGCAATGAACTGTAAGAAGAATATAAGTTTCTGCGGGGTGTAATGGAACTCGAGCTCACCAATCGTCTCTCCGAGGAAGGAACGACATCATAGCTTGCGAAATAAACAGGTTCCTCTTGGTCAGAATCGGACTTGAACCCGGAGATATTTGTGGGAGAGAGAAAGATGGCCAAGGAGTTATCGAAAGGGGAAGTGGTTGCGGAAATGGTTTGTCCTGATTGAACCAACTCTTCAAAGCGCCCGCTTTCGACCAAGGGAGGTAACAGGTTGATATTTTGAGTACCCATGTTCAAATTTTGGAGTTATAGGACTAAAACGAGTCTATAACATATAAGACAGTGGGGATCGGGAAAAGGAATGAGGACGCGCCGAACAATACGCGTTCGAAAATGTAACAATATCGTGACAGTCACAAACTACGATGTGTATAAAACTTTATTTGAGGTAAATAATCAAAAAGATACAGCATATAGATAATCCCACAAGAATTGAGTTAGTAAAGAACGAGAAACGAGCGGCTCGCGCTGCCAGAACATACAGTCAGAAACGTAAAACCAAGACCTACTTAGTGTATAGGCTGCACAATGATAAGTTATGTACATGTTTTTAAATGAGTCAGTTAACCATATGTTCACCAAGGCAAATGAAAAAAAAATCAAGACCAAGCCAGATCGTCTCAACAAAATAGGGGACGCATGCATGCATAAGTAGATGAAGCTGAATCGAGGATAAATGGCGTACGTTGGAGACGACGAGATGAAACGAGATGTAAAGGAGATGGTAGGATATGTGTCAAAGTCCTGAGTCAGTGCCTCCCTTCTAGAACTTGCTTATCAGCAAGCAGCATAATAAACGTTATCATCGAGAAACAAGGAATTATGTCCTGTGAAACACCTCTACACAACCAATCCGGTGGGCATGCTGCTTGGCGGTGGTCTTGGAGCCCTTCCGGGAGCTCGTCTTTGAGCAGCAGCAGCAGCAGCTTGAGCTTCTTGCTCCTTTTTTGCAGCTCGCAATGCTGCACTCTTATTGGTACGAGGTGCTATCGTTGGTGGCATTGAAATGCTGCTCGGGCGAGGTCGGGATTTCGGAGCCGCCTTTGAAGGGGAAGCGGTACCGGATGGAGAAACCGAAGATGCTTTGCCTTCGTTTCCATTAGGCTTAGCGCTTCCGTTCGTACGTGTAGAAGCATTGCTACTGATCCTCTCAGCAGGTGGGCGAGAGGTTGTTCGAGAGGTCACACCGGTTGAAGAAGGTGGGCGCGAAGAAGGTGGACGGGCAGAAGGCGGGCGACTGTGGAGTGAAGACGAGGAATTGGAGCGAGAGAGGCCAGGGACTTTGGGTTCACTTGGACCTCGGACTAGATTCCCGGAGAAAAAAGGTCAATACAACCAAACTTTATCACTTAAAGTTAACGCCACTCACACATGAACGACGTCGGAGGAGCAGAATCCTTTTGCTGCCTTAGAGCCGCACTTCGATTTGTTCTCGGAGCCACTTGAGGCACAGCGGTAGATGCAACAGCAATGGTTTCCCTCCTTTTGTGGCCAGGAACCCCGTCAAAGGTGGCTTTAGTGTCAGAGGAGCCAGAAGTTTTGCGAACAGTGGGAGGAGGCTGGATTCCCAGTCTTAATGCTGCAGCCTTTGTCATCCTAGGTGGGGCCCTGGGTGCAGCAGTGGAAGCGACAGAAATTGTCTCTGCACGTTTATGGCCTGGTACATTCGCAAAGGTTTGCGCCATACGCTCTTTGGAAATAGGGACACGAGGAGCGACCTTTTGGGGTACAGCGATGCCTGCACGAAGATCTGCAGCACGTGTCGTACGAGGGACAATATCAGGTTGTTCGTGTGTAGATGGAAGGGCGCGCGCCTTGAATGATGCTCTCCGGCTCCCGTTGGAATCCATCTTGGTGCTCCCGGCTGCTGTAGAAGGTGCACTGGAACGAGCATAACCTTCATCAGAGGCTGCTCCTTGAAGTGCCGAGAGTACTGAGGAGGACACAGATCCCAACGTTCCAAATCGGCCATCGTCAGAAGGTAGGTCTGATGTTGGGAAAGGGGGAGAGGAGGCGAAAAGGGAGGCGATTTGGATTTCAGCCGTTTCGTCGTCTGGAGAGCCCATGACTGCATTTTGAATACCGGAAATACTATAGAGTGCACGCAAAGAATTTGGAGCATTTTGGCGAGCCACTTCTGGATCTCTGTCACCCATAAGAGTGTTCCAAACTTCGACTGCACGGCGTCGTTCAAGGACGTATACCCAGACAGGACCCCTGGATTTGAGTGACCAGACTTAGTGTTAGACTATGGAGAATAATAATAATACGCACTCTCCGAGAGATTCAGCATCTTCTCCGAACAGTTCATAAAGCGTATCTGGGTCAGACTCTACATCAAACTCCATTTGCCTTTCTTTTACGATCTATAAAGACGTCAAAACGAGCATTACGCCACTAGCGTTAAGCGTACCTCGAAGCTAGCTTCTTGAATTCGTGGTTCGATGTCAAATCTATGCGAAAGAGCATGGTTCTTGATGATAGCGACGGTTCTGGTGATCTTGGGTTGCTGGGGCGTAGACGGAACATTGGAAGGAGTGTCGGGAAGTAAAGGAGGCGAAGACATTTATGTACGTGAATACGTGAAAATAAAAGGGAGCCGAAAAAGAAATGGAATAGATAGCGCAAACGGATCCAGCGGTATGAGCTTAAGATGATAGGCGTAGTAGGTCAAAGTTGAATCTAACCCGGTAACACAGCGGTGACATTCCTTAGTTCGGAAATCGCCCCCCGGATACCCCTGTGTTACTCGTATCCATTCGTGGCTCAAACTTGTTCTCAGCTCTCACGTACGTAGCAAAATAACTATTCACTGGTATTCAGAGCAATATAACTCAAACAGTACGCGTACAGAATATTAAGCACTAGAGGATAATGGATGAGATTGTAATTTTGTTGTCAAAACCACGTACAAAGCATTCTACTCGATCTTCATTACAGAGTTGATACGAGCAGTCTGAGCACGCTTTCTCAGGTCTGTCCAGACGGTGTATCCCGAAATTGCAGTCATTGCTACATAAATAAACTGGATAGAATATCAGTACAAGGGTCACTATACATAGATATCCAGAAAGCACTCACTCCATGCACGAACCCAGTTTTGTAGCTGTAAGATAAATAGCCGGTGTACATCATCTCAAAGGTATGGCAAAAAGCAAAGAACATGAGCAGGTATTTCGGCCCCTCGCCTAGGATCCCATACATCAATCTGGCAGGGCCATATAATGGATCGTCTGAATTCCGGGGAGAGAAAGCAAGATAGCAGAGTACTGCAACGAGCACTGCAACCCCTAATGCAGCACTCGGGATTTGGAGTTCGTTGAGTACGGGTGATTTAATCTGGCAGTCATGTAAGTTGAGCTGAATTGAACTTTGAGGCAAAATGCACCATTCCCAGTCCCTCTTGAGCAATAGCCTTCATTTCTAATAACCTCGGTTTCACGTCGTCATATCCTTTGAGGGGTGGTTCAATTGGGACACGAACTTCCTTCTTTTGACCGGATTTCAAGGTGCATCTCAAGTTCATGCCCTGAATCAGCACGTCAAAAGTTAGACAAGTCCTCCGCCGACTGTATTACTTGCATACCTTCGTGTCAATTCCAGTCATGTCTGCGCTTGAGATTGGTTCTTGGACTTTGCCAAACCATTTGGCATAGGCAACAAGGGTATCTGGGTGACTAGACATGTACATGCATAAGAAAGAAGACTTTTCTGCGACGGGGTCGGTCATTGTTGTTCAAAATAGTGAGAAGAACAGCGAAGAAAGGTATATTCCTACGGCCTGAGATAAAAGGGCGCGCAATGCAGACAAAACACGTGTCTGCCAAACGCGTCCCCGTTTACGCGGGTTTTCTCGCCCGCATGAGTAAGGATAGTCGACAACAGACGGCCGCTACAGTCAAAATGCAATTGTCACCGACAATGCTTCATACATGCAAACTCGTTTTTCATTACAGGTCGTCAAAAGTAAGTACTATTACAATCCGAATAATAGATAATATTCTATAAGTTAGTGTCTTTGATACAGATAATTGTACAGCTTCTGTTCGTTTAAACGTCGTCTCTGCCTCCTGGACTAATACATACGCGCACTTCAAGTCTCGTCAGCTAAAGAACTTTTTAAAAACTGCGAAGATGGACATACCTGAACAACCCGAGCGTTCCACCAAGACAATCAATGTCTACCCTCCAGCTCCCTTATACGCGAACACAGACGATCCTCTAGGTCATTCGAAATTTCTTGCTCAACAAACCGTGCCTTTTGTGCCAGCCGTAGGCATTCGATCTCCCTCAAGAGTTCTCGGTACTTTGTCTCCCACTCTGCCGTGATACTCTGCACTTCCTTCGCATGCTGCTCCTGCAGCTGTAAAACCTTCTGCTTTTCTTCCTCTACTTCCTTTGTGAGGTCCCTTACAAGCTCTCCAACCATCCCCTCCCTTCTCGTATCAATCACCATTCTCTTTGCCTGCCTCGTAATCCCTCGAATCCTTCCACGCTTCAGCTTCTCAGCTTCCTCCTTCAGCTCCTTCAGCTCCTTTTGCTGACGCCAAACCATGTTTGAAAGAACCAATCTGTCTGCAAACGACTCAAAAACATTCTGGCCCAACTGCTTCTCCCTCAAAACTAGTTGATTGCGAGTCTCGCTCATAACCCTCTTCTGTTGCCACATTTTGTTGGCCAGCAGCAATCTCTCGGCAAACAGTGTCAAGGGTAATAAGCGCATCTCTTTCCGTCTCGCGTCAAAATGCGTAACGAGAGTGGTGTTTCTCTGCTGAAGCTCGACGCATTGGCGTTGGTACCTCTCTTCGTTCGAGATGTAGTGTTTCTCGAGTTTCAGGTACTTGGCATGGCTAGCAGCAGTAGCAGCTCGGAGGTCCTCGTATTGGCTGTCACGGACTGCTAGCTGGTGTTCGAGCTCTTGGCAGCGAAGGAGAAGATTCTCGGAAGTTGGGTGAGTGCAGGAGGGTTTATGTTCAGAGTTGGCTTTTAGAGTTCGTCTGACGGCAATAATTACGCCGATGGAAGCAACGATGGACAGCATTCCAGAAAGGCTGTCGATGAACGAACGGATAGGGTAGAGAGAGGAATAAGAGGGATAGTAACAAGTTAATGATGAGAACATGTTGTCTTCAAATAGTTGGATGGAAATCTGAACGAATAATAGAGGTGAAATTGTTATGTCTTTCGACGGATAGTGTGTGGTGGGTGTGGTGAGGGCGGCGACGTAAAGTCAACAAGATTAGTGTGTTAGTGTCAATAAGGTGATAGCATGGGGGATATTTTTACGGGCTCGTTTACTTAGTGCTTTATAGCATGTTTTGAGGAGATTGTTCACGTTCATAGACTACCAGCTGGCTTTCGTGAGGCACGCATGAGGCTTTGATCAAGGCGTATTGGTACCCTCTTTCTACAGTCGAGTGCTAGAAATGACACTGCCAGGAGCATTTTGTATTAGTCACACGAGGTATACACGACATGGCTGGGGCGATACAGGGAACATGATAATGTCCAATCCTCCTCGGATCTTTCCTTCCACCACATTCTATTCAATACATCACTAGATCTTCTTCTTCTGTAGGCTCCGGAAACGCGGACTCCTCCAAATCAATCTTCATCCCCTTATCTCTGAAGACTTGTAAACGCTTGTCCAAACTTGTCTCCAATGTTCGCGCAGACACATACAACGTCAAAGTCTCAATCTGTGCGCAGTGATAATGTAGCGAGGGTTTTCGGCTCCTTGATTCGATCATCTTGATCAAGAGCTCTGCCAGGTCCTCGTGGACCGTACCGGCATCCAGCTCGATATCTTTTAGTTGAGGTAATAGACAACCCGACTTTGGCGTCGAATCGTCAACCGTGAGCATAGGTAAGAGTCGATATGCATCGTGCATATCAACTCCAAGCTTTAATGACGCAATTTCGGTACATGCCTCATAGATTTCGCGCATAATTGACTCGTCCGGGTAACCCTCTTCTACCCACAAACGTAGCTCGGATATCGAAGGATGCCGACGAAGAAAGGAAGGAAGAGCTGAAAATTGAGAAGGTTCCCATGCGTGTGCACAGAAACAGTGGAGATTGGGGAGTGTAAGAAAGTTTAGGATCCAGAAATATCCATCTAGATCGAAATCACGCAGTAAGGGATGAATGATGTGAGTGGATAAATCTTGGGGTACTTTGGTCCCCATGCAAACAGATGAAGAGTCCAGAGAGGTGGCCATGGAAAAAACTTGGAGCATGGTTTCGCAAGAGTACATCCCCGAGATGTCCGGTAATGTGGTCCAAGGAACGTGAAGGTTGTTGAGCGTTTTTAGGTCAAAGCCATACAGATAAACATTCTGGAGTCGAGAACAGGACGCAAAGAAATTCATTATAGTATTGTTGGGTATATCGTTGGACGTGTCGGGTTTGGGTAAACAGATCGTTAGGTCTTCCAGAAGAGGGACATGCCTAATCTGTGATAGACTACTCGCGAGCAATGGAAATGAGATTTCTCGGAAAGTAACCTTTTTCCATCGGGCGGATTGGCCGGCTAAAAGATCAAAGATCCCAAAATTTAGTCGCTCGCAAGACGCAAGACAGCCAACAACCTCGAAGGTCAGGCTATGGCTGCCCGATCGAAGTAGACACGTCTCGAGTAGGAACCGAACGTATTCGGGGGTATATTGGGTTTCATCTGACAACTTGTTCGTGTCGATGACGATAGAGGACCAAAAACGGCGCATATGTTGGCATACAATGGCTCTCCAACGGCCACAGACTTGACCAAGCCGCCATAGCATATGCTGTGTTGGAGAAAGATTGACAACAAATCTATCCAGTGTTGTCTGCAAGGAGAAGCTGAAAATTTCAATGAGAATTTCGGGAGGAAGGCGTCTGAAAGCGCTCAAAATGCCATTGAGACGATTGACAGATACGAGCTCCTTTTCCCGAATGTCTTGCAGCTCCTTGTGTAAGTGTGCGGAACGACCGGAAGATATTCTGAAGCCTAGTTGTTTAATGCGAGCCTTAGACTCGAGGAGAGCAGCAGACAAGGAGGGAATCTCAGCATCCAGTGGCGGTAGGTTGGTTCGTGAAAGAGCAGCAATACGAGCGAGTAATGGGGTAGGAGTAGAAGGAGGTTTGGGTATAAACATAAAATCTTCATTCTTCAAAGCAGTCAATAATTATAACTCAGGTTGAAAGAAAAGACAACATACCTTGTCGATAGACAATGACTTTGCGTGCACGATGTTCCTGCCAGAGGGTGTCATTATGGTCGTAGTCATAGTTCAGAGTGAAACTCGCCAGGAGTTCTACACAGGATAGAGATCTGTCTCTGGTTCTCATATATACCTTTCCGGCGGGTGCTGTGACTAGCCATTGGCGGTGTCATTGACTTGACGATTAGAAACGGCGAAAACGAGCATCGCGCATCTGCAGGCGGTGGATGACGTGAAGTTTGCTGTTACTGCGGTGGTTCAAGGCAATGTTGACGGTATGATGACAGTTGATCAATTTGCGATCCACAACCGCAGGCAAATCATACGCATTTTCTAAAAATTTAGATAAAACTATAGCTTTCCGGTGCAGGAGCATCCTATGTAGTGAACAATGGCGATTATGTTAATTTACATCCATCAATAAAATAATCCTCTATCACTATTACTTGCTTCCACCTGAACTCTTCCACCATTTACTGACTTTCGCCATACTGTACCGTAAACTCTTACCCAATCCAGCACTGACAATGCCCTTCAATGACTGCACAGTGGCAGGCGTCCGGACAATCCTACGCATCTCTGAGGGGAGCGTTAGTGAAGTGGCGAGAACACAATGTCCGATACACACCTTGATTTAACACCCGGTTGAGCTTAGCTTGGTCCTCGGAAAGCTTCACCCAGTAAGCGTTCTCTTCCTCCTTCCTCAAATCCTGGAATTCTGCAAACCTTGCCGTCACCCCATTCAACAGATTCGACGGCAACTTCCTTAGATGTGCCGACCTCGCCTGCGGACTGATATCCTGCTGTATCTGATTCGTATTCAGAGGCCAATGTACCCCAGGAAGCCCAACCACAAGTCGATGGTACAACTCTCTAAATTGAGGTTGTTGATTCCTAACAATGTTTCCGACTTTACCTCGGTTCTCCGCAGGTAACACCATCCGTGGGTCTCCGGAATAACTTATTCCAGCGATCCGCTCAAACAACTCTGTTTCTTTAAACTCGGAAGGAAGGGTAAGAAGTGCGGCGCGTACAGCAGAGGTGAGGTTGACTTGCTGGGTCAATCGAACGCGTGCATCGTCTTTGACGATTCGTATAGGTTTGTGCATACGGCCAGCGAGATATAGCGATTTCCAGTTCAGCAAGTCAGAACAGAGGTTGTCTACGGTTGTGACTCCATATTTTATGGTCTAGAAATGAAAATCAACCTTGTGTTATAGAGTAGAGAAATCGTACTCACCACTCCCTTCATAGGAACGTAGGCATTGAACCAAACTCCAGGCCCCAAAGTTTGCACTCTCGACACATAGTCTGACCCCAATAACCTCGCGTGCAAGGGATAATGTCCTGGATATTGGTGCATGTTTATTGAGTGAAAGTGGTCCGCGTGCGTCACCGCAAGCATAAAATCAAGCATAGGAGCATCTGGATCCCGAGGATCCTTCGTCTGGGTATAACCATCCTGCTCAAACACTCCAGATCCATATGCAAACGCGTATCTAATGGGCGCATCAAATTCTGCGACAATAGATTCGAGGAGCGCACGAGTGGAGTTGGAGACGGGAAGGAGTTGATTACGACCAAAAGAAGGCGGAAGGTGAGGAAGTGCGGGGTATGCGCGAGGGGAAATGGGTCGAGGGGCAGGATGTAGACGTGATGCTCTGGGCGTATTGGTACCTGAGTCAGTTGGATGTTTTGGGGGTGGCAGATGAGGTTCTGAAGAATGAGAAGAGGAAGAGGCGATTTCTGTAGCAAAAGAGCGGACGAATATAGCGGAGACCTGTAGCTTTGAGGAATTACGGAGTGCAGAAGGTAGCATTATGGGACTTTACTCGACAATGTAGCGATGAACAGACTTGAGTACCGGAGGATTGTGGAGAGCCTTCTAGAGAGTTGAATAAAAAAAGATTTAGTAGCACGTGCTCTGGGCTCCAAAATCTATCCTAACCTCGGCGCTACTTTACAGTCGCTCAGATTGACGTGGAAGTGTCATCATTGTTATATTCACACTCGTACTCGTACATATGCTATAATACTGACATAGTTCCAAACTAGACAGGGTCTCCGAATAATCGTTTTCTTGAGTCACCCAGTCAGCAAAATTGGCTCAAGAGTCAAAGGAATTACTTACAAGCGTATAGGAGCTTCACTCAACACTCCCGTCCCTCCCAGCATCTCCCTCGCCCACACATCCCTAAGGAACCATCCTATATGACCAACGAGACACCCAGCAAGATCACCCGCAGCTGCCTTCCACGTTCCACTGATCACCCACGAAAACCCAACTAATGCCACAGGAAGGTATGGCGCGGTAATAGTGAACAATCCAAATAATGAGATCGGAGTATCCGGGTGGCGCCTGGACCAAATATAGATAGGAACAAACGCGAGAGAAGAGGACAGGAAAGGAAGGTTGAAGAGCGGACTAAGAGCCTAGAGGTACAATGAATAACAGTTCCGAAAGGAATGAAAACAAAAACTTACTAGTAGCATAATTGAGGACAGTAGCAGAAGCCAGAAATAATCTGCTCTCTTGTTCGCAAAGGACGATTCTTCAAGCATACGGCTGTACCTCATGCTGATAGACATGAATAAACGTATTCAAACAGAAACCACAACCGGAAACCTACAAGAAGAAAAGATGAAATACAAAATCTAACGATATCGACCCGAAATAGAAAAACGTGGTGAATGCACGCCATGGCTAGTAATTGCAAGGAGTGAGCACAACAAAACTCGTACTCAGACGTATTGCCTACCTGCGCGTTAGCGAATGCACTTTTCGGACTGAAATACAACTGTAGGGGTGTGACTAGCTGGCATTGAACAGCTAAACTAGTAACAACGGATAACGCCAGCCAACCGCGCGTTATAGGTGGAATTTGAGTTATCCACGCTTCCACACCTACAGGCATTTAAGCTTGAGCCGTAGGCAGATGCTGTGAGAGATCAAAGATGAGTTAGTGGTGAATAGATGTGTAGAAGTGAAGGTAGGATCTGTTGAGCGAGTAGAAGATGAACGAGTGCAACGTAGCCTAGCAAATCAGTCGGGCGAATGGCACAGCTGCAACGTGGCAATTATTGACGCTCATGTGACCGAGTCGGTGTGGCGCGTCGAGTCTCGACCTCGAGCCTAGCTCCTCGCCGACCTCATCTGAAACTCAATTTAAGACTTAAGACTCTTTAATAATAAGACGAGGGCTCAAATTGATCTCCGCTGCCTCCCTAGTGCCAGGTGTTTGTTCAGCAGAAAGAACCCTCAATCTGCGCCGGGAATGACTTGCGGAGTCTAGACTTTTCTGGCTCAAAAAGATAGAATTTGAAAGGCTGCAAACCAGTCGCAATCCCTTCGAGAGTGTATGTCTAAAGGTAACGGATCTCTGAGAACAAGAATATAGTACATAGTGGCCTTGACGCCTCAAGGTCAAGAAAGTTTGATTATCGTTACAGATGAAGTATGGTTTCTGCATTACAAGTAGACCTAGCCATAAATAAATACAATCTCATGTTTCCCGCTGACAACAAAAGCCCAAAAAGCTGCCCAAAAGAAGATCGAAAATAGGAACTAATGAAGTGACCTAGACCCCATGTAGAGTGACACAAAAAAGCGGAGAAGGAATGAACATAGTTCAACTATGAGTCGGGCCAAGGACCTGCCAATTTGGTGGAAAGAACCCGAGGCAGAGGATGCATAAATCTAGCATACTCTGCGGCAGTGGATTTTCTTTTTAATTCGCCTTCGAGTGCATCCAAGTTGATACACCTGACGAACATTTCGGAATAATGCAGCGTACGTAGAGCTTGCCTCCACCATAAAAGGGAGAACCGTTCATCAAAGAGTGATTCCAAGGAGGTAGTGCGCGGAATGGTGATGTCTTTGAGGTACTCATTTAAATGAGTAGCGTCGAGGCCGTCACCAAACACGGACAGATTACCAACAGGTGTGAATGATACAGCATTTTCAATGAACGACGAGGAGTTTTCGGAGTAGTCGGATTCGCAGGATGAACATGAAGAGGATGAGGAGTAGGATGAGTCCCATGGGGTGCATTTGTAGTGCCAGGGCTGAGTACCAGAATTGTTAGTTGCATGAAATAGATAACCGTCCGTTGCACTCTAGTGAAGGTCAGGGAACGTCGGCTGAGACACGAGTAGTAGGTTACTCACAGACGCTACAACCAACATCCAGTGGAACTGGCCAATTTTCTCTGTCGCCGTGAGCACCGTATAAATGACATTGGGAATGAGGAGAAAAGGCCTAAATTGAAGAATGCTGTTAGAGAGAGCATTAATGCAAAGTAGGTAAAGGAGCGTACATGGGGCAGAAAATCAACTGCCGATAGAAAAATTAAGGTGTAGGTAACCCACAAGAGAAGAAAATGGGAGGAACCGACAGGGAGGGCTTTGCTTTTATAGAAAACAGACGTTGTCGCCAACGGTTGGGAGGTCAAACTTGGGTTTCAAATGATAGTCAAATCTCCGGTCAAAGCTGTCGCTGAGTAAAAAAAAAGGGGCTTTTCCGGCAACCAAATTTCGCCGCTTGTAAAAGTTGACTTGCCGACCGATACCACATCAATCTGTCTTCGCTACTTATGAAATCCGATTCCCTGCACGTAGACTGGCAGTAAAGCCATATTTTCTAATTTTAAAGGGTCTAGGAGGCGTCAAAAGAACTGCCGTTACTGTCGTGCTTACTGTCCGTTTAGCATGCCTTTAAAATAACGCCTAAATTGACCTTTCTCATCCATATTCCGGCCTGCTGGACTTGTTCATACACCCACAGCTTCATATCGCCAGAGGTCTTCATTTTGGATGTACGAATCTCTCCACCTCACTTGGTTCTCTTGAATGATGCATGTAAGTCATGACAGTATAACAAATGTCGATCCTCAAGACTCACCCACCTTGTCTTCAATGCCAAGATGCCTATCAATGCGATCCCTCACTGGTGCACCGGCCTCACCTCTTACTCGCCATGAAAGCTTTGGAGAAGTTGCTTGCCAAAGATTTTTGAAATTCGGCAAGTAGTAGTAATCAAGAATACCTCGAAAAGACCAGTAGGGAATGGCCTGGAGAGTCCACAGCGGTAGTTTTTGCAAGTCTTCGTTCTATCGTCAATCTATAGGTATCCGGGAAGAAAGTGGATAATAAACGTGTAATTTTTTTCTTCCATTTCAAAGGTCGGACGGTTTTCCTCTCAAGCTCAAGGGGCCAGCAAAGAGGATTAGTAATACAGCCTTCCTCTCCCATGAATAGTAATACGGTCCTCGACCTCCTGCGAGAAGCCACCGCCATACGTCAATCTCTATTTTATACTGAAAACTCCTCGGTCTCTAAATTCACCTTACAGGAAAGAAGCTTGAATCAGTCCGGCCGCATCGACACCATACGTGTTGATAACAACCCTATTACTGAGGCTGTTTCCCAGTTCCAAAATATATTTGGAGGCACGGTACTCACGAACAGTGACTGCCGCGTCCTCAGAGACATGCTCTCACAGTCGTATGGAGCCGCGGCAGACGAGTATATCGACGGCTATCTCTACGAAAAACACGAAAACGATACTCACACCTTCCATAGAAGGGATCTGGAGTTTCTGATTCGTGCGCTTCAGCCTGTGGTTCAAGATATGTATTCAGAAATCGATCGAGAATATGGCATCATGCTGGGTATTGCTAGCGGAGGCTCCCAGACCGATGTTTATGCCAGCAAACCTGATCACCGAATCGTTATCAAATTCAAAAAACTCACACAAGCAATGATCAAGGTAGAGTCCGACATAGTGATGGAATCAGTCACTATGAAGGACGAACCCTTGCGGAAATTAGGTGAGGACATGTTTTTCGAGCCAGACGATTTGCATGTAGACTGGCCTCGGGCGGAGAAGCTCAGTGAGCCTAGCAACAAACAAAACAAAAGCAGGCGCCTGGCGGTGCAGGTAACGTAGCATTATGTTCTCGCATTTTTTCTCGCACTTAAAGCTTCGTCCAGATGGCTATGCAGATGTATGACAAAAGCGTCAAGTACAGCGTCTTTTACACCACCAATCGCACCGTTTATGTTAAGAAGGAGGACAATCAACTAGTTCGATCCCATGTGGAGAGCTTGAACGAAGCGGCAAATGAAATTCGAATCGACTTTGTGGAATATGCATCATGGATCATGACCGCCTTGAAGGAGGCACTTGACGGACACGACCTGTGGTATCAGAACGTCTATCTTCCCAGTTATTGGGAGGCTGAGAGCAAAATGCTAAACCCTCGTCCAGTGGAGACCAGGTTTGCCTTATTGTCCTCGCTCTCTTTGGCGCCTTCGACCTCTGAGACACCATTTGCTCTCCTTCCTCGGATAGAAGTTCAGCTCGGGAAAAAATATGTCCAGGAGTTTGACTGCACACCAACATTTGCCGGGTGAATTGATACTTATAGCTGCCTCTGAGTGGAAAAGAAGTGATCTCTGCCAAAAGATGGTTACCGAAGTCACTGTACAAGTATTTGTTCCCTGAGTTCCGGATTCACTGCCCTATTGACCTCTGGGCGCCCAACGGGTGCAAAGTGGTCGGCCTTAATCTTGCCTTGGGCTTGGTAGTCAAGATGACTACTTGAAGATTTTCGTCACGAGATCCTTACTATTTGTGCGCTAGAAGTGCATTCCGGCCTAGAAGTGCATTCCTGCGTTTGCGCTTTTTTTCCCTCCCTCAATATTTCTCAAAAAATTCAGAGAGGTATATTATCATGATTACAACCAAATTCCAAAAATTTGAGAGGATCCAGAATGAGGAAGCTATCGAACGGGGCCAAAGACAGGGAATGCACTTCCCCGCCAAATCCCACGATCTTGACTCCGGCAGCGAAATAGCACCACTTTACATGGCTCAAAAAACACGGAAATATTATCGAAGTATCTCATGTATGCAAAGAATATAACCTCCCGTTCCGGAGGGAATTCGCTGAGATTTGGTTGTGCAGGGCTGACGCGGAATTTGGGAGTGCATTTCTAGTGCACAAATAGTATAACGACTCATTTCCCTTCTCAAAGAGTTGAGACGAGCGTTGATCCTGTACATCAGTCACGCGTTGGCTTTGTTGTAACATAATTTGGAGGTACAGCGTAGAATGCTCTAAGGTACTCCGATACTAGAATGATACCCACATACACCACACCTCGGAGTAAGTGACTTCCGCGTTCTTTGCCATCCTTATATCATCCACTGAAGGAAACAAAGAAAAAGCACTGGTACGTCGGTTTGTATTTATCCTTATTCGCCTCGTTGGGTTGCGCGGGAACGTCTTATTGGCAGTCAAGATACGTTTTCTAATTTTACAAGGGTCTAAAGACATTTAGCGAGTATCAACATGAATCAAGTCACGGAGAGTGTTAAAGACTGGGCTGTATCTCTTCAATTTCTCTTCTTCGTCTTCCTCAGGTTCAAATCCATCTTCATCCTTCTTGGGCGCGCGCCAGCTGAATGTTACATCGGCATGCTTCAAGTGGCCCCCAACAGATCTTTGCACATCTGCTACATGAACCAACCCTCTTTCCGCTGGCCTTGCAGCGACAGCCTCCAGGAGAAGTTTGAGTGTAGCTTTATGATCCACACGATCATTGTTATCGTCAGCGTTCTGCGTTTGAGCGTTCTCTTCCCGCTTCAATTTATCTGCCTCTGCTCTCGCCGTAGTCAGCTTTGTCTCCAGGTGCCGAGCGAACTTGGCCAGTTCCTCGGCCAAAAGGGGATCATTGAGTTTACCATCCCGAGTCAAAGCTGCGATAGTTTCCCTCAATTCCGGTACGTTCTTCTCCAGATGTTCTAACCTCGCTCGATCGGGCTCTGGGGACAAGCTGACAGAGCGTTCGTGGCATTCTTCTGTGCGATAAGCAAAGGATGAATTCATGCGACCAAGGGTTTCTTTGAGCGTTGCTATCTCGAGAGGTGTGTTACCAACTGCATTCTCAGCATGCAAAACTTCGGCAGGCGAGTTTTCAGCCAGTTCTTTGGCAATGATGGAGTTGCCCTGCATTACGGCGGTGTGCAAAGGAAGGTCAGCGATGACATCGCGAGTCGTCAGGAGATGCTTCTTTAATTCGGGATTCGAGTGGGTATACTTGATGAAGCTCGCTACTATCTGCTTGTGGCTATGTTTGACGGCTAGGTGAAGAGGCTGAAGCAGAGATAAATTCATATCAGTAAGGAAGGTGACGCCGGAACAAGTCGAACTAACCGTCCTCAAGTCCTTTCTTGTTTGCTGTGCGAGTAATACTTCGTTGATGTCCCGCGGTAGTTTGTTCAGGAGATGTTCTACAATCTTAACGTGGTTCCTACGAGCCAGGATGTGATAGATGTTGAGCCTACAAATCTTGATAAGTCAACCAATTCACTCCAGGTAAGGGATTGACTGACCCGTTTTCAGTATCTGTTTCAAGTGGAGGAACACCGTTGGCAAGAATGAAGTCTACCAAATCTAGATCACATCCGTAGGCAACAGCGAGCATGAGTGGGTTAAAGCCGATAAATTTGATTCTGCATAATTATGAGAATATGTCTGAATATGCTAAAGTGAAAAAATTTACCGGTCTTTCATAGCCGATGCCATGAGCTTGGGTTCTTTTGCATACAACTTTTTCAGGATCTGCAACTTGTTCGATTTGATGGCAGACGAGAGAGGAGATTCTCCAATAGCATTCGTTGTCCACCCAAGCCAAAGAGGAAGAACTTTTTCTAGATTAGTCCTACGTCGCAGACTAATTGCCAATTCGTCGCTGTTGCACATGGCGTAGTGCTTATATGCCTCGTATGACCTTGATGTGGCCAAGTAATCCACAACGTTCGTGGCGCCCGCTTCGATAGCCATCCATAGTAAAGGTCGAATATTCTCATCAATGTTGGATCCGTCAGCGTTCGGGTCGTTCTTGGCCGCGAGGTCTTTTCTCTTTTTGCCGTGAACGTTAAGTCCAAGATACAGCTTCGTCGAATCCGTCACTGCGTGTGCGGTTGATGGTTCTTTCGCTTCGTCTGCGGAAGTGACTTTGACAGACACGCCCTTTCCTGTGCGACGCAGAAATTCATCTAGCATCTCGGCTTGGTCGTGTTCCAGAATAAAAGGTAGAACATTATCATCCAGTTTGATGGGAGGATCAGCAAGCTTGTATATATCAGCGATGTTGACAAAGGCTTCTAGATCCCCAAGTCGAACGGCTTTCTGAAGGAGAGTATCACGATGTTCAGACCCTTCTTTGTCATTCCACGTGATAGGAAGATCATTGAGCATCTTCGTTGGAGGAATAGAGCACTTGACAGCGGAGGGGCGCCTAGATACATCAACGAAATTGATCTGAGGCTTGCCCTCGACGGTATCATCGGACTCATCAGAGTTGACTGAATTATTGTCGTCCTCGTCTATCAAAGCCATTAGCAATGTGAATTAAGTGAGGAGATTGGGTCATACCAAGACTGATATCACTAATCTTGAACTTGGCTTCTGTTTCTTCGGGTTGATATTGAGCAACGGAGATGGAGAAAATCAATCGAGCTGTATCCCACTGTCGCCCTTCAAGTGCAGCAACCAAAGGAGTCAGACCTGAAATTTATTAAGAATCTGGAACAGAATCGATATGAGAGACGCATACCAGTACTCTGATAGTCATTTAGTGGATGTGCGACCTCGACAGTTATTTGCAACGGCGAGGCATCTGGAGTCACCTCTGCAGGGGGCAAACACAATCTCTGCACGGTTTCGTTGTTCCCCGAGAAAGCAGCCTCGAACAGTTCATCATATTTCCCGTTCAAATGCGTATGAACTGCATCCCTCGAGTAATATTTGGACAGCAGGCGGTATGGCGATCTAGCACTCGGTTCCGTGTATCCGTAGCTTTGATATCCGTATACATTGATGTTCAACAACGACGCCGTCGACTTATTTTCGCTGTCTGCGTAGATCTCGTTATATGTTTTGGCGCCCTTGGACACTAGCAACCTTTCCACGTCGGAGAAGAAGCTTTTCAAGCACATCCGTTTCCTTTGCTCTTGCTCATCCCTCTTCCTCTGTTCCGCCAGGCGTGCTTCTCGCTCTTTCTCGTTTACGACATTGTCATCCCGAATACGGGCAACGAAGGCCTTCCAACCTGATAAATTGGCGCTATTCTGTTGAGTATCTGTCTTCTCCTTCTCTTCCTTCTCTTTTTGATCTTGAATCTGTTTGTTCAAGACTGCTATACCGAACTGTACCCAGTCGAGAATACTGCGTCTTGTATCCGGGCTGACATAACGACCGAGAGAGCTCTTTGTAGCACGGTTGACGACTGCACCAAGAGAAACCACCAGCTGAACAAGTTCGGTATGGCTAGCAATAGTAACTTCTGCTGGCGTGACAGCTGCTGCCAAAGCGTCACCATCTTGATAAACGTGTTGACGATAGTTACTCTTTCTGAAGAAGAAAAGAAACTAGCATTAGCAACTAGGGCGCAGAAGTTGTCAGTAACACTTACACAATGTCTATCGCTTGAGCTACATCTTCCGCGTCAAACACTAGCTTGGCTCCATATGCTAGAAGAATTGCCACCATGCTATAATCAGCATTCAACAACGCAGATGCGACCGGGAAGACGTAGGAGTTGTACTGGATGTACGGTAGATTGATGACAGCTGCGGCCTTTGGATCTGCTTTAAGAAGTGTCTCCACAAGCCTTCGCTTCCCTGACACAATCAGAGCATGCAGGATTGTCTGGACGCTTTGATTTGCGGCAGAAGAAATAGCTCCAGCTTGGACAAGTCTTTGAGCGATTTTCACTGCACTGTCTTCATTTCCATCACCGTCAGCCCGATATTTGGTCAGCGTGAGAGGCGCAACGGCGTTGGAAGAATTAGAGCTCGAGGTGACCAAGTTGCAATCCGCTCCAGCGGTAATAAGAGTATCTACAACAGGCAGAGACGAGAATAGGATGGCAAATGCAAGAGGCGTGAATGCAAAATCCCATTCTGGAGCATCGATGTCCAAAATATCCGGTTCATCTTCTTCGTCTTCAGGAAGTGCGCCCGATTCTGGAGCTGGTGTCTCTGGAGGCTCGGATGCTGCCTTTTTCTTTTTAGAACTGCTACCATCGTCATCCCCATCCTCTTCGTTCATCTCATCGTCTTCATCTTCGTTGTCGGCGTCTTCCATTTCCTCGTCTTCGTCCAAAGAAACGACACCATTGTCATCTGAGGTCCAGTCGTCTTCAGAAGATGGCCGTTCTTTCGCATCTTTCATCATCACATCCTTATCATCATCGTCGTCGTCCTTGTTGAGTTCTTTCTCATTGGCTTTACTCTTCTCCAATAGCTTCACAATTACTTCCTTCAGTCCCATCTGCGCCGCGCAATGCAAAGCAGTTCTTCCATCAGCTAGTCTGGAGCTGATCCTTGCACCTGCATCTATCAAATCACAAGCGACATCACTCTGCTTAGCCAAAACAGCAACGTGCAATGGCATGCGTCCAACATGATCACGCTTGTTAACGATGTCTGCGGGAACGTCTTTGTTCTTTGGCTTGGTTTCAGTGTCGGATTTGGGATTGCTGGCTTCTTGGGCGGCTCGATGTTCTAGATCTGCTTGGATCATTGCCTTGATAGCGTTTCGATTCCCTGCGACGATCTCTGCAAAGAATTTGGAGGTAGTCCCAATGTAAACTTGCTCACTCCACTCTTGATCGTCAATTGGGTTGAAGGAACCTGACATGCTCTGACGACCTGGGTCTTCTTGGACGAAGGCAATGCGACCTCGTATGTATTGACTATCTTCTTCCTCTTGTAGTTTACGCTCATCAGCGTCGATGGGTGCGGGGCAAAGCTATAGAACGTGACGGATCAGAAATATTGGTTTAAAAAAAAAGAGCTGGATCTTACTTCGCAGCAGTCTTCCATGCACTCCTCTACCGTACCGAAAAATGCAGGGTGACGATGCAATCTTCGACCCTTGTTCTTGGGGTTGAAAGTAGCTAGAAGTAGTGTTCAATGGAGGGAGAAGCTCAGAAAAGACTAAACTCACAGTTCATTCCGAGATCAGTTTGGTATACCAGCTTCTCGATTCTCCTCGCGTCCCATCCCGGACCATATGGAATATGCAGTGATACCACGTCGTAGTCATTCATCTCTATTCCCCCAATATCCATGTCGCCTTTCAAATCGCCTTTGTATTTCTTCTTGCGACGGTAATAGTTGAGAGCATTGGGACGTCCACGAAGATTTCGTCGAGCTTCCAGAAAACGGTACCGGCTGTCGCCATCCTTGAGTTTCTCGAGAACAAGCAAACGAGCGAGACCATTGATGCGCGCGATGCTCCTTTCATAGATCTATAAGACATATTAAGAGATTTTACATAAAGTCGAAGAGAAGTTACTTACCGTAGGGTCTACGTTGTCCCTTTCGAGGGTAGGTACATAGACTTCGAAACATCGTGAAGAGTATTTCGCGAGTCGGATCTCATAGGATGGAGAACGGCGCGTCATGTCTACGGTATTACACTGACGCATCATGGCGACAATTGCTCGAGGATTAGTCCATACTCGGGTACCTGAGAGATATTAGTTCAAGCCAAGTACAGAATCGCAAAGGACCTCTTCACCATCGTAGGCACAGCATGGAGCATCAATGTCAAAGCCAGCGAGGATTTCTGCAGGAGAGCTATAGAGCCGGAGAACAATCTGCACGGAGCGATAAGGGTATTGGGCTGTGAAATGGGGCGTTATGAAAACCACAGACCGCTAAAAAGATGCGACATACAGTGAATAGAGACGGTATGTTTTGTCCTCACACAGGTCACGTCCCATGGGACAGAATCTCTGACCGCTTCATAGATGGTAACAATCTTTTTTTCGGCCTAGACGTGGGTCAACTTTAACAATCTGTTCAAGCAAGCCCTGTCTTGGTTTACACACCTCTTCGGGTGTCATTCCCCACAAAAATAAATCTACATCGGACGTCGGATAGGCTGATCCATGATAGTACTTTCTCATAGCCCTCTTCGACACCTTGGCCTCTTCCGGAAGTGGCTGAAGACATGCCAATACAGATCCTCCAGCGGCGACGACGTTGTTCCAGTCCATCAATTGAGATAGCGAATTTTCACTGAAAACACCCCAATTCTTCTTGAACTCTTCCAGATCGTTGACCATGCAAGCCTCACCCTCCTTCTTCCTATCAGCAGCTGAGAGTGGCATAACATACTTGGAGTCCTCGTCTGCTCCCTGAATATCGCACATGTCATCCTTCTCAGTGACGACCCTAGCGCGAATGGTACGAATATCGGCGGGCGCGTCAAAGACGTCAACCAGTCCAACGTAGGGGTTTTTCAGACGAGCGTTGAGCTTGTCTTGTGCCCACATACGACGGAGTTCGGCTTCGTCTTCGATGGATGGTCGAAGAGCTTCATGAAGAGAGACTCCAGGACCTCGAGGTAGAGCACAGATACGATTGAGAAATGCTTGGGCTTCTTCACCCTGGGGCATTGTTGTTGGAGAAGGAGACGAGACAGGAGCAACATTTTATGCTAGAAGGCGCGATCACATGTCATGGGCGAACCGTCCAGGAACGCGTTCACCGCACGGATTATTGACTCAGAACTTATACATTCTACTTGGTACCGATCGGCAACGTGCAGCGACAAGTCATTGATGAAGACACGCGTTTACATCCAATTGACCGACGTGCCCGCATCTCGAGCGCCCTGTCGGGCCGACCAATCGAGTCATACTGCCGTTACGACAGCGACGAACAGGCAAGTCAAACAATAGAATTCGAGTCATAGTAGTACATGCTCTATGTAATCTCTGTACTCATGGCCCTCACTCCACTAGCTCTACTGAATGAAACGGATGAACGTGTACGCTGTTTTGTATGTGCGAAGCCCAGACTGGCGGTCCTTGCACGATCACCCCTTAGACTTCCTTCCGGCTTGTCTCGCATGTTAACATCTTCATCCCCTGCACTCATGATCGAAGCCGCCCTGCTAGACGGTCTCGCACCCGCCGTTGAGCTAGAGCTGGAACCTGAACCAGCCAATCCACCCAAAGCCCAGCTAGCTTCTATACAACATTTAATGCTCCAGAGCCACGTGCACACAAACACTGGGGTCGATATAAGGACGTTTAATACTGGGAAGAGATCTGGATATCTGGCAGGTGCATTGAAGAGGAGTTCGCAGATGTGAAGGAGGATTGCGGCAGTATGAACAGACTAGGTGAAATTAAGACACAATCATGAAGTTCGAGAAAGTTTGGGACCTACAATTGCAAGTAATTGTACGAAAGACTTTAAAGAGAAAGTCGGTTGTTTAAACGGGTTATACCCTATCAATCTGTTCCAAGCAACCAATAAAACAAAGTATTGCAGCCCGAGCCCGTCTCTCTTGAGAAGAGGCCACATACTATCAAAGGTTCAGTAACCGACGAGCTAGATATGCAGAAATATCGAACCTGAACACTGCAGCATTAGTGACCAATGCACCCCAAGCGAATGTAGTCGATTCTGTAACAGCGCCCGAAGACAATAACATCATCGGCATAAGAGGCAGTAAAATTGTTTTCTCGTGTACTTGGAATGAGAAAAGAAAGAACGACATAGAAGAATTAAGCAATGCGTAGGGCAGCAGAGATAGAATTGGCGTTGGTGTAGAAGCGGATGGAGATTCGCTGGAAGAGGTAGATCCCCATGTTCTCATTTTCCAACCAGCACCCAACATAGACAAGACGCCAGGTAAAAACCCTATCAGGGTGAATGCCGCCGAAGCTTTGAGGAGTAGATCGGGTGAAGCCCATGCTCGCCACTTGATCAACACGTTGGAAGCACACCAGAAATTGGCGACTTTGTCTTCAAACAGTCCTCTGGCAAAAGGAAATACCCGGGAAATGGGGTCCAGAATAGTTAAATAAGATACCGTGCAATCAGGAGATTCTGTTTGATTGCAGGAAGTAGTAGAGTAGAGGGGCGCAAAGGGAGGCAGGAAGGGAAGGAAAAGCAAGGTGAACGCAAGGATGGTAGTGACAGCGATGCGAATGAATAGCCTGCCTCCATCCACTGGGCCAAGGAGAAGACACTTTGCAAGCAGATAAGTACCTATTGCGGGAGCATAGTAGAGTGCCATTTGCTTGAATCCGAGACTACAAACAAAGGCAACCGCGCCCAAAACATCGTGAGATATGGCAAACAAGGAAATCGAAAGAATGGTAAATCCTAAGAACCTTGAATTCGTGTAAAATGTGCGACGTGATAGATTCGTACCTAGCATGACAGAGTTATATTGAAAGTGGCCAAAATCTACGAGTAGGAGGGCAGGTTGGAATGCCATTACAATGAAGGCCAGATTCTGCAAAAAATTCTTGTCAAAACTCTACCAACTGAGATGTAATGTGAAGGCACCTGTGTGCGTTTCGAACGGGTCCCTAGCCAAGTCCGCGAAAAGATAAAAAGAGCAGGGATATAAATCAAAGCGTCCGAAACTACTACTGTCGACCGCATGAAGACTTTGCTGCCTTCCGTTTCGATTCCACGAGAATGTTTGAGGGCGAACCAATCTGGATTAAATCGAGAGCCACTGCAGAACTGTCAACTGACGGTCATTCAAGACAACGAATCGTCAGACTCACATTAAACCACATAACCAGGAGTGATAGGCAGTGAGGGGAGGATAATCCAAGCCCCAGTACTGAAGATCATATGTATACCACTGACGTGTCGGAAGATGTATTGTAAGCTCCATCCAATGGCGTTGGGCTTCATAGTCACCATACATCGGAGGGGTGCCTTGGCCTAAGCTCCAACTCAGTTTTTGTGAAGCAGACAGAATGGAAACACTCACCTGAGTATGAACCTAATCCAATGCAATATTTGACTAAAACTGACACCAGAAACACGAATAACAATGCCCAGTTTCTCCGTCCCTGTCTGTGTGTCCATCTCACAAATCGCCTTGCCATGCTGCCTTCAACCGTCTTTGGGCGAGGACCTAAGCCCTCGGTCGAATGCATTCGAGGAAAAGTATGTGTTGCGCCATGCTCAGAGGACTCATGATCCAGGAGCGAGTTGAACGACTTTTGAAGTTGCGGTGACTTGCTCAAAGCGCGTGTAGAGGTTGGAGAAATTGCCCGAGAAGAAACTGGCGAAAGAGGAGGAGTTCGAAGCCAGGATTGCCTCACATTGCTTTCAAGAAGATGGCGTTGTGGAGTCGGCGCAAGGATTTCGGGAGTGTAGGGAGGTTCGCTGGTGGTTCAAGGGATTAGAAGGACGGCGCTTTGGACCAGCATGCAAAATACCCATTGCTGATGTCCGGAGAGGCTCGAGAAGTACGGACATATATCTTGCGTTTGAGAAAAGCGGACGAAGGAGTGGAAGTATTAGCAAAGTCTGCCATACTTAAATCATAGTACAAGGACTAGTACAAAGTCTACAATGCGAAATAAACAAAAGTCCAAAGTAACCCACGTTTCACTCAAACTCCCATCCCTGCGGTTCTACATCGACGGTGTACTGTCACTGGCTGCTCTCGGGTAGGCGACTGTGGTATCTGTACTGGAGGGAATACATACTGGCCCTTCAAGTATTTAGTTAATCTGTGCTTCTCGTACTCTGCAACTTCTGTGACACTTGATGCCGTACTGGGCGTCGGGGGTGGCCGCTCACGACTTGAACTGCTACTACGCCTCCTCCTAGGAATCATGATACTACTAGGTACTCGTTTTGGCTTTGGTTTCTTATCATCGGGGTCAAGCTCTCTTGCTATCACCGTCAGTAAAAGAACAACCGCACAAAGCCCAGAGATGATCATCTGAGAGAAGAAACCGATTGTATCTACCGGTCTGGTGCATCAGTCTTCCAACACCTCCATAGGAAATCCGAATCTTACCAATTAATACTCCTGTTGATTGTCATTTAGCAAGGCAAAATCTCAACTAGTATGCCTATGCAAACACTTACCGTCAAGGTCTGGGGCATCGGGCATCGAGTTTCTTAGCTGGGGAAGCGCTATCAATATCGCTCCGTTTACTATCAAGAACTTCAAGATTGGGGGGACCTCTGCGATGCCTCTGGCCATGATAACCTGTCCTACGCAAATATGTGCGAGAAACCACCCGATGGCGAAAAACAGTAAAGCAACGGTGCGGGATTCCGCAGGTCGTCGAATATACATGTCGATGTCCCGAGATGGTGACTGAATACTGGTTTCGGTCTGATTCTGCCACGGAGCACCAGAACTATAGCTTTCCACGTCTACTGTGGTGACTAGGAAGGCAGAAGTGATCTCAATGGTGGCGAGTCTCTTTATTGGGACTGATTCGTTATCCATAGTGGTAGCTCTTAACGTGCTCGACAAACGGTATGTGTCGAACGGGTATAGATAGTCGTTATGGACATCAAGGGCGTGGTCACTGTCGAATTGGACGAGGTTCTGTATGCTGGTGAACCGTCAGGAACCATCTCATAGATATATGTCAAGTACACTTACTTGCGGCGCTCTCCATTTTTCCGGTCAAATGGGATTCCTGCCGGATTATAGCTTGCAGTTGGCTCTGTGTCCCTTCAGAACTGATCATCAGCCATCCGTTTCAAACTGACTCCCAAAAGACATACCCATCGACATAAATTAATAAGGGAGAAACTGGAAGCCCACATTTCCTACTACCGTGCACACCACTGGAACCGGGTAGAGTATATTCCTGTCCGCAAGCGAGGATTGACCACCGTATACCGACCGAAGGCTCATCGACGTCTATGTCGACATTCTCACCCAGCAAAACCACCTAGCCAGATGCAAGTTAATAGCTGGGGAGATTGCTTCTTTCATCAAACTTACCCCTGGGTCTGTTTCAGCAATCTCATCTAGAATACTCTTGAAGAATGGGGGCCCTGCTTGTGCACCCCGGAAAGTGACCATGATCGTGCCCACAAAGACTACGGACAACAGAATTGCAAGACCCAAAAAGAAAACCTTCGGAATAGGGACGGAGCCATTAACAGTTCGTAATGTAGGTGCAGTCCTTGCCTGGACTTTGGATATCCCAGTACCATTCTCATCTATAGGGTTTGTTTGGAAGATGGGCAGTGGAGGTTGTTGAGCCTGTCGTTCAGCCCGAGACCGTTCAAGGTCGTTCACGAAAGTAGGAGAGAGATGCAGAGACCGAAGTCCAGTATTGAAGGAATGACGAGAATTTCTACCAAATTTGGAAAGGAATGGAAGGGTCGGAACACGAATAAAAGCCATAGTAGCTTGGAACAAGACCTTGTCCTACTGAAAGGCTAGGGCGTACGCAAGACTGAAGAACCGGTATCGAGTTGCTGTGCATTTCCTTATATTAGGCTCATATTCTGATGTTACACATATATTACCTGAAGCATTCTTGCCCTGCCGTCCGATATCTACTAAAGTGACTAGCTTCTCGTTCGCAGGTTTGATCAGAACAAGCGAAAGTCTACATGCATCATTCATGTTACTTCCGATGCGTTGAGAAAGGACTGTCGGCAGTCATTAACAAGTCTATTGAACACCTGTCCTTTACATGTACAACAGAGTTGTTCGCCTCTAACTCCGCTCTATCTCCAACGATTTCACACTCACTGAATTTCCATAATGACGGTCCCGACGAATGCAAGCCGTCGTTCTAGTCAAGCGGTGACAGAAGGTTACTCAATGTTTGTATTTCAACCAACGGACCATCGTATTCATCCCCCTCCGACCCGAAAACCGTCAGTATGCTTCTCGCCAGCGTCAAAGCTTCCTGGGCTAGATTGTTGAGCGCTTTATCGGTCGGGTCTGTCTGCACTGAATAATTCCACGCTGTCTTCGCGACTTCTAGTAGATGCATTCCTGTCACAGAAAAAAAGTCGGTTCAACGGGGCGGGTAAGCTTGGCATAGAAGCGCACCAATTTGCGGGTAATTCGGCGGATAAATCAGGCGGTAGAGAGCTGTGAGTGTCGTACCTGCTTCTAAGGCAACATCATATAGTCCTTCGTGTGAGGCCGCACTGAATCTTTCTGATAGATCACAAAGGAACGTTTCGTGGAGTACGCAAAGTAATTGTGGAGGGAACCCTTCGGACCGGCCCGTTTGAAAAACACTGACTTCGCCCATTTCCCTCACAAAGTGCTCGAGGGCTGTTGAAATACTTTTCAATTCCAACCCATCTTTGGGAGGGTTGGGAATGCGTCCAACAGACCCAAGAAAGGTACATGATGTACATTTACATGTGAATCCATATGTGAGCTCGAAAACTTGAGCTCGAGTCTGAAGTAAAGCTGGATCGAGGTAAGGTACACAAATCTATGCATTCCTCATGAAATGCTTTTCAGGAACGGTGAGACTGTTGAGGGCCTTACCTCTTCGCCGGGCATTATTTTGCGTAAAGCCACTACCTCCATTCTCACAGATTGGGATGAAGTTAACACGTATTTTGCTGCAGCGTTTGGCATACAAGAGTGGTTAAAAAGCCTACTTGCAAGAGGGAAAATTCCATGGCCAAAAACGTTGAAATGGGAATGCATTGAGAAGTTGTTATTGCCGAATCTCGAGTAGAAGGACTTGAGTTGGTCCGCGGAAAATGCATATCCACCGCACCGGGGTGGAGGTTCTATTTCCGTGGGTCCGGGAAGTAGCGAAAGAAATGTAGAGACGGATGGATTTTCATCGGGTTCTAATAGTAGAGCCATGTGCGCGCAAAAGGCTGAAAGTAGCAGTGCATCCATTTTTTCATGTTCCTGTAGACTCTGAAAGCGCGGAGAAGCACAGTATGCATTGTAATCCTTGCACATTTTCCGGTGTTCTGTCTTCCAGTGAAAAATTTGGCCTGTACTGACTTCATGAGTAATGAAAATGACTACGAGATAAATGTATCATACACGCAGCATCACAATACCAGTATGAAGCACATCCTGTACATCGTTTAAGTGGTTGATCTGACGGGCGTCGATTACACGCGTCACATCGATGGCCTTTGGAAGCTGGTAGTAGCACCGAGACAAGAGCAGGGATGGATATTATGGTTGACCCAGGGCTGAACGTGGTGGTCGATGTACATTGATTTCGAGCAAAGGGATGGGATTCTAGACGAAGAGTCTCCGGCAATTCCAATACTGATGATGACATCTAGATTATAGTCAAAAAGATTGTAAACGCTGTGGACTCGTCCCTTTGGTGTTCAGTCGATCAGTAGCAACTAGCAACTGGCGCTGTCGATTGCATAATGTTCCCACCGGCTCTCCGAAACGCCTAAACACGATGCTTTTCGTCATTCCAGGCTCAATTCGTCGATTTCAAAGCTAAAAAAGACTTCTGAGTACCAGACAAGGTACTAACGACTAAGACCACAAAATTCCAATGAGCTAGTGGATGTGTCACGCGCGAGAATCTTTTTCTCCAGCATCCTGCGCGCAGAACGCAGAACGCAGGAGATCCGAACAGGCTTTGCACCTCTAACGTAACAATAACTCGCCAAGACCGTTATAGAGGAACGATTGTCTTCCGATTTTACCGTCTGCTTACAGGAGACTAGCCAAGACCTCCTATACCCAAACGCGGATTTCACTAGTCACCGGGAGTGGCGTTTTCTACCAAAAGGACTGGCTCAAGTCTCGCCGATTCCATCTTCATCTATCGATTGTTCTACAAGTGAGACTTTTCAGTTAAGTGGAAAACGTTTCGTCTATTAATACATAGGTGATATACATCGCAAGTATTGATTTCACTTCTGAGTCAAGAGTCCCATATCGCACCAAAGGCAGGGATACCTCTGCTTATCATCCCATACACAACCTTCTGGGTTAACTTCTGGTTTGATATAATACAAACAGCTTCGGCATTGAATTCTTGGACTAGTCGGAAAGTAAGCCGAACCATGTCAGGTTTCCCATGTTTGCGAGTGTCTACATCTAGCCTTTAGAACAGGAAGAATTAATCAGGGGCAGGAATCTCACCGTAGATCACTGCACCAGGAGAGGCTTCTAAGATAGAGTCGACGAGTTTGTCACCAAAAGTCTTGCGCACGTCGGGTGAAGTCCAGAGCAGACGTATAGGCACCCTTTTCTCTAAAATATGAGGGGCACAGGGGCCAATTCCAGACCCAGTGGCAACGACAACCAAACGTCGGAAAAGAGGCACAATTCGCATAACTCCGCATGTGGGGATACCCCTTACCCACAGGTGAGTTGGAGGATTTTTGATCTGTTTCGTTGTCCAATCACCAGCTCTAGAAACCACCATCGAGTATCCTTTCATATTCTTTACCGGCATCGTCGCGAAGCCGTGCCATTCAAACAGTGGATTGTCTGAAACACGAGTGAAAGTACCAGGTACCGGCGTCACTGGAAACAAATCTATGAGGACCTGTAATTATAACATAGAATTTGATGCTCACCATAATCGAAATATAATCTAACGGCATGATCTGAGAGGACTTCGCTATGAACAGGCACTTTTCGCAATCTAAGCCAAGGTAATATAATGGATACTGGAGTAGCACTCGATGAGTGCCATTGATAAGAAGTTGCCTTAAATTTACCTGTCAACGCGACTAACAACCAGAATGACGCACTAGTTCTTAGAGCGCGGCTCAGAGATTCATCTGGCATTTTATAATCGTTGGTAAGTAAGATCACCTACATGAAAATTTTTGAGACGGGCATGCAGTTCTAGATTCATGAATCAAGACATACCTGTGCCCACACTAACAAGCACGAAGTCCAGCCAGAGAATCTATGAACTCTCCTGCAACAGAAATTAGCACCTGATATAATTGTCGTTGATCGCCAAGGGACTAACTCAAAGGTGTCATGATGCTTTACACGCACAGACGGGTAGGCAAAGGTTGCTATTGCAAGTAAAAAGACCATGACTACATAGGTCACCGAAAGAGTAGCTGCTGAAGTCTGACCGATTTCAATCAAAGTAAAACTCCTTAGTAACTCAAAACTGACCTGTCCCCCTGCAGCAAAGTCCTTGGTAGCTTGTCCAGTGAACAAAATCAACCAGATTACACCAGAGATGGCACAGCCAGAATGTAAACCGCCAATATAATAGACCTTTGCGCAGACTCGACGTATTGTCAGAGGCCAACTAGCATTAGTTAGAGAAGCCGAGAAGACCCCGTAAATACCACATACGAGGTTGGGACAGCGCAAAATACGTTGAAAAACGCGTTGATAACGTAGTCCTGCCGCATAAGAATTGCGCAGCACAAGTTGGCAATAACTATTTCTCCGATTCGGGGAACGCTAGCACCCCGCACAATGATAGCAATGAAGATAGACATGTTCACTATGAAAACAATTCCAAATAATCGACTGAGACAAGTCACAAAAGTTGTCAATCAACGCAGCAGCGGGGATAATATGGACTGGTACGCACCGATAGAGCGTGAAGATTTGGTGTCGCAAGTTGCGAAGCTTACGTCCTTGAGTTTTGTCTGGCAGGACATCATCAAGGTACCCGTCCCACCATGGTAATCCAGTTATACCAGAGTTGGTCAGAGAAGTGGAAGTTGCAGAACTGGGCACTAGTGCAACAGGAAGGGTCGTAACGGTGATCCCAGCTGGCACATCGCGGGAAATATCCGTCTTTTGGTACGCTAGAGGAGGTAGCTCGATCCACGGTGTTTTCACCTTCTCGGATGGTTCTTGAGTAGCGGATACTGGCAGCATTTTCTTTGCGGTGTGTTCCTCGTCAAGAATCTCTGGCGCAATTTGGTGGGAAGCTTCTTTGTCTCTCTTGCCGTCCGTTGCTAAACAAATGATTGAACAAAGCTGAAAGTATGGCTTGGATGTTATTATTTACTCACGAAGTTTCCAGAAAATTATCAAAAGAGGGTACAGGGTATTGCTCCCTGGATGCTGCAACGATCATATCTGCAGCAAGTACACTAACCTTTATAGCGAATTCTCTCAAGGACTCCGACCCAGCTTTTAGGACGGTACACTCCTTTCCGGATTGGCAAATCCCCATGAAGTCTCATCAATCAAAAGAGGAACCGCCACTCGTACCTAGGGAAGTCTAGTATAATTTCAGTGAAGAAGATATGATGATTTTCCTCATTTCTATAGCGACTCCGCCCAGCGCCACTCGAAGTACCTATGATAAGAATGTATGATAAGAATGAGTTCTGATTACAGAGATCCCTAACACCCAGCCCACTCACCTTGTTTGATCGTCGAGCCTCCCGAGGTGTTCCAAATCCCATCAGAGCGTACATCGGCTGATGAAGCTATTTTCAGTATTTAGAAGATTGCTTGTACCAATTGACGAGCTCAATATCCCCTGTATTGGACATCAGCGCATTTCTATCCGCAGCATTATGAGCTTTCACGGCCTCCACTTGCCCGGTAGGTAATGCTTGCATCTCATCATCCAAGACATAAACATTGTGGGTTTCCAAATAGAATATCGACGTCGTCTCCGGTAAATGTACGCGCTTGGTGGGGCCATGCGAATTCTTAGCAAAGAATGAAACTGTCAGTCGGAGGTTCTAGAGATATGAAACTGAGCTTGTGTTGCCACTTATCAGCGAAAGCTGTTGACAGATCCAAAGTATAAAAAGGATTAAGTGTTGACTCCGCGTAAAACTCTTCCAAGCTTTCGTGTTAGTGAGAACGTTTTTGTGCGGTAATCAACCTTTGTCTGAGCAGTAGCTAGAGTGAGCAGACCTTCAAACAGCAGGCCCCATACACATTAAACCTTTTTCCGGGCATACAGGTGTGAACTTGGTGCAGCAAATCGAATCTGTGGTCAGTGACTTCAGTGCTATGCACAAACAGACAGCATTGAGAAGATTATTCTATTGCGAAGGAGGGTTCGGGTTGAAGTGAGACCAAACAGAAAGACAAAAAAAAACAGTGATTGATTATCGCGAGGTGATGGCGGGAATAGAACGAAGTCACCAACGAGGCTCCCAAAGCTAGAATCTTGTGGTTTGAAGGATGATTGACAGGACTGAAAAGCTCCGCAGACTTATGTACCGGAAAACCTTCGCCACGTCATAACGAAAAAATTGGAATAACATCCTCTATACTCATTGTGCGATGCTGTATACATGTACACTGACCTTTATACGATGGTCCACCCGTATATCGGTGAAAATACGCATCGAGTTTTATGTAAATAGCCTGCAGGCAAATCTGGAGAACGGCCTGTACTACTGCCATCTAGAGAACCTGTCAGGGACTCGAATCGCACATTGAGGAACCGAAAATCGGCTGAGTTACGCACAGTTAGCTCATGAAGCTCACGAGAGGCTCATGCAAGCAGCAGTAATGTCCAGAACGTCTGGGCAACCCCGTCATTAATGAACATTTCCCGAGTACTCGATAATTTCGATTCGGAAGTGTTGTTGTGGATGTCCAGTTAAATCGATGACGTGTTTGGAATTGCGGTTTATCCAGCACGAAGAGAAACTACATAGTGCTATACAAATGCGAAGAATAGATTTAATAAATTTAGGGTGGAGTGCTACTTATAAGCAGCTTAGCAGTTCACTTCAACCGCTTCAAAGCACGCGGGTGGTAGACAGCATTGAGAATACTTTTGGAAGTTTTTATAAAGATGGATTGAAAAATGAACGAGTTGCTCGCCGTCTACAATCGTGGCATTAGTATGATCAAATACAGACATTGAGCCAAATCACACAGGCGACTCATTGTAATCAATGAGAGCGCGGACGGCGGCTCGTCCATCAACGCTGATTAGATCAAATAACATATTTGGGCCCTGGGGCCCTAGGCAGACTCGGTGCGCTCGTACCTCGCTTAGTACTAGACCTGGGGATGGCGCTGAAGAGCATCGTCAAGAACTTCGCACATAGCTTCTATTAGTCGCCGAAACCAAGCACAGCAGCCCGGGGTCTGCCCTAAATCAGTCCTACTTTCTGTTTCCATCAAATATTTCAGATTTCTGCTTGTTTCCGAACCTGTTTCGGTCGCCTGAAACTGTGAAGCACCAAAGGAAGTATCGACTGCTTCATTTGCAATGCTGTAACAGCAGGTGAAATCAAGGAAGACTTTCAATTAAGTGTGAGTATTTAATTTATTAGTTGAAACATCATACAGAGTAGAATATACATTGTATTACACAGGCATTAATTTCGTCACTTCACGAGTCCCATATCGCACCAAAGGCAGGGATACCTCTGCTCACCATCCCATATACAACCTTCTGGGTTAACTTCTGGTTTGATATAATACAAACAGCTTCGGCATTAAATTCTTGGACTAGTCGGAGAGTAAGCCGGACCATGTCAGGTTTCCCATGTTTGCGAGTGTCTGCATCTAGCCTTTAGGACAGGAGGAATTAATCAGGGGCAGGAATCTCACCGTAGATCACTGCACCAGGAGAGGCTTCTAAGAGAGAGTCAACGAGTTTGTCACCAAAAGTCTTGCGCACGTCGGGTGAAGTCCAGAGCAGACGTATAGGCACTCTTTTCTCTAAGATACAGGGCGCACAGGGACCGATTCCAGACCCAGTAGCGACAAAGACTAAACGTCGGAAAAGAGGCACAATTCGCAAAACCCCGCATGTGGGAATACCCCGTACCCATAAATGGGTTGGAGGGTTCGTGATTTGTTTTGCCGTCCAATCTCCAGCTTTTGAAACCACCAACGAGTATCCTTTCGTATCCTTTACTGGCACTGTTGCGAATCCATGCCATTCGAATAGCGGGTTGTCTGAAATACGAGTGAAAGTACCAGGCACCGGTGTCACTGGAAACGAATCTATGAAGACGTATAATTATAACATAGAATTTGGCCCTCACCATAATCGAAATATAACCTGACGGCGTGATTTGAGAGGACTTCGCTACGGACAGGTACTTTTCGCAGTCTAAGCCAAGGTAGTATGATGGATACTGGAGTAGCACTCAATGAGCGCCATTGATAAGAAGTTGCCTTGAACTCACCTGTCAACGTGACTAATAACCAGAATGATGCACTAGTTCTTAGAGCGTGGCTCAAAGATTCGTCTGGCATTTTATAATCGTTGGTAAGTAAGATCACCTACATGAAAAACTTTGAGACTGCGCAGTTTTAGATTCAGGAATCAAGACATACCTGTGCCCACACTAACAAGCACGAAGTCCAGCCAGAGAATCTATGAACTCTCCTGCAGCAGAAATTAGCACCTGATATAATTGTCGTTGAACGCCAAGGGACTGACTCAAAGGTGTCATGATGTTTTATGCGCACAGACGGGTAGGCAAAGGTTGCTATTGCAAGTAAAAAGACCATGACTACATAGGTCACCGAAAGAGTAGTTGCTGAAGTCTGATGAGTTTTTAGTTAAAGTGGAAACCCTTGATAACTGATAACTTAAGACTGACCTGCCCCCCTGTAGCAAAGTCCTTGGTAGCTTGTCCGGTAAACAAAATCAACCAGATTACACCAGAAATGGCACAACCGGAATGTAGGCCGCCAATGTGATAGACCCTTGCACAGATTCGACGTATTGCCAGGGGCCAGCTGAACCAATAAGCTGAATCAGAGAACACCGAGAAAATTCCGTAAGTACCACATACGAGGTTGGGACAGCGCAAAATACGTTGAAAAACGCGTTGATAACGTAGTCTTGTCGCATAAGAATTGCGCAGCACAAGTTGGCGATAACTATTTCTCCGATGCGGGGAACGCTAGCACCCCGCACAATGATAGCAATGAGGATAGACATGTTCACTATGAAAACAATGCCAAATAATCGACTGAAGCAAAAGTTGTCAATTAATGCAGCAGCGGGATAATATAGAATAAGTACGCACCGATAGAGCGTGAAGATTTGGTGTCGCAAGTTGCGAAGCTTACGCCCTTGACTTTTGTCTGGTAGAACATCGTCAAGGTACCCATCCCACCACGGTAATGCCTTCTCGATCTCGGTGGAGTCAGTCAAAGAAGAAGACTCGGAAATTGCAGAACTGGGCGCTAATATGACAGGAAGGCCGGGTAAAGTGGTGACCACAGCTGGCACATCGCGGGAAATATCGTTCTTTTGATATGCAGGAGGAGGCAGCTCGATCCACGTATTTTTTACCTTCTCCGATAGTTCTTGAGTAGTGGATACTTGTAGCATTTGCTTTGCGGCATTCTCCTTGTCAAGAGTCTCTAGTGCAAGTTGCCGGAGAGCCTTTTTATCCCTCTTGCCGTTGCTGAACGAATGTTTAAACAATGCTGAAATTATGAGTCGGATGAGATTGTCTACTCACGAAGTTTCCGGAAATTTGTCGAGGGATAAGACGCGGGATGGTACAGCATAGTAAGGTTGTACCTTGGATGCTGCAGCGGTCACATCTGCGGTAGGTACACTGTCCCCCTCTGATTAATATTTTACCCGCTTAGTTTCTAGTCTAGGACGGTACACACCTTCCCGGAGTGACAAAACCCCATAAAGTCTCATCAATCAAAAGAGCAACCGCCGCTCGTACTTGGGTGCAAGTCTAATCTGATTTGAGCGGAAGACTAGTAGATATGATGATTTTGCTCACTTCCATAGCGGATGCGACTCCGTCCAGCTCCACTCGAAATCCCTGTGATAAGGATAAGTTCCAATTGTAGTAATTCCCCAACAGCTACTTCACTCGCCTTGACTTTGACTTGATCATCAATCCTCCCCAAGTGCTCCAAAGTCCCATCAGAGCGCCATCGCCTAATGAAACTCTTGTCAGTGGTCAGAGTAGGAATGCGTGCCATTTAACACACCCAATATCTCCTGTATTGAACATCATTGCATTTCTATATCCATCATATCATGAGTCCTTGCGGCAGTGACAGATTGCTATTGTGTACGTACTCATCTGAAACAAAAGGATCCTTTTTGTAACGCTCCCTAGTCTTTTCTGGAAGATTGACATAACCAGCCGATACACACATTCCTCCACCATACATGAGCCCCGCTTGTCCGATTGGTAGAGGTTGCATCTCGTCATCCAAGACATAAACATTGTTATTCGGAGTGGGTTTCCCAATATTGACACCATCCCCAGATAAGTGCAGCTGCATCGTATTCACAATAGTGACCTGTGCGGCCGATGATTATTTCGGGATCTGTGCAACGCATGCAAATGTACGTACTTCAGTAGGGCCACATGAATTCCTAGAAGAGAGAAATAATAAAGCGATCTGTGCCAATCGGAAGCCCTAGAAATGTACGTACCAGAATTGAACTTGCCTCGCCCACTTATCAGCGAGGGCTGTTGGCAGCCGCAATTAAGCCAAAGCCAGAATAATGGTACCAAGAAATACATACCTTGTGGGCAAGCTTCTCCAGCTACAGCTATCACCTTTATGTTTGGGTAATCTAAAGGGTCATGTGGCAGAAGCATTGAAGGAGTAGCTATCACTACGTCAACCGTCTTCATTACAGCGCGCCATTCTTTAGACGTCTTGCCCCGCAAACACAGAGTTGCTCCATTGCACAATGATCCCAGAATTTCCTACAAGTGCGGAGAGAATGACATAATTGAGATCGAAAACTAATAGAAAATATACGACAGAGGACCAACCCATGCAGCCATATCGAATCCGATATTCATTAACTGAGATACTCGGGTTCCGTGCGTCATTGCCAGATTTCCGGGTGCAAGCGTCACCACTTCTTGGATGAGACATTTTGGCGCAAATTGAACGCTGAAGTACTTACAACTGAACACATCGTAGATCGGTGAATGTCCAAAGCGGGAACACAAGTGGGGACTTACTTGGTCACATTTCCATGTTTCACTTCAACTCCCTGAGAAGATGTTGCGTTAAGAGGCTAGTTTGACGCGTATCACGAAGAACAGACCTTTGGGACTCCGGTGGTTCCTTTCAATTCTATAAGCACTTTACGAATGGAACTCGGGAGAGTACTAACCACTAGTATAAATGACGTATAGACTGTCTTCCCCGCGAGATTGATCATCGGGTTTTTGGCAAATGTTATCGCCTGTACAGGGACATTCCATATCCTCGAGGCAAAGTACGTTCGAGGAAGAGTTGATGCGATGAGCAAACTTTCGGAGGGTAAGGACACAGACCGCGTCGGAGTCGCGAAGAACATGCTCGAGCGATTTGCTTGATACAACATTGCCATCCAAAGGCACATACGATCCACCAGCCTTCAAGACTGACAGGATTGCGACGACCATGAGGATAGAACGCTCGACGACTACGCAGACCCGAGAGTTTCGTACAACACCCATTTGTCGTAGTCGTCGACTAAGGCAATTTGAAAGTTGGTCCAACTCAGCATAAGTGATCGTCTCCTGGAAATTTTCGACAGCGATGGAGGAGGGATGAGATGCGGCATGTGCTGCAAAGGCATGGTGGACACATTCGAAAGCAGGGCGGATAACGTCTCCAAACCCGTACTTGCAGAAAAGAACGCGATCTTCGTAGGTAAGATGCCGCAACAAGTCCATGAGGGGTGAGTTGGGTGAACATGTTTAATCAGGGCTTTGGTCTTTAAAACCTTTCGAGTTTATTATGATGTCAAGGAACAAGCAAAGTGACATTCCGGAGGAATGAATAGGATACGCGTCTTGTAGCTTTGGACTGTAACCGATATTGTGCCGTCAGAACCGTCAGAAAATATTATCAGTTATGGACGTCAGTACGACCCCGTAGTAACTTGATATAAAGCCACGCGGTACAGGTCTGGTGAGATGTTGGTTTGCAGCAACTGAAGCCACAAGCTCACAGAATGATTCGTTGTGTTGCTTCCGGATGCCCTGATGAGGGACCTCGTCGGCGGCCAGTTCTAGCGATATCAATGGTTCCTTGGTCGTTTCAATATGGCCCCTCGTCACTGGGCATGGTCTATCTGGAGTTTATAGTTGACTGAATGGTCCTTCCGTTCATCTCCAACGGTGATAAGCACTCACCTGTCTGTACCATCCTCAATACTAACCCCCAGATCGATTGAGGCATTCATTCAGTGGAGTCAATGAATGAGGAATATTGTCGGTCATGTTGCGCTTGATGACAGCAAGGAAGCTGGGTTTGTCAGCCACAACGATTGTCCGTGAAGAAGAAACCAAACTAAAACCAGAAATAGGACTCCCACGCGAACGCCGAGAACCTGACGCCTGAGCTTTGTTTGAAGCAAATAAGATACAAGGATATCTGTGCTGGTACGTTATTACAGTTACACGAAGGATGACGCGGACCAGAATCGCCGGGGAGACGAATGGGAACAAAACGCGGGCGAAGCCTCGGATTTGGATGCATCTAACGGCAAAACAGAAACAAAAATGGAAACTGCAAAAAGCTTTTGGCTATAGAGGGACTTTACTGAAGGGACTCATTAGAATATAGCTAGGTCCGAACAAGAGCAAGACTGATGAAGCTCAGTAGCAATATCTGATCGATTCAGAACAATAAGTATAGTACATTAACGAGATAGTTGCGGGTACAATATGTAACTCTATCGGAATCTTTGCCGTTCAATGACTGACTTCTGCCGAGCGTCTCGAGAAACACGCCTGCAGAGCGAAGGATAAGTAAAGTCCACAACAGTCGGGCTGCTAAACTTACCAGTAGTACTCCATGACATCGCTCTGGCCGAGCTTCCTCAAGAAGTTTTCGTCATGCGTGATGATGATCAACTGGAAGTTTGCGTGGTTCTTCCGCTCGTTGATGATGCTTTGAGAATCGTAATTAACATCAGGATGTTCCTGAAGATGATATACTCACTCTACCAAACTAGAAGCCAAAGCATCTATGTTCTCAGTGTCAAGAGCATTAGTCGGCTCATCCAGAGCTAGGATTCCACAGTTTTGACCAAAGGAGTCGGACAAAGCAAGTCGGATGATGATTGAAGCCAACATTTTTTGTCCAGCCGAGCACCGTCCACGCATGTCCATTTCGACCTGGTCTTTTGTCATTACCACCTGGTGGAGGATATCAGGGGAACGCAAGGAACGCAATTTCGACCGCATGACGCACTCGATAGTTATATGACCTTTTTGACGCCCCGCCTTCGACATCAGACCGGATTCTGATTCCGTCGATATCTAGACGAAAGAATGTGAATCGAAACTAAGCCAAGATAGAAATAAGCACACCAGTTCCTTGATAGGTCTTATTCCAAAGATGCCTCATAGTGTCATTGACTTCCTCCATTTTCAATGTGTGGTACTTCATAATGGCGCTAGAGCATATTCAGCACGAAGCACAGAAGCCACAATCAATTCAAACACACTTATCCAGAGCTTTGGCGTATTTCTCCAGATCGTTATTGGCCATGTCCGACATCTTGATTGAGGATCTTAGGTTAGAAAGAAGCCACATGGAAGGGCGAAGGTCGGACTACCTTTACTTTAATCAATTGATCTGTGTAATTTTTGACCACGTCCTTAAACTCCTTCAGATCATCCTCCACCGTTTTTAGCTGAGTACGATAAGAGCTGATTTCTCCTGCAATATGAGAATACTGAGACAAAGGTCAGTGACAGGTTCATGTAGCTCCAGGTCGAAAGAATTGACCTTCGTCTGAAGTCTGTTCTCTTCGGCCTTTGCGGGCTCCCACTTCTCCTTGAACAAACGTTTTGCCTTGGCGGCTTCCTCCAAGTCGTAGCTATCGATTTCAGCTTGGGTGTCGGCGATTTGTTTTTCCAGTTTACGGACTCGCTGATTTTCTCGAAGATTGGACAGATACGATCCACCTTCATTAATCTCCTTGTCAATATCACTGATGCGCTTCCGACATTCTTCCAGGCGGTTGCTAAGTGTCTTGAGCTCAGCTTTGGAGTCTTCCAGCTTCGTATCGAATTCCTTGACTGCTTGTGGTCGTCTTTGTTGGACATACCTTGAGGGCTACAATGAGTGCAACTAACATTGATATTGGTCAAGGTCGCCTACTTTTCTATCTGCTTTTGGATCACATCCAACTTGTCCTTGCTGAGATTAAGCTGTTGCCCATCTTGAGATGCTCTGGAGATCTTCTCATCCAATTCCCTTTGCTGCTCTTCGTACTCGGATTCGAGGGCTGCAATAGGACCTTGAGCGTCGGCGACATTAGCTTCCGCTTTCTGTCTGCAATTAGTCATCATGCCAGCTCAGACGATATCGCGCACCTTCAGGTTCGCGTTCAGCGTGGCAATCTCATTCGTCCATTTCTCGATCTGAAGTTCGTACGTCTGCTTTTCTTTGAGTTTGCCCTGCAGGTCCTTCTCTTCCAATAATTTGTCGTAGAGATCAGATTCGATGTTTCGAATGGTTTGATGATGACGTTCGCGTTCCTTTGTCAAGTTCTGATATTCCTTCTCAAGAGAGCGCCTAAAAGCCAAAACGTCAACAATGATTCGAGTATGCAGCGTAGGACTCACAGTTCTGAGCTCAGCGACTCCATCTCAGATTGAACATCTCCAGCGGTCTTCGTGGAGCCAGAAGAAGACAATTGCTTTTCGAGCTTACCCAATTCCTGCTGCAGTCCAGTTATATCTTTCTGGAGCCTTGCAAAGGTCTTGAAAAGGTCTTTCAAAGCTTGTGCGTCTTTCTGCTCTTTTCTTGCACGAACAACCGCTTCTTGAGTCTGAGAATACAAGTTGATAAGCCAATGATAGAAAAACAGTCCAAAGGAGAGAAACAGACTTGTTCAGCGGCTTCGCTCTTCTCATGAATCAACTTTTCCTGCGCCTCCATTTTTTCATGCAGTTTCGGGATGCGGACGTGTTTGAGTTGATTCCTAGTGACCTCTATAGGCTTGAGGGCTTGCATCCGAGTAAGTTCCTCTTCCCAATCTTTCAGATTTTTCCGCTCTTCCTCGATGGACTCGGGTGAGGCCTTCCTGATCTGTTCCGAAAGCTGGGAGGAAAAGTTAGTACAACTTATAATGCAAAGTTAGCACAACTCACATATTTCTCGAATACACGCATCTCATCATTGTTGAGATGACGACTGCAAACGGTGCATTTCTTGGCCTCTTTACCGGCACGCAACAAGTTCTCGAAGACCTTTGCACCACCAGCATTGTCGATGACTCTTGGTGAAGGTCAAAAAATCAGCAAATAATGTGTGCACATGTGCTCACTCTTTGAGACCATTGATTTCAGACATGAAATCTTTGATAGCTTCATCTACAGTAGAGAACTCAGTCGCTTCGTAAAGTTCCGTCGCCATCCTCTCCTCAAGCCCTATCAACCGTTGATCAGTAGTTATCAGATGTCAGGAGTATATTTACCTTTCAGTTCCTTTTCAAGGTCTTTTAACTGTTCTTGTTGAGTGCTCAATGTTGCCTTAGTTTTCTGAAGTTCCTCAGTAGCCTTGCTAGCTGCCTTTTCTGACTGCGAAAGTACCGCTTCCTTGTCTCTATTTCCAAGCGTAAAAACGGTGGAGTTCAACCGAAGGAGGTCAGCACATACTGTTCAAGGTTCTTTATATCTTCCTCGAAAGACTCTGCAGTTGTATCCTTCTTCACCAGTTCGTAAAATTTCTTATTTGCTGCCTTGACGCTAGAATGGCCTCATATTAACATAACCCTTCAAAGAAAACAAATACTTACATCCCACTAAGCTCGTTTGACTTGTCTTTGATATCCGTTCGCATTAAATCAAGTTTTGCGCGAACCTCACTTTGCGAACTCAACGCAACAAACTCAGCATTGAGGTCATCTCGTTTATGCTCCGAAAGCCTCCGTTGGTCGACAATCTGCGAGAGCCGTGCATCGTAGTCTGCGTTCTTGATGTCCCCTGTCAGCTTTTCCTTCCGTCTATTCTTCTCCGCAATGTCTTCGGTGATTGCCTCCAGTTCAGCAGGAACAGTCTGGCATTTATCGAGCGCATCTTCAGCTTCAGCAACTGCTCTTTTTTTCCTAGACTGAGAGAACAGTAAGCAAACCATGTAAAAGTCACTGAAATCCGCCTACGATTTGTTCACGGAACCCATCTCGAGAAGCCTTCTGCTTTTCTAATTCACTGGCGAGTTCCTTCATCTTGAGATTGAACTGATCCTGCTTTGATCTACGATCGGTCTACAGACATGTCAATCAATGACCTCGAGGAAAATGAAAGAGTTACCTCCAACTTCTCCAGTGCACGTTGTTGATTCTTGGTCTTTTCATGCAGTCTCAAAATAAATTCTGCAACTTGCGATGCATCTTGGCTACCAGGGTTTTTTATCCCATGTCTCTCGCTGATATCCTTTATCAGTTGTTCCCGATCCTTCAATCGTTGTTGTTGTGCCTGCAAGAATAAGGATACCGTTAATCGAGGTAGCTTAGATACATGAGAGACACGTACCTCGGCCTGAGCGAGAGCGTGTGCCCTCTCGTCTATTATGCGATTATTCTTCTTCTGAGCATTTTCCAACGTCTCCTCCAAATCCTGTTTATTCCCCTCTTCCCTAGTGCGACGCGTTTTCTGTTCGGCAATGTGCTCGTTGAAGCCTTTGAGACGCTTTTCCAAATCTTCCATGGTGCCTAGAGACTTATTAGTCACTGTGTGCTGTATAAAAACTCAAACCCACCTTCGATTGGCTGGAGGTTGAGTTTAGCCTCTGCCAAATCTTGTTTATGGCCCTCCTTCTTTTGTTCCAAGGAACCGACCGTTGAGTATATTTCTCGGAATTGAGCGGAATAATCATAGAGTCGGCGGTTGCGTTCCACCACAACATCATACTGACTCTTGACTTCGTCGTACTCGATCTCTTTAGAAGCGATGGTGGAGGTAAGGTCGGTGATTCTACTTCGAAGCTTGTCTGCATGCGCTTTCTCCTTCGCGAGGCCCTCGAGGCGAGTCTTTTCCGCTTTCAGCTCGGCCACGCGATCTTTTCGAAGAGCCTTGATATTGTCCAAAGCCTTGGTATACCTAGACTGCAGTCAATACCGGAGGAAGATCAATAATGCAGAAATTACCTCGTGGCTTCGAATATATCGTCAAACTTCTTTTTCAACGCAGCAGGTTCAGCAAGCGGCCAGTATGAATCTTCTTGATGACAGAATATGACGTTTTCCAAGACAGATTTCGATACACCAAGGAGCTGAGGGATCTCTGTGTCCATTTCAGCACATTTGGTGGAGATGACGCCGCGCTTCGCAAAGCTTTCAGCGACTTGGTCGGATGGAATCGAAAAATGCACACCTTGCCACCTTTGTCCGCATTACCATCGGCCAGGGCCAAGATACTCTCCAATGTCTTCATGGTCAACCCGGTTGTTTTCTTCGCCGTGACACTTAGATTCCTCACAGCCAACATTCTAGTTCCATTGGCAGCATTGAAACGTAGCTTCACCTGAGCTTTGACTTCTTTTTCATTGGCCATCTTGGGGTCGTGTATAAATGCACCACCACGGGTGTTGGGAGGTTGGTCACCAGTAGTTGCATACTTCAGACACTCGATAATGGTAGTCTTGCCGCTGCCATTGTGTCCAACAATGACGGTAACAGGCGAAAAGAATTCGATGACAGAAATTTGTTTGTCGTCGAAGGAGCGAATGCCACGGATAGCCAACTTGTTCAAAGACGCCATGTCATCAGGATTTAGTTGTGTAGATTGAGGGAAAAGCAGAGTCTCGGTACCGTGTCGTGTTTGACAAAACGCGAAGTCGGTCACGAATCACGCGGATTGTCACAGATGACTCTCCTCAGTTTATTGTTGTTTTCACCGCTCTACACTGGCTCCTTTAACTATAAAAAAAACCTACACGATGTCAGATACAGCACTCTCCGTAGAGCTTATACAAATGATCTTGGCCCATGTGTACTACAAGAATGACGTGGTCCACACAATATTTCTATCTAGAACTCCAGATTACCAGACTCTGGCTGCAGCGTCTTTAATCAATTCTTCTTGGCGAATACCAGCTCAGACGCTACTTTTCAACCACTTGATCGACATTGTCGCTGGCCGATTTGTGAAAACATTTTCAGATCCGGCTTTCAATCCAGATCGTCGACACATCTTGCTTGGATACGTTAGGATCTTGAACTTGCGCTTAATACCGGATGATACGAACTTCTCCAGTGCTCATTGGTCTTCCACATTTCCACCTGTTTCCATGTGCCGAATGGCAGACTTTGGGTTTCTACTAGCGCATTGTCCGCATCTGTACGAGCTTAATGTGCGCTTTTTGGGAGTTCTCTCATTGGGCACTAAACCGTCGCCCTGTCCTTTCAATCTGAAGGCGCTGGCTGTGATGGAGTGCAGTTCTCAGTCGCCCATTCTCTTCGAACTGTTGGAGTTGTTCCCATCCGTTCAGTTCCTGACAGTTGGAGTCGAAGTGGTTGCGCGTCCTAGTTCTGCGCCAAATCACAAGCTTTATGAACTAGTCATGTCGCGTAGCCTACCTGCATCAACCTTCGGGTGGCTGGTTTCAAATTCCGTTGGCCACTTACGCATTCTCGAGATGCGTGACCCTCCCAGTCCCGACATCCGAGAGACTTTGCAGTCGCTTTGTGCTCATGTCGAGTCGCTGCGAATCATGCGATTCAACCCTACAGCGCTCGAGGTTATAAAATCGTGTACCCGTCTTCGGGAACTCGTTATCATGGCCTTGCCTAGTATTCTGACGCTGTCCGATATTTCGGTCACTCTAGAGCACCTTTGTGTTGTTCGTTATGATGTGAATGGTGTCCAGAAACTCATTTCTTCTCTTCCAAACCTCAGCTTGTTTAGTGGTGACGACCCACATGGGAGGAACGGTTCTCTCGAGAATGTCTGCAAATCTAGAGGAATCGCTATGAAAACGGGACTTTGGCCAGTATGTCATTCCTACTACTTTGACATTTTCTTCAGATTGACGCGGCATTCACAGAATGAGGAACCTGTAGTCTGTGCTAGACATCCTCGGGGTAGATCTACATCACATTTCTACTTGATGAATAAAATTTAGAGTATCTATAAGACCTGTCGACAATAAGTAGATCTATAAATTACTTCTCGAGATTGAAGCGGACTTCACTGATTAGGTAAGAAAGACGCGACTTGACTTTTTTCTGGTGACTAGAGGGATATGTTCACTCTTCTACGACAGTCGCCTAGATGCCCTCGCCTTCGTCTCACCAGATCATTTGCTGAGGTCATACCCGTTTCTGTCTCCCAGCGCTCCGAGCTACCTCCCACTGCCACTGACATCTCTTCCTCACCTGGTTCAATCTCGCCTGTATCTTCGTCACGACAAGTCAGTGCATCAATAGGGTCAGGACAGCGTATTCCTGTCCAGGGAGACCATGGTCTTTATGGATTCTTCCGCAAGAAGGTTCCTGCAAAGGACGAGGTCCTAGAAGGAGAGGCGCGTTATGAGACGTTAGGTGGAAGTTTGTATTCGGAAAGAGCACAGTCTGGTACGTTGCACTCTTAATTCTTAGTTCTTCCGGCACACATACTCCAACGTAGGGAGATCTTGGAAGGCGTCTGAGCTCCGTCTGAAGAGCTTCAAGGACCTGCACACCCTGTGGTATGTTCTTCTGAGGGAACGCAATTTATTGGCAACGCAGGAAGAGGAAGTTAGGCGTCTTGGGGTATACAAGTTGTTGACTTCGTTTAGTTATAAAAAGCTCCAGGTCAGTCTCATGGTTGATGTCCCAGCACAACGCTCTTACGTCTTTGTAGTGCCGTAAATCCATGGCTCGTATTAAGGCAGTCATCAACGAACGACGACTCGCCTATGAAGGGGCAGTGCAACTTGCTGAGAAGGAAAAGCAGGATCATCTCGACAATGTTGTGTTGCAGCACCAGGTAGCTGAGTTCAAGAAGGAACGCGCCTACCTCACGAAACGAAGAGCCTACACGGAGAAAAAGCGAGCCGCAAGAGAGGCTGCTCTTAGCGCTGAGGAAGGCGTGGAAGAAACGACTAGTCATAGCTCCGAAGAGACCGTGCTTGTGGAAGAGGATGCTGTCGTCGGGAATAACCTTGCAGCTGAGGCCGCTGCTGAGCAGACTGAAGCTGTCACAGATACCAAGACATCAGAACCTGCTCAGCCAACTTCGGAAGAGGTCGTGTCCCCCGAATCCGAGGCTCAAGCTTCTCCTTCAGCACCACTCCAGACTGCGGATCAGGAGCAAAAAACGAAAAAGGCCGAGGAAAAGAAATCTGAAGGTGTTACTGTTCCCGAGACAGCGTCTGAGGCGGCCACTGCCGGATTATTTGGAGAGTCGAACGTTAGAGGTAGACGTTAGAGCTTCTCTACTACATTGGAATAATATGATAGGTATTACTATATACATAATCACAGCGAGTGTTGGAAAAAGCCTTGGAGTTGAATAACATGTACATAATGATGCGCCAGGATACGGACGCGTCACACGCGTCGGGTCCGCACGCGACTCGGATTGCGTTGTTGTCTTCACAATCCTTTGAATTGCGATCACTCTAGTGTAGAAGCTGGCCTATAGTCTAGGTTTGTCATCTTGACGACCTTGGGGTCGACTTGACTCACCACAGTGACTCATTGTGAATTTACAGGCCTTTATAATCCTTAGACATCATTCTCCACCCATTTCCTACTCTTAAACTGGGCTTGACTCGCCCTTTTAACCTCCGCTCATCGTATAATTCCCTGAAATTTTCATTACCCTTCTCAACAACCACTCCCCTCTTAAAATCCAACCCCAAATCCAGAATGACTGACGCCAATTCAAGAGTCCTTGCTCATCCTGCCACAAAATCCGACGATTCAGATCTCATCACCTCTCTCCTCGCTTTATCCAAAAAATCACCAAAGCTCGTCAAGTCTACAACATATCTTGCTCCTGCAGATCCCTCGATCACAGTGCGAAGTTGGAAGATGAACGAGTTCAAGTATTACGACGTACCATCTCCGTTTCCAACATTGGCTAGAGGATTATTTTCTGTTGAGCTGCCCCAGGAACAGAAAGAAGAGAAAGAGCCAAAGCATAGAATTGTAACAAGAGGCTATGATAAATTTTTCAACATTGGAGAGGTCCCTTGGACCACCGTATGTTTACTTGTTCTTTGTTCGCTCAAAGCTGATCTTTCTCTGAAAAGTGGGAATCCCTTAAAACGCATACGGTCGCTCCGTACATCCTTTCTCTCAAGTCTAACGGCTGTATCATCTTTATAGCTGCTTTGACACCTGAGAAACTCCTCATCACATCTAAGCATGCGATTGGGCCCGTCAGATCCAAAGACAATTCAAAGGTCGAGCAGGAAGAACACGGCGACGAGGAAGGAGCTGATTCCAACAGTGAAGGTTTAACACATGCCGAAGTTGGTGAAGTTTGGTTACGTAGATACTTGAAAGCCAAGGGAAGGTCAGAAATGGATTTCGCCAAAGTCCTCTGGGATAACAACTGGACGGCTATTGCTGAGGTGGGCTCTGAGTCTGTAATTTTCCATGGTCAATCGCTAATGAACGTGTTTGGCAGCTTTGCGACGATTCTTTCGAGGAGCATGTCCTCCCTTACCCACCTGAGTTGACAGGTCTGCACTTACACGGTCTCAACACTTCGACCAAGGCGTTCCATACTCTCTCACAGGACATTGTTGACAAGTTCGCTGAAGAGTGGGGGTTCATTCGGACACTGAGTAGCGTGTGCAACACTATTGAAGAAGTTCAAGAGTTTACGCAAAAAGTAGGATCTGACCAGGTATGGGAAGGCCAGGCAGTTGAGGGCTTTGTAGCGAGGACGCATGTCGGGACATCGTCTGCATCCATTTCGGGTGATGCGAACGAGAAGATGCCAGTAGAGGGAAAGGACAGATGCGGCCGGGATGGTACGAACCCATACGCCCCTGGCTCGACATTTTTCTTCAAGGTCAAGTTTGACGAACCGTATATGATGTACCGCGATTGGCGAGAAGTCACCAAGTCTTTACTTTCCTCGCGAAAGAAACAGCCTTCTTCGTTTTCTGCATCCAGTGCAAATTCCCTACCCAAAAACAAAATGAAGAGGCCGGAGACGCGTGTTTATGCAAAGTGGGTTATCGGGGAGATTCAGAAAGATCCAAAGGTGTTTGAAGATTTCGGGAAGGGCAAGGGGATTATAGCAACTAGGGAGAGATTCTTGAAGTGGACCGAGGAAACAGAAGAAGGCAGATCTGCCATGGCAAAAGCAAAAGGAAGAGACAGCGCGATAGAAAAGGTACTCGAGGAAAGGGCGGAAGTGAAGAGATACGACAAGACCATCATTGTACCCGTTGGTATTCCTGGATGTGGTACTTATTTCGTGTTTATTCTTATCTAGAACGCAGCTCACATTTCAGGACAGGAAAAACAAGCATAGCCGTTGCACTTGCACATATCTTTGGGTTTGGTCACACACAAAGCGATGATGTGCATGCCAAAAAGCCTGCTCCCGTATTTATCAGAAATGTCATGGAGTTGTTGGAAACCAATGATGTTGTTATTGCCGACAAGTAAGTTTCGACTTGTTCCTATGTTACTTTACATATATTGATCTTTTTTTCTATCTTTTCCTCGAAGAAATAATCATTTACGTCAACACCGTACATCCCTTCGCGAGGCTGTTGCTGCATTGGAACCTGCACAAAATGTTCGTCTTCTGGCTCTGTCTTACCCTATTGCATCTCTACCACAGTCAACTCTCATAAGGGTCTGCGGTGACCGTGTTACTATCCGCGGCGACAACCACCAAACTCTGCGGGCAGACAAATCAGGTGCGAAAAGCCACGAGGAAGTTGTGTGGGGTTTCATCACCTCATTCGAGGATCTCGCTATGGATGAGGTAGACGAAGTGATAGAGATGGACTTGGAGCAAAGCATCGAAGATGGATTAAAGCACGCCGTCAGAGAGCTGTGCAGGATACTAGGTCTGAAGGAGCCGAGCGATGAAAAGTTGAAAGAGGGTCTAGATGTGGCCAGGGGCTATAAGCCGACAACGATCAAATCTGACGACAAGGTCAAAAAAGCGAAGGGCAAGAAGGCGACTGGTGTCAGATACTTTGCACTGTTACCTGAAGTAGACGTCCTACCCATTCTGGAGCACACTTTCAAGGAAGTCGAAGAACAGGGTTCAGAGTTTTTTGAACAACTCAAGAATGCAAGTCGAGTTACGAAACGGCCACACATCACTCTTGTTCATCGGAAATCTTTGTCAAATGAAGCTGACGAAGATGGCACAAACAACGACAGAGCCTTGTGGGATCGTTCCGAAATACTACACGGAATGGAAATACCACCCGATTTCGAGTTGAAGCTAACAAACGTACTTTGGGATGGAAGAGTAATGGCGATCGTGGTTGATGACCTAAAAGTCCAGAACCCCACTTCGGATGAGGGACACAAAGGAGTAGAGTTTGTTAGGGAGTTGCCTAGTGACGTGAGGGACAGGTTGCACATCACTGTGGGCACGTTAAATGACAGTATTCCGCCAGTTGAGGCCAAGGCTTTGGTGGAGAGGTGGAAAGGTGGGGAAACTGAAGGAATTCTCGAGGCGAAATTGAAAGGTGAAGGGGGCGAAGACTTGGTTGTGGTAGGAAGGGTGAAGGGAATGCAGTACTGAGCGGGTCGATTGTGGAAGACTTCTTGAGCATTTGTATCACTGGCACATGTAGCATTTTATACAATGTAAATATACTGAACGCATAGCTAGCTCATCCAATTAATATTTCCACAATATCGATAGAACTGGCGATAACCTGATCTGCGTGCGTCTTTGGTACAGTAAGTGGGCAGGCATACACTGAAAGAGACAACGCATCGCGTCGAAATTACTCCAGAGTGGAGTTGGGAATTTGAGGCTTCCGGGAAAGGTCACAATTATGGTTAGGGTTAGGAGAAAAGGACCGGGATGGGAACCCCAAGCAAACTTATCTCCCCATCCACCACCATGTCCTTTACTCCAGTCCAATCTGACGACGTTGCTATTGCTACTATTCGTACTTTGGCTGCTGATGTTGTTGCCAAAGCCAACTCTGGCCATCCAGGTTTGACTTCTCAATCTTTTATCTTGATAGTATCCTCAAAATTTTGCGTTTAGGCGCACCGATGGGTATGGCACCCGCGGCACACGTTCTTTTCTCTCGGTATAAAGCCTTTTCGCACAAGATATTTTCCTTTTTAACTGATAAACATCCTTTAGCTTTGTAAACGCGAACCCTAAGAACTCAAAATGGTTCAATCGCGATCGATTTGTTCTTTCCAACGGGTAAGTGCTTGATCTTGGTGCGATTTCCTTGAATCTATCGACTTACACTACGTTTTTAGACATGCGTAAGATCTATCCTATCTCTCGCCGGCACCTCCCTGATGGTTTTCAAGTTGCGCTCTCCAATATGTCCTTTTGCATCTATTGGGCTACAAATTGTCCATGGACGATTTGAAAGCTTTCCGCCAGCTGGACTCTTTGACTCCTGGTCACCCTGAGGCTGGACACACCGATGGCAAGCTCTTCAATATCGAGACACCAAAAGCTTTCGTTTAACACATTGGATCAGGTATCGAGGTTACCACTGGCCCCCTCGGTCAAGGATTTGGTAATGGTGTCGGTCTAGCCATGGCTCAAGCCCACCTTGCTGCTACATTCAACAAGGACGGTTTTGATCTGATTAACAACTTCACATATGGTGCGTTGAATATCTTGCATACAGTAAAGTGTTTGATCGACGTGTTTCCCAGTTTTCTGTGGTGATGGTTGTTTGATGGAGGGTGTCGCTAGCGAAGCCGCTAGTCTTGCTGGTCATCTTCAACTTGGCAACCTGATTGTGGTTTGTGGGACCTACTATTAACTACCGCAACAAAAACTAATGATCTCTTGGGCAGGTTTATGATGATAACCGTACGTCTTAAAGTTTTCGACGATTTGAAGTGTGGTCTCAATCTTCTCGGTAGACATCTCCATTGACGGCGACACCAATGTTGCATTCACTGAGAATGTCGACCAGCGTTTCTCGTCCTATGGCTGGCAAGTTTTGGTTGTCGAGAACGGGGACACGTAAGTTTGGTTGATCTTGAATGCTGCGGATGCTCAAATTTGGGTTTGATAGTGACCTTGGGTCTATTTACAATGCTATCGCTGCTGCCAAGCAAGAAAAGAACAAGCCTACCATCATCCGATTAAAAACTACTATTGGTTACGGTTCGAAGCAACAGGGTACTCATGGTGTCCATGGAGCTCGTAAGTGATATTTGAATCTCATTTTTCGGTAGCCAACCGTTTCCCAAAGCTCTCAAGGCCGACGATATACAGGCTTTGAAGACCAAATTCGGTCTTCCTGCCGACCAATCCTTCTACGTCCCTCAGGCTACATATGAAGCGTATGCTGAAATCGCCAAGCGCGGCGCGGCACTTGAGGCAGAGTGGAATTCACTTTTGACCTCTTATGGGCAGAAATATCCCAAGGAACACGCCGAACTCACCAGACGTATCGCTGGAGAACTTCCCGAGAACTGGCAACAGAGCTTGCCTATTTACAAACCCTCTGATTCTGCGGTCGCTTCTCGCAAACTGTCCGAAATTGTCCTTACTGCCATCACACCCATCCTTCCCGAGTTGTTTGGTGGATCTGCCGACTTGACTGGCAGTAATCTCACCAAGGTAAAGGGTACTACCGACTTCCAGCCTCCTAGCACTGGCCTCGGTAACTATGCCGGCACTTATATTCGATTTGGTGTTCGTGAACACGGAATGGGCGCTATCGCCAACGGTATCGCTGCGTACGGCAGTATCATTCCTTTCGTCGCAACTTTCCTGGTGATTACATTCCAAACTGTGACACAAGAAGTTTCTAAGCTATGTATTCTAGAACTTTGTTTCGTACGCAGCAGGTGCTACGAGGTTGTCTGCCCTCAGTGGTCACCAAGTTATCTGGGTTGGTATGTAGTTACCCTGCACTTTAGCCCTTGGATATCACACTGACTTTATGATAGCCACCCATGATTCTATCGGTCTCGGCGAAGATGGACCTACCCACCAGCCTATCGAGACTGCTATTCACCTAAGGGCAACCCCCAACTTGGCTTTCTGGCGTCCCGCTGATGGTAACGAAACCTCGGCTGCTTACTACTCTGCAATCACCTCCAAGAAAACCCCCTCTGTCCTCTCCCTTTCCCGTCAAAACCTCCCCAACCTTGAGGGCTCAACGATTGAAAAGGCATTGAAGGGTGGTTATGTTGTCCACGAAGAAGATAACGAAGACCTCACCATTGTCAGTGCTGGGAGTGAAGTTTCCATCGCTGTTGAAGCTGCAGGCAAGCTCAAGGCAGAAGGCATCAAGACGCGTGTTGTCAGTTTGCCTTGTTGGCTCACGTTTGACCAGCAACCTCAGGAATACAGGTTGAGTGTGTTGAGGAATGGTGCTCCCATTCTTTCCCTTGAGGCACTTTCCGTGAGTAGCTTTGATCGCTGTGATTTGATTTGTTATTAATATTTTTCAAGACTGCTGGATGGCAGAAGTACAGTCATGAGCAGTATGGTCTCCCCGGCTGGGGTGCGTCGGGACCTTATCAGAAGGTCTATGAGAAGTTTGGTATCACTGGCTCCAGTGCGTATTTTTCTTTACGTGTCTTGTCGATTATTGTATGTAATATTTTCGTTCCAGACATTGCTGTCGTTGGCAAGAAAGTTGTCGACTTTTACAAGCAGAAGGGTGGACCTGTAGTGTCACCCCTCTTCAAGGCTCTGTAATGGGTCTTTGGAAGTTTCATGTTAGAGTTACTCACCTAGACTGAAGGATTTAGATTAAAACTGTACTTACTGCGTAGATGAAGAAAAAATAAAATGTGTACTTATTGAGGCATGCAGGTATTGGGTCCGACTCTATCCGACAAAGATTTTCAGGAGAGAAAGAATGATATTAAGGCGAATTAAGAAAGCTGTAATGCATCTATTTCCTCTTGACAGAGATAGTATCCCACATCGCCCTCTCACTATCTTCCTTTTCGACATCCCGAACGTGTGGTGCGAGGTAACGAGTATCCTTTGACATTGGTAAGGAAATAGTAGTAACGCGTGCATAGGAACACGCACCTCGGAAATCTTCGTCCATTGCTCTTTGGGAAGGGGAGCGTGAAGGACGCTTGCTTGGGAAGCACGCTTGAGACGGAAAGCGCGCTCGTATCCTTCAGCAGGAGTCAGACGGCCCAAAGCCTGTGGAATTTAATGAGAAGGGAATCTTGTTTTTGTAGTCGTGTGAATCGTACCCGCTGAACATCATCACGCTCCTCAACGACTGTCATCCAGAAAGAAGGGATGAGCACGCAGAAACGGCCACAAGAAAACACTACGCACGAAGGTCGTCATATTTGAGACCGTACTTTCTGTAGCCGGACTGCTCAGCATACCAGGAAGCGAATGGTTTGACCCATCTGGAGAGGGTTTTTGAGGCAAGGACCTGAGGAGCGAAAGAGAAACTGAGGGGGCCGTACAAAGGCATAATATTTAGTGACGAGGATGAACTCGGGATAATTCTCAACTGGCGGGACACGAGTTTGTACGTGTTTGACTTGCAAGGTTCCGGCGTTGTCCGATTGGAGATCGATAATTTCATGCGCGTATAAAAATGAAGTCCTCCACTTCTATCTACAATCCATCTTTTCGTCTACATTAACAATGGCCAGCATCAAGGAACGTACCTACATCATGGTCAAGGTGTGTTTGTCTTTTTATCGTGATTTGGACGCGTTCTTACACTCGATGTAGCCCGACGGTGTCCAGCGTGGACTCGTTGGTAACATCATTGGCCGTTTCGAACAGAGGGGCTTCAAGCTCATCGCTCTCAAGATGGTCCATGCCACCCCTGAGCACCTCGAGAAGCGTGCGTGTTTTCTTATCTTTTACGATCCAATCACCGACTAAATCTTTTACAGACTATGCTGATCTCAAGGGCAAGCCCTTCTTCCCTGGTCTGATCAAGTACATGGCTTCTGGCCCCGTTGTTGCCATGGTCTGGGAAGGTCTTGATGCCGTCAAGACTGGCCGTGCCATGCTCGGTGCTACCAACCCTCTTGCTTCTGCTCCCGGTGAAGATCTCCTTGGACTTTCATCTATCGCACTTTACTGATCCCTCGGGACACAGGTACCATCCGTGGAGACTTTGCTCTCGCTGTCGGCCGTAACATTTGCCACGGTTCCGATGCTGTTGAGAGTGCCGAAAAGGAAATCGCTCTGTGAGTGGCCATTCTGTGTTTTCCGATCTTGATCTGACGCGTTTTTAATAGCTGGTTCCCCGAGGGCATCGTCCAGCATGAACTGACCGTTGCCGGATGGGTCTTTGAGTAGATTTGGGTGTTTTACTGGGAGTATAGAAGTGCAAAATCTGTAAAATTGTTGTAAAACATGTTTTCATTGGGAGTCGACCATATAGAACTTGGCATGGATCCGGTTATGGTGTGATTGAGGAACGTTTATCGACGTGCCTCGAGTCAGAGTGGCTGCACAAGGCCTGGGCCGACTTGCAAATACACCCCAGTGCAGTCATCACGTTCCTGAGGTATCTTTGGTATCTCCAGGCAACCGCATTTTACTTGATTCATCCCACCGCTTCATCTCTTCCGAGACCCAGCAATCCTTGACCGATGGCTCCTCGTACAATTCCAGCTGTTTTTTCCCCTTCCTCAATAAATGTTCTATTGCACTGACGTTCCGTGGTGAGACGCTGGAAGCATTTGTTCGGAAAGTGTATCGGACAAAGAGGGAGAATTTGTGTTGACTGGATACGGGTTTCGTTTTGACCATTCGGAGGGCACTAGTACAAGCGGGGTGTGAGGGAAGCGGAAGGAATTGTTGCCTCAAAAGGCTTACCGTCTATACAAATTCAAAACATCCTTCTGCAATCCGGATTTACGTAGAGAAGACATGTTGCTAGACTGTTGCATGCACTTGCACGTCAGTAAACATCAGCCTCCAAAGCAAAGTGTCTGCGAGAAAGAAAAGAGTCAGACTCGGAGTTTACGTTGAACGACTCGCGCAATTCACGTGGATTTGCCGCCGGTATCGGTCCGGCACGCCGACATGGCTCAGTGTTGCGAAGGGTATAGGTGTATTTTCAGATGCTACCAAAGACTCCACTCAAGCTGAACAACATGGGGTTATCATTGTGAAGACAAGAAAATTTTTTCACAACTCCCGGGAGCCTCGGACGGGAACGAAAAAAAAACTCTTCAGGTGGTGTGAGTACATGAAGGAACAAACTTCAGACTCTAAATGCACCCGGACCGAGAAGCTTCATCTAACATCGGCTCCGAAGCTATCGAACTATTCGTCAGTCCTGCGCCAAGTGTCTTTTTCTGTCTGTCTGCCAACTCGCATCACCTAGTGCCCGCACAACCCTAGAACCACTCGCGGGATGATCCCAGACATGCCGAGGACCCACTTGCGTCTGGCCTTTCAGGTCGGACGGCTATATTGGTAAACTGCCACTTGGCAAACTGTAGCAAAGTTCCAGCCTGCATTCGTTCTGTTCAAGTAACTTGTTAATCAAAACCTTGTTTCACAGAGGGTAAGAAAGCAACATACATTTCAAATGTCCTTGACCGTACAAAGGACGATCCAGAACTCGTTCCCATGCACAAGGCCCTACTGCAAGCCTTCCGTCAACCATTGCGCCAAGTAGTCGGAAATAGTGCACTCGCCATAATTTAAGAAACCTCTTCCAGATAACCCTGTACTATCAAGTGCTCAATATCCGCACGTCTAACCATAAACCGTTGTCCCTTTTGAAAATCAATACTGCCCAACTCTGTTTGAATGACGCCGCAGTCTCGAACGACATGGACCAGAACATGCAAGTCTTTTGGTGGATTGACGATACTGGCCGTAATATCGAGTTCGTGTGAGAACTCTGACCGAAATTCCATCACTGAGCTATTGTATTGTCGCAGATAGTCCACTTCGTACGGCGAAAGCTTGCTTCGGATATCCTGATTTGAGAGGAGATGGGGAAGTGCACCGCCGACAGTCCAGTACATGTCCCGCAGACGATCAACGCGATGAGAATGATAAGCCAAGAGGCAACGTTTGTTGCGGGAGATCGCGGTCTGGATGATGAGAAGTGCTGGGGGTGGGTTTTCCAAGTCGGGAATCTCAACGGTCTCTGCTGCTTTTTCGAGGTCGCGTTGTTCGCGGATGAGAGAACGGACAAGAGAGTCATTGTACTTGAGAAGGGTGTCTGACATCGTTGAACGACGCGATTCCATGATAAGTTGAGTAGCAAGGTCGCCAAATTGACGCGTCTCTGACATTGTTGAGACTGAAGCAAGAGGATGGTCAAGTCACGTGTCGTAGAGTTTCCTTCTTTCATGCGGTCGTGTCTAAAGAGCTTTCGATGCTCTAGTCTTTTCAAAACACCCAAGGCTTGGCCCTCCAGCCACCAGCGCCACTACTCAACTGAAGGAATCGCTGATCCCATTCAGCATTGCCGCAGTCTCGTTCAAAAATACGACTATGAAGGGTACCTAATATCACCATTCTTTCCAAAGGAACTTCAAGGTGGGTACTTTGCACTCAAAGCATTCTACGTGCGTCGACCAATATCTCTATTCTAGACTCTTGACTGAAACCGTGTAGGTGGAATTGGCAATGGTCCAAGACAGCGTATCAAACCCAACTATCGGTATGATGAGGATGCAATTTTGGAGAGATGCCGTTAAAGCCATATCGGACGTATGTCTTGCAACTAGTGACAATAAGGTTCTGCTACTCACACGACTCTAGGGTAACCCACCTAGACACCCTATTGCCCTTGCGTTGTATGATGCATCACAGAGAGCCAATCTGCCAGCGTACCATCTCAAACGAATCATAGATGCTCGGGTAGGTGTACTCGTCCTAACGCTTTCCCTTCGCGCGCTGAACGGATCCGAAGGATGCTGAACTACAGGCTCCGGTCCACCTTACTATCGACTCTTTGACAGCACATGCCGAGGCTACCTCCTCCACCCTACTATATCTCCTGCTGTCCATGCTTTCCCTACCGTCATCCACACTATCACATGCCGCATCCCATCTGGGGGCAGCCCAGACTTTTACGACACTGATTCGAGCACTCCCGTTTCATGCCCGGCAGGGGCGCATGGTTATTCCCGCAGAGATCACGGCAAAACATGGGGTAGTGCAAGAGGAGGTTTTCCGCCAAGGCCCAAATGCGGCCGGAATTGACGACGCAGTGTTTGAGTTTGCAACGCTCGCCAATGATCACCTTGCAACGGCGCGCAGTATGTTTTCACAAAAGGGGCTTGATGGGCGAGTGCCAGCAGATGCTATGTCGGTTTTCCTGGCAGGGGTGAGTGTTTTGAACAATTCGATCTCTTCGGGTGGCGCTGATATATCGGGACCTGGCTAGATTCCGGTTGCGAGTATTCTAAAACGAGTAGAGAAGGCAAATTTTGATGTTTTCGGCCGTATGGTGCAGACGCGGGACTGGAAGCTACCATGGTTGATGTGGAGGAACTATTACAAACGAGTGTTTTAAATAAGATTTGAATAAACTTTTTTGAAGAGATTCACGGACCGCGTCCTAATATAGAAAGAGTCAGTTACACTCTTGCGGTCCGAAACAAGTTGTTACACACTTTGCTCTTGACCACGACTTTGTTTCCTGCTGTCACTTGCCTCACTCGACGTCGTCGGGCACTCGTCCTTTTTTTTCTCTCTTCCCTTTTCCTTCGACGCGATGGACCGCCTGTGTGGTACGTTTCCCCATGTACCACTCTACCACCCTGCTCACCTCGTTATTCCACTATCTCCCAGACGAAATCCTTACGCTGATTTTCTACGAGCTCCATGACCCAACGCCTTTTGTCCAGCTATCAAAAAGGCTCTACAACTTTTCGCAAGACGCTTGCGTCCGTGCCCACTACTTCCTCACCCGCTATGGCCCAGCACAGGCAATGTACCACGCTCTCGGGCGTGGCAAGGTCATCAATAAAGGAGTATTAGATGTGCGTGATCCTTTCTGCCGTTGCTATGAAAGACATCTCCAATCTTACCTCGTTCACACCCCTTACTCGCCTTGCAAACTCTATGATGGTTTTCGACAGATATTGATGTCAAGTGGGGCACATCTCTCTCGATACCTCATCCAGGTCGCAATACATCACTACTTTTATACCCAGTCGCATTTCATCAAGACTCAATGGGTCCGGTCCGTTCCACTCCCGGAGTTCTCCTACTTTCTACAAATCGCGTCGACGCGTTACGGTGAGATTCCGCGGGGAAAAGTGCGTGTCCTTTTTTTTCTTCCACACGGGATACTGACATCTGTTGTCAGGGCCTCGATGATGGATCCGTCTTTTCTACGTTTCTTAAGGAAAGCCGTTACCCACCCAGTCTTAGGCGAATAAAATGGGAAACTGTGCGAGAAATGTTGGAGAAATATCATGTAAGTTCACCACCATCTTTCTTACGTTTACATCTCACATTCCCTCGCAGTTCATTCCTTTCTGCCCGAAAGTACGTGACGCTTCCCAATATCAAATCCACCCATCTTGACGCGCATCTCATCACCAGGACCCCCTGATGGCACAGTTCCCATTAGTGCTAGCCGTTGAACCTCGCCTACTGCCTTATGCAGTCGCGAATGGTTTTCATATGGACAGCAAGGTAACCATCACACTTGGACACCTCGGCGTAGCCCGCTCTAACAGCACTTTTAGTACCGTGATTTTGTCTTCCGCAAGATGTTCGAGCACAATCCCTCTGCTACCGACAGGACCGCAGACGAGATTGTCCAGAACGTCAAGGAGCTATGCCGTCTAGATCCCTCGTTCGTTTTTCTCCGTCTTATTGTCGATCATGAATGACACCTACTGCCTAATACAGGATGTTCTTGAGCCGTACCGTGGCTGCTGAAATCTGCATGGAAGCAAAGCTTAATGAGATTGGCTATGCTGCTTTAAAGCAACTAGACAAATCGGGTCTACTTCTCTTTGATTTAGCGTGAGTCTTTCTTGGTTGTCGTAATCCCATCCTACTAAATCTTCTCATAGATCTCTGGTAGAGGATCTAATAAAGGTACATTCAAACTTTGAGTTGTGCATTGGACTCTTCAATGAAACTTTTTGATTAGCTCTTCCTCAAGACTCGCAATGTTACACTACACAACACGCAACAAAACCTCTTGAACCTCTTCGAAGATTTTCCTTCAACTGATCCCACCGTCCGCCTCGTCATCCTCTTGATTGTATTCTTGTCCCATGACAACTCTCACCCTGCTGTGCCTGTGAAGACTAGACTTGAAAACCTAAACATCGGACCGGTGGCTCGAACCGATTTGTATAATGTACTTATACATCCATTCATGGAACGATACAACTCTGTGTTTGAGTATATGCGAACAGAGCTAGAGTTGTCAGATGAAGGAAGGAAAGGGTTGAGTCAAAAGGAAATGAAGTCGGTCGTAGAAGAAATCGCTGCTCGTTTGCTGGAGCTTGACTGTAAGGTTAGCACCGGACTGAGTAAAAGTGGATCCTGCCGTGTGCTCATGACTGATCTTCCAGGGCAAACTGTTGAAGAAACTGAAAGACGGACATCCAAACAACGTCCATGATACGATCCTCCTGAACACCTTTGACAAGTATCGACTGGATCTAGACGACCTACCTGAACCTGAAGACCTCGAAGCCTGCAACGCGTTCCAAGCCAAGTTGTGTCGTGACAACAGTCTGATGCCCTCGGAGATGTGTTACTTTTGGGACGGGACGCCCCTTGCCGACGATAACAAGTGGTCGAGGGGAGAGGGAAATGAACGCATAGTTGTGGGGCAAGAAGGGATGGCACCTTCCACCGAGCTTGTGGGTATTAATACTAAGCTATGTGGTTCATTGTTTGGCTGAGCTTGTGAGTAGGGCAATATCGGACAGGAGTCGTTGAGCGCGATGATACGTCAAGATGAGCTACAGCCCAGGTCCCGAAGAAGAATCTACTATGATTACATTTATAACGACCTTTCCCTTTCATATTTACCAAACGGTACGCCTTCAAGTGTTTTTCCTGTCGCTTTCAAGCTCCTGACAGCAGTCTTATAGACCATGTCCAAGTCAGTAGGTGGATCAAGAACGAGTTTGGCGCAAAGAGTAGTGTCGCCGCGGTGTTTATGACCCATGCCGTGTTGAACGAGAACAGCTCCGTGAGTTTTCTGGTCTTGTATCATGGACAGCGGCGTTCGCTAATGCCTGCTCCTCTAGATTCTTAGGATTTATCTACACGATAGCGCCTCTTCACCGGTCCCCGTTACACTGAAACACTTTAAGCTCTTGGCACGACTCGGCCGTTGTATTGTAAGCCCAGTTGCTTCATTCTGCTTGTATCCTTGACGCTCAGTATGTTGTTCACCTGTCCAGAACTTTACCCTCTTCCATGCTATCCAAATGGGCGCAGAATTCTACGAGTCGGAAGAGGACTACATCCCAGACTGGGAGGTCTCTAGGAGGCGATACCAAAAGCTCAAGTCACGCGGTCGAACAAGTATCTCCCATCCACAAGTATCAGTCCTTATCGACCGTTCACAAATGGCTTCGTCTTCTTCGGCTTCGTCTTCATCTTCTTCATCATTCCCATCGTCATCGTCTACAAAAAGAGGAACGAAGCGACCTCGTAGAAACGCAGCTACTGTCCAATCCTACTTTGTCCCAGACTCTGATGACGAAGCTATCGAAGATGATTCTGATGTCGACGTGGAGATGGAAAAGGAGCAGGATGAGTACAAGAAGAAGTCTGAGAATGTTCATTTGCACAAGTGGATCAAGCATCTGGGGGATCTTTTGAAAGAGGAACAAGCCAAGGTGAGTCGTTGTCAACAAGTCGGTACGAAAGAAACTCAATTGGCGATAGAATCGGCAGATCAAGAAGCGACTGGAGAAGAAGACGGGACACAAGGTCTTTTTGGGTAGAGTGAGTACCTTAGTCACATTTCTTTTTCCCCAACAAATACTCACGGAGCTTTCAGAACGAATTTGTCAAGTCCCTCTCCAGTAATCTACGTTCTCTTCGCAAGATAGCTGAAGAGAAGCAGACCGATGCCATTGATGCTAGTGGAGACGAGTACACTGACGATGGCGATGATGACTATGTTCGCCGGAACACGAAGAGACGCAGGATTGGACGAACGCAATATACGATGGGGACAATGAGCACAACTACTGCATAACAAGCGTGATGCTATAAGGATGGAAGGAAGAAGAAACCGAAAGTGGATATTTATTACGATAAATTTCCATCAAACACTTGCAGCAAAACGATTCCACGAATGCATGGCATGAACTTCAATGGACAACACTTAAACACGGACTTTGACTGGTTACATGAATTGGACTGGTACTTCATCACTTTTCCCCTTCAAATGGTTGTATAACTTGACCTTTTCCCCCTTGGATCCAATTCCATTTGCAACTCGCCTCTTCTTTTTCATTCTCATGCATGATTTATTTCGTTCCACACATTAATTCTGGCTCTGTTTTTCGTTTCGTCCAGATCAAGATCCTTTTCGTGTGTTTCATGTGTTAATACTCTTATAGCTGATACATAATTTTTCTCGCTTTCTTCATGATCATTAAATGATTTTGTTACTTTACCCGATACTGTTAATAGCGCATGTGTATACATATGAATGTGTGCAAATACTTATTTACAATTGCATTGTTGCAGTAATATTGTCTGAACAAAAGTAATGGATACACTAAGAATTTGCCAAGTTGAAGCATTTGAGACGGTACATTCATGAAACGGCTTTTGTCAAAGACCTCGAGGACGGTGCCGCCGCCACCAGCATTGAAACCGACTGGATGAACTTCTGCAAACTGACAACTCTGGTTCACGACAAGTCCATAGCTTGACGTCAATCGGTGAAATCCCGTTTCAAAAAACTGTTGGGTCTCGTGTAAGTAGGCGACATCTCCACCTCAATACCATCCTTCATCCGGAATCTCTCTCTCCGAAACCGATGAATTCCTCAAAGTCAATTCACCACCGCTCGTTTGGGAAAATTACACAAGATATCCCCGGGGTTGACATCCGACACGGTGTTACAACTCCAAGTTCTCTAAAACTCTTTACTGTGTTCAAGAGTAAGTGTACTAGTAGTAGTTTGCAGAAGTCACAACATGAATTTTCTTAAAAGAAACACGACTGAGGATATCACCTCGAAAACAGCGAGGTACTTTAACCGCTTGTATGTAGCGAGTCATATTGCATGCAAGACCATTATGATTGTTCTGACTTAGTTGGAGGGCAGTAAGCATGGAATAGGAGCTATTTCGGCCATGTCCAAACTTTGGTAAGTGTGAAGAATTGCGATTCGCGTGTGCGTATACTACAGTCGCTACTTGCCCTTCAAAAATATTAGCATGTCCAGAACCTTGAAGCTTTTTGCCTGAGGTAGTAGTAACGAGTTTGTACTTTCTTTTTTGAGGATTAACGTCAACATCCATTAATCTATCAAGTCGGCTAGAAGCCGCAATCTTGCCTCGGTGCCTGGACCCTCTTTCTCTTCGCATCCTCCCGCAATTGTATTGAAAGGACCCAATTGCGATGACCTTGAGGACTCTTTAGGTCCGTAAATCATTATCTCAGAGCTGTGGCTGTCTGCTTGCCAACTAAAAGTTCCAGAGGGTTCGCTGAACTCAGATGACCTGTGGGCAACAGCAGTATCGATCCGACGGAAGTAATTAAAAGACCTCAATGCACAAGGTAACGTTGACAATCGTAATAACCATTGACTATAGAATACAATAAGTACACCGGAGAACCTGGATCCGAGAGAAAGAAAGAAAGAAAGAAAGACAGCAGCTAAGAAATATATGTATGCCGAGGTGGTTGTACAACACGATGAGAGCTGGAGCCTCGGAGATTGACAAATAAGTCAAAAGTGAACTCTGGGTACAAGTCGTTCCCGGATCCCGAGAGGTCAGGAGGACCCATGGTACTCGGAGCTCTTCATCGTGGATCTATTTATAATAGCAAAGAGGTAAGTAACTTATATCGATATATGGGGATGAGGTATGGGGAAGGACGGGAGTGTGAGGATGTATGCAAGTGCGCGGATGGGGATGGGGTTGCCGACGGACAGGCGTAGAAAAGGAAGCAAGGGATATGGGCTGATATTTGGATGCGATGCGACGAGATGCAATGAATGCGATTTCTGAGTCTGCTATATATACACTAATATACATGGGTTTACACTTTCCTGCATGCATGGAGATGAGGAATGTTGGTAGTTGCCAGTCGAGCGAAGAGTGATCTAGGGTCAACCGGGATCACCGTAGCTTGCTGTCAATATACCTCATCACCTCTTCTGATTGGTACGCATCCCCTGATGACGGGAGATGGTGATATCCCTGACCAGAGTACGGGTACGCAGAGGCAGGGTGGGTGTGTGGGTGATTGAGGCTGTTGAAGCGATTATGCCTGTGTGTATGGTTGTGATATTCGTCGTCGGAATCTAGAGATTCTATAGGAGATTTCTTCTCATAGTCATCGTCGTAATAATCATAACGACCGTGACGGTGGCGTCTGCGAAACAAGGCAGCGATGCCCGAGGCGCAGGCTGCGAAAGCGATGACGCCTAGGACGCTGAGGAGGTCGAGAATGTTGATGAAACCGAAACCGATACGTTTGTGGAGGGAAGAGTGAGGACATGGGCCAGAGTGCGTGTATACATAGGGATGAGGGTAAGAAACGTGGTGAGAGTGTGGATGGGTGCCAGGTGCTCCAAAGTCATCGAACATGTCAAAGCCGGCGAGGAGGGTACATTGCACGACTGGAGATGGAGATAAAGATGGGGAGATGCTGGGTTGCGGGTCAAGTTCAGAGGCAAAGGATGGAGATCCTGAATGAGCGTCGTCTGGAGATGAATTGTCAGGAACAGGCAGAAAGTAAAAGCAGCGAACGTACCTTGCGCGTATATTTCGCTCACTCGTCGGGATACGCTCTCGGAGGAAACGTCGGCCGGATCGTGGCTTGATTCCGAGCACAAGTAAGCAATAAGAAAGTGGTGCAAAAAGGCACAAGCATACCTCCGAGCATCTACAGAGACTTGGAGCTCTGACTGACCAATGAATATGTTACACAGGTACTTTGAACGCTCGATGTGCGGAGAAATGATATCTGATTCAAAGTTGACATCTTCAGGACCCCATGTGAGGACGAGTTCTGGGGCAGCGAGGTCTGTTTGGGTGGTGTGAATGACAGAGGCATGAGATCCGGCCGCGACCGCAAGGACAGCGAGGAAGAAAGGACGCATAGCACCCAGTAGCTCGAAAAACAAAATATTAAAAGGTGACCTTTAATGAAATGACTGTGTATATGACGGGTGGATGGAGCGATGCGGGGGATGATCAGGGCCTGTCCGTCAACTTGCCAGTTTACAAGCCCCTAGCTATTTATTGTAGACTGCCTTTATGTAACCTACTCTAGTGTTGTCCGGATCTGTAGAATATCATTCCACGAATTGCTCAGCCTCAGGAACCAATCTCAAAGCGGTAATTCACACGTGGTTCATTGTCGTTCTCAATGCCATTGTTGTTTCTGCCATTGTACTCGCGCGTCCATAAGTAATATTCTCCAAGTACGTCTTCTTTCATATTCTTCTACTTGTTCATTCTGGGCAGCGCCCACCACGACTATTCACGTTTCACCAATGCTGTCCCTCCTTTTTTGCCTGCTTGCTTTCACGTTCTTTCAATTATCATCATTCACTCACGCTCTTCCCGTTCCGTATCGTCCATTTAGACCCGATGACAGACTTCTGTTTATGAGACAGGCAGTGCCTCCTCAGCTAGAAACGCCTACATCGCCAAGGACAAAATATGTAGTTGCTCACCATATGGTTGGCAACACTTTTCCATACACTCTGCAGGACTGGACAGACGATATTTTCCTGGCACACGCGTCCGGAATAGACGGCTTTGCATTGAATATTGGCAGAGATGAATGGCAACCAGATAGAGTGACCGACGCGTACGTTGATTTTCTTGTCCTTGTTCTCAAGCTTTACTTACGATACTTTTTCAGCTACCAAGCTGCTCTTCAGTCAGGCTTGGCTTTCAAGATGTTTTTATCTCTCGATATGTCGTATGTGGCGTCTCTGTTCGATCACTATCCCCGTCTCACCTTTTGATCGCAGCTCACTTCCCTGTGCTTCCACCTCAGACGCCCAATCACTTCGGTCTCTTGTTTTAAAATTCTCTTCTCATCCGAATCAACTTGTCTATTCAAAACCAGCAAGTAACTCTGGAAACCCGCTTCCATTGGTATCTACCTTTGCCGGGGAAACGTGTACATTTGGCTTGGACACCCCTGCAAATGCTTGGAGATCCCAGTTTACGGAAAATGATGAGCTAAAGGACAAGATCACCTTTGTTCCTTCGTTTTTCATTGATCCCGGCAGTTTCAAGGACTTTGAAGGCGTCATGGACGGGGATTTTCACGTTAGTTCCGACTTCAACCTGTCACTTTTCCTACTAATTCAATTCAATAGTGGAACGGAGGTTGGCCCGTCGAATTGACCACCGCATCCGCCGGCTCATCGTCAACTTCACTTTCTTCCGACTTGACAAACCTTTTAGGACTTGGAACCGGTGTTGTTCAACAGATTTCATCCAACGTTATTCCACATCTTTCTACTCTTCTTGGCAATAGCAAAAGCAAGGTTGCAAATCCTTCAACCGCATCCCAGTCAGACACGGATTCGTCAGTAGCCGAATCCATCGCATCGGCCCTAGCCAAGTTTATTGGCTCAACGGAAGGAGATTTACAACATGTTCAAGGGCTGAATACAATTTCTGCTTCCTCGAGGAGAAAGAGAGATAACGATGGAAACGGAAGCAAGATCTACATGGCAGCTGTCTCCCCTTGGTTCTTTACGCATTTTGGGGCCGATACGTTCAATAAAAACGTGAGCATACTCAATTGTTTACAGAAGCAGGTTGCTAAAAGACATGTCAGTTCTTCTACGTCGCAGACCAACACCTATACGCCAAACGATGGGAGTCGCTGATTTCTGCTTCTGCGGATGCTCAGCAACAAGCTCTTTCCGCGGACTCGGGTACCAACGACACGAGTAGCATTTTCAACGACGTGGATATTGTAGAAATCATCTCTTGGAATGATTATGGTGAAAGTCATTACGTAGGCCCAATCAAGGGTGCTCAACCTACGGGAAGTGAACAGTGGACGAATGGAATGGGGCATGAAGGTTTGTATTTGAAAGCTTCTTCATTATTTAGTAAATAATTGACCCTTGTCTACAGCTTGGCTCCCCCTAACCGCCTACTATGCAACTGCATTCAAAACGGGTTCATTCCCGAATATAACAAAGGAAGATGAAAAGTTGTTCATGTGGTCCAGGCCTCATCCGGCACAGGCTACAGCCAGTCAGGATGGAGTTGGGAATGTTCTTGGAAGTGAATTGGTGAGTTTTACGTGGTCCTTTATTATTTGTCCTTTTATTTCCTTTCGGTCCTTGGGACTCGTTCAGTACACGTTTAAATCCAAGAACTTGGCGCAGATGGGGCTGTTGGCAACGCGGCAAATTGACAAGGGTATTCTGGAGGTCACTTGTCCTATCAGACCATTCCGCTTGCATTTTCTGTTCCGATTTTCCCATCTTCCACTCATCAATGCGTTTTTCATCTTTCTATTCTTAGTCCTACTCTGCACCGTTTTAAACTCTTTGACTGATCGTTCTCATTTATTTTTAGGCAGAGGACAGTGTCTGGGCCATTACTCTCCTCGCTGAACCTGCAAATATAACTTTTGAAGTGTACCAGATGGATCAAATGCCTGATGCCAATGCCAGCGCCACCAATAATTCCAATTCCTCTGCACCCGTAACCGATTCTGATCCTGATCCTGATGCCCAATCTCAAGTCCAAGTTGTCGCATCCCAAACGTTTTCAGTTCCAGCTGGGCTAAGCAAACTTTCCGTACCGATATCTGTTCCGGATTCGGTACAACAGCAAGGTGGGGTCGGTGTTAGCGTGCGAGGAAGGGTTGTTCGTTCTTCGAGTCCGAGTTCGGGTTCGGAAGTAGAAGAAGCCTCTTTGTCTACACCCTCTCTAGAACTAGACGCAGGAAAGGAAGGTTTCGTATTTGTGAAGAACCCGGAAAAGTTCAACTTTAATGCTTGGGTTGGGTGTGCGGGATGTGCTTCTTTGAATAATACGACGACAGCAGCGACACCTGCAGAATCTGCGGCGGAGATTGCTTGATGCTTCTTTCGCTCGGGCATTGGTATCTTTGATGAGGAGAGTTGATTGTTGTACTTACGAAACTGTATTTTTATCTAGACGAGCGTGCTCGCTTTCCATTGTATCCATTAGCAATTTTTGTTTTTCTAGCATCTTAACAAGGCAAAATTAGTGTACCTCTGTAGAAGAATTGTATGAATGCTCCTACTTTTCAGACGCCAGATTCGGTCAGATGACCAAGACGGGTCCTACATGAAGCTCACGTCCTTAGGCTCCAGTCAAGGAATCTTATCGATCGATGCCAGGCGAATGGTTTGCACCAGCTGCTGGGAAAAGGTCATCGCGTCCGAGGTACTTCAGGACCTCTCAAATGCCGACGTGAAGCTTGAATTAGAATATCAATGTCCTCCCTGGCGGGAGCTACAGAGCCTTTCCAAGATATGTCAGCTCTGCGATGTCGTTCTCCACGCAGTGACAAAACACAAGATAGAACCCTTACCAGATGATACTCTTGATGTGACCTTCCACTTTCGCCATATTTTTGACACTGAACTCATGTTCTATTGCCAAATCGGCAAAAAATCCGGAAACGCTTACTTTGTTTGCGCTACAGATGGTGTGCTTGAATGATGCTCAACCGTATCATAAAACCTTGAACTGATGCTGTTCTAGATGATCCCGCAGGCGAGTACGTGACCACGCGGGTACCAGCATGGCCTACAGACCTCACGAGTGATGCTTACGATATGGCTTTGCGATGCATAGAGGTCTGCTCGGTTGAACATGAACACTGCCTACGTCCGAAACCCTCCAAGCTGCCAACCCGGGTCATCGACTGCCTCGATCCGGCCCATCCTCGACTACTCACCACAGACCCATTGAACTTGGACTTTTATGTTACTCTGAGCTACGTTTGGGGCGAGAATCAACCTCACCGGACAACCGCGGAGAACTTGGAGTCATACCAGTCCTCCATTGACCTCTCCCTAATCCCACACACCATCCGCGATGCTATTAATGTCACACATAGAATTGGACAGCGATACCTATGGGTAGACTCGTTCTGTATCATACAAGATTCAGAGGATGAAAAAGCACGAGAGATTTCCAAAATCCGAGAGTACTTTCAAAACGCCTTTGTCACCCTCGTCGCAGCCAATGCCGATCACGTAGGCGCTGGCTTTACACCCAGCAGAGCACGATGGCGCCCAGAACCGCTCTTTACTTTACCATTTATCTGTCCAAATGGGTCTGTGGGCACACTACAGCTCCACAATAGCGACCTCAGCAAGATTGGGACTTCCAAGCCAGCTGAACCCATCGACTCACGGGCATGGTGCGTAGAAGAACGACTCCTCTCGCCTCGAGCGCTGGTATTCTACCATCATTCGCTGCAGTACGAGTGCCGCAAGGCCTTTGTCAATGTGAACGGCTCCTCACTCTGGCTCCCTCAACAGTGGGACAATTCAAAGCTTGCCAAGTTGATGGATGGAAAAATGCCCGATGTGCTTTCGTGGGATCTTGTACTCTCCAAGTACCGCTTATGCAAGGTCACCAGGCCGCAGGATCGTCTTGTTGCGATATCAGGTGTAGCGCAGTATTTTGAACAGCGCTTGATAAAGAAAGAGAAGGAGAAGGAGGACGCGTACGTTGCTGGGTTTTGGAGGTATCAACTGCCAGGAGCACTTTTGTGGCGTACGGGCTATGAAATGCAGAGGCGTCCGGTAGGGTATGTAGCGCCATCATGGAGCTGGGCTGCAGCTGATGGTGAGCTGGTAGCAGGACTTCCTCGTGGCGGGGAAAGTATCTGTATAGTGAAGCATTGTGAGGCTACACCAAAACATACGTTCAATCCATATGGTGCAGTCACTTCAGGCTCATTGATCCTTGAAGCAGGTGTTGTCCTCGCCGTATGGGTTCCGTCGATTCCTGGATCAGACAAACGTGGTCGATATCGCTGGGCAGTGGAGAATGCTTCATCCATCTTCTTACGGGACGATGTGGTCTGCGATCCTGACGGGCGATACGCGGAAATGTATCCTGATGCAGACGAGGATTGGAATGCAACTATGTTGGGCTCGAGTGACAATCGCCACGATGTAACACTCGTTGGTGTGTTAGAGGGTCCAGGGGAGTTGGTGCGTGGACTGGTACTTGTGCCCGTAAGAAACAACGGCACAGTGGAGACGGAGGTGTACCGTCGGATAGGAATGTTTGAAGTTGAAGTAGATAAATGGACACTTCCGCCCCGTCAAGACATCCATATCATTTAGAAACGTAATTTAGAACGGGTGAAAACTGTGCGGGATGGAAGTGGTGAAGGTGATGGGGACTGGACATCTGTTCTCTGACGCCAAGGTGGCATTTCCTACAATATGCGGGGGTTCTTGCATCTACTTGTAATTTTGACGTGATTTCGGAGCGATTAAAAACACAGTGAGTCGTTGCAATTTTTCCGTCATGCTGACATTCGGATTGAAGATGATAGAATAGTTTTATCTCGCCTGTAAAGCATTGGAATGCTCATAGCACTGTGTAAAGTTGATGGCACTAAGCATTTTACAACACTTCAGATGACTAAGAATTTGAATCTCTCCTATCTACCTTCAAGTTGTTCATGGATTCTGGATTCGTACCCTTTCCTTATGTCTGGAAGCATGGTTCTACCTATCAATACGCAGTGCTACGCGTGATGTCTCACTGGAGTTGGACACGAATCCTGAATGGTTTACTTCGAGCTCAAGAAACGCCCCTTTCCTTGCGAGAACTTTTAGAGTCTGGTAATGCCGAGTGCCTCAGAATTTACCGACTTTTGGAATCAGTTGGCCAAGATTCGGGTTTGCTAATCGAGCGTCAACTGCAAAGAGGACATTTTACCAAGGTTGATACATCGAGTCCAGCTCTCGGTCTCGAGTTGGCTTCAGAATACGGAACCCAATGACTTTCTCTCACGGCAAGTCTTTTTTACGAGTAATATCATGCTGACACCAATCTTGTCTTGCAGCCCCCGCCTCGTCGCTGAGCCTGAAAAAGACAGTACCTCAAAATCTATTAACTGTTCATGTTACTCAAACCACCCCAATTGAAGAATGCTGGAACGCACCACTTATTGAACGTATGGCTCGCCGCATTCCTATTTGTGATGCCCCGGAGAGAGTAAAAAGTTTTCGCTCAAATTTGCGACGTCAGCGTTGGATTTCCGTGCGTGCAGATAAAACGTTCCGAGTCTAGAATTGGTTATTGACAGAAGATATAGAAGGAGCTTCGACATAGCTTGCAATACGAGTTGGCGAAAAAAGTCGTTCCCCAAGAAGTTTGGACAATAATCTTCAACGAAACCTTACCTGAACCTGTTGACTTGGATCTGCAAAAATGTACCAAGGCCGAGTTGTGGGCCGTTCTTCACGTCGGTGCTATCCACAAGAACATTTATCAAGTTCATGAAGACTGCAGGAGCGATTCACCTTCCATAAGAATCAGTGATTTCTCTCATATGTTTGCCGAGTTTCCGTTCCTTGTGGACCCACCCGTCAAACCAAAGTATAGATATCGACAGTAGGCATCCAACTGTCTTGATTCGTTCGGGAAATTCTGACAGACAGCTTTTAAGAAATGAATCGACCGGACTCAAGCTCATCATCGATGATGCAAAGACTGGAACCCAATCGTGCTATTCTCCTCGCCCGAGCGTCTCTTTGGTGTCATTGGACGAAAAATTCTCTCCTCTTCTCGTCGAGATCGATTCCAACTGCATTGGCATAGCGGACAGATATAGAATGCTCGTACAGAGTATCGTCCTGGCACGGATCGCCCATTGGGCCAATTGGCATCATCCCGCAATCGTCTCCTTGTTCGTAAACTCAACATTTACTGTGAATCTCTATTTCACTTTCGTGGAGAATGATCGTGTACATTTAAGCAAGAAATAGTCGGGGTTTTTACTGATAATAGTATTCTAGGTCTTGTATGTGTCCGAAGATTTTGATATTGGTGAACCTCTTGATGCTCTTCAACTGCTCCAGGTTTTTTATAATTTCAGAGATGTCGTAATGGCATCTCAGTCTTTGGGCCCGAACGCGAGGGAGAGACTAAGAGAATTGTTCTCGATTTTGGATTCAGGTATGCCCGCCGCAGGTTCACCTGGGGGCAGCGGTGTGCAAACTAATGCTTGCTGAAGCGAATTCAGACGACTACTTAGGATTCGGTATCTCTACATCCATGGATGATAATAATGATAGCGACTACCGATCTCTCAGTCAGTTAGTTCTGATGTTCCTTTTTTCGGCAACACCGGTTCCATCATAAAGTCTTTCAGAATGTTTGAAGACGTTAGATTGTGTTCTGGTGAAATTGCCGCAAGTATATGCTCATCTACTATCAATGCCACATTTTAGGCAACTGACCGATGTCTCAATGTGTGCTTAACTTTCATACTGATGATGCCATGGCATTCTTGAAAACCTTGGGGAAGCGCAGCTAAAAGCATTTCCCTGACTTCAGAAGACAGGACAGAGTATGGGTATTTTTGACACAAAAGACTGGATAAAGTGTTTTCTTGATAGCTGAAGTTGAGGGTACCATGCCATGGTTATGCTCGCTTTAACGACGATACAGACCGAAACGAGAGCGCGGCCCTAAACTGCTAATTTCAGCTGGTTCTGTGCTGGCAGTGGCTTTCAACTAGCAGAATATCGTACCGTAGGCCAGGCACATTATCCTTGACACAGGAGGTCAAACTCGTGTCTCGGATAATCCGTACCAGTGCAACTAGTATCGTTGTGGTCTGCAGTGTTACGAGGAAATTTAAAAAATGATTTAGATCGTGTTACATTTTGCGACACCATTCAGTGACTCACTGACACCCGCGTCATGATCGCTGTGTAGCGTGGCAATCCGACCTTTGATTTTGATCGACCATCCGGTTCTCCAAACTTCGATACACCCTGTCTCTTATACTCACCTAGGCTCTATCCTTAACAGGTTCTCTGCGCTTGACAACTGCACCATGAATGGCAAGATGTATACTTCTTCTGAATGCAAGGAAGACCCACTATAACACCATTAGAAGACACAATTGTGAAATGTCGCTGGCTTCGATTCTGATCAGCACACAAAATAAATTGAGTCCGTATTCTTTCGGATGATGTCACCTAAAACGGGGGCTTCTTCGTTATCCTTTAAATACGGTCTCAATGGACCTCTCTCACGACTTGCCTGGCCTCGACTTGTCCTGCAGGCACCGCACACCTAGCCTTTCGTGTCTCTCTCCTTCGTATCTCGGGACGACTAGACATGGCCAAAGAAAAATTCGAAGCGTTGTCTTTGGCAGGCAAGAATGTCACTTTTATCGTCGACGACCAGGATGACCAGAGTATCACTTATCTCTGTGATGTGAAGAGGCAGAATGTCTCTGGGTCCTTCTTCCAGAACACTTGGACGACGATAGATAGCGTTAATTGCGGGGCAGCATGGTTCCAATTAAAGTTTAATGGTGAGTGGAAGTAAGCTCGCTCTTCTAGCTGGGCTGACTTGCCTAGGCACGAGGGCGCATATCTCCTCCCGCCTTTCTGAACTTTCCACATTTGCTGTCCAAATTGATGGCAGTCCTCTCCTTCGCAAGAATGGAACGGGCGTTTATGACACTCCTATTCTGAACGATGGCGAACATACTGTGGTGTACGCCGTAGGCAACGCGAGTCTCTTCCCAGCATTCGACTATGCCACCGTCACTGCTGGTCCCTCAACTAATCTCAATGGGAAAAACATCATTGTTGACGATACGGACAACTCTTTGGAATATTCTGGAAATTGGGCCGTGCTACTTCCAGATACATTATTGGTCTTGGACCCAAGCTCGGCACCGTACAAAGACACGACGCATTGGGCTTCGACAGTCGGAGATTCCGTTAAATTGACATTTGAAGGTGAAATCACGCGTATCTTATGACTCCTTTGAATTTGTTCCGACTCTTTGCTTGGCCTTAGGAACATCAATTTCCGTCTACCGGACGGTTCCTCGCTCGACGCTTTCAGAGGATGGAGGTGCCAGCAATATCACTGTCACATATTCTCTTGACAGCAACACTCCCGTCAATATTTCGTTCCCAATGACAAGTAATGAACCTCGTGTCGTGCCCATGTCCATATTCCTTCAACTTGATTCTCTATCTTCCGACGCATCACACACCCTGGAACTCAACCTCACGGACATTCCCTCAGGCTCATCTTCACAACCAGGACTTGGCCTCGACTTTATCACGTACACAGCGTTTTCACCTGATTCTAATAACTCGAATGGAACTGTCAATGCCTTGGGTGCCAGTACAGATTCAAAGCTGAATTCTGGGGCGATTGCGGGAGTAGTATTAGGCAGTATTGCATTTCTCTCTATTTTGGTAGCACTTGTGGTTCTTGTGCGGAGACGACTTGGAAGGAACCGGCAACCGGAGCAGGGGCGAACTGACTCCTCTTCGGTTTCGACAGGCTCAAGAGGAAGCTTCGATGCTCTGGCAGGTGAGATATCATTGATCCAAGGCGAAATGTGTCAACTGACGCTTTCCTTTAGAGAAACAAGTACAAGTCTAAATTGTTACTTGCACACGTCTGGAACGATGAACGGATCCTTATTGCATGTTTTGGGCGTATATACGCTTTGTTGTCTGTAATGCTCTTAGTTGTAAGATTACTGTTATGTAAACGATGATTCCACTCGGTTGTGAATACTGTCTCGATTAGAATAGTGCAAAAGGGTACTACAATGGAAGTAAACCAAGTCCGATTCGGTTAGAAAATGGGTATAAAGTCCTGTATTCTGTCCCTCGCGTCCTGCGCAATACATTCCGCGATCCACGTCAAGTTCCTGATCTCCTGCTCCTTCAGCTTCATGTACGCATAAAATACACCATACTGGAACTGCTGAAGGAATGCCTGCTTATTCAGATGCACCTCCATGTGGAAAAATCTGTCTTCCAACTGCGAGACAACACTTGTTTCGTCGCCCGATCCATTAGCAGCACCAGATGGAGCGTCAGAGAAGAACACTCGGTATTCCGAAACGTTCTCGCAGACTTGACGAACTTGGTCAAGTTCATCTGCTTTAGCAAGCTGGTTGTTCCCTTCAGGGAACAGACGACCAATGGAAGGGAAAAGCTTGGCACGTTGTTCCTTGGTGAGCTCGGTGTTGAAGGAGTTGATGGTGATATTGACCGTACGACGGTCAGCCTCGAAGGAAAGAATGCGCTGCATAACCTCGGCAGTGGAACCTCCAAGAGAGGAACAGTAAGAGTAGAAATCCTCGAGATAAGCCTTGTATACTGTGTTTCGAATGATTTCGATATTGAGGTCGTCAAGGTCGGAAGCGGAAAGACATCCACGGAAATATGGAGCTAGAGATAGGGTGAGCGAAGCGACTAGGTGGATAGGACAAAAGATGTACCTAGGGGTGTTTCCACCAAAACACTCTGGTAAAGTTCTTCAACGTTTGAAGCTACGCAGAGAGCGGGCATAGTCTCGAATATTCCCAATGGATGACAACGCTCGATGAGCTCATGCGTATCTCGTTCGTGTAGAGTTCCAGTGATGAGGAGAATGACATTGTCAATCATGTATCCATAACTAAAGCGCAAAGGGGTTCAGTTAGTAGAGTTTCTCGCAGCAAATGGAATACGGCAACATACGTGATATAGTCGAGGAATTTACTGAGGGGTTCAACGGCATTATTCCTGAGATATTTGAACTGGTCGACAAGGATCTGAGTAGCCTTGTCAGCTATGGTCGCCGTTGAAAGTGGCAGGGGTTCGTTAGCGAGAAAGTTGCCATAGTCGGTTGCGGACAGTTGCGTTCGGAAATCTTTGCATTCAAAGACCTAAGTTTTGGAAGAAATTGATGGGAGACGACAGGCGCACCTTCAAGAGTTTCGCACTGCGTAAGGTTGGCATAATGACCCTGGCTAAGTATACCCCCCTTGTAGCCCCGTACTGTGCCCTCAAGGAATCCGGAATCGACCTGCAGACACCATTAAGTCACTAGCCGGAGCAGAAATGCGATGAACAGACGTTGAACAGTAGGGCTTCCATAGTCGGTCAATGCGCGACGTTTAAGCCAACCTGAAGCAGCTGGCAATCCAAAATGGGGACATTTTCTCACGCATACGCCTCTTCCAATAACATAATTTATTACAGACAAAAAATACAGACTTCTCTACACTTTCATAAAGGAAAATACACTGCTTAGATCTATCCATCTACGTCCACACTGGTTGAGATGTTTCTCGACGCAATTCGACATCGTCGTCAGAAACTCGGAATTGGCGGTGACTCGGGCAGTAGTTGCCTCTGCGAGTGTATATGCATTGGTTTATATCCCAGATGACAGCAAGACATTAAACGTACCTTGAGAAGGAGTTCCTGTTGCACGTTTGATAGCTTTACCACCATCGAATAGGTAATAATAAAACCTCAACTGATTATACAAGTGAAGGTCGCTGAACTGGAGAACTAGCGTTAGCAAACCTGACCTCAACATGTAACTGACACATACTTCAAATCTAACGTTACTTTTACACTCAGCGCGCACACATCTTCGCCCATAAACACCCACGGCACGGGTTCGGTTTCCGCATGTTCGGTCATCGCAGATGGTCCATCCCTCATAAAATTGCGCAATGTGTTTCCGAATCTGAGCTTCCAGTTGCATTTGTAGACTACCGACGCCTAAATGCTTGCCACAATCTGGGTTTGGGCAGATAACGCCAGCAGGGAGAATACAGCATCCCTAGTTTGGTTTAAGCACATCGATGTATCGAATGGTCAGTAAAAGGCCTCACCTCGTCATTCAGAGCCTTGAAGTCGAACTCCCCTTTGCAATGCAAGCACCGGGTTATGAACGGCTTTGCATTTCTAAAACGATCTGCGTCGGAAAGTTGAGAATCAAGAGAAACAAACGAATGTTCTTCTCCTGACTGCGCGCTCACAGTTCGATACCTATTTGGGTCCAGGCCTTCCAGAGACGTCAGCCTGGCATAAACAGAGTATGTTCATGTCCAAACTGACCTAGACATTCTGCGAGACGTGCTCGATCAATACCTTCAATAGGTTCACATAACCTCTCTACAGGGGGGAGAACTTGTTGCGACAGATAGTAGTCGTTATCTAATGCAATAAATCAGTCAATATTCACAAGGCTCACACAAACACTTACCAATCTTGTGTTCAGTCCCAGCCTTACGGAGTTCATCTCGATGTCTAGCCCTATCCGCCTGACCCGTTTTAGCGGTCTGCTCTCCTTCGGGCAGGCAAAAGACATAAGGGATGACATCTCCAGCACGAGCTGTACCCCCTTTGGCTTTCATTTTGAGAGCGACTTGGACATGAGGTTGACCCTCGCTCTTCGGATATTCTTCTGGATTTTTCCCCAAACGCTATTAAGCCAAGTTAATGAACGTTATGAATAAGAGCATATGAACACGGACGGACCTTGTGAATGACAAACGAGTCGAGTTTGTAGTTTCCTTGACGTACATTCTCACCGACAGTGGTCAGGTATTCATGGATCTGTTCTACTACGATTTCCGTCGGTTCACCGGATAGAATCTTGTCCAGAACGAATCTAACCAGCATCTCATTAATGACACTTTACTTATGCGGCCAAGGAAGATGTCAACTCACTGCGAGACCGTTTTCGAAAGTTCACAATACTCTCGACGCTTCATATCCAAACCCTTGATCTCCGTTGATGACCGCGATCCATCTTCTACCTTGACAGCCGCGTACTTCTTTTTCTGCAGAAGTAAAAGTCGTTGGAACACGGCATCAAGGTCGATCTCCAGCAGTTTGTACCGATCGTTGACTGCTTTTTTGAACTCGGCGGATATCTTCAACGCCTCGGAAAGTTCGCTAACGTTGGAGTTGACGAATACCGAGTCAGTGTCACCATAAACAACCTAATACATCCAGATTAGTCAAACAGAGCAAATAAATGTATGAAACTCACAGAATAGTTGAGACTCTCGGCCAGCTCGATAGTATTGGTTAAAATTTCTCGACCTTTGTAAGTAGTCAAAGCAGCCAACTGGCGAGCATAGAATCTTGAATGCTCAAATCCTAGACACCCATACATACTGTTGGCTGTGAGCTTCAGTGCTTGCTGCTTGATATCATACTATTTGAAATGTATCAGTCTTTTTGTCCAATGGGATGCAGACAAGTGCCGTACTTGCAGCAGCTGAGCAGGCGTAGCCTTTCGGTCTTTCATGAGTGACTTGACCTGTCGACGACGCCCTACAAGAGTAGCAATAAGTCGAGGAAGAACGCCTTGAGGGGTTTCAGGGCCGGGAGGTTCTGCGTATACAGGTTCTCCATGCTAGGGATCATCAGTAAGCATAACTTGCTCGGAAAAAGCAACTACCTACCTCGTCCTCTTCCTCTTCTAGCCTCTCAACAGTGGTAAAGTCGATGTTATACTCTTGAATGATACTCGGATACAAAGAGTTGAAGTCCATAACGAGGATATACTTGTCCCATAATCCCTTTTTGGGTTCAAGGACTTTACCGCCCTTGTACTTGTCTTTCTTCTTCGATTTGGACATGTCTTCTTGCGCATCGGGATCATCGTTGGGTTCGGATTTTGAAGCATACTTCTTTCCCCACTGCTTGTCGGGACATATATACTTGAGCCGGTGAAACTCATGCAGCAAAATGTATTCGTTACGTTCCGCCCGACCTCCATTAAGAGTTTTGTTCCTGTTATGCAAACTCAGACTCCTTATTCAGACGGAAGAACAGATCGACTTACCAAGAATTGCCAGCAAGATTCGTCAATTGCTTCGTCAAACCAATAATTTGTACCTTGGAGGCGATGGCCATATGGAAATGAGAATCCAGCTCGCAATGACGGACAAATGTCATCATTCTGTCAGGATTACCGACACTTCCATCCAGGTAATTGGTAGTATCATCTGGGTCGATATCTTGCCTGTCAGTCTTTAAGTGAGTCTTGCACATTTCTGTAAGGGACCAAGTCGTCGACGATATCATACTCTGAAGAGCACATCTTTAGCCTTTATGATGGAGACGTTGTATGACCAGCATACCTTTGCGCCATCGCTCGTAAGGTCACATAACATACGGCCAGTCAAGAACTTCATATTTGTTCCCTGTCTTCCGATGTTGGGCCATCGTGATCTCCGGAAACGGCCTATCCGCGACCAATGGTCGACTTTGAGCTCCCTCATCCGATGTAAAAGAACGTCCAGCGAGACTCCGAGGAAGTCGTGACCAACGATAATATCAGGATCTGCCTTGTGTAAAGTAGCTATGCCACAACATGAGTATGAGCAAGAAAAGGTGTCGATCATGGTTATTCGTACCGAGGAAAGAGTTCAGAAGCATCCGCTCGGTCTTCAATGGGGAGATTGTGCCTTTGCCATTCAGCTTCGCTTGTGCTTCAAAGTTTGTCGGGAATCGATCCAGAGGCCTAACAAATGTTTGAACAGTGCACGGTAACATCTCTGGAGGGGTAGGATCATCTATCACCACTAGAAGCGGGTAAATCAATGTGACAAGATGAAAGATCGCGCTTGCACATACTGTTGTGCCATGTCCTAGCAGTTGCGCATACTATCTCCCTTTTGTTTTCTCGGTGATTGACAATCGTCCTGATGCTCAAGCTCATCACAGTCAAGGCTGGCACATCTTCGGGAGCATTGGGATTCGATTGAGATGCAGGATTGAAATCTTTGGGATCGCTAACTGTGACCTCCAGCTTACACCAGGAAACCTACACTAATCCTTAGCAGCATGAAAGCAAAAACGTGATTAAACGTACACCTTTGTTGTCGATGACGGGCTTTTTAATATGAATCCAACATGGACCCATAATCTTCCTCTTGAGCACAAGTAATTCAAAAGCGCTGGTATTAGTTCCAAAAATTCGGGCAATATTTGGGCTTTGCGCCGAGCTAGGCAGCTGAGGTTCTGGAGACATTCACCATTAAAGACAATCGTGATATATAATGAGTTCCTTCAGACTTACCTGTAAATGGATAGACGACTTTCAACCATTCGGCCTCCTTGGGCACATCTGCCTCTCCGAAGGCATAGTTGCGCTTAACGAATCTAGCCTTAAACTTCCCAATTGTGGCACGTTTACGTATCATGTCAAAGTCCCGATATACGTCGGGTTGCTCGGGGATTTCGTCGGTCTCATAAAATTTACCGTCTTCTCCTTCTTCAACGCGCCTTTCACGCGGAAGAACAAAGAGATTGCGTTCAAGGTTTTCGAGAGTGACGCAGCAAGAAACCCAAGCACCTGAACTTTTGTCCTTTACTTTTCCAACAAAATAAAGCTGACCCTCGTGTTCAAGATAGTCCAGCCAGTAAAAGTAAAGGGTGCCATCCGATTCCAAAGCAGAGATGTTGGAGCTTTTGACAGAGGACGGGTTGGACGATAAAGGACCGAGAGCTTCCGGGGAAGAGACATTGAGAGAATCGTAAACAGAGAGCCATGAAGGTAGTGCGTCTTCAACTTTCGTTTTCGGTGCAGGCGGCAAGTCTTCAGATGTTGGCTCTGCTTTGACCGCCTGCTTCGCATCAGCGTCCTGCATGAAAACGTCGATATCGACATCATCGAAGGAGGTATCAAAGGCAAATTCGTCGTCTTCATCCGTGGTGCTATGAACATCCATTTCAGCTAGCCTCTGCGTAGCTGGAGTCATGTCAGAATCGGTCCGCGCCTTCTTTTTCGGGCTAAAAACAATGTCATCACTGGAAGGCGGAACGGAGAAGTCTTCAATGGGGCCGTCAGAAGAGTTATCTGTGAATGATGGGTCGTCACGATAGGAATATGGGGAAGAAGAGCCTGCTGCTAAATCATAACTGGGTGAAGTTTTGCGTTTGCGCGATTTAGGGACAGGCGCTGCAGTTGGTAGTTCATCCATGGTACCAAGGAGCGACGCCATGAAATCGGATTCTTGTTCAGCAGAAACTGCCTTTCTGTAATCGTTTATAGATGGAGCTACCGTTGGGGAGGGTGCCCTGGGTTTGCGTTTCATGCCAGACTCTTTCGTCTTCTTCGCTGTACTGGATATGAGGGAAAAATTCCGCAATAGTCTGTCCTGAACGCACCTTTCTTGTTCTTCTTCGTTTTGGTCTCCTCCTCCTCTGATGCAGAGTACTCTTCGCCTCCACCTGTCCAGTCGTCCATACCATTATCCATGTAACCGTCCACCCCATCATCGACAACGAAATCGTCCCTCTGAAGACGGCCTTTAACGATCCTCCTGTACTGATCTTCCGAGACTTCGTCATATATAGTCGCGTCTTCTTCCTAGACTTTAATGAGAACCACATTTCCAACCTGAACGACGCGTTGCTCACCTTTAGGGTGCGCCCTCCTCCCTCCCTGGCGCGTTTAAGCTCGGCCAATGCAGCTAGTTTAGACTTTTTGTCGCGTCTATCCATTGATGAAGGGAAATAAAGGCAAATCCAGTGTGCAGAAAGGAAGGAAAAACGAGACAGGTGGTTAAGAATCAACGAGTATTCAGCGCGTGTCACCATAAACGCGTTCGTGACGGTCACAGAATCTCCCAGGCTATTAGTATCTATTGCCTAAAGCAGTAATCACCACCTGCGGTTCATACTCTTCAAGAATACGCAGGAGGAATTCTGTTGGGAGTTTTCTAATGGGTGCAGACAATGACTTCAGCTTATCCATTTGCTTCTCGAGTAACTTATAAAGAAATCCGATTGTCGAACCCCTGAATCAGGGCGTGTGTCACGCACAAAATAAACCGGCAGGCAAAAATTTTGGTTTTCTCGACCATGGGCCCTGTCCCCCGAGAACGATACAATGCCAAAGCGCGACACTCAGCAGCTGGGTCTCACAAAAAAAGCAAACGGAGAAATTCAACGGGAGGTGTGAATGTACAAGATGTCAACAAGGAGGTATATATACCAAAGACGAAGGAAGAAAAGGAAACAGATAGGAAGGAACGACTGAAGCAACAGGTACGTCTTTGATCACGTATCACGATTTCTAATTAATTTATGCTGCTGCAGCTCATTGCTGAAGCTGATTCGAAATGGACGAGCAAGAAGAAAAAAAGGCTCGAGAAGTACATCGTACGCATTCTCAAGCGGAATTTATACTTTGTCCTGAATATTGCCATAGGAGAAAAAACTCAAGAAAGAAGAACGCGTTCAAATTCTTGAAAAACTGTCGTACGCATCTCCCTTGAACGTGCAGCTCGCTCACTTACGTTTTCTAGCCAGAGCCAGGCTCAGTTGCCCTCTTCTTTGCAACTTCAATCTTCTTCTACGCTAGGAACAGGTAAAGCGTCTACACACCAACAGAACCTAGATAAACAGGAAGATAAGGAAGTCAGGCATGCTTTGGGAAAACGAAAACGGGGCAAAGAGGACTATGATGTTGTCGAAGAGGACAGTGAAGAGGATGAGTTCGAGAAGAGTTTGGATTTCTACGAGACATCACAAACAACGGCGGAACCTCCAGCATTACCTTTTCAAGTGCCATCTGTGCTCCCCATCATAGGAAGTGCACTTCAGCGGAATTCGGACGGTTCAATACCTGACCCCAAAGTAAAACCGAGGTCTCTGAATAAAAAGGTGTGTAATAATTGCAAAGCCGCACTTTCTCTTGTCCAATTTTTCTCTTACAGTTGGCTTTCCCAAGCTGGTCAAGAAAAGGAAAGACCCAGCCGAACCAAACACCCGAACAAGATTCCGACACTTCCTTCGATAGTTCGGACTCGGCCTACGATTCGTCTGACGATGAAGACCATCGCGTTGAGAACCGGTCGCTTAAAGATAGAAATAAGCAAAAATCGAACGCAAGTTCAGCGGAAGAGGACAGCCCAGCTGGCGAAGATGATGACCAAGGTAGTGAAGCGGAGGAATGGAAAGGGATTGAAATGAATGAGCAAGGAGAAGAGGAGGAAGAATATCAGGAAGAGGAGGATAGCCAGGGCAGTGACGACGACGAACCGGAGCAGCCTCCAAAAAAAAGGAGCCTCGGCTTCAAAGACTGGGCTATGAAACAGCTCAATGTGGCAAAGGGATACATTCCACCGTCATCCACTTCTGAAGTCGCTTCAGGTACAGACGATCCCCAGCCTCCAAAAAAGCTCAAGATCACTCGCGATGATGGCAAACCAGGCGAAATACGAGGTCCTCTTGGAGAGGATTTACGCCTCCCTTCCACGTCTTTTGCTGCGCAGCTGATACCATCCAGACCTGCTGATAGGGAATCCAGAGACACGAAATCAAAACCCAAGTTTGTCACAGTCTCGCGGACACCGGAGGTGGAGGAATCCCGACTACTTCTCCCTGTCGTTGCAGAAGAGCAACCCATTATGGAAGCTATTCTTCTCAATCCTGTTGTCATTATATGTGGCGAAACAGGTAGTGGAAAGACAACGCAGGTACCCCAGTTCTTGTATGAGGCCGGTTTTGGGTCCCCCGGCAGTGGCAAGTGATCACTATTCTTTGACTGGTATCTTGGCTAACAATTCGTACCACCAGACAACCCTGGTATGATCGGGATCACCCAGCCTCGCCGTGTAGCAGCCATGTCCATGGCTTCGCGAGTTGCTCATGAGTTGTCATTGAATTCCTCGAAAGTCTCTTATCAAATTCGCTATGATGCTACAGTCTCTCCTACGACGTCAATCAAGTTCATGACCGATGGTGTACTGCTACGAGAATTAGCAACAGACTTTCTTCTGACGAAATACTCTGTCATCATCATCGACGAGGCACACGAAAGGAGCCTGAACACCGATATTTTGATCGGTGTTCTAAGCAGGATTCTCAAACTGAGGGAAGAGCTGTGGAAAGAAGGCAAGGAAGGCGCAAAGGTATGCTCTTTTTGGCCAAATTTTGATGTGACTCAATGGCAAGTTTCAGCCCCTACGCCTTGTTATCATGTCTGCAACTCTTCGTGTCAGCGACTTTGCATCCAACACAACACTCTTCTCAAGTCCTCCGCCTGTCATCAATGTTGTTGCGCGTCAACATCCTGTCACGATACACTTCAACAGACGTACTAATCCCGATTACATTGGCGAAGCAATAAAGAAAACTTCGAAAATCCATTCACGACTTCCACCCGGAGGAATTCTGATCTTTTTGACAGGTCAGAATGAAATCACAGGCGTGTGTCGAAAACTGGAGGCTCGATTCGGAAAGAAGGCATTGGACGAGAGAAGGAAGAGGAGACAGGGTGTGATGAAAATGCTTGAAGAGCAGTCGGAGCAAGATAATCAGACAAAAAGGGTTGGTGCTGCTCAAGGTTTGCCAACTGCACCTCAAGCTTTGGAGATACCCTGATATATTTTGTCCCAGCTGATATTGAACCTGAAGATATTGAACTCGGGAATGCAGACGACCAAGACATCGTATTCGATGTCGATGATGGTATGGAAGAAGATCCGGACGCGTTGGACAGTGATGAAGAGGAGAAACTCGATGAGGAACTAGGGATCGACGTCGACGAGACAGAAAGTATGTTAGCACATCAAGATGTCTGGATCTAACTAAACCGAGATCCAAAATAGCTCCAATCCATATTGTGCCCCTGTACTCGCTACTACCCAGTGACAAACAAATGCGAGTATTTCAGCCACCACCTCCTGGAACACGTTTGGTAGTTGTATCGACAAACGTTGCAGAGACTTCATTGACAATACCCGGTATCCGCTATGTAGTGGATTGTGGAAGAGCCAAGGAGGTGAGCTTTGTCCTCGCTTTTTTAAGATTTTGACCAACATCTTTTCAAGCGTCGATATGATATCACCAATGGTATACAAGCTTTCCAAGTCAGCTGGATCTCAAAAGCGTCGGCAGCTCAGAGAGCTGGTCGAGCTGGCCGCACAGGCCCTGGTCATTGCTACCGATTATACTCGTCTGCTTTATACGAGCACCATTTTGATGAATTTTCAAAGCCTGAAATTTTGCGCATGCCTATTGAAGGCGTCGTCCTCCAGATGAAGGGAATGCATATCGATGCCGTCGTGAATTTCCCCTTCCCGACACCTCCCGACCGTCTCACTCTTCAAAAAGCCGAGAAAATCCTCACGCACCTTGGTGCATTAAACAAGGAGGGTCAGGTTACGGAGCTAGGAAAAACGATGGCTTTGTTTCCTCTCTCTCCGCGATTTTCGAGGATGCTAGTTAGCGGACGACAGCATCAGTGTCTGCCTTACGTGATCGCCATTGTTTCTGCTCTGTCAGTAGGAGACCCGTTCCTTCATGAAGAGGCTTTACAGCGCGACGATGACAGTGACGAAGACGACGACGATGTTCCAGAAGAACTGTCACATCTAAAAAGTGCTGCTGTTCGGGAGAAGGAGGCCCTTAAATCGCGACGCAAAGCGTTCTATACCTCTCAGCATGTAAGTTTCTTATAGCTAGTCTTTTATCTTCTAATTGACACACGAACATAGACGCATTCGTCGCTTGGCAATTTCACCAGCGACGTCTTCAGAATTCTTTCCGTAGTGGGTGCCTATGAGTATAGTGGTGGGGGACTGCAGTTCTGCTCTCAGCACTTCGTCAGACCAAAAGTGAGTTTTACCTTGATGACATATGCAACGATTAATCCATGATTTAGGCGATGGAAGAAGTTCATAAACTGAGGGCCCAAATAAGCAATATAGTGGAGACCAACTTTACTGGAATTGATGCCCGCTTTGCTCCTGACCTTCGCCCACCAAACGAATTGCAGGTGGGGTGCCTTATTTTCTTGGCTGAAATACGACGACCGACGTCCTCTTAGCTGAAGGTTCTTAGGCAGTTGCTCGCAGCTGCGTTCATAGACCAGGTAGCCGTTCGCAAGGATCGTATTGAATCGAATTCTTCGGGTACTCAGTTTGCGACGTCGAAAGGTGTTCCATACAAAGCCCTGGGCATCAGTGAGGACGTTTTCATCCATCCATCTTCCGTCCTCGCCAGCGTCTCACCTCCTGAATACGTCGTGTTCAGTGAGTTGGTTCGTACCAGTAAAGTTTGGATCAAAGGTATAATGTCTGGGAACGTCAGTTGGAAAAATATCGCTAACCAAATTTTTAGGAGTCACTGTGATCAATCCTGCCTGGCTGTCTTCCCTGGGAAAATCATCGCTGTGCACGTTCTCGAAACCATTCAAAAACAATAACGGTGGGATGATGGTTACTCCTCATTTCGGTCCCGATGGTTGGCCGCTGCCTGCCATTAAAGCAACATGATTCGGATGCAGGTCTGTATTGATCTAGGAATACATCTATGTAGTGATTAAGTCTAATACAGTGTAACTAGTGCAGCATGTACTATATACGAAAAGGATGTGGTAGAGTAATTTACATGTAGGTGCAAATGGATGCTTCAGTTCGTTCGTGGCAGGGGTCATTTCGATTCATCTCTAAGAGGATGTTAGCAAGTGTCTGTAGACCAAATTTATCAAACTTGCCTTCGGTCCTGGTTTTTTCTTTGGTATAAACATCGCTGCTTCAGCTTTCTGGCGTTTCGGTGCCTGAGGTTGTCCAGCTGGTGGTGGTTTTCGCTTCACAGGCACAGGAGGAGCCGAACTCGTTGACTCTGGGAGAGGATCTGATTGATCTTTCTTTTCATCCGATTGTACGGACTGTTTGGACGACTCGCCAAGCGGTGCAGCCTTGTCGGTGGGTGTGTTTTCAACAGCGGCCTTCATGTCACGAGGGGTGACCAAATTGTCAGGAATCGGCGGTGGTGGTGCAGCGGGCAAAGATCTCTTCGATTTTGTACGAGCCGGTGACGGTGGTGCAGGTTTTGCCACCACGGTGGACGGAGTTGTGAAGTACGTAGAATCAACCTGAGGATTAGGTCAGTGTGAGTTCATTTTCAAGTTGCGGTTTCCTAACATCAACGAGGAATTCACGGCTTTTGGCATCTTGGACAATGTTATGCCATACGTCATTACTGCGTTGAAGAGTCGCTGCATGTCCTAGAATGAATAGAGAGGACCTTGCACGAGTGATGGCAACGTTCATTCTGCGAATATCTATTTGAAGGAGATGAAGCGTGCAAACGGGTACTATGGATCAGAGTGCGCACCCGACAAGAAACCAATGTTTGTAAGATTTGTGCCAGCCCTAACACACGAAAGGATGATGATATCCTTTTCTTGACCCTGGAATCCGTCTACAGTATTGAAGTCTACTCGACCAAGTATTTCTTTGCCAAAGCGTCTTTCGAAGAACGACCTCATTAATGAAATTTGAGCCCTGTACATAGAGACGACTCCGACACGAAAATTGAAGTCCACGTTGGAAAATTCCTTCTGCAGTCGGTTAAAAAGCGTAACGGCCATCTCGCATTCAGTCCTGTTCGTAAGGGATTGGCCTTGCTTCTCTTCGAGTCCAGTAGACACATTATAGAACCGATACGTGCCAAACTTTGAATGTGAATGCCACGGCTGAGCTGTTTTTTTGGCCATACTAGGTCCGTCCTTCAACCGACCATTGTAGAATATTTGACTCGGTAGTTGACTGATATCTGGGTGCATTCGGTATTGAATACTACGCGAGTCACAATCAGAATCCATTAGGTTGTTCATAGAGTAGAGCTCCTTACCTGAGAAGATGAACTGCATCCGGACGTTGCTTCTGAAGACGAACAAAAAGAGATTGGTTGTACAGATATTTACATGCCTAAAAATCAATATCAGCACGTATCTTTATCTTTGAGCAAAATTGTACCTCTTGAGAAATTACCGTCGGCGGTAATTGTTGAGGGTCTCCGACCATAATGCAACGTTTGCAAGGAAACTTGAGGGGAATCAGAGAGCTCAACTCGATAGCTTGTGCGGCTTCGTCAATGATAACCATCTCGAATTCAAAGTTCTTCAGAACATCGTGCCCAGCACCAGAAAGAGTGCTACAAATGACGTCTGCTTCCTGAAGAACTTCCATACGGGCTTTGCGACGAATGGCGTCCAGAGTTCGTGAATCGGATTTTTGCTTGTCCTTGAGGCGATCGATTTGCTGCGTCAGCTGCATCCTTTGTGTGCCGAGACGTCTGATTTCATCTTCAAGGGCCTGTGTACGTGCAGCGTTATCATGAACGCTATTCAGCTCTTGAATCTTTTGTTCTCTCGTCCGTCTCACAGATTCCAGGTTTTGACGAAGTGATGCCAGTTCCTTTGCCGAGTCATCAGGCTTTCCCTCTACACCTTCCAATTTTTGGTCAACCAGGTAATCAAGAGACGCGTCGCGAACACTGATGTTGATAGCCTGATCTGCACCAACACGGACTACTTTCAAAGCAGCGCCTTGCTTGCCAGAGTACTGCCCATCTTTCAACCGATGGACGATTTCATCAATCGCAGCGTTACTTGGGGCACAGATGAGAATCTGAAGAGGTGCTACCTTTTCAGTGGTACGAGAATGATTGGCCAATGCCGCGGAGACAAGTGAACAGACTGTTGAACTTTTTCCAGTTCCTGGAGGACCTTGTATAAGCCCAAAGCCGTTCGTTCGTAAAGAGCTTAAGACTGCAATCGCTTGAGGCTCATTTAGTCTGTACTTCTCCATCGTTTGTTTAAGGTTGTTTGGTTCAATGCGAGGCACAGGAGAAAGCGATGGTTGCAGGATTTGCTGTGCAAGCTCATAGTACTCCGCCGATACTAGTGCGGCATATTCTCGATGAAGTGTACTCAAACTATGACATAACGTCAATAACTGAAGAATTCATCAGAGTCAGTTCGTACCTAAATACTTTTGAAATCTGCCATGTACTTTGAAGCTGCAGTCCAGGATCCACGGAGCCAGGGGCTATGTAGCAGCGAACAGTTGCTTGTATACCAATGGGTCCAGGAGTGTTTCGATAGTTCACAGCTTTGGCGAGAATAGTCTTTTTACCGTCAGGATGTCTGAGAAGAACTACATCATTCTCGGTCAAATACCAATCCTTTCTAACACCTTCGGAAAGGGTAATATCAAGATCCGACCAATCGCTGTTGTATTGCCGCGACATAATCTTGCATTCGTAGATCTCAGTTTTCTCCTCTTTGGACTGCATGATCTGAGACCAACACTCGAGAAGTAAAAGAGGCTCGAAAACGCGGCGATAATGATTAAAGTCTGAGAACTTGTCCGGGACATTCAAAAGTTTCGCACCAGTTATGGGAGGAAGCTGGCCAGCGTGATTGTAATCCCAAGACAAAAGTGCCTTGTGGAGATTTGAGATATCGGGATTACGACGAGCTTCAGACCTTCTCCTAGCTTCTCGGGCCTCTCGTTCTCTCATCCTAGCCTCCATTGCGTTGTTTGACATGTTCGGTAAATCAATCTGTTTGATCTGCCGACGTGGTTCAACGGCTTTCTTGACAATCTGGGGAGATTGCTGTAGCTTGGCCAGTTTATCCAGGAGTATCCTCTGGCTTTCCTCATCATCACTATCATCTGAACTGGAATCTGAATCTTCGGCAACCTTTCGGGAAGCCTCCTTTGGACCCGTAGGTTTAGATGGCGCAACGGCTTTGGATGGCTTGCCGGCACTGGGTTTCTGGAATTTCGGCATAGAAGATATCGAGTCGAGTTTTTGCTGATCCGCGGTGAAGAAATGCTTGGAAGTGGAAGAGGAGGAGGCGGAACGAAGAGTAGATGACGAAGACGAGGACGCTGCTCTTGGTTTTTCGGGCTTTTCCACCTTGACCTTTTTACTGGGTTTTTCGACCACCTCAGGACTCTTAGGTCGTTTGGGGGCACGGATGACAGACACTATTTCAATGTCATCATCAGAGTCATCGTCAAACGCAGCGAGTGCATCTTTAAGCAGCTTTCGTCTGGTGTCATCCAGACGATTAGCTCCCTCTGTACTCAGATGCTTTTCGAGCTTTTCCCTAGTCTCGGGTGCTGGCGGATTTTTCGTTTCTCTGAAGAGGTCGAGCAAAGACTGAAGTAGGGAAAATGACTGGTATAGAAGCTCTGAATCCGTCAACCTTAACCACCTCGTCAACTCGGGCAAAATCTCCATAAGGTCCTTCACCATTTTAGTTCCCACTGGTGACGACTTGGTGGATTTGCCGGACGAAGACGATTTGTGAGCTTTCCCCGCAGCACTTTGCATTATCCGTCGTTGCGCCAGCATTTCTCGACCAAAAATCAGAGCATCTCTCATCCACACTGTAAGTTCCTCCCTCTCGACAAGCAGAGCCCAACTAGGAGTACGTTTGAAGATAACCGAAATGGCCTTGCACATCGAACACCAAAGCTGAGGCAGCTTGGTCGCAGGCCCGTCTTGATCATGTCGTAAAAAAGCAGGCTTGTGAAGAAGGCCTTCGGGAACGGAGCATAGGACTTCGATGATATCCGTGAAACATCGCACAAGCGATTTGGACACGCTGCAAGCCTCTGGCACTACGATTGCATGATCGTGGAAAGTGGACAAAAACTCGAAAAGACCCTGAAACGAAGAATCTGGAGAGTTTTCGAGCATGGCACGAAAACAGTCTATACGAACGTCGACGTCAAATGCGAACCCGACGAGAGCCTGAGCTGCTGCTTGGATGCCTTCAACAGGACAAAGGAGAAGTTTGATAACATCCTTGACGAGATTGGGACGGCGAAGGATATCCAAGACGGATGTAGAGACATTGTAGTCCACATAAGTAGTGATAGCATGTGGGAATCCTTCTCGAATGATGTCAAAGGCACCGTTGATCTGGTCAACGAGAGCCTCAAAACCAGGGAAGTTAAAACCCTGTTGAAAGGCTTTCTTGTTGAGTTTGTCCAGGTGCGCAGCTTGCGAGACAACCGATATGATAGCGTCTACGCCCTCGGTGTCATTTGGCTGAACACTCTGGTATGTCCTCTTCCAGATCTGCTCTCTATGAGACAATGGAGCCATACTGTCCCGACCCTCATCTTGCACCTTGAACGCTTCCTTTTCTTTGCCTTTGACCCGATCTCTCCTTACTACGATGGATAGAACACGACAACATCGAGTGATCCCGTCCAAGATACTTTTAACGTCGTTAACCATTACATCTCGCAGCAGAAGACGACATGCTTCACGAGCCGGTTTCCACTCTTGTCCGTCATGTGTACGGGAAAACGAAACCGCTACCAGCGTTTCTGCATGAATGTTCAACGTGCCAGAAATGGGAGAGCCCTCTCTTTCCTGAGACCTGAGTAACTGTATTTCCTTTAGATCTCAAATGTCAATTTTCGGGCAGAAAGAAACTTACTCTAGCGGCATACGACATGATCAATGGTCGGGTGCTCTTGAAACGCTCATGCTGCAGTTCCTCGCACATGAAGTCAATCATCTTCGCGAGAATTTCAGAATAGGATGGTTGATCACGGAGAGTCGATAAAAATTCCGAGAACCAATTCAGAAACCAAGGAGTTTTATCAGGTAATAGTTTAGAGTTCTCAAGTAAATTCGCGAGTGAAGGATTATCTTTGAAAGCATCAAAGACGACCTGAGGATACTCTGGTCCTTCTCCTATCCAAATCTGTTTGTTCAGTCGTTTCATGAGCAACACAAAACAATGCAGAACATATTCGAAAGCTAAGGAATCTCATTCAAAAATCAGTGCTTTTATTCTAGCGTAAATGCGCACCAGTATTTGGACCACTATCGTGCAGATGTCCCGTCACAACATGTCGAAGGTCAGATCCCGAAGTGACAAACGTTAGATGTTGAGGATGAATCAGGTGTATAAACTCTCGAAGGCCAGTCCACAGCACTACCGGATCCTCACTCAGAGGAATGTTAGAGCCTGTGCCGTTACCCGTCGTATTTACTGCATTCCCAGAGCTACGGGTGAACCCTCGAACAACAATGTCCACCGCCATCTGGTAACCCCTAACAAATTCGTCCTTGGGCATTGGAACAACCGTACATTTCCCAGACTGTTTCGAAGCCCATAAACGGACTTTGGGGTTCTGGTGTAATAGTAGGACCATCATAGCAGGTGGCATAGGATCAGAAGGCCAGCTCGGTAGACAGTCTTCCGGAGGGAATTTATTGATGATTTCTTGTATCCTTGTGTCTTGGAAAATGGCAAAATTGCATATCGCACGATAAACAATAGGCATTGGAATGTCGGAGAGACGTTTGGATTGGGGTTTGTCTGGTTGTATACGTTTTATCAGCTGGTCATGTACGCATTGAGTCTCCCACTGAGAAAACGATTCCCAAAACATATTCTTGACATCCTCCGCGAATGCTCCAAAATATCTGCATTTGCATGAGCTTGAATAAAGCAAAATGAAAGCATTAAACGCACGTGTCCTTTGAGCTGATCTTCACCCTCTCCAAACCCAAAGCACACCCGCCGCATCCATTCAGACATTCATTATACATGCCCTTCCATTTGGAGACCTTGGGATTATCGTCCGAATACGCAAATAGCCTCAGTAGAAACGTTGCTGCTTCTACAACCGTGTTTTCCGCCCTATCACAGAACCAATGTGTCACCTTGGACTTGGTCTCGCTAGCTTTGACAACATAGTCGTAAATCTCCTCCAAAAGATCGTTTTGGAGCTGCTCGCTGTCGACGGGAAAGTCACGTAGTTTTTCGAGTTTGGATTTTAGATTACTGGATGCGGCGGCGCGTTGCACCTGAGAAGCCATACAATGGCAAGGTGTTTGGGAACAAGTGGCGGAGACAACACGTAGAATGAGATTTAAGCGTTGTTGTCTGTGACTCGACACGTGAGTGACGCGTCGAAAAATACTTTTCAGTGACTCCCGGCAGCGCAAAAGTATCGGACGTATGTCTTGTTGATTCAACAGAATATACACTACTTTTGGTAAGAGACCAAAACCAGAAAACTAGTGGACACGGTACAGAGTCCAGAAAAATGCAGAATAGAATAATTCCTGCTGTTAGTCTGCTACAGTTTGTAACTTTGCGAATAAGTACATGTCGAGTAACACTAAGTCTACATCTTACTAACAGTGCAAATCGTGTGGTTGGTGCTGGGACCAATCGATTACTGGCAAAAAGAGGCATGCAAAGAGTGGCGCTGATTCGTACATCTCGAATTAACCCTGCTGCGAATAAATAGTCCTCCCTTGATTTGCTCCAGGTCGACTAAACGGACTTGGGCCGCCCGGACCCTGTAGATAACCGCTAGCAGGGCCAGTAAACTGGGCTGGTGTCTGACGATCTGATGTTGTCTCAACGGGGCTACCCGAACCAGGACGACTATCTTTTGCAGAAGAACTCGAGGATGATGTCGGCGGTACAGATGCTGATGCAGATGGAATAGAATCCTCAGCTGGGGTAGGTCCAGACCTTGATATCGATGGGCTCGGTGGATGACCGTTTGATGTTGCTGGCGCGGAGGGAGCTACATGACCTGGCGCCGACCCATTCACGATCACTGCTGACCGCTCGTGACCAGGGCCATGGGTATTAACGAATGTTCCTCCTGGCCCAACCTGTGGTTCTGCCCAGTGTGTCCATGGCCGAGCATCAAGCACACCGTGCCCAGGAACCCACTGACCTCGTACACTCGGGCCTGCACCAGGCCCAACACTAACACTCGGAGGAATAACATGGGAATGATGAGGAGCCGCCACCGATCCACTTCGCGAACTTGGTGTTGACCCATTGGCCTTTTCCTTTCCATTCGCGGAACGAGATTTTTTCGGTTTCGAGTTGGTATGCGACATGGACGACAGCGACGGATGTAACATGGTGTTGGGATTGTAGGCACGGTTATGAGCAGTAGACGTCGATTGTGCTTGAGAGGGGTCGTCGTTGAATAGTTCTTTCTCTCTGGCTTCGCGTAGTTCCAACGCGTCTGTTAGCGACATAGGGGTTGGCATGATATCTATGCACGAGTGCAAGGTCAGTCCATGCATTGTATACCAAATGAATAACATAGAAGTAACCTTGAAGAAACATAAATTCTTGGTATTGGCGCGTTGTATTGGCTAGGTGTGATGTCAGATGCGCGCGAAGAGATTTGAAAAGGGTTACAGACCCATATCATGGTAATGAATGGTACTCCTTCCCTCTGCAGTAGCTTCTCGGTGGCCTCCTTGAGTTATTCGTTTTATGAACTCTTCCTATTGAATGAACAGGCTTTAGTACAAATTCATCCGAGGAAGCGGAGCACACACAGTTGCAGCGGACAAAATAAACATTCCCTCTCTAGACATTGCAAGACTTCCTGTTACACCTAGAACATTTCGTTAGTTCGCGTCTAGAAAAACAAAAGTATGTACCATCTGCCTGCATGATATTCTCCAGCCTAACGGCCGGCAAAAGTGTCTGCCCAGGGATCCTTCCAGCTCGAGAACTGGGACCCGGTGGATCCTCCTCTGCCGTGTCATCTGGGTCTTCAGCAGATTCATCCTCGTCCACAAGCTGATCCACTTCCTCGTCCTCTTCATTTTCTTCTATTTCCTCCTCCTCAACCTGCTCTTCTGCGTCGTCTTCCGAGTGCATGTCCTGTTGTTGGGGTTGGTGCTGCCAGTCTTGGTTGGCACGGAGATGGGTTGAAGCAGAAGACATGAAGTATGAATGGTGGGAACGGAAAAAGACTGGAGATATACGTGAAGCCTGAGAGATGGCAGGTTCGGCCAACGCCGTAAACGCGCTCTGCGCGTCGCAGTTGACATAAGCATCCAACGATGCCCAAACGAAAACCCGCTCAAAACAAGGCTCTCAATAACCTCAATCCCTCTACCATCGCTGCAGAGTCTCCAAGTCAGTTTGGAGATGCTCTCTACTTTCCTTATGCACGCTACGTCGGTGTCGTCGGCGTCCATTCCAGTCTACTCTTGTTTTCTTCGCTCTTTTTACCGCGTACAACCATGCTATTCGAGGCAACGAGACCAGTAATCGACCCTAGTCAACAGACTTCGCGTGATAGACCCCAACATCCGTTTCTGGAAGACCTGACAGCGAGTCCGGTTTTGACAATCGCGTGGATCTGCCTTGGAGCGATGGTATTGCAAGCTTGGTGGGGAGGTTCTGTTCGGGACTGGTGGGTAGGGTTTTCGCTACGGGGAACGGATGAAGAACGGAGAATGGAGAGGGTGAAACTTGACAGAATCAAGTTTACAGTATGTCGCGAACTTGGTTTCCAAAGCACATTCCTGACTTCTTTGAAGCAAGTTGCGAAAGCCTGGTTGTTTACTTTGGCTGCATCTGTACCCCTTCATATAATCATAGTCATGCTGGGTGCACCCATCTCTAGGTGAGCTCAACGGCACGTCATTTCCGACTCTACTCATCTTTGCCAAAAGTCATATCTTGCAAACATACTTTCTCGCCTTGCTGCTCTCTGTCCTCATGTTCTTCACACCAGCCTATACATTCGGACTGCCATCCGTCTCATCTCAAACCGAGTCTCTATTAATCAGACTAACATGGATTCGGTTGTTTGCTGAATTCTCGTAAGTACGAGTCTCCTGCCATGAATCGTGCTAAATTTCGTAGAATACGCACCCCTATTGAACGAGCCATGGTATACCCCGCTGTAGGTGCAGCACTGGGTAGCTGGCTCGGCGCAATACCTATCGCTCTCGACTGGGATCGACCATGGCAGGTTTGTTGCTTCACAATGATTCACAATGGCAGTACTTAAACAGACTTATCCAGGCATGGCCGCTAACACCAGCCTTTGGAGCCATCTTGGGGTACATCATAGCCTCGATGCTCGCTCTGACTGTTAGTATGATACAATCGCTCGCAGATGAACATTTGCGTTCTCAAAACCAGAAAACTGATTAACCTCTAGTGAGTCTAGTTCATTCTATACAACATACAGATCTAAATCTACAACACGCTTCCTAGCCGCCTTCTTATGAAGACTTGAGGATATCTGCAATAGAAGAAGTAATATAGTCTGGCTTAATTGGAGACGCATTCGGTCCTGTAATATCGCTCTCTGTTGTTATACCTGCGGACGGACATGTTATCTACTACTTTATGGAGGAAAGTTTGCTTACCTGTCATGACCAGCAGCGTTGAAACACCCCCGGCCTGTCCAAAGAGGATATCCGTGTTCAATCTATCACCAACCATAATCGTACGCTTGGGATCAAAGTGCACTCTGCAAATATTCATAAGTCGTCCAGACCCTGACGAATGCGACTCACTTCGCCTGTATACAGTCCAACATCGTCTTTGCTGGCTTCCCAATACTTATCGGATCCTTGCCCAGCGCGTACCTCAAGGGCGCGCTTATTGCACCTGCACCAGGTAACAATCCATGCGAGCTAGGATACGTACTGTCCTCGTTTGTAACGAGGAATTGACAACCGGGGTTCCGAGTGAGATATTGGAAGGCCTTGGAAAGCTTGGTGTAGTTTATCGCAGTATCCAAGCCGCAGACTACTGCTGCGACGTCCGGGTCTAGAGTAAAGTTTTCTAGGGAGAAGGGTTCTAGTGTTTGATCGGCTGGGTCCTGTTATACGCTTCATCAGAATCAAAAGCGAGCCCTTCGTCCAAAGGATACACACCGTGCCCCCGATATAAGCAACTCCTTCGTTGCGTAATTCCTCCTCTAATCCCTTCATACCAATCACGTATACTTTCTTGTCTTTGGGAAGTTTCATCACGGATGAAATGTATACAGCAGCTGCATATGCAGAACCGTATATCTCGTCCTAAATACGAGCTTAGAATACGAATAAGAAGTAGCCTTAGAATGCACGTACCACATTAGCCTCTACACCCAGCTGATCAAACTTGCCCTTGTAACTCTTTCTAGATTTAGTCGCGTTGTTCGTTACGAAAAGTATATTTTTCTCTTTCGAATCCAGCATCAGATTCAATGAGGCCTAAAAGAACAAAGTACTTACTATGATCCCTCAGTAATTTGAGAACGCCCAAAGCACCCTCGATAAGTCGATCCCCGTGCCAGAGAACACCATCACAATCAAACATCCATGTGTCGTATTTGTCGATTAGTTTGGTGTAGTCTTCTGGGGAGGACATACGGACACTCATCGTGACGAAAATTTGAAAACGTTGGAGGAATAAGGAAAGAACGTGCGGTGTAGCTTTCTATAAGGCTAAGTCCGGTGTTTTACAATGCCGCCAGTATGTCAGTTTGATCATCCGACGATCATGGACTCCCAAAGGTCTGTATAGTCAAGCATTTCTCCTTACAACACTAGTTTCTTACTCGATCTTAGAGACTGCACTAGACTCGTTTGTGACCTCTGCCGGGAACAGCTATCCTTTTCCAGCGATCTTCTCCGGGCTTGTCGTTCCCCAGACGCGACCGAACGATTCCATTACACCAGAACAATGCATGGAGCCAAATATCCAAAGCCGCAGAAAGTTGCAACTGGTGTAACATGATATGGCAATACGTCTTTACATCGGAAGCTGGCAGATTCATCTATCTTCCACGGGCTGGGGATTCTGAAGGTTGGAACAAGGCCGAAGAGTTTCAAGTGAGATTTTCTTCGCCAGAATATGTACAAGGTACTTTGGTTGCTGCACAACATTTGTCTGTTTACTACAGGAATCGAAATCTTCTTTCGTACCCCATATATACAAGCACTGGTGCGCGAGATTTAACTTCAATGATTCTGTCCAAGTTGACATTTGGAAGATGATCCATGCGCAACTTCAATCGTTGCTAGAAAAAAGATTCTCAAGATGGATTCCTCTAATACCTGTGGTCTGGCTTTAAAATGCATCCAAGATTGTATTGACTTTCACGACAACTGCCCCAAACCACATCATTCCGTCCTTCCCACCCGTGTCATCGACTGTTCAGATCCCAAGAAACCAAAGTTATTCACGACTCGTGGAATTCAAGGGGCCTACCTCGCCTTAAGTTACGTCTGGGGGGAAAAGCAGCCTTACAAAACGACTGAAAACAACTTGGGCGAATATTCACAGCAAATAAACCTCGAATACCTTCCTCGGACTATACAGGATGCTATATGGGTCACAAAATCATGTGGTCAACGTTTTCTCTGGGTTGATTCTCTATGCATTTTACAGGATTCAAAACAAGATAAAATCATAGAGATATCACGTATACCGCAGATTTTTCGAGATGCCTATTTTACCATCATCGCTTCTAGATCCTCCAAAGTCAGCGAAGGTTTCTTGCAGGACCGTCCTGATACCACAGCGTCTAATCCCCATCTCCCAATTCTTTGTGAAGACGGCTCAACGGTGGGCATCATGTCAGTCGATTGCTCTCCTTCCTGGAAGGAAGACTACGATAGTATCAAGCTACCGGTAAATACGCGTGCGTGGTGTTTGGAAGAACGTCTTTTATCCGTACGTGCGCTGGTATACGCTTCCGGTACTCTACATTTTCAATGTCAAACCATCATTGTCGGTGTAGGTAATGCTGCAAGACAAGCAAAAAAAGCTGAGCGCGCGTTCCCGCGTGAAGCCCATTCTAGCATATACATTCTTCCTCCCGACTCCTCTGTTGGCGATGTGAGCCAGAAAATGAACCACTGGCGGGAAATTGTACGAGACTATACTAGACGCGCTGTTACTAAACCAGAGGACAAGCTGATAGCTCTGGCTGGTGTTGCCTATCAATTTTCCCAACTATGGAACGTAGACTCGCCTCAGAAATACGTTGCTGGATGGTGGAGAGATGCGCTCGAATACGATCTCTTATGGCATCGGAATCTAGACACGCATGTTTTTACTCCACGACAGAGAGATCTCATTCCGCATTTATTACCTAGACCCGGAAACAGAGCACCTTCATGGTCTTGGGCCTCTGTCAATGGATGTGTTTCCGTTGCAGAATCACATTCTATTCGACTCTTTGAGTTGTGCGATTGCCAAGTATCGTTGGAATCGCCTTTGTTGCCTTTTGGAAGAGTCGTTGAGGCTAGATTGATTTTGAAAGGCAGACTAATAGAAGCGACCTGGGAAACGGGTGCTACGAAGCTTAAACTGAAAAAGTGGTCAACTCGGAGGAGTGCGCAAGGGCGTGATATACCTGTTTCTCTCGATGCGTGGCAAGACAGTTCTGATGCTATACCTGAGAATATCTGGATCCTTCCAATGTATTACGATGGACCTGACAAGACCTCTTCTCCTCTTGCCACGATGAATGGATTGATATTACAGTCCCTCAATGAAAACGAGGAAAGAGAATACTGTCGAGTAGGATACTTCAGAGGTCCAATAGAGATTCGGAATCAAGATGGTAGGGAAACTGAAATAGAAAAGATCACAAACATGAAAAGTGAGCGCATCAGAATCATGTAGACGCATTATGTAGTACAGATGAATTGCTTCAATGTAATGTTACAATATACAGTATCCACATTCATGAACCTAATCCAGTTTTCGCTTCAATTCACAGGAATAACAACCGATCCCTTATCCTCTGTCTTTGGCACCGTAACCGTCAAAACCTTCCATCAGCTAATGTCCTTAGGATCTACCATCCACGTCCACATTCCGAGTCTTCCGTCCAACTGTTTACTATGTAACAAAAATTCGGTTGCTTTTCTCGAGCCAGGGAGAAAAGGCACGACTCCAACATACTTGAGTGGATAGCCCCAATCCAGTAAGTCTTTCAATGGTTTTATTTCCATGACATGTTTTGCACCAAGAGCGCACTGCATGAACAGTACGATATGAGTAGATTGTTGAGGTCCAGGGAAAGCATCGGAAGAAAGTACTACCAACGCATCGGGCATGGCCTCGTTTGGATAATGAGGCAAAAAGATTTCATTCTTCCCAGCCTCTGGTAATGAGCGCCGCACGTCTGACAGCTTCTTGTACGAAGTGGTGGTAGAATTACGAAGCGAGATGATGAGCTGCGGTGTATTACTACTCAACATGTCTGCCGTGTAGTAAAAGTTGACATGATTATCTTGAGATGACCGACTCTTCATAGTCATCGGGGTCATTTTTACCGTCTGTTGCGAGTCGACTGCTGTGAGACTGTCAAGTAGTGAGATGACATCAGATTTAAATACATGACTGAGTGTGGCCCTGGCTTTGGGAAGATATAGGATTCGGTACCATGTGTCAACCTCAGCTCTAAACTGTGATCGGTGCTGGTTTTTCAGTAACTTTAGTATGTGCGCTGTGATTGGTGACATCACAGCAATCCCGCGGTTGGTTGGATGGGGAGACATCAAAATGATATCGGATGAGACGGTAGGAGGAAAGGAAAAAGTTCCGGCACTGCTCAAACACTTGACCACTTGAGCAAGGTCCAACGCGGATACCTTGACCATGAGTGCATTGGAGTGTGTATCAGGCCGACCAGCCAATGCAAAACATTGTCGGGCTGAGGGACCAAACCGCTCAAACCATGATACCACCTCGGTGAATTGAAGGGGGCGCTCACGACCGACATCATAGTTCAAGTGTGCCCTATGATTCAAGTCGCGATATTAGAAAGCACTGAAAATATCTCTACGATCCATGCTCACCCTACGATCAACTCCCTCTTGGAAAACGGCCTCGTGAAGAAGAACTGTTTCACCATCAATTTTTCTGTCCAGTCCAGAGCATGATCCCGGGGTGAGGCGGCAACAACAGTGAAGAATGGGTGGCCACGGTTTCGGATAAAATTCGGAGGCTCTTTCAGATCTCCACTCAGATCAATCAAAGCGTATGTTCCTCGGAAGTCTCCCTCAAAGTATCTCCAGAAAGGATTGTGGTCGAACTTGTCTGGTTCTTCTAGAACGTATACCCCGTGCTCAAAGAAGAGAAATGCACGATCACGACGATTTTGGAAAATGACAGTTCTTTTTTGATGGAGAAGGAGGAGGAGTAGGAGGATAAGACACATAGACTTTCCTATTTAGAAAATATGTCAAGTATTTACAACGAGTATGCGTGTGACTGGCTCACCGATCCCTGGATGTCCAGATATTATAAATAAAGCACCAGTAGGTCCTTGTGCCGGGAACTGTATTTCATCGACGTTAAGCATTGCTTGAGCTTCTTTGAAGGATCTACATGTCGTAGTCGGCTCCATATTTGGTGGGATGGGTTCACCAACGGCAGGGGTTTGTGTAATACTTTGTTCCTCCAATGCTCTATATGTCGTACCACTAGTAGTCGGCTCCATGTTTGGCAGGATGGGTTTGACAGTTTGCTCCTCTGATTCCATAGACTCTTCTGGGGGCGGGACCGAAAGCGTAAACCCATTCATGTCTTCATCCATATACTCATCCACAACTGATTGTGCCTCCTTATTTTTCTCCTGATGAACATCTACTCCCGGCCCAAGTCCACGCGGATGCATCACAAGAGACGAGATATGGGTATAACAAGTATAATAGTCACCCCGCAGTAACATTCCCCATGCTTCCTCGTTGTAGATGGCAGTTGGGATGGTATTCCTATCCTTGAGTGGCAAGAAATGCGCACAAAGCTTCTCTCCTTTTTCATCCTGCACCTCTTTGACCTGCTGCATGCTGCTCACAGATCCCTTTCCAAAGTTGTTCGTCCAGAACGTGACCAGTTCATGTTCTTGGGACTCTTCATCAATCCCCAATGTTTCCAAAGAATCTGGGTCGATATATCGACCCCTTTTGGTGTTATTAGCGAGCCTGTTGAGGGGATTAGACAGATCCATGGTCGTGAATAGGAGGTCTATAGTGCGACATGTCACCGGCTTGAGTTCAACTTGGCGGCGGAAGCCAAATGTTTCCGACGAAATCACGTCCTACAGAGAGCTGGTTTGGTTCAGAAGATGTTTGGGTTGCTGCGATGCCTAAGAAATAAATGATCAGCTACTTTTTTCGTGATACACCTTTTCTCGGCGTGCCAGCAAGACAATTCTGATCCAATGTATTACGATGGACCTGACAAGACTTCTTCTCCTCTTGTTACGATGAATGGATTGATATTACAGTCCCTCAGTGGAAACGAGGATAGGGAACATCGGAGGTCCAATAGAGATTCGGAATCAAGATGCATATGGTAGGTCACAAACGTGAAAAGCGCATCGGCATCATTTAGGCATTATGTAGTACAGATGAATTGCTTCAATGTAATGTTATAATATACAATGTCCACAATCATGAACCCAATCCAGTTTTCGCTTCAATCCACAGGAACAACAACCGACCCCTTATCCTCTGCCTTTGGCACCGTAACCGTCAGAACCCCATCGTTCAATTTGGCAGAAACACCACTAGCATCAACTGGCCTAGGAAGCCAAACGGTTCGAGTGAACGTAGCGTTTCCGACGAAATGACGTTCTACGGAGAGTTGGTTTGATTCGGGAGATGTTTGGGTTACTGCGGTGCCTACAAGAAGTAAACTGATCAGCTACTTTTTTTTCAAAGAGACAAGGGAAAAACAGACTTACTATTGCTCTGTGCCGCGTCTGTAGTCGAGCTTTCCTGAGTCTGATTCTGAGTCTGATTATGCGCCTCAGACGGGCTCTCGGGTCCCCGAGTAACAACCCTTCCTTGAATAGTCAGACTCCTTCCATCATCCCCAATCCTCACTTCCACGTTCTCCTTCTTGACACCAGGTAGCTCTGCTTCTACCACGTACTTGTTGCCTTCCTCCGACACGTCCACTGCTGGTCTCAACCCCGAACCAAAGGAAGAAGAGAGTGGAGAGAAGAAGGGGTCGTCAAGGAATGGACGGGTACGCATTATACTGGGGAGGGAGTTTGGAGCGCGGTGTATGGGCTCGTCGAGCATACGGAAGAGAGGGCGGAATTCGTTGAAGAGGCGGGAAATTGACATTTTTGGTTGTTTAGAGAATAGTAGTAGATAACTTGATAGTCCATGGGTTAGATTCTCCGTCTTTTATATCTCTAAACCACTCTAGCCGGAGACATAGGCCGGTGACTTGAAGAGAATGTCGGAGAACGGAACAGAATGAGAACTGGGCAGAGCATGACGTAGAGATCCTGCGCAAGTGAGACGAGGAGAGTCGACGCGTTTCGAGAATCTTCGAGAGCGGACTGGAAGTCATGGATGTTCGGGGGGCGATAGTAGCGAGTTGGCAATGGTAGATGGTTTGCACATCTTGCAGAAGTTGGCAACGTTGAATAATTGTGACTTTGGTGGTTTGAAGAGGATGGGGTTAGGGTTTACAGCTCTCTTCCTCCTCAAATGTCCAAGTTTGCCCCTCATAGACGCGGAACCAACAATCCCCGTGCTACCTCTTCTACCGTCTGCCAAAAGTGTCTTAGTACAGGCGAGTCTACCTACTTCAGTCCCTGAAACTAAATAACCTTCTGCATAGGCCACTTTACATTTGAATGCAAAAACACCCGCCCATACGTCTCTCGTCCCTCTAGAACTCAGCAGCTAGAAAAGCCAAATGCTTTAGCAAAGCTCAAGTCCAGCGGGCAGCCTTCTGTCGAAGTCCCGGAAGAATTCAAGACAAAGTGCGTGGATGGTTCCTCGTAGTTTAGCTCGCGTATTCTGAACATGCCGGACATAGGACAGGAACAGCAAACCGTATACTGGAAGCTAGAGAAAAACAACGGGAAGAGTCATCTACGAAAGGAAAAGGACCCGAGGTTGGGAAGAAGAGAACGAAACGGTACGGTGTATTTGGTTCTGTGCATTACTTTGGGCGACCTAAATCTTTCAACCAGGTCATCTTCAGACTCTGACAGCGACTCGGACTCGGATTCAGGTTCAGATTCTTCTTCATCCTCCGACTCTGACTCGAGCTCAGCGAGCGGCTCTTCCGATGATTCTCGTTCTCGAAGACAAAAAAGACAACGGACTCGCAGGAGTCGTAGTGCTAGTGATCGAGGTCGTCGTTCTCGGTCACGATCATCCTCAGTCGATTCGAGAGATTCTCGCTAAGTCTTACTATAGTGCACATAGTGTACATGATATCCTTGTTGTATTGCAATTGGATCAAGAGGCGGAGGGTATTGATGCGGGAATTATAGTGCTATAAACATGCGAGAGGGAAAAACAACAGTCCTTGACTCCATTCCAACGCCAGTAATTCAACTGCAAATCGAGCTGGTGTCCACTCCAGCTACTGCCGAGTTCATGATGAGTGCAACAATTAGTCTAAAGTGACTGTCAGTTGTACTCGAAAACTAGGACAAGAATTAGCGCACCCATACAACCCCAACACCTCGGCGAAAATGAGAATAAGGACCATGGACACGAACACTTTTGATTCGTTGACGTATGCCCGTACACACTAGGCATGGGTTAGTATTTCAAAATCTGAAGTATACCAAGTCACTCACAGAGTCGCCAACGATCCCAATAGCATACCCCGCAGTCAAACCTGTGAATCCACATGCCAGACCTGCTCCTAGATGAATGAATCCAGCAAACAAGGGATAGTCGCCTGGTTTAACTGCGCACGCAAAGTCAGCGAGGTACTGCGTTCTTGAGAGCCGACTTACGTGCACCAGCAATGAGAACTGAGACGACAAGGCCGTACACGGCGATGATACCAGACATGACTACGGGAATGAGAGACTAGGGTAGGTGGTTTGAGTGGGCGGTCGGGATAGGCAACGTCGGAGACGCACTTTCATAATCAGCTCTGGCTTGAACGTCCCCAGACCAGCAATCCCAATTCCAGCTTTGGCTGTCCCGAATGCAGCACCCACAGCTAATCCAAACGGTTACTTTTAGAAGTTCTGGAATCTAGGATGAACGTACTGCTAAATATCATCTAGAAAAAAAAGTCAGTAAAATTCCATCCAAAAATAAGCAATACTCACCGCCGAAGCAACACCAGCAAAACCAAAAAACGGGGCATACGGAGGACAGACAGACATGATGAGATAGACGAGTACCTAAGAGTGAGTACACGGAGTCAGTACGAGCTATAGTAACTAGTCAGTAGACTGACAGCAGTTCAAGAGGGGCGTCGGAGTTTGAAATCGCGTCTCTTCACTTGCTTGATGCTACGACCGCGTCTCCCCATCCTTCACCGCTCCTTCTCTTCCTCCTCCTCCCTCTCCAAACATGTCTCCCACATAGGCGCAAAACCCATCCAGTTCCCCCCTTCTGTCACCTTTTCCCCTTCCTTGACAGCCCTAGGAATTACAGGTCCCCTTGGCACAACATCCGTCCCCCTCCACTCATTCGTTAAAATCTCCTTCCCGGAACAAAACACCATGGCTGTTCAAGTTGAAGATGCCGAAATCAAAGTCCAACGCCAGATGTGGGGGACTACGCGGACGTTGATACATAATGCTATTACTGGGATGACCGAAGGGTTCACGGTTCCGCTCTATCTCGTCGGTGTAGGGTATAGGGTTGCTATGGAGGAAGATCCTAGGGGAACACAGGATGGAGGGAACGGAAAGAGGTTTCATATGAAGTTGGGTTATTCGCATTCGGTTTATGTGCCTATACCGCCGTATATCAAGGCAGAGGTGCCTCATGCGACAAAGATCGTGCTTTCGTGCACGGATAAGCACTTGCTTGGATTGTTTGCAGCAAAAGTGAGGAGTTTTAGAAAGCCAGAGCCGTATAAAGGAAAGGTGTGTACTTTTTGGCATTTTTTTTTCTACTGTAGTGTTTTTAACGCGACTTTCTAGGGTATATTCGTCGGAGACGAGAAAATTAGAATAAAGAACGTCAAGAAGAAGTAGTCGTTCTCTTTCTAGACCTACATCATCACAAAATAGACTACACGCCGTCTTGGAATAATAAAACCCTTTTAATGTGAACATGGCTAACGATACATTGAGACTATCCTATCCTTCTCTCCTTCTCTTTAGCTTGCCTTTTCCTTCCCTGTAGTCATCGTTAGCCCACGAAAAGAAAATGCCCAATTAAAAACTCACGCAAACTCCCTCCCTTTCCTTTTCCTACTCTCCTTCTTGACCGAATTCCTACTCATCTTCCTACTCGCAGCAGCTTGAGGATCCATTGCTACCTGTAAAACCCTCGCTTCTTTTCTGTTTCTCCGTACTTTGGTCACACCTTGTCGGATTTGTGTGTAGACCAAGGAGAATTTTGTTGTACCGACTTTGGACTGGACGAGGTCTTGCAGCTCGGTTGAGAGGGATTTGAGCTCGTCTGTAAAATAAAGTCAGATCAGGTATAGACTAGATAACGGCGAACACGTACCCATTTTGGGATCATGTATCGTATCATCTTCAATTATCCTGTATACTGGAGAAAGTACATGCACAAGGAACCGTTCCAAGACATTTGCTTCTAAATGCGAAGCCATGGCTGCGAACCAACGAATGATGGACAACGGTTGATGATACCAGTTGGTCTTGAACAAAATTAGAAAAAAAAATTGCACGGTCGACGAGTACAACATACCCTGGAAGCACTCCTATTCCTCTTCGCAATCAATGCAGACCGAATCTGATACGAAAGCTTGCTAAACAGCCAAGGGAGGTCGTTTCCACTCCGGTCGCTCTGCTGTTCCTCTCCCTCTGCTTCTTCATCTTCATCACCCTGCTCAGCCGTAGCACTGTCCTTGTTCTCCGGGAATGGCACGAGTGCAAAACATTTGCCTATGAAGAAAAGACACTTTACAATCTGCATACTTAATGCCTCGTCCAAATGCTCGCTCTTGAGCTGTGCACACAGTTTGCCCGCGATTTCTTTCATACCACTTTTCGTGAACGGTGAAAACTCTTCCTCCTCCACATCAGGAATAGGCGCCCTAACATCCACAGCACCAAACAACGTCCCCAGCAAACGACACGAAGCCGTTCGGACCCATGCATGAGGGAACAAGAGATGGTCTACCACGAGTCTCCAGTCTATTTCCTCCTCTTTGGTCTCAGATTCCTTGATCAATCCAGGGAAAATCTTGACGAGTTTCGAAACGACAATCAACGAATAATACGATGCTTGCCAGTCCAACTCGACATCGACGTCCATTGCATTTTCATCTTCTTCCTTCTCACCAACAGCTTTTAACCGCTCAGATCCAAATCTCAGAATTTCATTCATATCCTTCACAATCATCCCCAAACTTGTCTCCACCTCTTCCTTGAGCGCCTCAATCACAATCCCATACACCTGCACAGACACTCTCACAAGCCTCTCTTGCTCAAGCTGTCCAGCCCATTTATGCAAGTGCCCCAAAAACGTATTCCTCTTTTCCTCTCCAAGCCTCTCAATCAACGACTTGATCAGCTCTGCAGCCATCTCTCTACACTTCGCAGAATCATCATTCGCAATAACCATCACCAGCGCGACAAACAAGAGTTCGGCGTACTCGTTTACTAGGCCGAGTTGGAATTTGGTTATGATTGCACCTAGGAGCTCCATGACGGATTTCCTACCGCTGTCGTGCACGTATGAAAGGTTCTTTGCAAGGAACGTCATTTGATTTTTGAGTCTTCCTTTTCCCTGTGGATAATCCAACAAAAACTGTAACAAGACCCCACGGGAGAGTTCCTGAACCTGGGGAGATTGATTCGTCACCATGATCTCTGCGACCTTGTCCATGAGGTCGTAAATCTCTGGAACGACGAATTTACGAGAGACAATGGCGCGAAGCATCATGAATACGGTGTTTTGACGGGATGGTTCTTCTAGATCCGGAGAGACGAGTTCGAGGAGGTAGGCGAGGTCTTTTTCTTTCACTGTCACGGAGGGGCCATCACGAAAGATGGTAGCGAGGCATTTCAAGGATGCTTGGGCAACATCTGATTCAGTCGTACCGACTTGTTTGAGAATGTCGAGATTTTGGCGGATAAAGACAGGGAGAGATTTGTCTAAAGATTGGAGAGGACATTTGACAAGTCCCGACACAACTTTGAGGCCGGAGATGAGGACGGGGGAGCTCGTCGAGTAGAGGGCATTTCCGACGGCGACGACCATGGACTCGAGGCGAGACATAACATCCTTGTCATGAAAGTCGAAGCGGTTTCGGCGGAGGGCCGTATGGAGTAGATCAAGGCCGAATACCACGAAACTGAACATAGAGATTAGGTACAAATTTGAATATAAGAACCAACGTACTTACCGGAACGAGTTATTGGAAAAGTGGTCTGTGCTGGCGGCAACCTGACGCTTAGTCTGAACAATTGCATCACCCTTAACCAAGTTTTTCCTACGGGGAGCAGCTTGTTGAAGGAAACGAGAGTTTTGTGAGATCAGAGTGTGACACAGTGACAGTAGGTCGGTAGGGACGAGATGTGCATTCGAATTGAGTCCGTTAGAAATCTGCCTCAACACATCGTCTACGAGTTGCATCACTTTGATAGACTCTGTCTCCTGCATGATGGATCGCAAAGGAGCCAACAGCCCGCTGATTCTAGGTGGAGTGATGAATTTGGCGGTGATGGAAAACGAGTCGAGTCCCTTTGAAGAAGACGACTTGACTTCACGCATCTTTGTTTTGAAACCTTCTGTCTGGACGTCTTTACCCGACTCTCCGAATATTACCTCTGCGGAGATGTGCGCAATGTCTGGTACACATTCATCCAAAGTTGTGAACTTGTCTGCATGATCACCTGTCGTTATATGAGCCAGCAGATGGTGAACGGTAGATGCCAGCACGTGCAGATGCGGCCCACGGGTCAAGGCAGCGCGGAGCTCTTTGATGATGAGAGGAAGGAAATCAGGTCCTAGGATGACAGCAATACGAGAAAGAGTGTCTCTTGTCAAATCCCTCGTCTCCTGAGACTTACTTCTCAAGATCTGACTAGTTGTCGTCAAAAGCTTGGTGACCTGGAGTTGCGCAGAAGCTTGAGGCAGATGTCTAGCAACTTTTACAATTCCGATAGCGACGGGGATTCGGGTCGTGTCTTCTGTCGTTGCGTCCCGCGATTCGAGGTATGCGAGAAGACTTGGAAGTAGGCGCGAGTTGACGGCATCGACAATCTTTGCCGTGGACTGAGTCTGAGACGTGGTGATTTGAACTGGACCTGCTTCCTGCTCTTCTTCGTCCAATTCAGCGTTCTCGTCATGACTGTCTTGGATGACATCTTCTTCCATTTGGAAATGAAAGTTTTCAAGGATGGCGACCAAGGTCCGGACATAGACCCTCTCTGATTCATCCTTAGCTTTCGATAGTCGAAGGTACTTTTGAATCAAGACGTAGTACGCATTCCAGGCGAGGTGTTTTGCTAAACGGCCAGTGGTGTTTATGGCGTCGTTGACGAGATGGTGGTCAAGGGAAGAGGTACTGACAACGTAGTTGGAAATGAGGGGAATGAGAATATCGTTGAGAGTAGAGTTTCGCATAGGTTGACTATCACACAAGTCAGCGAGCCTTCTTAAAGCCCTGGATCTCCTGTGAATCTGTACATGATGAATGTTATTGAAAAAGTTTGCCTCTTCGTCCCCGTTTGCGAGTAGGATGCGCATGTCTTGGAGAGTTTCAATGTGTTCGCATTTTATCACGGCATGCGCAATCACACCTAGAATCTCGACTCGTACCAAGTCATTTCGCGACCGTAGTCCATTTTTCAAACCGGGGAATAGCACCCGAGAAAAGATTTGCTCGTGTTCGACAGACACTCGAGCTGCAACTAGATCAATGAAATTCTTCATCGCGAGAGATGAACTGTTTCGTATTGCCAACTCATTGGGATCCTGAATAAAGCTGAGCATGTCGTAGATAATCGGGAGCCAGTCAGAAGCTGATAACGACTTGTACAGTGAGTCATTCAATCTCGTAAAGGCTTCCAGACGTCGATTAAAGTCTGGCTCATCTATGCGTTTCGACGAGTACGAGTTGAGCGAGTCTAATAACTCGGCAAGGTCCTGAAGAGATATTTGCGTCTTCGCTAAATCATGAAAGGCTGCCACTACGCTCAACCGGGCCTGTCTAGATCGGAGGGACTGGAAGAGAGATGACAAAACTCCATAGAACTTTTGGTAGATTTCAGAACTCCCGTCCGCCATTTCAGGGATCAGGTGTACCAAATGTCCCACGATTTTCAGCAGGTCCACCTTGGTCTTTTCGGGGATGACCTTGGTTTGCTTTCGGAGGAAAGGTATGAACATCTGTAACAGCATCGTGGCTTCTGTCGGACTAGAGGAAAAATGAGCTATCGCAGATAGCGTGCCTATCTGCCGTTGGCCTAATGGAGTCGAAATCGCTGCAACACTTTTGGAGCGGTCGAGAAGAATGACCAGATTGGAAAGTAGAAGGGAGATATGAGGCTTGATGACCTCTGCAACAATAGAGGGATCATCGACAGACAGGACTAAGAGCTTGTCGACGATATCAAATATGCGCAAAATAACAGCTGGCTTGACATTGGTAGCAACCAGGCAATCATAAACCTTCGGCAGGACTCGCTCATCGTAGCGAACCAGGAACTGGGCATGATTGGCATCGAAAGTCCAGACGAAAAATAGCTCAAGTAGCGCAGAGGGTGCTTGAGTGTTTTCCTTGTCAAGCATCGGCAAGCGAGGAGATATGAAAGCAGGGAAAGCCTCCTTCACCCAGGGACCGAAGTCGAAAGAGACAGGGCATTTGAAGAAGTCAGCGAGTCTTTTCAATCCTAGTTGCCGTATAGAGCGAGCAGCTCTTGATGATGATGTTGGACCCACGTCCTCGACGTCTTCTTCTGTTTCTGGATCGTCTCCTTCGGCAACCCCCTTGTCCACGGTGATCCTTTCCTGAGCGTTAACGATGATATCCACTGTCACGCCCAGTAACGCAGGCCAGTAGCGCAGAAGTCTTGAGCCCAGGTTCTTCAAAACGTCTCCCAGAAGTGTGAGGTAACCAGTCATTTGTTTATCGGTCACATCATCGGATAACTTTTGTATCACGTATCCTTGTTCTGCACGATCTGCAGAGCTCCTTCCTTGTGTCAAGGGTTGCAACATCAGATCAACCAACAACGCTAGCTCGTCATCCGAGCAGCCCGCAATAGCAGTGAGAACTGCCGACCGACGGTCAGCTCCACGAGAGCGCCCTTTCCTCTCCAACATGATCCCGAACAACAGTCTGATCACGACTTCCACTACTTCCCCTCGGTCTTGGGGCTCGACAGCAGAAATGTTGAGAAGGGTCAGCTCATCACGCCATCGAGTCTCGTCGAGAAGAAGGCGTAACTTGTCTTCATAAAGGGACAGAGATCGCTGTTTATAAGTAAAGACACATGACAAAGCCGACGACTGCAATGTTCGGTCTGGATGTGAGAGAAGACCAGTGTAGAGCGCACGCAGGGTTTCAGTAGAATGCAGAGCTTTGGGGTTATTAAATTTGGCAAAGAGGGTCAACCAGGAATTAAGCTTAGCCCTCGGCATCTTCGTGTCTGCATTGGGGCCCACCATTCCGAGGAAAAAGGGAACCAAATCCCGGTTGTGTTTTTCTGCAAGGGATGCACATTCGCCCAAAGTCGCCAGCAATTGCTGTTCGTAAGAATTTCGATCAAAGCGCTCAGTGCTCCCGGACTGCGTTATCGCCGTGAGTATTTTATGATGCTAAAATGAGGACATAACTTGCCCTTTTCGTCTGCAGGATATGATACCGGTCATCCGTCCAATGCATGACAGCAATCCTCAGTTTATGAGCACTAGGATCCCTCCACGAACGTTCCTCTTCCCAAGGGTCGTCCGAAGAGCTGCTTTCAGGATCCTCGTCATTAGGATGATCAACCGTCATTTCCAAATTTTCCGATGTTATCAACTTCAGTTCGCGGAACAGCATATCCCAGATAAGATCACCAAATCTCTGTGACACAGTCGAAATAGCACTTGCAGCAGGTGACCACAAGGGTCGTAAGTTCACTTTCAGCTGAGCTAATTGGTAGTGTCAAGGAAAGATCGACTGTTGAGGCTCAGGGAGAATTACCTATTAACCATCTGGCACATAGCTCAGCCCCTCGGTCATCGTCAGTTTTGATAATTTGTGGTACGCGTCCGATTCTCACAGTCCGTTCTCGGACACCTTGAACATCCAGGGATACTTCCTCTCCCAGAAGACATCGTTTAATGACTTCTGCGGTGTCGTCGGGAATGTCCACAAGTGAAGACAATAGTTTCAGACTGTTTAAACGCAATGCACGAGAATGAGATAAAATAGATTCTCGGAGCGCTGTATAAGCTTCCGTGAAAGTGACCGTCAAAACACTTTTCGACCTGTATATTGGAATTAGATAGGCAGTGGTTAAGAGAAAAACAATTCCTTACTCGACATCAGAAATAGCTACCAAGCCTCCAATTACGTTCTTTGACCAAGACCATTGTTTGATACACAACCTTGTCCAAAACGAGAGATCAACATGTCGCGACCATTGTGCTGATGGTCTCGTAGAAAGACATATCATGCAGGTGCCTACAATCCAAGCAGGCCGTGGAAAGTCGTCTCCTTCCTCCTCAAGTTTCAAGTACTTATCAGTGAGTTGGACCAATGCCTCCGTAGCCTCAGGTCCAAAATGAGGTGACAATGCCAGGATGTCATTCAGCTGCATTGCCTAGAGAAGACTATCAGTTTGAAAGCGGAATACGGGAATTATGCGTACTTCTGCTTCCGACATTTTTTCTGTTCCATCCACCGCACGTTTAAGCCAGTCAATCACCCAATCATTGACCTTTTTCTTACAAATCAAATCAAGGTCCCCTAGTTTAGATTCCCGACATAGACTAGCCAGTAATCTGATGGTTTCTTGCGATTCGTATTCCAGTAGTTTGCCAGTGCGTTTTAAAAGTCCAGGTAACGCAATCATTTTCCACCCTCCCCACCCAAGCTCTGCAAGCACACCATGCAACTGCAGATTGAGGGGCATCATCGCTTCGGCCCCTACATCCCATAATCGCGACAAGCAGTGTCTGCCGTGAGACATCCAGATAGCCATATCGCCAGCCATAAGAAGAGAGGATGAGAATTTGAGCAGAGCTGAGCGGGGAGCAATGTCCAGAGGAAGAGCCAACATGAATTTATACATGTCCAAAAGATGGTTCTTGGTAATACGCGACCCATTTCGAACACTGGTGACTAGGGTAGCTACTTCAAGAACACGTCGAAGTCGGACCTCTGTGGAGTTTATGTTGTTTTGCAGCTCTTTGACAATCAGATCTACAACAGAAGAGAATTGCTCTGGCCCCTTGACATGGTGTATGAAAGCGGTAAACATTCGCCGAAGGAGCATGAAGGTATCGTCCGAATTCTCGCAAGTGGTGTAATACTCGAGCAATGGATTAACCAGTGTGATCGTAACAGTATGTAGGCTCTGGGAGACAGATTTGCATGCAGACACGAAGCACCATGCAGCTGCGTCTTCAATCCTCTCCAGATCGCGAGCGATGAATATGACAGCTTCTCCACGCATTGAAGCCTTCATCCTACGCAATACAGATCCCCAAACTTCAGCTACAGCTCTTTGTACTTCCGGCAGACATTTCGGAATAGATTCACGTATTGATAGCCAGGTTTGTTCCAAGATTTTCGTATCCGAGGTCGGGATAAGCAGATATTTGAAGAGAGCGGAAAGAGTAGAAAGAAGAGTCGTGAGAGATTCGGTGGATAGGGATCGTGATGTGAGTTGTAACAGGCGGTCCAGAAGTTCAGGGTAAACGGGGCTCAAAATTGTCCGCAAGTCTTGAGCCAACTTTTGCAAGAGTCTAATTGTCATCAGATAAACTAAGGAGTGATGCATGTTTTTCCGACGTACTCCAATATAGCTTTAAATCCCTCGTCATCAGAAGCTGCCTGAGCAGATAACCAAAGCTCTACGACTTCTTTCCAGTTGTACAGAAGCAACGGTAAAGAAGCTGACAGTGGTCCGGCTTGTTTTGCAAACTTGATAAAACTCGGAGAAAGGTTGAGTTGCTGAAGGTGATTAAGACTCTCGTAGAAATGTGATTGCGTGTCCTATATAAGAGCTGAGCAAAGCATCAAGAAAACTGATTGACTGTGCACCGTACTTCGAGTTCTTGGTCTAATTTAGATTGATCGCTAAGTGCAGAGGGCAGATGGACATCCTTCAGGCCTTCATTATATGATTTATACTGGACATGGACGCAAAAATAAAATATTGATACAATGAATAACGTTTGGGATTCCCACCTTGAAACGTTTTTCAACCACCCTGAGTTCTTCGGGGACGTCATATTCAACATCCATAAGTGCAGATAATTTTGGTACCAGAGAGATTTGAGCTCTCAATAGTAGAGAATGTTGAGCAGCACTTTGGCAAGGCTCAAGGTCGCGGAGTGTAATGGAGTATCCAAAAATTTTTGATCGAGGCTGACTCGTGGGAATATTAGAATGCCCCTAACCACTCACATTTGTTCTGCAGCTCTGGACTTTCAATCTTAAGTTTATGGGACGGCAGACGAGGAAGCAACTATGCATATCTAATCGTAGTTCGTCAAGGAGAGAAGGTTCTCCAATCATACAGACGTTGCTCCTAATTGTGCTGGTGAACCCAGTGGTTCTAAGTACCCTGCATGTCGGCCAGCTGTGTCTACAACTACTCCAAAGCGGGGATTCATACCAACTACCCCTTAAAACCGTACTTTCCAAGAACTGACTACACACTACAGTTACAGCGATCAGATCTGCGATGAATAAGTATATAAGATGAAAGTGCCAAATCAATATGATAGCTAACATCGCCACAAAGCTAATTAGTTGCCTGGCCATTCGACTACCCACTGTGCTGACACTAAATGTTCTTGATTATCATCGTCTTCAAATTTGACCTTATAGGTAGGAACCTGAGCCCGTCCTCATTGTGTTAGCGAGGAAAGTCATACGCAAGGACAAAGCTTACCCGGCCTCCTGTTGGTTGCATTTCTCTGGGTGTCACAATGACTTCGGCGCGATAAAAGCAGCTAGTATCAGGGTATAGTGCCATGACGGTTGAACCAGCAGTGAATTCTCTGTAGGCAGCTAGGCTTGAAGGGCTTCCGACTGGTGCATTGAGATCTGGCAACGGTATTATGGACCGGAGAGTTGTATTATAATGCCTGTAATGTGATCAGATGAACGTATATATGTGCTCCTTGCGTTGCTAGTACTTACAGTCCTGGTTCCCCACTTTCCTGAGGTTCCGGATCGTGTACTTCATATCTGATACTCAAGGTGAAAACAGTTAAAATGAAATCCGGACCAAGGCACCAACCTGTTTTTATCGGCGTTGATGCACTTTGTGACTACAGCAAGAATCCAGTTGTCGTCTGATTCCGTGCCGCCGTTGGCTTTGTTTGGTGGAGGGTGAAACGCAACTTTCCTTCCCTCTTGTAGAGGTAGTTGTTTCGCCAAGGCCTCTCGCCTCGCCTTCGGTTCCCGTGAAAACGGCACGGGAGGAGAAGGTCCGACAGAATTACGAGCAGGCAGCGTGATCGACATACTCCTGGAAGGTTGCGGTGCGGGAACTGGAGTGCCAGAGGGCGAAGGTGCGCGAGGACGTTTGTTATTACGTTTATCTGAGAGAACCTGTTTAGAAAGTAAAAAAAAATCACAGCAGAATTATGTTTACCAGTGGACACGACTTCCGGCGCTTTTCTGAGCGCTATTAGAATACCTAGCTGCTCTAACGCGTCTTCAATCGCTCTAGGGCAGAATAAGTATTGTACGGCAGAATACAAAGGAGACCTGATACAAACTTAGTTTCTTGATTGGACGATGCCTGGATTTGTTCCAAGCCAGTCAAAAGCCGCTTGTAGATTGTTTTTACCCCGTCCAAACCTTCAGCGGGCAAAGTATCGTCGGTCGGCCAAGCCGAGATTAAGCGATTCACTCGCCCAATGGTTTCTAAGGTGGAAGGGCTGGAATAAATACTAGAAAGTGTAGATAATGATGTAGTCGCATGCGACCAACAGTCTATCTCTAAAAAATGTATGTTATTGAGTGAATCAGTACGTGCCACGCAAGCCGACTCCGAGTCGTCGGCAGTTGCAAGGTCGGAGGACGACCTACCTTCGGACGATGCTGGACGAGCAGTTACACCCTGTCTTCTATTCATGAAGATGCGTGAGACGGCTTAAAGCCCCAATGCATCAAGTAGCAGGGACGGTGATGTCCTGACGCTTCGATTCTCGAAGGTGTGTTCACGCCAACGAGCTTTGATCAACACAAGACAAGCATTGCATTGTTCGCGGAGTAGGAATATTTATTACGTAATACTCACGTGACCCAGAGTTATTAAACTTGTCCTTGAACTAGTAGTGGATGGTCACCTACTCTAAGCTCGCACACAACACGACGGTGTACTATGGATGCCCAAGATCTAGAAAAGCTCAATGATATGCTCGACAATGAGTCTGACCTTCGCGAGGTGAATACCGTTCTATGACTGTCCAGCTCCCAGTCAAAATCGATGAGGCCATGCTGCTGCAGAAAATAAGGGACAAGATAAACGATTTGGATAAGAAAACGCGTATTATGGTCGGAATTTTGAACAAAATTCATTCCACTCGAACCGAATCAAGTAATGCGCGCCATAATCATCCCCTAGAATTTTTTCTAACTGTAATGCAGTTCCCGCTCTTTTAGATTCTGTTCGACCTGTTTTGATAAGCTGCGGTGAGACATTTGAAGGGTTGGCTGAACTAATTCCTCCGCACCAATTCTGGCGCTGGAAGGATATGTGGTGCCACTCTTTAAGGACTGCTGTCTTCGCGGCTACTATTATAGAATACCTCACGAACCACAGTCTTTTGTCGTTAAAAGCAGCCGCCGAAACATTGGGGAGTAGGTCTCCTTCACATCGGTACCGAGTCCACATTAAATGTATCCAGTCAAGGAAGAGTGGCGCGATAGAGTCACATTGTCTGCCGAAGACTATCTCCACGGCCTCATCAGCTTGGTGAACGAACTGGTACGGGGTCTGCTCGATTTCCTTCGTAATGTTGAACTGTTTTTCAGTCTCGTCTCGCTGTCAACACCGTCACCCTCGGCAATTTCGAAGAGCCATTGAGGATATCAGCATTCGTTAAAGATTTGTTCGCTGGATTCTCCATGGTAGGGATAGTTTCTAATTTCGTAGAACTGTCTTATCCTTCCTTGACTTCAGCTCAATTTGAAAAACGACACCCTCAGACGGAGATTCGACTCGCTAAAATATGATATCAAGAAAATTGAAGAAGGTTTGTTAACTGGTTTCTGTTTTCGTGCAACAATGAATGAGTCATTGCAGTTGTTTACGACGTGTCATTGCGCAAACTCGTTCCAGCAGGAAATACCGAAAATGGATCTTCCAAGTAACCAGCAAGTGTTAACAATGGTCATATCGTAGTATCGTAATCAAAAGCATCATATATCAAACTTGACAATTTGCTCGCCTGATCCTCTTTCAATCTTCAGCAGTCTCTTTGCTACACATCCGTATAATATTCTTGAATGTCCCGAAACCATCGCCGCACTCCCGCTAGTGCTGGCCTTGGCCGTAAGTACCTCCTTCACTTTGTTCAACGATAACGAGTGATTGGGAGCGGTTAAAAGCGTAAACAATAAAGTTGCAGTCAGGATTTGTTGCGCAGTGGGTGGCGCATTAGCCCGTGTAGCAGCTGATACAGAAGACACCGATTGAACCGGGGAGGCTGGCGTAGGAGTCAGAGATGAGAGCGAACTGAGATGAGTCCTGTGAAGCGACACTTAGTTGGGATAGCAGGGTAAAGCATGAGAAATAGACCCACAAGGTGGCTTTAGCTTCTGGAGGCTTTTCTTTCCCTGGCGCGGTACCGAAATTATTACCGGGCATAATGAGTTCACCCACAGTATTCCACATCTTCACCTAGATACAAAATTCGTTACAAAAGATAGAAAGGTCGGAGAAGCTATTGACACTGACAACTATTCTCTCAGTTTCCACGTTGATGTGCGGCTTTGACTTCCTCGGAAGCTCCTGTGTCTCGTGTGATTCAGCAGTCGGTGGTGGTTCATTGGTATGGATTTCAGTTTGTGGCGGTAACAGTACAGGTTCTTGCTTAGGCGTCGGGGAACGAGCAGGCACTCTAACTCTCTGCGTCGGTGATTCGGGAGGTGATGGTGAGGGAGAAGCTTCTTGTACCTCGTCGAGCTGTGCAGCAAAACCGCTCCTTGGTATTGGCACAGGGCTGGCCAAGGATGCCATAGATGTGTCACCGAATTCTGCCTCTTCCATGAGAAGGTTGTCGTCGAGATGAAAAGTCCGTGCTTTATTGCTTGGAGTGTTCCAAAATTCGTCCTCTGTCTTCTCTGCTTTTGTTGGAGGTGGTTTCCGTGCCGAGCTAGCTACTATCTTCTTTGTTGGAGACGGTAGTCTCATACGAGACTTTCTCGCGGTTAACGCTTCTTTCTGGATCTTGGAATCAGTGACAACTGCGACAAGATATATCAACAAACGCACTCGTTTCGTGAACTCGGCAATTTGAGCTTTTAAGTCCTTTATTCGCATCTCCTCTTCGTCTGCAATCCCTTTGATGGATGGTGCCTCTGCGATTTCGGCCTAGAACTACAATTGTCGGAGACGATCGATGCACTTGAGTGATGACCTTACTTGTCGCAAGCTTTCGTTCAATTCCTGAATATTGTACCTCGTTTCTTCTAATGTATCGAGAATGCCTTCTACGCGAGCTTGTGTGCGAGCGAAAGGCAGTACATGCTGACTAGGAAGAAAAGTTCATTCCGCATTTGTAAACCATTACTTTGACACGTACAATTTATCAATGTACTTTAGAGCAGCATTGGCATAGATTTCTGGTTCCTTGGTCTTTTCTTCCTTTCGTGTTGCAGGTTTCCGCAGAGGTGTGGCACCGTGGAACTCCACTCGTGAAATTTGAACCTGTACGGACGCGTTTTGAGCCTCTCTATCATGGGTTTTCGCACTATTGGTCGCTTTGTTGACAGTGAAAAGCCCTATTTCCGAAGGATCGATGTCCCGAATGAGATCACCCAGTTCTGTGGAAAGCACTGCACGAACGAACGGCCCTGGGTTTGCATTCTGGATGGCAGTTGCACTACTCTTGATGGAGCGTGAGTGCCGAGTTAGACGTTCGGAAAGATCTGAAAGTCCAGACATTCAGGGAGGGTTAAACGAAAAAGACAAGTCGCAATGTTTACGGCACGTGAACGATGAACTTCCTGACTAGGAGGCTCAATCGATTTGCACCGCGACTATCTCTTGTTAGAACAATGTCGTTTCAGGATTCCGTGTCAAAACTCAGTTCTCCGGTCAAGGAGCTTGTTCAAACCGTGGCTCAGCCCGAAACATCACTCGTTGGCAAGACTGAGAAGGATCAGGCTGAGATTGCTCAGTGGATAGACAAGGTTGCCCAAGGGGACTTGGTCAAAGCGGAAAACATTAAGGTATGTAACCTATGTCCACTTTCTTCCAGTATCGCTAGAATGCTTTTCAGGATCTCGATGCTACTCTAGTACCGAAGACATACGTTGCTACAAACTATCTAACCGCTGCTGATGTTGCTTTGTATGGTGCTTTGCACCCCACTCTCGTGCGTCCCAAAATCTGTAGGAGTAGTTTGATATTTATCTCAAACTTGGCAGTCCAAGTTACAGCCGCAAGAATACTATTCACACCCGTCTGTCACCCGGTACTTTGACCACAGTGCGTCGCCATCGCTGCCACATTTTACTCATCCTTGATAAATTCTATTCTAGTCCAATCAAGCCCTCCTGTCCGCAACCAAGCTGAAGCGACCTCATCTTTCCCCGTCATAACATTCAATTTTGCTGATGCCCCCAAGATCGAACATCCTACGGAGGCCCCAAAAAAGAAAGAGAAAGCACCCAAAGACGCTGATGCTCCTTCCACCTCTGGAAAAGCTGCTAATAAACCCCAGGATGGTGATGCCTCCAAGAAGGAAAAGAAGGAAAAGAAAGAGAAGACTAAAGAAAAAGAAGCTACTGGTGCAGAGGCGGGCAAAAAGGAATCTGGGAAGAAGGATGGAAAGAAGGGTGGTAACAAGCCTGTACCGGAGGACGAGGGCGAGCCCGTTCCTTCCATGATTGATCTTCGTGTCGGCCATATTGTTGATGGTATGTCCTCAAGAGATATATTTCTGGAGGTAAAACTTGTTTACGACATATCCTTCCAGTGCAAAAACACCCTGATGCCGACTCGCTGTACATTGAGGTATTTCAATACTTGCAGTGTCTCCCATTGCTTTCTGATTCTGAACCAATAGCAAATCGATCTCGGGGAGGAAACTGGTCCACGAACCGTCGTTTCTGGTCTCGTAAACTACATTCCTATTGAACAAATGAGGGATAAGTATCTCGTGGCTGTCGTAAGTGCACCCCATCTCCCCGATCTTTTTCATGTCTAAAAATCTTTCCATAGTGCAACCTCAAACCTGCAAATATGAGGGGAGTCAAAAGTTTTGCCATGGTGCTATGTGTATGTACCATTCGTCACTTGCGAATCAACTTTGGGTCATTACCCTTCTTCTAGGCAACTTCAAAGGACGGCAAGGAGGGTGGTATCGAGTTGATTCAACCTCCTGCAAACTCAAAACCTGGTGACCGCGTCTATTTCGAAGGTGCCGAGTATGAGAGTGCGTAAATTTCCTTGCCTTCTTGGTGATTTCTTATTCTGCCCGATTTAGACGCAACTCCCCTCTCCCAGCTAAATCCTAAAAAGAAGATTTTTGAAACCATTCAACCAGGTCAGTGCTCAATTCCCAGCGATGTTCTCTTTCACCAAATATGCTATTTCTTCTGTAGGTTTCACAACTTTAGATTCACGGGAGGCGGCCTGGGTCAACCCTGCAACCAAATGCGCACATAAAATACGCACTAAGGAAGGTGTATGTGTAGCACCGACGCTGGTGGGCGCCTCGTTATCATAGACTCGATATAAACAAACCTTGTATTCGTAATCTAACCTTGGGATAGTCCTATTATCCAGAACCTACGTTCTCGTTTACATACATTAGTAAAAAATCAGCTAGATTCACTGTTTGGGCGTCAATTGGATTGGAAAGTGGTAGCTAGGCAGTAAGTGCAAAATCAACAACTGAATAACAGCACATAAGCCAGAGTCACTTTCAGTCACCACCGCCGCTGATCATATATTGACTTAAGCTTTAAACTCAAAATGACTCGGTCTCTACTCTTCACTTTCACCCTTGTCTGCGATGGGAGGTAGTGCATTCCATTCTCTGCATTCGGATGCTTTTCCTCGTATTCCGCCAGCAGTTTATCAAAAACTGAAATCGCGTTTGTATCCAGCCATTCAAAAGCTTTACACGCTTGTTACAGTCCCTCTTGAAGCACCAGAAAAATCCGACTATGGAGATCTCGACTTTCTCGTTTGTTCGCCAAAGGTTGAACTGCCTCACCCCGAGACTACCACTCCGTCGGTAAACGTTCCACACGAATCAGTAAAGGACGCGATAGGGGCTAGACATTTTATCCCCGTTGATGGTAACAGGACATCCAATTTTGCCGTTCCGATTTCAAAAGGAGAATGGGCAGAATTGGGTCTGGGATGTGAAGAAGAAGAAGCACGGAACAAGGTCGATGATGGTGAAATTTATTATCAGGTATTTTCTCGTCTGATCTAAGTGATTCTCGATTTAACATGCCGGACATAGGTCGACGTCCATGTGTGTAGCGACAAAAAGGAATTGGACAGGATATTCTTCTTCAATTCATATGGTGATCTGGGCATGATCATGGGCCTTGTCGCTGCAAATGTTGGTTTGCAACTAGGCTCCAAAGGTTTATATGTAAGTTCACCTCAGGTTCATCCGTGTGATTGATGAACTGAAGCCAAGAAATGACTTAACAGTATTCCGACCCTCCTCATGCCAGGTTGTGCTTGACTGATGACTTTGATGAAATCGCCCGATTCTTTGGGTGGTCCGTGAAGACTAGGAATGCCGGATTCAAAACACGGAGAGAAATATTCCAATGGGTTGCAACTAGCCATTTCTTTAATTCTGCTCGTTTTAGATCTCATGGAGAAGGCATAAGCAAGGTAAAACCTCAAAGAAGCATGTATTCCGACTTTGTTGAATGGGCGAATAAACTGCGAGGAAGTTCCGCCTCATCGACTGATGGAGAGAGAAAGGAAAATATCGCTTCTGCGCGGGGCAAAGCTTTGGAGTATTTCAGTAAAAAGGATGAAGTAGAGAGTCGATGGCGGGAATATGAAGCTCGGAAACGAATGAAGGCTACCTTCAACGGGAACAAGGTCAAATCTTGGACTCTAAGTGACAATTGGAAGGACGTGAAAAGTGTCATGGACAAAGTCCGGGAACGATATGGTGGTGATGAAGGAGTGTCAAAGTTACTGGAAGAAGAGGGCGAGGACATACTCAAAGAACGAGTTTTGGAAGCTTTCGAGAAAATGAAGATATGATAGAGATAGGACCCTGCTACGTCCCAAGCCTTGAAGGTATACATATACTTAGTACCCTACTGGCTTGAGGTGACAGCATAGTTCATGGTTGTTATAACACAGTCATCAGATACTGAATATTACTGCTGATTCGGCAAAGGAATTCGTTTTTGCTGTAGTAAAACTAACATAAGCCTCAGTTTCCAATCACGAATATCACTATACTTCACCGCAAACCAATCCCAGGCAACCATGGCAAGCACTCCAGATTCATCCAACAAGATTGTTCAATCTAATGGTCACCAAGACATAGTCAACACTTTCCGAAAGGAGCTGTTCGACGAAGGCATTCTACACGAGGGGGACTCCATCGGAACCGATGACATTACCATGGAGTAGGTCCTCAAACTCTCGCTTTTGCAGCGGACTTTACATTTCCTTTCTGTAGACGATTTCTCCGAGCTCGTAAATATGATCTTAAGAAATCCAAAGAGATGTTCCGTCGTTGTCAAGAATGGAGAAAGACCGTAGAAGGAATTGGTATAGACGAACTCTACCGACAAATGGATCCTTTTGATGTGAGCACTATATAACAGTTTCGTCCTGTTCAGACTTGTGAGTATGGTGTCTCTTTTCTAGTATCCAGAGCGTAGAGCGGTATTTGACTGTTGGCCGATGTGGTGAGTGCTTTGGGTGGCATCTCTTCTTAGTCTAAGTTTGACTCCTTCCAGGTTTCATAAGGTCTGCCTGAAATCCTTTCAACTATGACGTCCATTAACCCTAAACTACTCCTAATCAGACTGACAAGGTTCGTTGTTGTCTCCATAACCTTTCCCGTCCACCCTGAAGAAATCTCAGCAAGGCCGCCCCTTAAACTTTGAATTCCTCGGTAGTTTAGATTTGAACAGACTCTATAAAGAATGCACGCCGGAAAGACATTGGCAATCTATACTAGTCAATGCCGAATCACTACCAAGAGAGATCATCCCTGCCGCTGCCCGTCATCATGATAAACCCGTCACTTCAGTGTTTGTAGTCCTAGACTTGAAAGGATTTGGGTATGTGCCATGTGTTTCTTCAAGTTGAGTTTTATACCAATCTATCCAATAGATTGAGTCAATTTTGGCAGATGAAATCTCTTGCTCAACGGTCGTTTCAAGTTTCCCAAGATTATTATCCCGAGACGTACGCATTCACATATCGTTTAACTACATTCTCTTTCTTGATCATTGAAAGCTTGTTTTGTATAGCATGGGGCAACTTGCTATAGTAAACGCTCCGTCGTCTTTTACGTTCATCTGGAATGTCGTAAAGCCCTGGCTTGCAAAGGAGACGGTTGAGAAAATAGATATATTGGGTAGCGATTATCAGGAGCGCTTGCTGGAACTAATTGACGCAGAATCCCTTCCTAGCGTTCTTGGAGGCAAGTGTACGTGCGAGGAATTCGGTGGATGTCATTTGAGTGGTCGAGGTCCGTGGCTTGATGGTAGAAAAGGATGGGGTCCTAATTCCACCAAAGTGGATGATTCTGACAAGAACTCGGTGAATGTGACGGAGTCTCAGTCACAGAAACAAAACCCAGACAGCTCAACAGTGCAATAATTGCTTTTATTCCATGGTCATAAGCATGATGTACATGTAGGTGCTGGGTACATAATTTTCCTGTTTAGATAAGACTTGTAAATAGTATCATGTCCACAATATAGGTGTCATCAAAAGCGTAGATGCACATGCATGTCCAGGCTAGAAAGCAACGCTGGTAAGTAAGAGCTAAAAGTACAGGCCTATTTATGCGCATGAGAGTCATAATAAGGAGAATGTCAGTGATCGTCAGAAAATATCGATATGGGTCGATCTAGCCTGGGCGATGCCCACCGTGTAAAACTGAATGCCCTTGACCGAGGACTTTTTGTTTGATCAACAGGACGCTCCCCAGGCGCAGTTCCAGCTCGTGGTATGGGGCTCATGGTGAAAGGGTCGGATAAGGCAGGGTTGTTCGGGACCGGAGAAAAGATCTGTGGTTCGGGGGTGCGACTCTGAATGACATTATCATGTCTTGGTATTGAGCTTGAAGTTAAATGAGGCTCAGGCGTATTACTTGTAGGAATGATAGGCGTCGTTGGCACAAAACCAAGTGGAAGCTCATTGTCGGGTAAGGTGATGGTTATACTTCTGGGTACCGGAGTTTCCGAAGGTCCTAGGACGGACACACCACGCGTTGCCTCAGCGACGATTTCATTCGGAAGGGCAGCGGGTGTTTGTTCCGGAGAAAGCAACATTGGATTGTGCAAAGTTGTTCTAGGACCGGAGTCCGTGGGAGATTGAGACTGAGGAAGAGAATTAGTCTATAAAAATGAAACTACCTAGTAAAACTCACGGGTGGTTCAACTTCTATGTTGATGGGAACACCTGGACTAGAGTATGAACGCTTTAATTGTTTTCTGAACCAGGAAAGTGGCGTTTTGGTTCTTGCTGTTCCTGCTGGGGGCTCGTATGGAGGGGAACTTGAGGTAACTGGTTGTCTAGACGAAGACGCGACTGGCCGACCGGATTGCTCATTCATAGAATCAATCTGGTGATATTCCTGTTTGGGAGAGTTCGCAATGGTCTTAGATCCAGGAATGGCTCGGTTATCGCCAGGCACGGCGGCTTGGAATGTAGGTGGGGAGTTCGACACTGGTGCAGGTTTGACTGTTCCTCTCGGTTGACGAGGACCACCACTAACTCGGGGGGACCGAAGCGAAGTTGAGCGGGGTATAGATGAAGTAAACGACAAGAACGGCGTGATGGTATGTTGGTCCTGATTTGGCGTTTTGGTTCGTGACGGAGGCGATGTTTGAGGGGGACTTAGCGTTGGAATCGTACCTCGGGGCTACACAAGATTGAGAAACATGCGTTTCCGAAGGGACGCAAATATAGATGAACAGAACAGAAAAAACCAGTTATTGAAAGCGAAAAAGGGAAGTGGGAACGCAGCAAAGCAATTTTAAGAAAATTTTGATTGGAAGAAAAGCTCACATTGTCTTGACTTGGTACACGGTCCCTCCATTCCTCTACCGATCGTCCTGAAGTGCCATATGTACCGTCACTCTTATCGGCAGCAGCTGGGTTGTAGCCATACTGTGATGTGACCCTTTGTGCGTTGGATCTCGAACCTGTACCGGATTGACGCGGCGGGCTCACAAGGTCATATTCCGAAATTCTTGTCGAGGCTTTCGAAGGCATCCTTGATCGTAGCTTCCTATCCCTTCTCAAATCCATCTGTCTACCTCTGGATTCGCTGTCCCCTCTATCTGGTTGCATTTCTTCTTGGGGTGGAGTTGTTACCATCACAGCTTCGGGAGGGCGAGCACCGGTGGAGATGGAATCTTCCAGGTTGCTGAGCACAGACTGTCCAAAGGCAGGGGCTTCTGGAGCGTGATAAAGCGGCAGTGGATGAAGGGTCTCATTTTCGTCGTGTTGGCCCGGCATAATCGGATGTATGCTTTCGGGGGAACTGTTGTTTGTAGGAAAGATCTCTGAATTGCGAGGAACGGGAGTTTTGGAACGGCCCTGAGAAGAGGGACGCGAGTAAGAGGGAGCTGAAGGCGGCCGGGCAGACGGAGGGCGGACTGGCTCCGGAGGAGATTGAGGACGAGAATCAACTCGATGCCTACTAACGAATACTTGTAAGCACAAAATAAAAATGGACCGAGAAAAATCCTACCTGGGCTGACCTCCTGGAGATGCTACTCTAGGAGCCGGAAAATCATCATCCCCGTTATTACTGTCACTTTGGCTTTTCGACGTCCCCGACCTTCGATTGGCCCTATCAGAGCTTCTATCTCTCATCCTTCTAATTCTACTAAATAGCCCAGCATTGCTTTGGCCATCCAGGACGTCAACATGCGATATCCGACTCTGAACATGCTGATACGCTTCTTCAAAACCGTCTTGATATCCCTGATCCCACCCTGCCCTGACGGATTTCTCTGTCTGAAGATCTCTGGCCTTCTTCCTCTGTCTAGTCGCCTCTGCCTCTGCCTCGGATTTTTGGTCTTCTAGCCTCTTGATGACCTCACTTGCAGTCCGAATCTCTCGCCGCGCTGCTTCATATTGGATCTCGTATAGCTTGATTTTGGTATTCGCGTCATTTAATGCTGCCTGCAGAGAATTTCGCTCGCTGACCAGCTCGGAGAACATACCCACAGCCATGGACTGTTCGCTTTCTAGAGTAGCAATGCGACGTTTCAATTCTTCATTGGTGACTACCAGAAGAGCTTGAGCCGATGCTGCCGAGGACGTATGTCGAGAGCGAGATGTGGAACCGTTAGTCTTGGTTCTACTGGAATTTTTTCCCTGGGAGTTCGTTGTACTCTCGCGTATATGGTCGGGTTTTGGGGACAGTGTAGGTCTTGAGCGTCGAGGTTTCAAACCCTGTCTCCGCGTATGTGGGCCTGAAAAATAATCGCCCTCGGGTTCGCTGTGCGTCGGATAATGAAACATGTTGGCCATAGGCGACCAATGCTGAGACTCTGATGAAGGGGAAGAAGCTGGATCATCTTCCGGAACTTTTGGAAATATAGGCCTACATGAGACGAATGGTTAAGTTTCATAATACATTCGGATGAAAACGGAAATGGGTCGTACTGTTGAGTATGAGAGTTCATGACGGCGAAGAATCAAATCGACGCGGTACTTGGCCCACTTATACTTCTTTTCTGAGCGCCACGAAATCGACGCCAGGAGGGTGCAGTGTGCCGTTGTAGATAAGTAGACAACAGCAAGTCTAAAGTAAGCAAGTCCGAGAACAAGAGCGGAAAGGCCACAACGCAGGTGGAGCCTGAGTTACGCTTGAAGAAGGTTCAAATAAGTAGTTGGAAAGAGGGGGCGGGAGACCTACACGACATGATTCCAATAAAGTGTCCAAAGTATCTGATGATGGCTCAAATCTAAGTGTGATCGTGCGTTGATCAATCGCCGTAGGGCCTCGCGTGAAACACCAACTAAAGTAAAGTTCAACGATGAATATGAGAAAAATCGTGTCAGGAGGACAGAAACTACCTTGAGGAGCGAGTCCTAGACTGGGAAAGAGAAGAAAATCCTTGAAGCGACCTTCAGGATTACACGTGTTGTGGGCATGCCCTGACCTTCTGTCACGATACAACATTGAAAAGTTCCGGCTTCCATCTAGTCATTGTGAACACGAGTATCACACACCACGGTGATAAGGAGTGGTTTTTTGCCGGATATGCAGTAGTATTTTTGACCTATTCATCTTGCAGCTCAATAGACTGGGCAAATGGGCGGGCAAGGTACTCTGACATATGCAAACAGAAGCTTCAAGAAGCTTGACGCATGTCGTGGCACAGGGAAGAACTTCTTTTGTTGGTTGACCTAGCCTGCGAGAAGAGTTGGAACCCTCTGAACAGCACGGTGGGGAAGCAGTCTGATCCGTGGCGTGTGAGAATTTGCTGCTTATGGCCTCTACGCCCGAGTTCGTCCCCTATTTCCTGACTACAAGTCGAAGTACTTCTGGAGGATCGAAAATACTAGAAGGTCCATAGTGATTTTGGTTCGTAATGAGAGAAAGTAGATGATGAAAGGGATACAAATGTATTATATTATATGCTTCTCGGTATCATCGTCAATTTCGTTGTGACAGAGGGAATGGAAGTTATATCTGGAGAATAGAATGTGTCGATTGTATATGGTGTACAGTGTACGTCTTTGAATAGTTGATTAGCAACACTTGAACAACATGGAAAAGAAAAAAATCTGAAAATGACTATAAATGAGCCATGATGAGAAAACATGAAGGTGAGCTGGGCAATAAATATGAAACACACAACCGCAAAACACGAGAAGAGACACTGCGCTTGACACAGCAACACGCAAAAAGACCAAAGGATACAAAAGAGATCATGAAAAATACAAAAAATTAAACGTGTAATAGCAATTCTTCTTTGCTTGACTTTCTTCCCTGCATTCTATCGTATATATAATTGGTGAGCCACGGTGAGATGTTACCGGCCCCCACCCTTTTTACCCTTTGAAGGGGTTCCTGTGTTTTCCTTCGCCCCAGCTGTGGCGGTCATAGCAGAGCCAGGAGTGGGCGCCGGTCCCAGCTTCGTAATCCCGGATGCGAGAGCAGATCCTGCCGCAGGTGAGCTCGATTGAGGAGTCTCAGGAATAATCGTCTCGTCGATAGGTTTCATCGCGTCAGCCTCGGACAAGGTCAGTCCCGAAAGTCTCTTTCGACTTCTCTCCTGGCTTCCAGCACTTCCAGAACTCTTACTGGGTCCAGGGGAGGCGGCAGCGGTAGCTGTTGAAGCAATGGATGATCTCGTTGGGGTGCGAGTTCGGTCGATACTGGGGGAAGACGTGGATGACTCTCTAGAAGTTGTGCCTTGTCGGGCACGGCCTCGGCTTTCCTCCTCCTCTAATCTGCGGAGGACATCTATCTCACCCTGTACTACGACACCCTCTAACCAGTTGTGATGAACCATTTCTGAAGCTTTCGCCCGTTTGTCAGGATAAAGTCTTAGAACGCAATAATTAGTATACACGCTGTCTTAGCAGGAGCAGATATTTACCTCAGCATGGGACAAAGGAATGATGCCAGAGCCTCGGCAGCTGGGCGAGGGAAAAGATACTTGTCATGAAGGACATTATCCAGCGGCCAATATCTCAATTTTTGTATGTGTCTGAGTTCACCTAACGAAATTTTAAATCAAACAAAAGAAGCTCGGATCATCCAAGTGTCTGACCTTTGCGGTTGAAGAACTCTGCGCTGTATTTGCCGCCCAAAGCTAAAGTAGAGGGTATCGGACCCATCAATTCCATGATTTGGGCTATGTGATCATCGTCTTTGGAGTATCGCGAACCTGAAGCAGGGTCGAAGAGATAGTCTCCTCCAGTGATTAATTCGAACACCTAAAACACAAAAAGTCTGAGAAATTCCCAAGTAAAGATATAAGGCATTGAATACTTACGACACACGCGACACTCCATATATCCGCACTTGGACCCCATTTTGCACCGAGAATTACCTCTGGACAGCGATACTGTCGTGTCTGAATGTCATCTGTGAAATGGTGTTCCACCCAAGTTGCGTTCCCCAAATCAGCGATCTTTACAGTGATCTTTTCCTGCTCCAATGCCCCACTATTAATCATCGCTTCTAAACCTCCCATACCTTCAGATGCAATACTACCCGGACCCAACGAACCTGGTCCACCCTGAGGAGACACAGGGCCAGCGTCATTCTCGTGCAAAGCTGCTCTATTTGGCGCAGATTGTGTCAAAAGCGAAGGCTTGGAGTTTGCCGCAGACGCAGAACCAGGCGTCTGCTTCTTCCCTCCTTTCCCGAATCTCAAGGCGTCATCTTCTCCATTGTCTTCGTTTTCCGCCAAGCTGCCAGCAATGGAAACGTTGCCAACTTGATCAGCCACCTGGTCGGGTGAGGTGACAGCAGGTTGCTTCCCTGCACTCTTTGGGGATGTACTCGTGTGCGCGTCGTCGAGCCTGCTCATACCAAATGCATACCTATCGAGAACACTAGTACCAGGTGCACTAGAGCCTTCACTAGAGTTTTGTGCAGAGCTGAGACTGCTGAGGCCGGCAAGGAAGCTAGACGAGCCAAAAGACGATGACGGAGAAGGGAGTGGCTGAGACCCAGTGATGAAAATGCTATCAGACCGGGGCGTCTGGTTGCCACCGCGGCCAGTAGATGGAGGAACACCTATCATACGCGAAGGTGCGGCTGTAGTAAGGAGGGTAAGGATCGCTCCATATGAAGGTAATGTTATGAACAACTTTACCTCCATTCGCGGTTCCGGGAATAGCATTTGACTGGCTGGGTGGGTTGGCCGCAAGCTCAGCTAGAATAATGTCTTCAACATTATCAATGCATATGAGTACATTTTCCGGCTTCAAATCTGTGTAAATAATGAGTCGAAGAGCGGATGAGATCCGAGAAGGTGTTACAAACCAGTATGGATTACACCACAGCATCTGTGCATGTAATCTAGACCCAGAAGTATCTGTTTTGCAATTTGCTTGACCAAAGGCATTGGTACGCCTTTATTCTGATGTCTCTTGATGAGACCCAGAAGGTTTTCCCCCAAGACTTCGAAAACCATACAAACGTGCGTTCCATTGGGGCCTTTATGTCGAAAATGATCGAGGAACGAGATTACATGCGAGCGTCCAGGGTGAGTGTGTGCAGGGGATGGGGGAGGATTTGGGTTGGACGGGGTCGGGGCAACAGGCGGCGTATTGGACGTAATCAAACGTTGAAGAAGCTTTATTTCGTCAAGGGCTGTCTCGGTGTACCGAGGAGCGGATTTGACGACCTTTAGAGCGACGTGACGATTCATCCTGTTGAGGAAGCATGGTAAGTAAAGGTTTCAGAAAGAAGACACGAAAGAAGTAAAAAGGCGTACTTTGAATCTTTAGCGAGCCACACAGTAGAAAAATGACCCCAACCCAGTTTTCTGACAACAGTATATCGCCCATCGCTGAAGGTATCGCCAATTTTGACGGGATGATACCCGCCTTTAACGTAGTCCTCCCAGTCCTCTTCGTCCTCCGTCATTATGGACGCGGGAGATGAGTACGAACCGTCGGCGTGTGACATATTTTCGCAAGATCAGATGTATGCTTCTCTGCCGTCAAATAGATAGACAAAGATAATGGAATGGAGATTTGAGTTTCGTGGTCCTGGGTCCAGCGAGACCTGATCAGTTTCCACTTTCGTTTGCTTGAATCCTGAGCCGTGTACTCTGGCGTCCGGTCGGCTTTTCCGAATTATCCCGTAAGCTGACGAACGGAGCATGCCATGAGCCCATTTCAGTTGAGAGATAAGGAGGGAGAGCAACACACGGCGAAGATAAGGACTATTTGAATCTGCGCCACTCAAGCGGGACGGATTCCAGGGATGATTTGTACGATAAAGAACGGCTGTGGAGACGACACAAACGACGATGTCAGCGAAGATATCGATAGTGATGGTAGGAAAGGACTTGTGCGGACGGTGAGTTACAAAGTATAAACTCGATTATTAGGCGCAAGCAGTTTGTGCAATGCCGTAATTCACATGATTGCAATAAACCACACGGCATCTGTCGGCTTCTCCAAAATACCTCGGAAAAAAACCAGAAAAAAATCAGAAAAACCCCTTGACAAGCCAAGGTGACTCGGAGTAACCTGAAATGGTCTCCAATTTCCACCGTTCAATAAAACAACTTGGAGATTGTTATCAGGCGCGCTTCGGATCTTTATTCTCTTTCGTACCTGTAAGGCGCGCAATCATCAGGAGTCTTCCCAGTCATGGATGCTGCGGAGGAAACAAGCCAGGTCGCGTGAAGGCCTGTCTTCGACGAATAGAAACTTATGAGAAAAAACGAAGCGCTGAAATCGACACCTCGACACGGTTACATACCTGTCGCGACATTACACGACGCGCAGAGACGCGACCTGAAAGGCACATGACTCGTGTACATGGAAAGTTCGACGCATCCAAGAGTCATTTTTGCTCTTCTACCTTGACATGGACCCCTTTCTTGTCGACAGAAAACTCATAAACTCAAAATTTGAAGGATACAAACTCGATGCCGTAGATCAGAACCAAATTATTTCAAGATTTCCTCTCAAACTTGGGGCATCTCAAGCGACTGTTCCCACTCGAACTCTGTTGTCTTTTCAAGAGGTGCAGAGTAGAATATCTCACAACCATCTATTCGTCCCACCATCTGATTCCGAAAAATATGCCATTTATGTCGACGAAGAGTACCAAGTTGTTCAGATCGATGTAGCACTGGTGAGTTTCCGAGTCCATCTTTTCTCGTCCGACGATTGATGCCAATACACATTTGAGGATACGTTTGTACCTTCCACAAGAGTAGTCTACGAGCTACCCAAACCCATTCGATCTTCTTCTCTTGACGTACATCCAGAATACCCATCGGCCGCATTCTACTCTCAGGAACTATTGTTCTTGAGTGACGGATACGGAGTATTGTACCTACTTCGTCCAAATTCCATCGGACCTTACTCCCTCATCTCGACATACCAATTAAAAAACTCGAGCCCCGATAGACCATTTCGTATACACTCCGTCCATTCTGTCGGTATCAATAACGTTGTCGCCATCTTGTCTTCACGGAACTCCGAATCACAAATAGAACATCACGACTCGACGCTCAAGGCTTCGCAAAGGAAGCCTTCCCACGTTGAATTTGACATCTACGGTGTAAAGTTTGATTTGACTTCGCTCAGTCGTGCCGACGATGTTTCTGAGATGGAGATTGTATGGAGCCTGAGAGGGCAAGATGTGCCAATATATACCGGCTATAATCCTTCATCTGAAGCGTTTTTCTTGATTGGTGGCTCTTCTTACCGCAGTCTACAAACACCGCCTGCCCCTTCGTATGATCCGACTCCTGATGAAATTGCGCCGATACCCCGACTCAATGAGAACTTGGACTCAGCATCAGCAGATCCAGCTAGACCACCGCCGTATTCCTGGACTCAAACTTCGGACTCTGTTACTATCGCTTTCCCCCTCCCTTCCTCCACTCCAAAGTCATGGATACATGTTCAGTTTACTTCGGATGCTTTGACGCTCGGCGTCGATGGAGAGCAGTTGTCTGTTGTTCCTCTGCCCAAATACTCATCAAAGGCATTTTGGGATCGTATCTCTCCCTCTTCGAGCTACTGGACATGGGATAAGGAAGCAGAGCACTCATTTGGATGCCTCACCCTTCATCTTGACAAACAACACGAAGGTACCAAGTGGATGCAAGTCTTTGCATCTGCTGGTACAAAGCCAGCTTTGGAGTCTTCTCCAGAAGACGTTGAAGTACCCGAGACACTTGATCCCTCGGAAATATGGCAGATTCGTGAATCTTTGGAAAAATACACCGCTGCTTTAACAACCGGTGAAGATGCTAGTGGGCTAGGGCTTGGCAGAGGCGTTCCCGGATTAGCCGAAGGGGAAATGGACGAAGAAGTCGACTCCTCAGTAGGTAGGGCCGCTCGCATCTCTTGGGTCAGTCTGGATGGCTCTTCTCCACCATGGTTTCAACCCGGTAGAGAGCCACCTTTCCAATTACTTTCGACCCCGTTCCCAGGCACACCTTCAAGCCTATCACTGATCATTAAAGAGGGAGTCGATGGTGTCGTTTTCACACTTGGTTCTGACAAGGTTCCAAAATGGATTCATACAAAAACATTTTCTGCTCTTGCTTTCGTGCTTGCTTCCAAACAAGATGTTCGGTTCACGTACCATAACTCTGACCTCGTTTTCGCTTTCGAGAATGGGCTTCGCGATCGAGGTGGTAACGCTTACGTTTACAGAGGTACCTCGACCGATGAAAATTGGGCAAAGCAGGCAATTCTGAAGATGGGAGATGGCGTAGGGGGTTCTTTACTTGGAGTGGGAATGGTGGAAGTACAGGGTCAACCTATAGTGCTCGCGTTAGCTGAGAAGGAGTTGATCATCCCCAGGCTCTGGTAATGAACGGGACCGGATATATTAAAGTCATCTACACTTGTTCTCTTCTTCTATCTGGTTATTGTGATCAATGCAAGATTGAATATACAACGTCATATCAGTCAAGCATTAAGCAAGAGCCCTAGTACAATGATAGCATTGGACCCTAAAAGAACTGATGACGACAGGACAGTTGAGGGGAACACGTTCCATGCATACTCTACGGCGAGAAGCAAGCAAAATCTATGGCACTGTATTAGCTGATGACACTGAGATAGGAGCAAAGCCTTTTTTACCTGACAATGTAAGGATATCTCGTTTTCCAGACCAAGAAGGGCAGCTGCTGTGCGTACCAAGAATAGAATTGGTAATGCAGCGACCTTGCAAAGAGAATACCAATCAGATTAGACGTAAAGAGGACCGTGGCGACATCTAGGGAAAAGTCAATCGAGTTCAAATTCGAACGCAAAGGGACGTACAGTCAGGTGTGATTGGTGCTAGGCCAGCAGGACGACCGGGTCTACGCAGAGCGCGTTCTATGATCCTAAAGGTACCTCCGTCGGGTTTACACCAGCGTAAAAGACCGAAACAGAGCAGAGCAGTGACATGTCCAATTAAAAGGCCTTTTGCCCATCCCGGACTAAGAAATATTTCTTCTGGCACCATTCGCCAATTTACGGTCCATTTGTAGAGAAATACTCGACCAAAGTCAAATGCACAGTTGATGTAAGCCCATAAATCTTCTTGAATAAACGGGTAGGCGAGAAAAGTTTGAATCGCGAGCATTGTGACGAGTTTGCGGCACGTAAACAGTATACCTCGTCTCTTTACCAATATCACGAGAAGACCCGGAAGGTAAAGGAGAGCAGACATTTTGACTGACAATGCCGCACTGTCCGGATCGTAAGGAAACCATTTACAGAGAATAAACCAGTCACAGACCTGTACAGAAGAGTGCCCACTTCATCCAGACCGCTCTGAAAAGCCAGAACTGCACTTTGAACAAATACCAGCGACCAACAATCATTAAAGAGACGAAGAGTGAAGATGGAATGCAGCCGCTTGCTCAGAGGCAGCACCAACAGGAGCCAATTGGGAATACTCTTCGCCTTGCCGTATATAGCACACGAGAGGGCAACCGAGAGGGTATAGAGTAGTGCGTAAATCTGTTGTGCCAGAGCTACATTGGTTCCCGAGTTGGTGAGTTCATAGAGCGCGTTGTGGATGTAGACGTGTCCAGCTGGATATCTAAAAGACGCTCGACAGAATGACCACCGCAAGAACGGGAAGGCTTACACCAGGGGACCTGTAGGACCTGTAATTTTGGCATAGTTGCGTTCACCCTTCCTATATAATCCAATATGTATCATATATGTTTCCCAGTCGATTTCTGTGTCTGGACGCGTTCAGTACAAGGCATCGACAAAGAATATAGAGATTCTAACATGGGACGAAACGGATGATAAGCTCGGAGAGTAAGGCATCTCCAAACACGACAAGGAGCGACAGTAACCAGAAATAGTTGGGGTCCAAGAGCAGCTGCTGAACCCACCGGAAAACACTGCTCAACGAAAGAGCACCCATGATTTTGATTTCAACTCCGCGTTCTTTGAATCTTTCCTTCTGCGTCACTATTACTATCAAATTTAAACCAAAATTGCATGCGTGTCTACCCACTGCCATCAACTCACCCCGAATTCTCTGTTCTCAAATCTGACGTTTTCTGCGAGTTTAGAGTGGAGAACTGGCACTTGTCCCGTGATGGCAGAAATTCAGCCGTTCGCAACACTTTCTCTTGGTCATTCTGGCACTCGCTCATACCACTCTTGCTGTCTGTCCTCTGGCTGAACGTAAAGATCCCCGTCTCTTCTTACGCCTTAGTTCTGATTCACGGTCTAGATTCAGCTTTGGCTGAAAATCCTATTGTCGCTGGTGGTCCTCATTTATCTCTGGACTTTATGCACACAAGTACTTTTCGGTGATCAATCATTGTCAAAATATTGTCTCGTTCAATGTATTTATTGTCTTCAGAGTCTGTTATAGTGATTCCAAGCCATGGCATACAACTAGAAACGCATCGTGGATTTCCTCCACTGACACTGTCCATAACCAGACGGTTTATACCTCGGAAACGGTTGCAGGACGTTTTGATCAATGAGGGGATCAGGCGATGGGGATTTCGCTATTACCTGGTTGCATCCGTCCAACGCAACTCGGAAAACATAACTTTGGAAGTTTGTTTTGAGGTGAGATTCTAGTTAATTGGATATCATCTTTCCTGAAGCACCTCAGAATATACTTCCCCATTTTCCGGTCCTGTTAGAGGTTTGGCAGGGTGTACAAGACTTGCTACAGACGTCGTGATGCAAGTAGGTGCGCTATGTAGAGAGATGGAGTGTATTATACTGGCGTTGAATATACTGAACCATCTATGCTAGCAAGAGGCAAAGTACATGAGGTTACGTGACAGGATATCGTCAGTGGGGCCATGCAAATAGAGAAAAGAAACTGATAGATAATAAACTAAAGGCCCGCTGTTTAAAAGCCCAAAGAACGAAATGAAACAAGGACAAAAGAAAAGGTATTAATACACTATTGATACATCCAACTACACTTTCAGAGGATCCTCGCTAGTGTCCATGAGTCCCTCCGCTGAAACAGCCTCACCCAGAGTCTTGTCTCCTACTGGTTCCGAATGTAATTGTGGTACAGGTTGTATTGGACCGTTGAGATCACCATTCACCTTGGGAGGTAACGGTGCCTCGCCCGGTAGTGTATTAGAGGAGGGTGTTGAGGAATCAGAGTCAACCTAAAGAAGATCGAAGTCAGCAAAGAAAAAAAGTATCTGAGAAATGACACACCTGTTGGTCTACCTTTCCAAGTTCTTTCTCGTCCGGAATGTCAGAACCCTTAGAATCCGAGTGGTCTGCGGGCATATCGTCATCCGACATATCCTCGTCCTTCTCAAACTCGTCAAGTTTCGCTTTCAAATGTTGCGTGGGATCAGGAGAGTCGTCACGAGAAGCTCCAAGTCCCAATGTTTCGGTGAAGAATGATCCGCTGGCTACTTCATCGCCGCTCTCATCGTCTTCGTCACTATCATCTCCAGCAAACATGAGTGAGCCACTGTCACTTAGGATTCCGGAACCAGGGTGGAAAGATATACCACCAGTGCTCCCTAGCACTCGCGCAAAACCGCCTAGTCCAGTCCCAAAGTAGGAAGGAGACTCCTCTAAATCTGCCCGTAACCGCTCTCTAGACTCAGAAGCCTCCCTACGGGCCTTGAAAGACATCAATCGACTGTAGGCATAGAGTTGAGGAATAGTGGATGGTGTAGGATAGCCGTATTGATTCTTTACTCGATCAGTGATCCAAGCGTACCATTCTTCCTTGGTTCTACCATGGAGAAGAGCAATTATAAGAACTGTCATATTGTCGCAACCTATACCTGCACCTGACGATGTGTCGGGAGCGAGACAATGCTCACACATCATCTCTCCTATTTCAGACAACTGTTTGCCTTCAGAAACCTGTAGGCGAACGAAGTCGACGACTTGTTGCGAGGTCAAGCAGTCCCATATACCTAAGGAAAAGGTAAGTGCACATGCGGGCGACAAAACGGGCAGTTGCGCACCGTCACAGGCCAACACCAAGAATTCATCTTCCTCGTCAATAGTGTGGACCTCAATATCCGGATCAGCTGTTATTATCTGTTTCTCAGGGGAGAGAGAGTAGTTTTTTTTAAATTCAAAATCTCCAATGGCCCGAGAGAGCGCAAGATTGCCTGCAAGATGTTGAAAATCAGATCAAAGTAGCATACCAAAACACACACCATTAACACGGCCAAACTCGACATAACCACCAGCTCCTGAGATCCGGGCCTTCTCCGCTGCAATTACGATAGGTAAGCGGGGAGCAGCCGAATAATCAATGATGTCCTACATTCACTAGTTGGCTTGTGGTCAAAACTGAGAGGTTTCACGGCGCCCTTGACGCTTATCACTGAACGCGAATCGCCAGCGTTTGCCTGATAAATGATAATTATTTGACTTGAGGAGACGAAAGAAGAGATACACGCACGACGTAGATCTTATCTTGAGTCACAAGAGCGGCGACTGCTGTACAACCAGACGGGTCTCGTGAGTGTGCTGGTGCTAGTTTGGTAAATCGAGTCAATAATGTGCGGTGCTGCAAAAAGCCCTGTCACTCACTGGCTAGCAAATCCTCATCCGTCCCAAGAAACGCCTTCTTCAATGCCGCGTCATACTGCTTCTCTTTGTATGCTTCCTCCTTCACCAACCGTTTATGTACATTTTGCCCTGCGAACCTGGCGACGGTTCCACCTAAGGTATTGGATAAGTAGAAGGCTGAAGAAGAGACCAAATCGATACGTACCACCATGACCATCATAGACGGCGAAAAACGCATTAGAATCCGACGAGCTGTCATCTAGATCCAGTACAATCGCATGGGCATCTTCCATGGCTACAAAAGTGCATCAGAGGACTGAGATCTCCCTAACAGTAAGACGAGCACAAACAGATTCTCCATCCCTGCATTTCCGAAATGGCGTACGCAAATCGACCATTTTCTCCTGTCTCTGTCTTTTTGGTGGTAGCTGTAACCGGACCATAAAGAATGAGGAAAATAACTCGAGAGAAGATAAGACTGAGGTACCTGGGGAAGAAAGCGTTTGACCCTAGAAACAACCGAAATAAGCCACCTCTATCCATTTTCAGAGAGAATTTCTTTTACCATAACTGCGGCTTTTAGATAAACCTTGTAGAGATTCGAGGCAAGCCAAAGGATCAGGAGCACAAAGTGATGAAGGTGAAAATAAAGATGAAAGGGAGGCAGAGCCCCTGCGAGCTGCAGAGCGATCAAAAAAGGAGCAAGTTTGCAGGAACTGCACACGATTCGGTCCAAGCAAAGTTGTGTTTGTCCAATTGTTTATGCTGTGTGGCTAAATTGGGACTGGTCTTTTTACGCAGATCCGCTCGATATATTTCCGGTGTACATCTACACATGTTGCCTATCGATTTTCACTGCAGTAGTTGGACGCCCGCCGTGCTTCCTTCATTCGACATAAATATAAAATTCAAATGTACACGCTACACGACCGTATTGTCCCTAGCCTCCGACCTTCGTTGTTTCTTGGCGCGTTGAAGTTGCTTGCCGTACCTTCGCGGGTTTGGCTGCTCAAAAACTTCGGTTATTTCTTCCAAAGTGAGGCCCTTTGTCTCTACCACGAAGAAGTATATGATGACGCATTCAAATGCATCCCAGCATACCCAGATCAAATAAACTAGAAGAACGTTCAACACTGCGCCGCTAATGGATAGACATTGAACTTGCCTTTCCAGCCGAGTTTCCCCAGGGCTACAGGCAGACTGTAGGTGGAGAATCGATCAATGACGTGCACTTCTCATGCCAGTTCAAACTTACCCAAAAGTGTTGATCGTGGTAGCGGCTTGACTGCAAATGTTAAGGAAAGCAAGTCCCTTTGCCCTTGCCTCGTACCCTAAGACTTCAGCTGGATACAGCGCTTGCCTGCGGAATAAGAAGTCGGCGTCAGAAAGTACCGTTTACCGGTCTCACGGGAACGTACATGGGCGTCCATCCAAATGAAAACACCACCATGAACAAGAAAATGAAAGTAATTCCAGCATTTGACCTGGCCGCATTTCCCTCTTGACTTAAAAGCCCCGTGGCAATAGCAAGGATGCACGTTATTGCCAAAGTAGCATACAATAGATTTTTGCGACGCCCGAATCGATCGACGGTGAATGAGCCCTGCAATCTATGTCAGACACATGGACCTTTGTACATTTCACAAAACTCACCGCGAGAGCTGATGGAAAATAGAACAAAACCCAATTGAAGCTAAAATATAACGATTTGACATTTCAAAACAAGACTCACCTCCCACACTAAGGCGGATAGCGTTAGCCATTTGTCCAAAATAAAAATCAAAAGGTACTCACTATGAGGTTACGCTGTTGACAAAATTGAGGGTAAGCTTGCGGTCCTGCGAGGTAATTCCCGCATTCTCCAGCAGTACAGGTAAGAAGTACGTGATCATGCCATTGCCAGAAAGCTGTCCAAAAGTTCCTACAAAAGAATGAAAAGCTTTGACCATAAAAGATCAGGCAGATATGTTACCAATAAGAATGACCATGTATGCTCGGTATCGATCGGCTTTGCTCCTGAAAAGTGGTCGGAAATCCCACCATCGTTCTGGACGTTCTTTCATTAGAAAGCAGGAAGTAGAGCAAACGAGCAACTTCACTTTCTTGTCCTTCAATCTCGATCTTCTCCTGGATTTCCTCCATTTCCAGATTGATGAGTGGAGAATTGAGGTCACCAGTCTGAGAGTGATATTTTGCCAATATTCTCCTCGCCTGGTCCGGTTTACCCACACTGTACAACCATCGAGGTCTGGAAGAGATCAGAAGAGGTTTCATACGTGACACTGCTCCGACTTACGATTCCGGGCAGAAAAAGATGAAAAGGACATTTAGAGCGGCTGGTACCACCTAAAAGATTAGTTTGTCAGGGCAGTGCACGGTCTGTCAAGATAGAGCAGGTGACCTGAATATAGAGGGGTAGTCGCCACGAATTGTCGCTGTTGAACTTTCCAGTTGCAACCATCATCCCACTTGCAGCCATTTGGCCAATATAGTAGCTAGTTTCAAGCGTCATACTTCAAGAATGCTTAGGCATGACGAACGAAACCTACAAGGAATTGAGGAATCCGAGATAAGCACCACGCGTGTCGGGAGGTGTCATTTCGGCCAAGTACGATTTTGCGGATGCTCCTGCACATCCAGAACCAACACCTGTGTATTAATGTAAATCTAAGTCATGAGCTTCCAGAAAGCGCCTTGAAAGTGCTTACCTGTTAACCAACGTCCTACCAAAAACATGTTGCGAGAAGTCGCATTTGCAGTAAGGACTGCGCCAACGCTGTTTGGCGATCAGCACACTGGACCTCGCGGGTTCATCAAACATACTAACATCAAAACGAGGTTTGCAAAGAACATGGAGAAACGACGGCCAAACTTGTCTGGGAGGTAGGATGCCGGGATGGTTCCGCTACGTAACAGTAAGGTTAACGTTGGATGCTGATGCAGAAAGCACGGAACGGGACATACGTGAGAGAGCCGCTGCGGGTAGAAACCCAAAGCATGTCAAATCAACGGAGTAAACAAGAAGGCAACATCCTTTTACATTGTATAAATTCCAAAGATGAGACTAAGGGAAGTTGATTCAACAGATAGCGCCAAAACCAAAGCGCATACCTTGTACTCGAGCTAGTTGCAGTGAGTCCAAAGTAACTCTGATATTGTTTCATTGCATTGATGCCACTCATGACTGTTCCGTCAAAGCCACTGTCTCCTGAACAGCAACAAACGACTAAAGTTATAAGGTACATCTAGAAATCGAAATGAATTGTTCAGGTGAAAAAAATCTGTATGCGCATCGAGTACGTGCCTGATACGCCGGGAGGCTCCATTTGGTGACACCGGGGTCCACTGCTAACGCGTCGTTCAAGGCCTTCTGCCTCTCTTCGGGGGTCTTGATTTTCTTGTGAAGGGACGTGTCTTCAATATGGAAAGTAGACGGATCCTTGACATCGTCGACACTAATTGGTGACACGGGTCCGAACTCCATACTAGACATTGCGAAGGGAGGCGATAACCCGACGTTAGTAGTACATACCTGGAGTTGACTTTTAAGATATCTTACATTTTCTGCGTCACGAGAACATTTCGCCAAGCCGCCTTAAACAAGGCACAGACAATACATAGCGCTTTTCGCGACGATCAGATGATGGTACATGCGTTGCGGGGTATTTGATAGACTCTCCCAACTGGGCTTGATACGCGTCAATACGCGTCCCGGACGAGCCGCTTTCTCCACGAGTTACTCCTATCTTAAAGGTAGACGGCTTGATGTTCAATCATCCAAGATCATTAGCCAAAAAAGGCTGGTTGTAAACTGAATCTTCCCTGTAAAACATACTAGTAAGACCTGTCAGAGAACAAAGAACAACTTCGGCAACAATTTTGGACTCGCCGAACAAGATGTAGCTGACATCCGAAGTTTTCCCGCAAAATTCAACAAGACGTCCTACCGTTCGTGGATATCCCAAGGAATGGCCGGAGATTTCAGAACGTTCAAAACCCTTTAAGCGAAAGAGACAGACTTTCGTGCCACTGAAAAGGTTGCAACTGGTTGCAAAGTGGAGGGAAGTGGCTAGCGCCCAGGCACAATTACGGGCCCGGTCTTCCGGAACTGATACAGCGGGAAATGATCCAAAGAATACAGTGCTGAAGCAGCGGCTGCACCAGTTTCCAATGATCAGTTGTTAAATAAGTACGTTAGAATGACTCTGGAGTGACGTGAGATACCCAATGACGTGAAGGGTTTTGTGGTCGTGTGAGCAGAAGAAAGCTGCAAAACAGCCTGAATATTGCTTGCAAAGTTCAAAAAAAATTGCTCGGAGGGCTACAGAGCCCTAGAGGGTGCAAAAGATTCAATTTGAAAGTCGCTGAGGGTGTTTTGAAGGTTGTTTGAGTGATCGGAACAAGTGGAACTTTTTCGAACCATTACGATGTGGCCAGTTCCCACGGATAGTTTTATTGCTTCTCCCACTTTTTATCTTCGCTGTAATACAACCTTGTTCTCTACAACTCTCACATAGACATTCTACCCAATAGCTAACAGACACACCGACAGTCAAGACTAGGCTCCGTAGGTCCAAACATGATCCATGGTTTACCCGGCTCACCTATATATAGTCTAAAAAACAGGTTCACGTTCGTTTATACTTCTTACTTCTCTTATCTCGACGACATGGAACCTGTATCAGTTCGTGCTTCATCTATCCTGCTGTTTTAGTTGACCAATAATCTCGTTTTATATCTAGAAACCACGCAGTAAAGCAGCGAAGAAGCCCATACCATCTTACTCTCGTCCTCATAGACTGTCCGTCGACATACCAAAAACTTCAGCTTCAGTTCTAGTCGTCGTGCCACCTGCGAGAGATGAGGCCTATGGCTCTTTTACACCCACAGCCTCGGTATTTTCTTCCTTGAGACACCTTATGTCTACCCATTCTAGACCAACTCTGTTTGCGCCATTCAGGCGAGCAAGACATGCATCCATGTTTGAGTGGCCAGATAGCGATACTCTATCTGATGTCTCGAGTCCCCCAAGTTCTCCGGCACCATCTCATGCGCGTCTTGCTCCGCCGACTATACCTTCTATCAGTCGGACCAGTTCTTACGGAACGTCAGGTGTCTTGTCTCCTGCGTCTTCGTCCTCGACTACTCTTTCAGATACTAACGACGCTTCTACCGTCCCGTTCCCTAAAACCAAACTCAATCCTATTCTCGACTCCCTTGAACGAAAGTCAAAGTTCTGCGCTAAGCAAGCATGCTGCGCGACTTGCGGAAAAATTGGTTCAGATTATCCAAAATGCGCAAGGTGTGGAGAGATGTGGTGTTCCAGAACTTGTAGGTTGCGCAATGGAAAAAGACATCAGTGTCATACAAGAACAACTTCTCATTAAGTCGTTGATGGACGTTTCTTCTCTCGGGTTTCTCATTGGTGTTTTTCCTATTCAACCATCTGTACTATCATATGCATACTATGTACATATACATATTTTGGTCTGTAAATCATGATTCGGAAAACTTGATTTTTCTGTTCGGCTGTGGCTGAATGGCGATACTCTGTTTTTCTTTCAACCTCTTCTTCGCTTCCCATGACGGATGTAATGCTTTGGTGTTAGCTGAAGACTCACTTCTTTGCGGACGTTCGATGTCTTCTCGTCGTGATGCTCCAACTTTTTTCGCATGAACAAAGTGAGAAGACTGGCTACGTGAATCGCGGCGGTCGGGACCTGAGTTGGGCCAGCGTTTTTGGCCACGTTCAGTCACTTCAGCTTCCTTTTTCTTGTGATTCGCATTTCGCCCGTATTTCTTTTCCCAAATCCTGAAATATACCTTGAATGAATGAAACAAATCAATCATAGAAGGGATAGACTTACGCCCGACGTGCCCTCTGACCTCGTCTGTTCTTCTTCTGAGCAAAATCCGCGACTTTGGCCTCACTTTCGCTCCAATCCGAATCAGAGTTACCTCGGACAAAGCCAGTTGATAAGGAGGATAGAAAGGTCGACTGGCCATCCTGATTCCTTGATCTTGCCGTAATAATCTTGGTCGGAGGTTTCATTGACCCCTCGTCTACGTCAGGTGTGTCTTCATCCATGTAACCATCCGATTCATTATCGCCCAGAGACGTCGATTCCCAGCCGTCACCAGGCTCCCTCTCATCGTCACCTACAGTCCCCGACTCCCACCCTGCAGCATCTACTTCATCATCCGGAGTCTGCTCAGAAAATTTTCCGTCAGTAGTGTCGAAATCCATTTCAACATCCCCATCTTCCACTTTTGCCTTGGAAGTCTTTCCCTCCATCTTCTTAAGTTTCCGCGGCCGCTCTGGAATTTCATCGTCCACACTAACATCAGCGTCTTGAGAGTCCTCGACAGGTCGAACAACTGCTCGCAGGTCTTCCATGGCAGTATTCACACCTGCCGCTAAAATTTTCGAGCTTAAAATACGACTTTGGACTTTCGCTGCTGCAGTCCCACCTGTCGCAAGCGTCAAAAGATTCGAGGAGAGTTCCTGGTCCATGGCAGTCTGCATTGATTCGTTCTCAGATAACACCTTATCCTTCGTCAACCTTCTCTTCAATGCCGTGTTCGCCACCGCGTCATGGCTCAGACTCTGTCGGAAATTCATTTAAGAGCCAAAGCGTAAAAGGAATAAAGTACCTTCAGTTCTTCTAGCTGCGATTCACAATCGTTGATATCCTGTTCACTTCCTTCCTTTAAGCTGAAACAAGTATCTATGTTAATAAAAAATATGACGAGAATTAGGCAGATGACGCACCGCAGACTCTTTAGTTTCTTCACTAGTTTCTGCGTCTCGAATGTCTTCGCCTTCTTTGCAGCTTTCCTGACTTCTTTCAAGTCGTGATGCTGTTTTGTTTGGAGTACGACAGTTACAAAATGTCGTCTATGCATCAAACTAAGAGTTCACACCAGTTTGCCAACGACTTTGGTGCCAATGTCTTTTTGAGGATTAACCTTAGAAAAGTCAGTTCAGAAACCGAAGAGGCATCTGCAAAAAAGGATCAACCTCTTTGGATAGTTCATGACGCTTTCGTTTCACGCCCTTTCGTTGAGTTTCAGGTCTCATATGGAAAGAGGGAAGGATGAGAGGGAGAAAGAACAAGATTGTTTGGCCAACAAATAATAATTATTGGACTGAGCTTCGGTTGCCGCGGGATCCGTCTTGATCCATTCTTCGTTCTCAAGATCTCAAGTCTTGTGCAGCCGAAATAACTGGACATTATCTTCACAAATAAGGAATGGATGAAGATTATGAGAGGAAGTTCTTTTCTACTTTCGACAAATATGACGCATTCCTTGAAGCACAGAAACGATTTCTCGTACTCGATTCTGTTGCAAACTGCTCACCCGAAGAAAAAACCGAACATGACGCGTTGTATCTCAAGCTAATCTCAATTGTACGTGGCTCTCTCTTCTGGACAAGAAGAATGGCGGTCAAAGAGGAAACCTTCAGCTTGACGAATATCAAGAACAATCATATCTTCTCGATCCTCATCTGGAAGAACTAGTCACGCCGGTCGTTGAATATCTCAAATTACATGTGAAGAACTTTGCTTCAGACACCAAGGCTCAAGGCAGCATGTGGCATGTATCTATGCTTTTGTATAGCTACATAAAGTGTCGCGGGCATAAGACAATCGGTCAGTAGTCATTACCTTCGTCTTCTGTAACATTTCAATGTGATTTAATGAACGATATCAGTCAGATACTTTCCTCATGAGATCACAGATCTTCTGGTCGTGGTGGCCTATATGCGATCGTCAGAAAGTCCCGTTCATCAGTCTATGCATTGGGCTTTACGCTATGTCGTTCTATTATGGCTGTCTCTGATATGTATGATCCCTTTTGACCTCTCTCAATTCGATGAGGGCGAAAATGGACAGACTGCCACTTCTATTGAGTCGACTGGGAAGCAGTATTTGGCCAATGCAGGACTGGAGCGAGAAGGTGCCGCACTTTTGCTCACCCGATTTTACATGAGGTACTTGGGAACATAGCGATGCTTGCTTGTATGATCGAGTGACAACTTCACAGGCAGGATTCTTGGTCGCGCTTTACGCAATTCTTGGAATGGTCAAGCGCATCTTTAGATGGATCTATTGATCTTTTCACTGTGGGCATGCCAATCGTAATAATAAGGTTCTGCTGACGGCTATATTTGCAGTGTATTGGAATTCTGCATGTTTTATGTGAAATGACCAAGACCGGACCTTTGGAATTGGTACAGCGCAAAGTGCCTGATCTCCTCTCAATATGCACCATGCTGGGGACAAAGGAGACTATTATCAGCAACACAATTGTTCGCAAGCTCCAAACTAAGCTTAGTGCTCGTATCGCGCTGCGATTGTTGCCCGGGAAGAGGAATGCGCGTGTTAAAGGTATGAATTACTGGTATCGATTTGGTGACTTGTTCTGAAGATGCTGATGCCCGTGCAGGGCCTTCTTTGAGCTCCAATCAGAACCTGTCAGAAGACGCGACTGATGTTGAAGAAGCGGACATACCGGAGGAGGTGGAAACAGTTTTGGAACACCTTTTCAGTGCGTTGCAGGACAAAGTTAGTCTCTCGGCCTTGTGACATTTATCGATTAATTCCTGACATCTGACAGGATACCCTCGTACGATGGTCTGCAGCAAAAGGAATAGCCCGAGTGGCAGAGCGTTTGCCCGTAGATTTTGCAGATCAGGTGCTAGAAACGGTTCTTGGCCACTTCAAGATACACTCAGTTGCGGCTGCCGCCATGTATGATGTTCCAGCTGTTGCAGAGGCTACGTGGCATGGTGCGTGCCTTGCATGCGCAGAGATGGTGCGGAGAGGTCTGGTCTCTCCTTTGAGACTCCCAGAATTGATAGATTGGCTTGCCAAAGTAAATCTGCTTCCAGAATTTCAAACCAATATTGATGAGATACGAAACAGGCCCTGTACTTTGATGTACGCAAAGGTGCACATTCTGTTGGTTCCAACGTGCGCGATTCAGGAGCATATGTATTATGGGCAATGGCCAGGGCACATCAACCTTCCGAATTGGCTCAGTATGCTGGTGATTTGGCTCGACATCTTGTAACCGTCTCCTTGTATGATCGAGAGGTACATATACGCAGAGCAGCGAGTGCTGCTTTCCAGGAATTTGTTGGAAGAACAGTATGAGATCCCTTGCTCTCTGATATTGCTCAGTGATCCATACTATTTTTAGAGTCTTTTCCCTCATGGCATCGATGTCTTGCGGAAAACCGATTTCTACGCCGTGGGTATTAGACGAAATGCATTCCTAGTCGCGGCCCCAGAAGTAGCAGAGTAAATTCCGATCGACTTCTTCGAGGAGCAATCACTGATGAGTCTTCAGACATATAGAATATCGGCCTTATTTATTTGACCATTTATTGAACGTGACCCTCCGTCACTGGGATATCAACATGCGACGTCTGGGTTCACAGTCACTGCGTTTGATTTGTCTTGAAGAATTATCTCGTTTAGGTCCTGACGCTATTGGACAATGTGTACGTGTTTTTAATGTCCGACTCTAGCCTTTACCGGAATTCAAAGGATTTCCAGGTCCGACTGTTGCGTTCTCCCGATTTGTCGGACCTGCATGGCGGCATGCTCGGCCTAACGGAGATCGCTATAGGTTTTCAGGAGAAAGAAAGCTACGACACATCAAGGACACGCAAACGTGAAGTTAGTTTGACTGTTTGAATGTTTACGATATTTCCCAACTAACAGTAACATCAGATCTTTAGTTATCTCAGCCTGATTCCCGAATCAGTGTTACTGGGTCCCCGCAATGACATGGTGACTGCAGCTGCCTGCGAGTTCCTCACGCATACCGTAATTTTAGAAGAAATTGTGCTTGGCGATAAGAGCGCCGTGCCCAATTGGAGAAAGATCGTAGAGTTCGGTTTGAAACACAGAAGTGAACCAGTGCGGGAGGCAGCAGCTTCGACAATTGCTGTCATTACCAGACTTGTCGATTGCCATGATCTCGTTTTAAGATAAGTTTTTCCCAAATGTCATTTAAAGGTCGTACTTACCAGGTGCTTAATAGCACATTGACCTTGGAGCTCAAAAGAGGTTCTCTTGCCGCGCAAGAGAGTCTTGGGAGAATGCTAGGTGCTGTGGATTATGATTCGTTCCCCGCGTGCCTGCAGCCGTCCATTAAGACATTACTAGGATGTGTTGACCGCAATGTGGGTGCGTTTAATTCATGTGGTCACGGTGTTGACCGAGAACTTGAGCAGTCTGGTGCCTTCAGATCCAATGTAGAGGCTCGCCGGAATTGTTTCGCTGCTATGCCTCGAATACTTAATAACATCTCAGGCCATATCTCGCAACGTAAGTTATTTCACACTGCTGTATATAACTTTATGCGAACAGCTAATTTAGAGCGCCTAGGTTTAACACCTATGACAGTAATTTCCATGTTTGACGCCCTTCTTAGTGGACTTGCTGATTACACCATCGATGAACGTGGTGATGTCGGCTCATGGATCCGCATTGCTTGTATACGTGGGCTGACATCGTTTATCGAAACCTTGATTGATAACGCATGCAATATTTCTGATTTCAAGCAATACCTCCCCTCGGAAAAATACCACGAGGCAATCAGAGGGATTTTAAAGCAAGGTGTTGAACGCCTGGACAACGTAAGGCAAGAGTCCGGAGAATGTCTTCGTAGAATACTGCGTCTAGCGCCTCCTGCTTCGGTTCCTGATCCAGGCAATTGGGTTATCTTTAACTCGAGCTTTTTCACTCAGTTGTTTATAAAGTGGGTCAATTCTTCTATTCCAGTGCTCGTATTCCGATCAGTGTAGTGATGAATCCGGATGGAACGATGCCGCCTGGTTGTTCCCGAAAGCCGTTCGGATCCTCGAGGTGGAAGAGTACCGCGAATCGGTCTTATTGGGGTTGATGACTAGCGTTGCAAGCCTAACAGATAGCACGGTATGGCGTGTCCGCGTTTTACCACGTCGCTTGTTTACGTCTACCAATAGCATCGACCGGTCGCTACTAGCCTTGTCGCTTTTGTCAATTCGTTACCCTTACACAAGACAGAAACCTGCAAGTACAGTCTCTTGGATATAGTCGATGATTTATTACGCCAAGTAAAGAAAAACATGGCTGTCAACTCTGTCGTCGTCCCTGTGCTGCAAGTCTTCAACGTTCTTTTGGAAGGAGACGCGCTCCGGCTCTTGCAAGACGACGGCGAAGGGGTTGAAAGGTTGCAAACCATCCGTCAATCACTGCTAGCAACGCTAATTCAAGTGTATAGATTGCAGGCTCTGCTACATATAGTATCAAGACATATTGAGCGCATTAAGAACGTCCGAAGAATAGTTGAATCCATGAGAATGTACAAAAAGCTTTTTGGAATTCTGAGTGGTGTGCTTATACCTTTCCTCAGTCTGGTTCACCTGTTTGTCTTTAATCACGAAGAAGTATACTTTCGCTGCGTCGAGGCACTGCCGAAATATTTGGAGCATCAGTATCCGGTCATCAGAGTGGAAACATCGGAACGTCTTTATCTTGTTCTACAGAGTACGGATATCGAGCGAGACACGGAAGAAGTAGAAGAGGTTTTGCTGGAAACTGAGTGGTAGGCTTCTTTTGCCGGTAAACCTCGAATAGTCTCATGACGGGTTATAGGTCTTCAAATAATATGCAAACCATTGCACAAGCTGTTGGGAAGGTCACCAGGTTGTTGAAAGAGAAAGAATAGTAATTAACATGTAAAGACGCTAGATTGAATGTGATATATCATAAGGTTGAGGCAAGATGTTCGCTGGGACTTGAACGACGAGTCCTCGGTCAAACATTAAAGTAAATCAAGAGAAGAACAATCAATTTCTTTGGCAGCTCTTGCAGTACTTTGTGGCAGTGACGTCGACAGGAGTACAAAGTGTGGGAAAGCGGTTGGTTGCTGCTTTGGCTGGTCTGTGCCCCGGAACCCACTTCGTCACATCCCGTCTGGTCCTGCTGTTATACCCAAACTACACTCTGTTTTAACGACTTTTTGACAGTCATGGTTGCCGATCCCCGCATGAGTGACCAGGAAATGGCAGCTATCAATGCTGCCGCGGTAACGAGAGAGTACCGCGTACAACCTCACCTCGGTAAGGAATTCAACTGTCCGTGGTATAGACCTTACCCTGAAGAGCTTCCAGATTATCGCACTGTCTCTGCTATTAATGGGTGAGAATGTTACCTATCGATTCTGATCCGGGCTGACCATCTACCTCAGGCCTTTGGTGGTTCTCGACAATGTCAAGGTTAGGGGATAGTCCTTCGCATTCCATTCCTCACAGATTAATCTGACCTCTTCCTCTTCAAGTTTCCTTCCTACAATGAAATTGTTCAACTCACATTGCCAGACGGATCGAAACGCGGTGGTCAAGTTTTGGAAGTTCAAGGCAAGAAAGCCATCGTGCAGGTGTTCGAGGGTACATCTGGCGTTGATGTCAAATCTACGCATGTGGAGTTTACGGGAAGCAGTATGAAGCTGCCTGTGGCCGAAGACATGTTGGGTCGAATTTTTAATGGTTCTGGTAATCCAATCGACCAAGGTCCGAAGGTATTCGCAGAAGACTATCTGGACATTAATGGTGCGTCGTTATGCTTTAATTTACCTGGTCCTTTATTCACTCAACATGCATCCAGGCTCACCTATTAACCCCTATTCCCGAATCTACCCCGAAGAAATGATCCAAACTGGAATTTCCACCATCGACACTATGAACTCTATTGCTCGTGGGCAGAAAATCCCTATTTTCTCGGCTGCCGGTTTACCTCACAATGAGGTCCTGTCTTTCTTGCTTTTGCCTTTAATGTCATTGTTGCCACTGACCTAATTTTCGTCATCCAACAGATTGCGGCTCAGATCGTAAGACAGTCTGGTCTAGTCAAGAGGCCTACGAAGGACGTTCATGACGGCCATGAGGACAACTTCTCCGTGGTGTTCGCTGCTATGGGTGTTAACATGGAGACTGCACGCTTCTTCAAAGAAGATTTCGAGTCCAATGGCAGTCTTGACCGTGTAACGCTATTCCTGAACTTGGCCAACGACCCGACGATCGAACGTATCATTACACCTCGCCTGGCTTTGACTACCGCAGAGTACTACGCTTACCAGCTTGAGAAGCATGTCTTGGTCATTCTGACCGATATGTCCTCATATGCCGATGCCTTGCGAGAGGTATGGATCTATTGCCTTCATATTCAACTATACTGAATTTTTTTAGGTTTCTGCTGCCCGTGAAGAAGTCCCCGGTCGTCGTGGTTATCCTGGTTACATGTACACCGATTTGTCCACGATCTATGAACGTGCAGGTCGTGTTGAAGGCAGGAACGGGTCTATCACCCAAATTCCTATCCTTACTATGCCTAATGACGGTAAACTCATTCATATAGCCATTTGGCTTCTGATCATAATTGTTGTGTAGATATCACTCACCCCATCCCCGATTTGACTGGTTACATTACTGAGGGCCAAATATTCGTTGACCGTCAGTTGCATAACAGGCAAATCTATCCTCCGATCAATGTTTTACCCTCATTGTCGCGTCTAATGAAGAGTGCCATCGGCGAGAAGCTTACAAGGAAGGACCATGGTGATGTATCGAATCAATTGGTGAGATTAACATTTCGGTTTTTTAAACGTGCGAACATGGAAAATTAATACTTTTCCTAGTACGCCAAGTATGCTATTGGCCGTGACGCCGCTGCCATGAAGGCAGTTGTTGGCGAAGAAGCTTTGTCATCGGAAGACAAACTTGCGTTGGAATTCCTGGATAAGTTTGAGCACCAATTCGTTGGCCAGGGTATGTGTATCTTTAGAGTTGTGTTGTGGTGTATATTCAAGTTCTTTTCAGGTGCATATGAATCACGTACTATTTTCGAATCTCTTGATCTCGCGTGGTCTCTGCTGCGAATCTTCCCTAAGGAGCAGCTGAACCGAATCAATCCCAAGATCATTGCAGAATTCTACGGACGCAAACCCACGAAGAAGGCGACCGAAACCCCAGAAGCTCCGAAAGAGGAAAAGTTAATCGATGCATAGATTGAAGAATAACAACAACTATATTTCGCGAGCACGCACTTCTTTCATTGGACACTATCACGATTCATGAATGTACTTTTTCTATACTCCGTACAGCATGCTTGGACTACTACGCTGTCCTGCATTATTCCCTGTCCTCGGATTCGAAATAATGATATTGATATAATTTTCTTGCTATTGAGCTGTTTCGGAAGCGAGATGATAACGGCACGGAATTATCACCAGGCGACTAAACACTACCAAGGTAAAAGGATTTCCAAAGGGTCGTCCCGCTGCCAACGGAAAGGCATGGCAGCTTGCAACAGGCCAGATTAATTTTGAAAGAAGGGATCTTACAACGTGTTTGTATACCCGTATGTGCATGCAGCGGGCCGGAAGATTAGAATAAAGAAAATAATATTGCCAGGGCATGAGAACATAGCGTGCCAAAAGGCAGAATCATTTCAGCGCGATGCACCCCTTATTTATGACCAATCTTCACTTATATACCCCGTCCCCTCATCCGTTCCCCTCCCCCTTCCATGGACCATCCTCCCCATGGTCTCCCCCAGAAGCGCAAGGCTGACCATGATGACCCATCTACCACTGTTCCCAGGCTCCTCTCTCCTACAAATCCCAAAAGACCTCGTCTAGTGCTCTCTACTACCCGAAAGCACCCACGACCCCCTCCCATTGCTCGCGCTGGCAGTGATGTCGAGGACATTGGCATTGTGCCTAGTGTCGCCCCAGGGCCCCTAACCGGTCCACTTCTCGACGTGAAGCGTCGCCACATGTCCGCAGCTATCAATGAAGAATTTCCGGTAGACTTGAATGCTGCGCTGACGCTTGTTCCATCTATGTGTCCGCACATAAGCAGACAGACTTTGAAGGAGCTGGACTTGGAGGTTATTCTTCGCAACCCTCAACTACGTGAGTTATGCCATTCATTTAGGTTGGTACGTTTATTGCTCACACTGTGAAGGCCATGATCTGTTGTTTGACTATGGCCTTCAATTTCGTCCCACATACAGCCGACGCAAACGTCAGTTTGCAGACTCTTATTGGAGCGCAGTCACTCGCGAAATTGAGACTGGGTGCACCTGTTTCTCGTTTGATAGACGTGGAAGTCCCTTGCCTACACCTGCCTGTATCTGCAATCGCATCCCCCATCCACCTGTCAGTCCAATCGTTTGCCCTACGCCCCACGCTGTCACAATACGAATGCCTTCCCGTATCCGTCCTCTTCTCACCGAGTTCCTCGAGGTTCTGTTACTCGTTATACAACCTTTGCAGAGTATATATGCCATGTACGTGAATCCCGACTCGTTCAGGTCACAAATGGCGGAGCATTCTACACAGGCCAAATACATTCGCTCAATCTTTGATCCTGCTCTCATAGAGCAGGAGCTCAGGCATGATGCCTTTGACCTTTCAAGTTTACTTCGTGTCATTGGAGCAACTCTGAAAGGTCACTGTGCGCCCATGAGAGATCAAGCTGTCGAAGCCATGGTCACTGCCGCTGAAGCGTGTAAGCCAGGGGGACAGGCATCTAAAGCTGATGCCGTTGGCGCATTTCGGGCTTGTCTGGACATTCTGGAACTCATGAAACTCGTAAGTGTGTTACCGCCTCTGTTACTCCCGGCGATACATATCTTGATGCTGTTGTTACAGGACATCGCAAATCACCAGGTGCAAAGTGTTCGTATGAACATCGCGCGGTCGTCTGGCCAATATGAATTGTCAGCTTTCAAAACCGCATCAACAGGTTGTTCGCCGATAACACAGGAATGGCTTCTCCAATCGTTATCCACTTTGCAATCCAAAGACAGCCGGATTCCTCATCCCCTGTATCTTCCAGGTGATATCAATTTCCGCTCCTTGCTTCGCAATAGGCAAATCTATTTGGCGGCACTCAAAGGGCTCACAGATATCATTTTCAATCCCCCTCTCGTGCGACCTGCGGTTGTCGTTGGGTCTGATGGCTCTTCCAAGCGATCATCTTCTGTCGTAATTTGCTCCTTAGCAGATTATCCTGAGACACTCTATCTCGATCGTGCTCGTCTTCGTAATCTCACTAGGGATCTTGGTGATATTGTCGTGACATATATGTTTATACTGTTGTTCCGCCAGCTCCTGTATTCCTCAGATTGCTCAGACTCCCCTTCGTCACCACTCGGTGTCAAGGTGGATTTAATGGATGTGATGAAACTCAAAAGTGAAATACAGGCTATTGGTGTTTCAAGACTTGGATCGGGTTTCTCCCAGAGTGAAAAATCGGAACCTACAAAGGACACAGCGAAATGGACTGCGCTCAAGGATGACATTGTTGTTCATGTTGCCAGGCGCGCGCAGGAAAAGCGTGCTACCTCCAATACTTCGACTCTCTCTTCTTCCTCGTCATCTCTGGGCTCTATACCAAATGAACGACTGATGAACGTTGCCAAAAGATGGGCCCTCGAAAACATCAACCTGACATCTCCTCTTTGCCAGGTTATCTATGACCGTCTTCATACCGTCGTCTTCAACGGAGTCGTCGCACAATCATATCCCGGCCGTGGGCATACTGTTGGTCAACTGTTTTTCTCTGCTATTGAATCGAATGCTGCCCCTCGACAAGGCGGTTTCACGTTTCCCATACGACTCGACTCCCCCACCTTCCATACTTCGTCGCGTCAGGGCCTCTCCAGTGGTATGGAGCCCCTTATCGACGAAATTCAAGCGCTGACCGATAGAGTATCCCGTTTGGCCCTTATCCACCTAAACACGTATCTTCCTCTATACGAAGCTGAATGTTTTCTCAAAAGATGACACGGACATCTGTAATGTTTTTGTTCCCGATATCCGGCGCTTCTTTCACCCTCATCATTGCTAATTTATTCCTCCCATTACAGTTTTCTTTTGGTCGTCTCAGGACAGATTATAAAGTACGATATCATCTTCACGTTAATAGTAATCTCCCTTGCTTTCAGTATACCCCTTATTCGTTTCCATTCCCCTTTGACCTCATTCTACCGCATATTCGTTGATCGTTCTCACGTCCACTGACGATCTTTTGGGGCGACATGCCTAATATGTTGCACCCGCATCTTTGTGTCCTTCGTGTTCTGTATGAACTTTCGACACAAGTGTAATTGTAGCAGCAGTCTTCACAAGAAACAACCCAGTATTCAAACAAACGAGTAAAATAAACATAATTTTTACATAAAAATTGCTAAGGCCTCCCAGGTCAAGAACTTGTGTTTCCAGCGAATCGTCCTTTGGTATTGAAAATGGGTCCGGTCTCTTCATATGACGTTCTTCATTTAGACTATCCCCATCGTAGAATTCAAATGATTTGAGAGACGATGCAGTTTTTGGAAAGAGTGACCCTAAGCCAGTAGAGTTAGAAAGGATACGCAGAGAAAACACATGTTGCATGTGAAAAAACATCGATCTCCCCACACCGGGCGCAGGGGGGTCAAACTTGCAGACCAAAATAAGATTTGGACAGCTCTCGTTCTCTCAGGTGAATCAGAACATACTCGGGTACATCCCCCACTTGAATTGTCCAGAAGCGTCTGGGAAAACCTTATCCAAAACAAACATTCGCGGGAGGAGGTAATTCTATCGTGACTTGTCTAATTCTGCAGATGTAGCGTATTAACAGATCTTAGTTCTCAGGCAAAATGAAAACGTCGCGATGAAGGTCCCCGAGCTATATGCGATACAAGTCAGACTATAATCGGGAGTACGATCTCGGTACTGCCCTTAAAAAAATACTGTTACATTCTAGATTCTACCGAAATTTGTCCAGAGGGTTGATCAACAAGTCGTTATCGAGTGGCGCCGAGCGGTAGCTAATGCATTCACGATAGGGATTGGACAAGGACCAGACAGTGCTGATTTTACTGGATGCGTTGGATGACGACGACAGGTCTGTCAATTGGAAGTCACTCCAGGCGTTTCCGTGGATAGCTCGGGACTCCGCTCGCCACGACGGAACCGGAGACGTCCAGAATCAATTGATTTAGCATTTGGGTGAGAATCATTTACTGTAACTGGGGTTGTATTGAGATGTCGAACTCTGCTGGGTTTAGGAAAAACGCGAGATGACAGTAAGCACCTGACCCGGAATGAACAGGTGTATACGTTTTGCCACCAGTCTTCATTTACATAACTCGCGTCGACAGAGATACAAAAACTTCCCAAAGGATCTGCAAGTTCTCTATAGACGTCTTGCAAGTGACATGAAACCAAGGATTGCCTCCACCCTCACACCGAGGAATCTGCTCCTCCCCGAGATAATATCGATCACTTGCGAAATTCCCCCAAAGGACAAGAAATCCCGTAGTCGAATAGCTTGACACTGTACAGTAATCAAGCAGTCTAGTATATTGTATAACGGTGCTTCGAAAAGGGTGTCTGACGTAGGAATACATCCGTAGGTGTATTTTTCGGTAAGCTTGAGGACAGAGAAACAGTTCGCCGCGTCTACGGAACAGGCCGAGGCCAGGACATTCCAGGAAGTACATATATGAGGAAGCTTGCACAGAAATCGAAAAGTACTCGTCGTTGGGTCCGATATGCCGATTAGTACTAGCCACGACAGGCACAGGTGGTTAAGAAGTCCCAGAGTCCAAATTAAACCTCAAAGTAAGAAAACTACAAGTTGCCACTGGCCCGGAGAAACACAATTCCCCAAGTCAAGCAAATTCGATATCTCCCAATTGAAGTCTCGTTGAACAGACAGGACTCCTGCCCGCGACCTCGCTAGCATCGAATCAAATTGATATAGAGCAACTGAGCTTGAAAGGTCGAATTAGGGAATTTGAAGGATCTTATTATTGTTGCAACACGCGTCTACCATGAGGCAGACTGTTTCTTGGGCTTTCATTTGCAAGGGTAAGAAAAGTTCCGTATATTCATATTTCAGCATCCTCCTAGAGTTATAGTTGCTCCTGAGTGTTAGCCGCCGAAACTCCATCGTTGCGTTTGAAGCGCTGAAAACGAAGTATGACGCGACATCCGAGGTAGACTGGTCCATGGGTCGATTTTCGACGTAAAGTAGATATAAGACCTTCATGTATAAAGAAAGGCCGTATGAGAAAAAGGAGCAAGACTCACTTTTTACCGAACGAGGCAGTCTGGCAGGAGTATGGCTTTGCTCGGATGTGCTTGTCAGACTTGACTAATTCACTTGCTTCTGGACTTTCATTCATCTGAATACGTCAAAACGTCAGAAGCGACAGCAAAGGAAACGGAATGTAATCGACTTTGTTTAAAGAGGCACTTTCCATTTATCGTATAGCGAAAGGTGAAAGCTGACACCGAAACCCGCCTACTAAACTCCTTCGATCTGACTTTTATCTTTAGCGAGACCCCATCTTAAACTTAAGATGTTCATATTTGGTTCCAGGGAGATTGTTCCTCGAGCATACAAACCAAGGACTGGGAAAATTAGCCAGGGCGTAAGGTACTAGCCAGCCGATGTATTTCACAATGAAAACTTCAATGAACTTGATATTCATTCCCCCGATGAACCATGTACGGGAACACTCTGTAGATGTCAGAGGCAAAACAGAATTTCAGAAGCTCAGCCTGCACACAAAAAAGCGGAAAAGGTTGATCAGGGGATATAGGCGTCTGGAGTCGGCCATTGCAAAACCAGTTGAAGAGGGTAAACGTGTTGGTCGCTGACAGGGCGCGCCGTAGTGGGCAAGTAAGCGTGTCGCATTTCCGAGCACCCACGGATAGAATCATTTTGAAGGTATACGAAGATTCGCTATCGTTGAAAATCAGCGTAACGGAGTGTAGATGAAAACAGAAAGTATTCGTTCCACTGACACCGTTTACATATGCATCGTAAACTTAAAGGCTAATCATCTACAGCGGTTCAAGCGGGTATAGTCTTGTTGAACCAGTTCACAGTTTGCTCAAAAGCTTGTTCAAACCCCTCTTTAACCTCGGGGTATTCCATGTTTGGACGACTGGCGAAGCCGTGAGTGGTACCTAAAAGCAGATATTCGTTTACTATCACACAAATATTCAAACTGACCATGTACCTTTGTAATCCTTAAATTCATACTCAACAAAATTGTCCTTCCCCTTACGCGATTCGAAACTCTTTTCCGCTTTGGCGCGTGCGGCGGGCCCGAAGACAAAGTCGTCTGTATCAAGGTGAATGAAGAAGATTTCGAGCGGCAAAGAATGTCTTCACTCACCTTCTGCGCAAACCCAGGAACAAGGAATCTGGAAAGAATAATTTAATTTAATTTTTTAATATCCTCAATCCCCGAAAACAGGAGCCCGTACAGATATCGCCTCTAGGTCTTTTTGCGAGAAACTCCCAGGATGACAGATGATGATGGTCTTGAGCAGCCCAGAATTTCCGAATCGAATACACATGGCTCCGCCGAAGCAGTACCTTCTAATTGTTTATACAAACGATGTTGCGACCAGATAAGCAACGTACCCAACAGCCCCTAGTTTTTCATACTTCTTTTCTGATTGTAATTTCTCAATGAACTGCAATTGTTGTCAACCAAACAGACTATGAAACTAATTAAAGGAAACATACTTGTTTAACTCGACTGTCGACTACGGAAGGGCGATTGCGTATAAGCAGTGAGGGTAGGTATGGAAGACTCGACCAAATGACTTTCAGCATCGAAACCTTCTCGCCGGCGCGTGCTGGGAGTTTCATAACCTCTGGAGTAACAGGAGGTTTACCTGCAGCGCGTTCATTTTGTCAGAAAGTGTCGATGGAAAATGCTGAATGAAAGTGTACCGGCGAATATATCAGGAGCATAGACATCACAGGACAAACGCTTGGACAAGTTGTCAGCCAGAATCTCTGGATTTTTTAGTCCAAGGCCAAAGACATCAGTGAGCAGCAAGATAGCTCGCGAGGTGTTCCCTTCAGGTCCAGACGCAACATAGGCACCAGTGTTAGGGTCAATGTGGCCGGTGGGTTCACCCTCCAAAACAACGCCTTTGCGACAGTCGGGGCAGCTCATCGTTGTAGTGAAAGCGAGAACAATAGAGGAGTCCAGCCATACTATAAATACGACTGGTTGAATTAGAATAAATCATATGTAATACAATACAATCGGCGGCCAATCATTGATTCGCATTTTCGTGGAGGCTAGGCCTCGACATCGACTTGAACGGTCTCAGCTGCAGCAGAGTCAACCTAGACTGCACAGTATACTCAGACGTTGTGCATATAGCGGCATGACGAAGCCTCAAATTTTCTACGTGAAATCAACAAAGTTTCCATCCCAGGATTAGGATTCTCACCTATGTCTTCCACCATGTTCAGCAAGTGGTCCGACAATGTTTTCTGGCAGTGGTTACACCCAAAGTCAGGTCATAGTCGGTACTCTGCCTTATCAATCAAGAACGTACGACTTCCAGATTCCGATCCTGAAACCACCTGGACTGTTATTTGCGACAACGGCGCGGTTTCCGCTGTGATACCATACAATCCAAATTCTACGAGTCTTCGTTACGAGCTCGATGCTGAAGGCGGTATTCTAGTCCCTTCTCTATGTCATTCTCACATTCATCTTGACAAATGCTTCCTCTTGGATAAGTGTGAAGATCTCAAGACAGGGTATTTAGAAGCTACTCTTATCAGAACGTGTTCGACTTATAGATCTCCTCGATTTATAGGGATTTTGCGGAAGCGATGACTTTTACTGGGGCTGCGAAAGCTGCTTTTCCGTCAGAGAAGGATGATTTGATGAGAAGAGGACGAAAGCTGATACGTGACAGCATAGAGTGTGGGGTAACGGCTCTAAGGGCCCATGTCGAAGTGGACAAATTAGCAGAGTTCAGTGCCCTACGGATGGCCTTGCAGCTACGTGAGGAATTCAAAGAAGTCTGTTATGTACAGATCGCCGGCAAGTAATATGTTAGTTTTAATGTTCGTGACACTGACATTGTCCCCCACGTATAGTGTTTGCCCAAGAAGCCCTGTTTGATGGACCGCATGACGCAGAACCTGGTCATAATTTGAACCTCGTCATTCAAGCCCTGGAGCAAGAGTCCGGAATCGAGGTGGTTGGTTCAGCCCCTTACGTTGAACCTACTGTTGAGCAAGCTAAGAAGAATATTGCTATCATGTTCGAGCTTGCTAGCCGCTTCTCCTTGCATTTAGATTTCCATCTGGACTACAACCTGAATCCAAATTCAGAACCATTAATCTACGAAGTGATCGCTCAAGCGCGGAAATTCCAGCAATATTGGTTGTCCAACGACAAAGGAACCCCAAAACATCGTATTACTATCGGACACGCAACAAGGCTGCAGCTTTTCACACGTGCAGAATGGCAAGATCTCGTAGATGCTATCGGAGACTTACCAATCACATTTGTTGGTTTGCCTCATTCCGATATGTATATGCAAGGAAGAGAGTTCTTTGACGCGCCGTTGGGGGCTCCTCGAAGTACTTTGCGAATACCTCAACTCACAAAGGATTATGGACTTGAGATCGCTATGAGTATTAATAATGTCCAAAATTGCTTTACGCCTCAAGGCTTCGCTGATCCTCTTTCTCTTTGTCCACTGGGTGTGGCAATTTTTCAATCTGCGACTAAGCAAGACATTGAAATCTTAATGGTGCACATTACATCTATAAACACTATCATTGCAATCTTACTTGTTTTCATAAACAGCGATCTGTGACGATTACATCCAAACTTGCCGTGGGACAGATAAATCTACCGCGGAATCTTTGCCCAAGTCAGGGCGATCCTGCGGACTTTGTCATTCTACACGGGTCCCAGACTCTTAGAGATGTCGTGCTGAATCCGCCGTATGATCGAACAACTATCAAGGCAGGCATTGTGGTCGCACGTCGTGTCACCAAGAGATGGTTGTCACTACATGAGCCTTTCATTAAACCCTGGTACCGCCGAATACCATGGTTTTATGTTTTCGTTCCTATGACATGGTCTTATGTCGCATACAGGTTCGTGTTCATGTTCCCGGACGTTGGTGCAATGTTTCGATTATGAGGTTGCTCAAACACGTTGATCAGGTATATGTATTAGTACGGCGCAAGTCAGCGCGACAATGCTTGGGTTCAATGTACATGGATTCTACTTGTAGACCACTACTAGGGTATGTAGTTGCTATAAAACGGAGCGGCAAAAGAGCGACTGGAATACAACACTTGAAAGTTCAAAACAGAGAGCAAAACGCGGATAATAAGGACAGTGAATGGTAGATGTACGATAGTGGGAGACAAGTAATAGGACTGTAATATGAATACAGTGAACTTGGACAAGAAAATAAACGAATGTACACAAGGTGAAACCTGAGACTGTCGAAGGAGATCGAGGAACCGCAGGTGACATTCTACGGAACGATGAACGATGGGTAGCGGCTTAATGAATTTTGGGTTCGGGAACAGCCAGAAGGCAACCGATTATAACCCAACTAACAAAGCACGCCATGACAATGGAATGCATTACAATCTCCCATTGGCCCCTCACTACTACAGGGCTCAAAATCTTGGTGAGAGGAGAGGAGAACGCAGGCACTGCTTTTACCATCTTGAATTGTCTTTGCAAAAGCCCAGGAGAGACCTGCTTGGAATCACGAGATTGCCTTTGCAAAGAGGGGTGCGGCCGAGGAAAGTTGGAGTCGTAATCGCCGGCCTTTTCATTTTCAGAATGGTTCCTGTCCCTGTCTCTAGACTTTTCTGGGAGGTCGACACTTGACGTCGAGCTTGAGATGACAAGCCACTTATTGATGTTGCATCTGGACTGTAATCGTCGCAGGAAACCTTTCAGTGTCATGTCCTTGTCGTGAGGTTCAGGTTCAGGTTCAATGACTTCTACGCTGGGTGTGGCGTGAAGAGAGGATGAATGAAGTGTATGAGGCGGTACGTGTCGTTCTGGGTGTGAAGAATAAGGACTTTGAGCGGAACGAGCACGATTAGGTGGAGGAGGAAGTCCATCGAAATCAAAGGTCGAAATGCGCTGACTTCCCTCCGTAAGGTCATCGTCTGAATCGCGGTACGGGTGGATGAAGTCTGCAGTTATACCAAAGGAGTCGGATTCGTCGTCATCATCATCAAATCTGGACTTTGGTTTAGTGACAGGGAACACGAACGTTCCTGGTTCGGACGTCGTAGGAGATGTGGCTGGACCCTCGATAGGATCAGGATCATAGTATGCCTGCGAGATGTGAATCATGCCATCTGAGCCTGAGAAAGAAACATCGGTGCAAGAGGAAGACGGGGAGCTTGGTCTAGATGACACGCGGGAAATGGGACGACTGGTATGAATGTGAACGGGCGGGGGCGGTGAGAGAGGGATTTGGCCATCAGGAAAAGCCGAACTCGTGAAAGAAGTGGTGGGTAAACCGGCCATTGATCGAGGCCGAGAGGAATGCAAGAATTGTGGCCTCGAGATGGGCGGTCTTGACAACTCGAATTTGCGTAGTTGCCGCAAATCTCCAAATATGTAGACGCCCAAACAAATGCCGTTCAAGCTGCTGACCAGTAAAGTTATACCCAACCAAAGCCCAGGCAAAGCAGTCAGACGGAACCACCGTGAATGTCCCATAGACAAATTGTAGATGATAGGTAAGAGTGCGCCGACGAGACAGCAGAAAGTTCCTGCTAACAGACCACACAGGACGCGTCTATTGCCGACATTATTGAATTGTGCGGAGACAAAACGCTGTAAACTCTCTTTGAGTCTCTTCTGGGTCTCGATTGCAACTTGATCAAATACGGATGGATCGGGATGTGGTGATGAGTTGGCAGCATGGAATGGCGCAAGCATGTCTGAAGGTAAATCAAGCTCGTAATTGGATCGAGGAGTGAGGAAAGTCGACTTGGCACGAGCATAAAACATTCCCAATTGCGAAGAGCTTTGAGGAATCCAATCGACGCCGAGGTGACGCGACTCGCGTCGGTGCGACTTTGACCATTGTCGATAACGAATGGTATATTCACGCAGCCAAAGAATGAAGTAGCTTGATATGATATCAGATGCCAGTGGAATCATAGAATCAACCCATAGTTACTCACAGGTTCTCCGGTGCAAGTTCCACATACAAAAGCCATTCCTGGTCGAAGACTTCTTGAGAATGAACCACAATGCAATAAAACGTTGGAAGCTACCTCAAAATCTTTTAAACCTGGAGCAGTTGTCAAAAACTGGACGCGGAACCACTAAAAAGTTACATACCTAGCGGTGGCAAGTGTTTCCTATCCAAAACATCCTCGAGCCGGACATTGAAAACGGGTGTAACTGTGATAGCTGTTAAGCCAAGAAAATTGGGGATAGGCATAGAAACGGACCACTGCAAGATCTGACTTTTCCAACTGCTGGGGGAGGATTACAGATACGAAACTAGCAGCAAATCAGCATCGGTATCAAAAAGATTAATGCATGGAGCTCACGGGTAAAGCAAGTAGAGAACGAATGGATAGCCTATAAGTCCTGGGTTGGCTTTGTACGGACCTGCGAGGCTGCGCAGACATGATGGGGGATGAGAGGAAACCCAACGCCTCAACGAGGCACTTGACAATTTAATAAGCGAAAAAGGTAAGAAGGGATGACGAAAACCAGATGGATCTTGCTTCTCTGTCAGTTCTTTCCCGAATAGGCGGCCAATTCCTCGATTCTGCTACAAACGGGACCTTTTCAATTATCGCCCCCGAAACTCGAACCTGCGACACAGACGACCGTCGGTCACCGTCGATTTGATTCCGTCTAGATCGTCGCACCTAACTTGCAAGTTGCAACCAGCCTAAAGCCCCTCTATTTCTATCAGGAAACTGTTGGCGCCGGTCTGTTCCCTCCGAGTGATATGCACGAGGGTTATTCTACTCAAGACGCTAGAAGCTCCCACCAAACTCCGCCTTACCTGCTTTTTCGGAAACTCAATCACTTTATACAGACATGAAAGCATCTTCATACCTTTCCAATATCCACAACAGTGCTGATAGAAGTCTTTGGGATCATTCTTGCGACTGAGTCGTGTGGTGGTAGGCGACTATGATGTGCTTGTTGGGAAACATCAAACATTCTGTATTCAATCATGACGTCGGGATCTATATAAACGACATTCTGGCTGTCCAGAAACGGCGATTTTTCCGCAAACTTCATAAGAAGGGTCCCTAATCGCATCCTGACAGAGGTCCTGCTTCAGAGTTGAGAGGCAGCATCCATGCACTGCAGATGACGAGTTGTTGTCGACGGACATTATCAGCGCGGAACCGACATACAGCTGGTGAGAAGTGGGAATTTGAAAGATTGAGGAGTGAGCTGTATTGTAAAAACCAACGACACATCGGTTTACTACCGAATGAACAGTAAGCTACAACATGAAGAGGCATATCGTAAGTACAAGTTATCGTAAATGTAAGTCTACATCAAACAAGAAACCTGGAAAGAAGATGTAATTGTTGTACAAATCATTAGGTCTGACCTGCGCCAGATAGATATCTTACTCTAAATCCCATTAGATCTACTTTAATAACGCACGGTCCCTTCCCGCACGTTGAAGGTACGTATAGATTGTATAAATTGCAGTGTGCACACCATCCTCCTGAAAAAGACAGTTTCAGCAAATGCGCAGGCAAGCAACACCGATACGTACCGAGCGAATCTTTTCGCCCACCGACGCAGCTTTCTCCTTCATGATCCTACTATTCGTCGCCTTGGTCAAGGCATCCGCCAGGTCCCCGACACGTAAACTTGGCACTCGCAGACCAGCCTAAAGGAGAAAACGTACAAACGTGGTTTATCAGTCTGCACAACTTGCCAAGGGTCAAGCTCCGACTTACCCCCAACTTTTGCACCCTGGACGCCCAGAAAAACTGGTCGCCAAACCATGGCTTGATAAGCGTAGGTATTCCCGCCCTTAATGAAGCTCCCGTCGTCCCAGCCCCTCCATGATGGAGAGCAGCATCGATCTTGGGGAATAGCCAATCATGAGGTACTTTGTCCAACATGTAGCACTCTGGAGGAATAATTGGTTCTGGGTCCTTGTCATCCTTGGTCATTCTCGCAGACCATCCCTTTGATATTATTGCACGCACGCCACCTGGCCATACATCAATTTTACATGGTCCAGAACCAGAATGTACGCCACTCACTCTTCAGAACAGCCTCGATAATTGTTCTCGTTACATGGTTCGGACGAGGGACGGTGATGCTACCAAAACCTATGTAAACAATAGGTTTGCCGTCCCTGCGGGCTTGTTCCATCCAATCTATCAAAGTTGCCGGCGGGCTCCAATCAGGGTCTGGATTGTCGAGGAACCAACTATAATGGATGCACTGTCAGAATGGGATCGTTTCATTCAGTAAGAGAAACGTACTATCCAGAAATGATAGTAGTGTCACCCCAATCGATGGGTTTCGGGACAACGGCCTACATATCGTTATTTGGTGTTCCAGCCTCTACAGCATACCACATACCGTTGAAAAGTTGTAAATGAATACAATCTTCTCTTGCATAAGATGTCCCATATCGGTATTCCCAATCTTTAAAGTATTTTTGCGCCACCTATTGATTTGACCTGAGGTTGCGGCCCACATGACGTTACTACAAAGAACTTAGTAACGACGCCAGGTGCAAGGGGTAAACATACTTGAACAAGACGTATCTGAAAAAGGGTATCAGCGGCAGCATCGAGAACAACATTTCAAAACTTACGAAGTACTATTGAATAAAGGAGATCCGACAGGTGTAGACAGGAATGCATGTGGAAATTCTGCGGTCCTGTCCAAAGTGGTTAGTGTCGGCTGGGTAAACAAGTGATAAATCAAGGCATACTTGGTCCAAGGCATGGTGAAAGTGCGAAAGTAAGGAATGTCTGATCCAAGCATGGGTAAAGAAGCAGTTTCGGACTAGGGGTAGCAATGACGTACGGAGAGCTTCTGCTATATGGACACCAGCCATTGCAGAAGGAGATTCCAAGAGAACGTCTGCATCTTTGCAAGCCTCCCAAGAATCCAGCAAGACTAATAGAAAATGAAACGTCAGCCGAAAAGTCTGTAGGATTATATGCTGACACATACGCTGATCGAGCCATGGTCTGAACTGCAAGTATAGATATTCTGTCAGCAACAGTGGAATAGCTTGATTTATGTACCTACATTTGATAGGCTCTTCTTGAAAAACTCTGGCGAAAACATCTACCGAACGCGTCAGTTGCCTAAAAAAGGTCTAGCTACAATTGCACCCACCTTGTTTTCAACACTCAGCTTCATTAATGCTCCTGGATCACCACCGGCTTGTCTATGCCTTATACCAAAGCTCTCTATCCAATCTTTGTATTCTTCGTGTGTGACTATGGTGACGTCATGGCCCTCTTTCTTCAACCCAAGCCCCAGAGCTAAATACGGCTGGATGTCACCCCTGGAACCTATTGTGAGGCATACAAAATGCAAGGAAGGTTGACTAGTAAGCAGGTTCTGTTCAATGTTGATCACTTTGGGAAGTTTTGCTACTAAATTGGGCGGAAAGCCAGCAGCGACTACAACTGCGCGAGTTCGTGCTGGAGGTGCAATGAGGTCGATAGCATTAGTTGCGCTTCTCGGCGTTGAAGGGGGGGTTTGGGACACTGATTCCCATTCGGTCGGAGATGATTTGGAGGCGTCAATCAGAGTACTGACGCGTTTGATGGCGGCATCTCGGATATCTTGCGTCCTAAATTGGAATCTAAAGTCTGGGAAGCCCTCGACTTCTAGCGTAAATCCAAAGACGCGAAGGAACTTGTGGGTATAAGGTTTTGCTGATCGCAGGATTTTGGCTGGGAGACGATACTTGATCTCCGACATGGACAGTGTAAGATACTTGCTCCAAAATCCGACATAATGAGGAGACACGACGAAATAACCAGCTGAGGCTATGCTGCGGGCAATAGCGCCACGAACAACTACACACGAATTGTTATTATTAGTTACAAACACCAGGTAAAAGGCAAAATCGAGACTAACTCCAGAGATTAGTTTCGCTGCCAAGTGATAAAGCTGAACGAACGGCGTTTTCCATGGCACCTGAATTCAGATCTGTAGCAGCTGTATTCTCCGCAAGGGTGAGTGGTCCAAAGTCAAAATAGACGGGGGCTTGGAGGTCGGCACCATGAACCGCGGCTCGTTTCTTGGCCTGTTCAACATAGTCTTGCAAAGCATCCCAGGCAGCGACAGGTACGATTGGACCCAGGAAACAACGATCCGGTTCAAAACCTGGTGCGGCACCAGAAAGGCGTATAGATGCCAGATTGTCTGTGCCATGCACGACACGATCAATCTTGTGAAGAGGACAGCTGATACGTATGCCCCTTGTTGCATCGGATGACTCTTCCATAGCTTCACGCCGACGATGACGATCAAGGAAAATGGCACCTTTGACCGGTTCAATCAAGAGGAAGAATGGTCAGATAAAACCGACTGACCACTAAGTTCTCGCCTCCACTCGTCAGCAGATTCCTCGGTGTCATATTCTGCTGCACCAGTCCTGCCATTATTGAACAATATCTTGATTTCTCGCGGGTGTTTGGGGTCGAACGGCAAAACCTCCTTGATGTTTGACACTGGAAAATTTCAGCGATAGGCGGAGGAGTGAGAGGGGTGAACGCACATAATACAGATCTTATGGGACGTATTCTGTGTTCCTCACTGCCTGAAGTATAGGCACAGAGCATATCATGAGAGATTTCGAGGTGTAACCTGCGAGATCGAAAGTTGCCATGGAGCAGAGCTGGTCCCGACTTGATAATTTGTTGCGACGGTGGCAAGTCCGGTCGGGTAGACAGCAGGGACGCATGAAATGCGACGCGGTGGGTTGTCAGATGCAGAACACCCTACATAGATGTCAGTCAAACGGGCAATACATACAATATCCCGACGCACCAATATAAGAACATCCATATACAATACACCGTCAGCTTCGAAGATAAGCCTCTCTTCTTCGCCTTCGGAAGCGACGGGTCCAAATTCATCGACTAGCAGATTGATAATCTCGTCTGGTTCCAGCTTCCAGCTATCATTGTCCTTTGTCGCAGTGCGATGAAATTGGGGCTTTGGAAATGTCTGTTCGGGTTCGACCGGTTCCTCGTGCAGAGTAGTAGTGTCCGAGTACGTCTCTGGTTCGGTGGTGAGGTCTCCATCGGTCCATGCAGGACCTGCGGCATTCAGCTTTGCTGCGTGACCTACGAGCTTGCGCTCGTTGGGATTGAGGTCCTTGGCTACGAGGAGGTCGAATGCGTCATCCCTTGAGGAGCGGTGTCTTATAGAATCCAATGATCTCAAAACTGCGTCAAAATCATTGGCATCGCGAAATATCTGGGATATCAATGCTGGACATTCCGAGTCGTAGTGGGAACTATCGGAATCTGAAGAATGAGAGAGTGACCGCCTTTTGCACAGAGGCATGATCGGGAAAGGAAGTTATTAAACAGCACAGTGTGCAAAGAGCTGTGTAGTGCTATACTGTTACTGTTCGGACGGGCGCAGTTAGATGATACAAGAAAGCGAAAAGGGACGGAAAGGCATATATGTAAAGCGTAAGAGGTGGTCCGAACACTCATCATCGAGGGTATAAGCAAATCGGCGGCGGCTAAAACATTCATCGGAAACCGATAATTCTGATGACACACCGCCGTCGCGAGTGCGCGTCACATTTGACACTTGATTTTCTACAACCACAGGACAGCACGGGACCCATCTCTTCAAGTGACCTCTGACCAAGTGACCTTCGTCGGCCTTTGCATCATATAAACCCAAAGCTACTCTACGAATGTCTTACCTCCCTTTCCACGTACTTTGCAGTAATGAAACCCCTTCTTTCGTTGCGAGTCGGTTGCTGACTTTTTGCAGATGACACTTCCGCCTCCTGCCCAGGATCAAGCGTACTGTGACGTCTCTGCCTTGGAAGCAGGCGTGATCGAGCTCCCATTGAATATATTTCTCCAGGAAGAGGACCCAGCTTCTACCCGTAAAGACATTGCGCCTTCTCTGTCTTTCCTCTTGCAACACAACAAGAGGCCCGAGAAATTTATCTTTGATTTAGGCATTCGAAAGGATTTCGAAAAATATCCCCCTACCGTTAACCAATGGATCAAAACTGTCTTTCCCGTTCAGGTACCAGAGGATCCGGTAGATAACCTGGCAAAGGGAAACTTGTCACCAAACGAAATTGACTATGTCTGTCTGTCTCATTTGCACTTCGACCACGTCGGAAATCCTTCCTTGTTTCCTCGTTCCACTTTTCTCGTCGGAGCCGAGGGCAAGTCTCTCTTGACTCCCGGATACCCGGCTGACCCAGATGCTGGCTTTGCCAGTGATCTTCTTCCTGAAGGTCGCACCAGATTCCTCGATTCTACTGGCTGGCAACCTCTGGGACCTTTCCCTCGAGCTCTAGATTTCTACGGTGACGGTTCGTTGTACATTGTGGATTCCCCAGGCCATCTCCCTGGTCATGTAAATTTGGTCGCTAGAACCTCAGCTGATGGTGCATGGATCTTTTTGGGTATGTGGATCAAATATCTTCCGGTTCTGCTGCTTACTGATTGTACCAAAGGGGGCGACTGTGCACATCATTGGACGCTGGTCACTGGAGAATGTACTATTGCTGAAGGACGTCCTGGTTTTGCTAACGGATGCGCCCATGTTGACAAGAAGGCATCCGAGCAACACTTGGCACGAATTCGTGAGTTTTTAAAGCAGCCCAGGACGCGGGTGCTTTTAGGACACGATTCTCCCTGGTACAAGGCACACAGAGGAGGGCCTTCCTTTTTCCCTGGAAAGATTGAATCCAAGTGATGTGTCTTTGTTATCAATCAAGTGTATTTGTACTATTAGCTGCTTTCAATTGAAAAATTTCTCAGCAGTGGGCCTGATCTCTGAGTGTGTCTACTCACAGTGTTATTTCTATACTCAAGATGAAAGTTTGAGTTCCCCTACTGACTAAGTGGCATTGCATTATAAAATGTCAAAGTTTCAATGCAAACATGTCTTATCTTTCTTTGTTATCCCTTACAGTATGTAAACTCTTAGTTATGGGTCAGTGACTGACATCCCTGCAGATGGCACTTCTGGCTCCTGCTCAAAATCAAGCATACTGCTCTAGAGGGTGGCACTATTGAACTCCCATTGAGGGTCTTTCTCCAAGAAGAGGATGTGACCTTCACCTTAGGGTGCCGTGAACAATCGCAAGCCATGTTAATAACATAGTTTTTCACATTGCGCCTTCCAAGAGCTAACATTTACCTAGTTATTAACTACTTTTTAACATTCTCATACAAATGTTAATTAGCAAGTGAATAAATGAATTTTTAACATGTTATTAACAAAAGCCTATGTGAATGATTCCCAAATTGTCAGACTGTGTCCAAATCAACATCTCCAGCATTGTTGGACCATATCCCACAGCCTTGTGAGCTTCCTCTGTGAGTCCAGCAAAGATAAAAGCAACCATAAGGTCAATCAACTTGACCTCGCCACTTGTGTTGATCAGAGACATCACAAAGGTTGATGGTTGTTTCTAAGAATACACAGTAACACAATGAATCACCTAGTAACACTTGTAATGTTACACTGTATATACATCCACCCAATGACTTTTGTATCATTGCCCGATTTTGGTCATATTGACCAAATTACAGACTTTTGTTGGTTCCACCAAGTAAATTCAAAACCTGTGTGCTCGTCAGCCATTGAGTTCAGGAAGACTTTTCTTGGATGCCTGAGAATACATGTGAAGTTTGGTTTGAATAGCCTCAGGGATTTTCTTGTCTGGCATGATGTCTTGACCAATAGTGTGGGCGAGTAACTGGTTCAATGGTTGGACCATGTTGTCTGAATCAGCAACTTCAGTTGCTGAAATATTCACATTTGCTAACATGGGTCTTGGGGACCTTCTGTTATTAACATGTTATTAACATGTTAATAACCATGTTAATTAACACATGTTACTATAAAACCAATTGTTCACAGTACCCTACTCCACCTGTAGAGAGATTTCACTGTCCTTGTCCTTCCTCTTGCAGCACAACAAGAGGCCCAAGAAATTTATAGTTGACCTGGGGATTAGAAAGGACTGGAAGAGTTTACCTCCTGCCTCAACTCATTTTGTCCTGACCGATTTTCCAGGTCAGACACCAGATGTTGGAATCATTGATTTACATTTCTATCAGAATTCATTTTACACTTATTGTTCTAACCCATATGCTACACAACAGCTTCATACTTCTTGATTATCAGTGCAGTCATCTATTGTCATTTGCTGTACTACACCACAGGCTTTATTGTTCTTTGTTCACACTGATTTAGTTACTCTAGTATAAATATTAGGTAGAAATCATGTAGCACCTCATGCAATTGCTGCGAGCTCAAAGCAAGCACAATACAGATCATACTCAGCTCTCTATTATGTGGTCCAAGACATAAATCTCTTATTCTTACACCATTGCATATTTCAATGGGCTTATTCTTACACCAGAGGATCCAGTTAATAGCTTGGCAAAGGGGAACTTGATGCCAAATGACATTGACTATGTCTGCTTCTCTCATATCACTGAAGAAGTTGACCAGCATTCTGAACAAAAAATGACCACACTATAGTGAAACCACTGAAGTGGTTCAGAATTGGGCTTGCCACAACAGTTGCAGTGGTTTGGTTCAAGGAGAGTACAGGCAAAAGTGGGATCTAGGTTTGGATAGTCATACGGTGGACCATGAGTGAGGGTAAACTCATCTGCAAGTGAGTGTCAGTGCCAGATGACCAGTTTGAATCTGTAATCCTGAATTGCAACAGGGATGAAATTGCAAATTCAGTCATGATCCTTGCATGAATCAAAAAATGCTCATAGGTCAGAGTTGAATATAGGAGAGGGTTTAAATACTTATACTATCTTTATTGAAGAGGCAACTGCATGTATAAAATAACGGGGTCATTGAGCCAGTTGTGTGAATCTGGCTTGAACCAGTTGGCAGGTAAAAAGTACGTGTGGCAGCTAACTGGCAGGTAATGGTCGTGAGAACTCAGCCAATTTTCAGCTGGCAGGTAACTGGCTCATAAACCAATTTCTCAGGCGTCAACTGTATCTTCAAGCATGTACTTAACACGCTATTTCTATCTCTAGTCTCACAGGCATTCTATTCCAAATGTCCACATGACATGGAGTATTGAATATTATGATCACATCTCTTCTCAACCAGGACAATGTTTTCTTTACCACCACCGTCCCCTAACCAGGCATTCTGTCATGTCTCTGCACTCGAGTCAGGGTTTATTGACTTGCCACTCCACCTCTTTCTCTCCAATGCTGACCCGTTAAAGCGCTTGTTTTCGTTCAATAGGTTAAGGCGGGTTGAGTGGGGTAGATATAAGTAGAACTGATTTGACTAAGTTCAACTAAGTGATAGGAGTTCACACGTCTTCAGTACCTCAACCTAAGTCGAAAAGTCGCTGAAAGTTGCGAGTGGGCTCAGAGACAGAATCCTTTGACAAAGACAGTCCTTGCTATTTAATGTCCAAAGCTCTACTGAACTAGTACTAAGTTCGTCAAGCCTGTCCGACTATCTAACTAAGTCTAAAGACTCCAAGATGAGTGTCTATGAACTGACGCTCAGGTGTAATAAGAGGGTTATATATGGTTTATACAAAGTCCAACACGGATGAAAGACTTAGTATAAGTAGATTGGGTCCTCAGGCACGCTAACACACTTGCTAGTCGCTCAAGAGGTTTAGTTTATCGTCCTAAGTCACTACACACACTAGGTAGCCAAACCCCAAGACGGTTGATTCGGTCAAAGCCAATTTAGTTTTACTTCCTAAGTCACTGCACAACAGACAGCCAAACCCCAAGAAGGTCGAGTCGAACAATTTAGTTTTACTTCCTAAGTCACTGCTCAACTGCAGCCAAACCCCAAGAAGGTTGTGTTGGAACTTTAGTTTTGCTTCCTAACTCACTGCCCAACCAACAGCCACACGCCAAGAAGTTTAGTTTAATGTCCTATTTCACTGCACACAGGGCAGCCAATCCACAAGACGTTGTGACTAGGTATAAAGCCTTTCAACCCTATATACCAGACCACAAGTTCAAGTTCAACGGCTAACTAGCAATCGAACCGGCTCAAAGTAAAATAACTCTCAAGTGCGCACGTATAGATACACAAATAAGATCAATTGAGTGGGGTTTCGAGCTTCAACGCGTTGAGATGTCACAACAGACTGGTTTCACCGGGTGGCTGCTAGTCAAAACTAGGAGGGTACAGTGTTTCCCAGGCTACAGTTACGTCCTTGAGCGGGTTACTCTAGGTTCACTACTGTACTATGGTTTTTACATGACTATTTATACTGAGTAGGGTTCGGAGTCCAAAATATACTGAAGAAAACAAAAGAAACTAGTAAATCGAGGAGATCTGTCACAGATATTGTTACAATAGGCTGGATAAGCCATTTCTACAGGGTATATGGGGTGGTTGCAGCTCATTCGGTGCTGGTTTCCACTGATTCGAGGTGACTTGTCGTCACATTGCCTGACTCATTGTGCCTAGGCAGCAAGATAGCCCTGGCCGGAACATATTCAACCACCTGTACAACTGATCCTTATGGCTCCACAGGCGTTCCCATGTGCTTTCCGCTGATAGGAACTATCCTATGGTGCCTCAATGATTCAACCAGAAAAACAGTGCTTTGCTTCCGTGTCTAGACCAGCGGAAGGACTTCCAAAGCTCCACTTCGTACCTGGTCCGGTTATTCCTGGTCGGCTGAGTTGTCCGATGAAGGATTAACTTGCTTCCCAGTCCGAAACACCGATTCACCGATGTCCAAAAGCTAAAGCCTTCGTCGCCACAGGTGGCAACTCGGCAACTGATGTTTGTTCATGTCTCCACTGCGTGATACAGCCACATTGTACAAGATTCTGCCTTAACAGTCCTTCGTCGAACAACCTTGAGTTGTCTAACCCAGTGCAACTGGTTGCAATCATTGAATAGAGTCCGGTTAACAACCCTTGAATTGGGATTCAACTTAGCTCGAATGGTACATTTGGATTATGAGGAGATGACGAGTCTCAAGATTCAGAGATCAGGTCTAGGTATAGTATTCAACTCCCCAGAAGTCATAGGAACTGGAATCCTTTCGATTCGAATCCACAGTTACTTTACTCTGCTTTGTTGACTACATTGAGTGTGGGTGCTCCTCACACATCTCTAATGAATCAAGTTGGTTTAGAGCCAGTTGAAACCCTTTGACTAACAGCTGGGTTCTCACTTTAGTCCTTTAACCCATTTATACCACATGTCCTATAGGTTATTTGGCATATAAATGCGCAAAAATAGCCTTAATACAGCGGTAACTAGTTTGCTGGCGCATTATCGTATCTGTTGGCATCAAGATGCATAGCAGTCCCAGCGTCATTCAGAGCCCCGTTGAAGGAAAGCTCAATGCAGGAGATATTTCCCAACATATGGGTGTCAGTGCCCGTAGAGGTGGTGAGGGAAGACTGAATGGTAGCAGAAGACTGAACGATAGTGGAGCCGGTAGAGGCATTGTTACTAGTGGAAGACTGAATGGTAGCAGAAGACTGAACGATAGTGGAGCCGGTAGAGGCATTGTTACTAGCGGAAGACTGAACGGTAGCAGAAGACTGAACAGTAGCAGAAGACTGAACAGTAGCAGAAGACTGAATGATAGCGGAGCCGGTAGAGGCATTGTTAGAGGCAATGGAAGACAGAAACCGGCTTCTGCCAGCTTCTACCAGCTGGTCCAGAACATTTTGGTCAACTAGAGGCATATTGCTTCAGAGTTCCACCTGTAGAGCTACTCGATCTCTGTTGGCTTGCATATCAAACTTATTATCATATATCTCCTGGGCAGTCAAGCTTCTGACATGATAGATTGCACAAATTTCTATCACAAAATTTAATATAAATTGGAGAGATATTCGCAAAAATAGCTTACTTTTTTCAACAATATCTGAAGGTTTCTGGAGCTCGAAAAGCTGGGTTGCGATATTGCCGGCCACGGTGGACAGTATTTGATCTGCTCAAAATATGAGTTACCGTGTTTTCCAAGTGTTTTCTTCTGACTTACCAATCTCGATATTCTTAAAGTGTTGCGAAGCAGTTTTGTCGTCAATTTCACAGCAATCCACCCCCAGAAAGGCACAGTACAGCTTTTTGTCCACTTTTTGGTATGCATGACCACTGCGATCGCAAGCCTCTGCAAATTTAAGGTACGAACCCCAGAAAATTGTTAGAGCTTTTACATTTCTAATCTCTTCAACCATGAGATGGTGGAGGGGATTGTCCCAAGTGAAGCGCAGTAGTGCAGAGGCTGTCCGATGTAGATCTTGGGGCTCCAAGGCTTTGTCCAGCCAGGCAACCACCTCAGACTTGGTGGGTTTTTTCCCATCACTTGGGAACCAGTGATATGCCTGGCCTGTGGCCACTGCTATTATCAAAACAAAGCAGAAACCCACAACCAAACTACACTAAAAGGTACAAAAGAGGACTGTAGTGAGCCCTGAACTGTCAGTCAGAGTCTTATAGCATATGGAAAAGCTGTAGTGTTAAATGACTATGGTATGCAATATTGATATCTAGTCATTACAATCAATAAGGCTTGTGTCCACATCAGTGTTCTAGTATCTCATGTGTAGTACTAGCATATCCACCCCTATCCAACTGTGTGTGAGACAACATGTGTTTATATTACAACCCAAAGGGATATTGAAAGAATACAATGGTTTGAGAAGCACTCAATAACCTACAATTGTCCATATCTCATAGCTCAAGAGCAATATGAAAGGAATGGCCTCATCCTATAAATGATAAAGGCATACTGGAATTAAGACATCACAAGAGAAGAGCTAAAGCTTAGCATTAAAGGATTGCCACTCTAAAGAAATTGGTATACAAATCAATATCAATTGGAAAGACTGCTATTGTATCTCTAAGACATTTTAAGATGGTATTTCTAAGACTCAAGTGTCCCAAGGGAGGAGTACAAGTGCTGTATTGTGTACGTGAAGTGGTTTTAAGTAACAGAAGCCTTTCGCGAAGTGGTTTCAAGAGTTATAACCTGTTAGCGAAGTTGTTTTAAGTGAAAGGAACATTTCGCGAAGTACTTATAACTAATGTATTCCATTTGCAAAGCATGCCTAAGTGATAAAGACCACTCACGAACCAGATACACATCTTGTTTAAAAAGTACACTAAGTATCAACAAAGTCCAAATGCGATGGAATTGGACTGTTACCAAGAAAGAACAGTGATTACTGATGCCTATGGTGCAAGAACGGCATAGTATTGCGTGCTGATGCGAAGTATCGGTCTAATGATGGCTGATTACATGTATATCATCTTCGCAAAGCTTGGCAATAACTGTATCAAGAAGTTATAATAACTTAAAGAGCCTTTTCAGTACACTTCGCGAAGGCATTCCAAGTGTTTATAGCACATCATTAATCATGTTTAAACAAGAAGAATGTGTAAACAAGTCTTGAGAGCAATATCTCTCCATGGAATGATGACAAGGTGATGCACATGGCTGTGGAAACAATCCATATGGACCTCCGCAGCTCGGATCAAGAGGTATTACAGGTACGCAAACCTGTTTACTATTGTTTACTGCTCTCGCAAACGTTATTTATTACAATATCTGCTGGCTAGATACTTGTTTAGGTAGTTGTATACTGTATCTGGCAGGTCTGAGTTTCAAAGTAGACAAATACTCATATTTTATGGTACCTTTTGGCGGACCTTCAATATTTATTTAGAACTGTACAGTTTATCGTCCCTAGAGTATTTAAGGACCATGTATTTTGTAGAATACCGCAGGTTAGTACCTCCAGCTTCCACTGCTGCAAATCCTGGTGTCTCTTGGAGGGTTCCTAAACCCCACTTGCCCAGGCCAGCATAAGAGTGGTTGTGAAGAGAGAACACTTCTTATATAAAGACCTTTAAGCCCTTTTGCTCTCGTAGCAATCGGTTCCCTAAGATTGTTGATTGGCTATTGGACTTGGTACATTGTTGTTTGACTTGGTACATTGTTATTGGCATATTGGCATTGTTTAAAGACTATTGGAATCGATTACAATTGGTGCATTGGAACTTTGTGTGTTTTGTGTGATTAGTGAACACCCCCCATCAACTTGAACCCTTCCCTCTCTCTCCTCTGCACTTAGCAGAGCCAAGACAGGACAAGAAGACTCTCTAAGACGTATTATTGAAGTGGCAGCTACCTGTGACAATGTCCCACCACACCTCGCACACTTCTGGCACTCACAAGGTGTTAGATTTTATAATTGAGTCACTCTCTAGAGGTCTAGTGAAGCTACATGTGTTCGCAAAGGCTTTAAACTGCTTCGCGAAGGCAATAAGACACAAGAGACATGCTCATGCATTCAGTGCTGACTCATTACCAGGCATCAAACTTGGCCAGTAAATGTAAGTTTACTGCATTTGGACAAGGTCCACGGATCAGTGGTTTCTGGAGGGGTTTGTTTGTCTTCGGATGGATATGGTCAAACACCCAGGATCTGCCAATCCCAGAAAGAAAGTGAGCGCCTGTATAGGGACACTTGAGCTCCGCCAACAGAAGACTGCCTGTATATCTCAAAAACCACGCAGAACCTAGCCAATCATCAAATATGTAGCTTTGGCACCTGTCATGGTTACTTCAGATTGCTAATTGAACGGCAGTCTGGAAAGGTTTTTGGATTCGGAGTGAAATCGGGATCCAGTCATCTTGGCAGTTCATGCACCACAAAGGGATTTCACGACGCTGGGTGATAACAGCGAGCTGAACAGCGGCGGAGTCGAGGATCATCGGAGGAACAGGACAAATCGTAACCACATTACAGTGGCAAGTTGGACAGTCGTATGGATGATGGGCCTGGAGGTTTAGTTTTTCCAGGGTCTGACGAATTTTTTTGGAGTCATTGTTGCATAGCAAGATGATCAATGCAGCAAGATCATAAGTGAAGAACTGATTAAATGTCTCTTTGATGTCTGCTTCGTGTGTACTACATGCGATTACTGCACCTGAACAAATTCGCAAGCCCAGTGCACCTGAGCTGGAAATTTTCATGTTGGTGCATATAGTGCCAAAGCAACAGTAGGCTCGAAAAGTGGGTGGAAGAAGAACATGTCCTCGCTTTGTAAGAATAAGGGCTCTGAACTGGAAACAATCCACCATTTTTAGAGTTTTTCGAGAGATCGATTGGATGAAACTTATGAGTCTATAGTCTGGCATCCGGTTCAAGCCAGACTCATGTGCCTTGTATGCGATCACTGAAGAAGTTGACCGGCATTCCGGACAAAGAACTATCCTGCTATAGTGAAACCACGGAAGCGGTTGAGAGTTGGGTTTGCCACAACAGTTGCAGCGATTTGGTTCCAGGAGAGTACACGCAAAAGCAGGGTCCAGGTTTGGAAAGTTGTACAGTGGACCATGAGCAACAGTAAACTTGTCAGCGAGTGAGTGTGTATCAGAGCCGGACCACCAGTTGGAGAAGTTTGTACACTATCTTCATCAGGATAAGAAGCATTTGAGCAATTAAGATGCTCACCCAAGATTGTTGTTGAGTCTCGGACATTTCCTTCCAGCCCATTTTTCCATTCAAAAAGGAAAGAAAAGGTGGAAACTTCCACTCTTTCAGTGCAGTGACATGGAAACAGGGAGATTGATACTCTGGACAGATTTTGATAGGACACGATCCTGTTTTTCGAGAGTGCATGCGTATTAAGCCAACAAGAAAAAACGATAAGACGTCTTGAGATTACATCATTGGTCTCTTCCTCTGTCTCACTTTGGTACAACTCTCCATTCCTTTCCTCGTCTCTCATTTGTTCTGTCCCTTCAACATGGCAGATAGTTCTCCCTTATCCAGTCCTCCCAGCTCAATGACCTACACACCTTCCTCCATCACCAACTCTCCTCAGTATTCTGAGCCCAAATCCTCCCATTTCAGCAAGAATGGCTTTGAAACCAGCTTTGAAACCACAACTGGATATCAATATACCCTTTTCGTTCCACCAGAGGTTTTGAGAAAGGTTTGTCCATTGGATTGTTTCATTTCATATATATGTATAGCCCCTAATGCATGCAGGCTGTTCACAAGGATCACAAGAAGTATCTGAAGAACAAGAGCAAGAAGATTCAGGGACAGCAGAAACAAGGCAAAATCAAGTGCGAAGAGAAGGAAAACAAACCCATGAGTTATAATAAGGTTTGCTGTCTTGTAGCTAGTCAAGTGCATCTCTTTATGGCCGTAGCCTTGGCGGTATATATCAGGAAACGCCAGGCCTAGTGGAGATAGTCAAGTTGAGCTTATCTTTTGACGATGGAAGATAATCTGCTTACCACTTGCAGGACGAACCAATCAAACTATCTACCAACGAAGACGACGAAAATTCTAAACCGACTCTACGCAAATGCAAGAAAACAATGGTAAATTTCCATATTCATTGACCACATTGAAAGTGTACTCACCACTTGCAGGACGAACCAATCGAACTATCTACCGACAAAGACGACGAAAATTCTAAACCGACTCTATGCAAACGCAAGAAAACAATGGTAAATTTCCGTATTCATTGACCGCTGTGAAAGTATGCTAACTAGATTCAGCCTGAGGTTAATGAGGACCACAATTCGAAAGGCAAACGAAAGGATGATGACAACAATGAACCTAGACGCAAAAGGAGAAGGGTGCGTAAGCAATACTACCTTGAACATTAATGACTGATCAGTGGATATATTTCAGATTGTGACAGGCTCGGCCCGAGAGTTAGTTCAGGGTCCATCACATGAAGAGGTGCGTAAACATAACTACCGTTTGTAATAATGTTAGTGAGTGATACTCCTCAGAGTGGTGAAGATCTTGCACAACATGACCAGAAATTTCCCGAACTCCCCTATAATCCTAAACTTACTTTTGCTTCCTTGCAAGTTCCCCAAACCGTTATCCGGAGCTTGGAAAAAGCGCATATGAACTACCTTCCTCTCCACATTCTTGATGGGAAGTCATTTACACAGCTCACGAACCGGTATGGTTTACCGTCTCTCCATGCAGAGATAATCCGTCTAGCAGTTCTTGACTGCATTTGATTCTTTCATTCACATATTCTTATTCTGCATACAAGTTTCTTTCATTCAAGGCATCGCATCGTTTTCGCTCGCATACTCTTACACCATCATAACTGGAGGGTTTGGTACCGGGTGCTTGTGGATCCAGTCTGCCTTGATCTTCGTCTGGTGATGCACACCGATTCACAAATCTTTCATTTGCATTCTCCCAAGCTTGATACTCTTTTCTTTCACTCGCATACTCTCATGAACCGATTCACAAATCTTTCACTCACATTCGCATACTCTAATGAACCAATTCACAAATCTTTCACTCGCATTCGCATACTCTAATGAACCGATTCACAAATCTTTCACTCACATTTGCATACTCTAATGAACCGATTCACAAATCTTTCACTCACATTCGCATACTCTAATGAACCGATTCACAAATCTTTCACTCACATTCGCATACTCTAATGAACTGATTCACAAATCTTTCACTTGCATTCGCATACTCTAATGAACCGATTCACAAATCTTTCACTCACATTCCCCATATCGTTGCCGCACTGTATTGTTTTCGCTTGCATTCCCCATATTGTTCACACTGTACACTCTTTCATCTGCTATTGACACTAGCAACGCAGTGCTCTTTCCCTATAATGTTCATACTTTATGCTCTTTTGGTCGCATGAGAATATGTATTATCACTCGTATCAAATATCAAATAGGTAGTGCCCTGAAACCATTCATTTTTCGGGCCAAACAATCCGGAGACAACGTTCAGCAACTGTATCAGAGACTCTGCCATGCTAGTAAATGAATGAATGACTATTCAATAGAATGCAAGCTTATAGACATACCTGAACATAACACACTGCAAGATCATTCTTTACAATGACAAAGAGCTCGAGTACCTCTTGCACAATCAAGAAGATAATGAGCTTCTGCAGCCTCTCCATGCTCCAGAAAGGGTTACCCTTCAATGAACCATACTCTTGCACATCCTGAATCCCTTTTGCCATAAGCTTGACCGCAGTAGAACCGCGTAATAAAGATGGGAGCTGGAGTGCTGTTATATTCACTCCCTTCAATTGGGCGCTCCTGACGGCTCTGATGATTGCTCGCGTCATCTGCGTGACATCCGTATCATGAGGGGCCCTGGGCTTTCTCATACAAGTGTCACAGTTGTGTGCGCAAGGAAGCAAGTCATCTTCTCCAAACCAAGTTGCCAATGTTGTATGCCGACAATAGCGCAGGCCTGACGCATAACCCAGCATGGCTCGGGCACTGTTCATTTCTGCCTTCAATGCTTCTTCAGATTTATCACGCGATCTATGGATCATTTTGACAACCGTTTGATAGTCATCAAAAGAATAAACTGATCGAGGATCATTCAGGTCAGGTGAAATTACAATATGTAGGAATGCTTACGGAGGAGGCATGTAGCCTTTTTACCATCTCGACCCACTCTCCCTGATTCTTGGACATAGCTGTCTTACAACGTCAGTTTTTCAACAATAAAAGTAGGGATCAGCGTACCCTTCGATACTCATTGCAAGTTCTTTATGAATGACAAATCTCACTGCATATCGCCCGTAAGTCATCTTGCCAATCTAAAATAGTTGTGTTACACTGACCATCCTGTTTGTTGATGCCCATACCGAAAGCGACCTGTATAGACAGTCAGCAGCAGAGGTGAGGACAGCAAGTACAAACTCACCGTTGCGACAATGACATGGGTTCGACTCTGCATCCAGGAATCATATGCTTCATTCTTCTCCTTTTTACCTTTTCTTGCGTGGTACAGTTGGGCTGATACTCCTTGTGCTTCTAGTTCCTGGGCTACCGCATCACAATCTCTTTTGGAGAGAACATATACAATTCCACTCTCATTGCGGTGATTCTGCTTTATGAAATCCATAATACACTGTGTCGCTGACTTTGGGTTCTTGTTCGTTACTTTTATTGTAAATTGGGGCGGTACAGCGACGATTTGACAAAGTGGACATTACGAAGGCGTAGAGAGGTGACGAGACAATTGATGTCAGCTGTGGTTGTGGTACCAGTCAATGCCATAATTGGTACTGCTGGATGTTGATCTCGAAGGTATCCAAGAGCGTCGTACTAAATCTTATTTAGCAAGCAGTATTCTCGAAGCAAAAATACTCACAGAAGGTCGAAAAGACGATCCCCACATCCAAATGCTTTGGGCTTCATCCAGCACAAATTGGTCCAGGGATTGCGTTCTGTAAAGGTCTGCCAGAAGCGTTCTAAAGTCCTCCGAGTGCTCAATATGCTCTGGAGACACATACAGCAAGCGTGGCCGCTCAACATTGCTCCGGACATTTTTTTTAATGAGATCCACCTTGTGTTTGGGAGTATCTGAATTCCAAGCCACGGCATTGATCCCCTTTTTCTGTAGTGATTCTGTCTGGTCCAGCATAAGTGAAATCAGTGGGCATACAACAATTGTAATTCCTGAGTGGGATAGATTTGGTTCAAGTTTTCGATAGACCAAGGCGTTGGATTCGGCACTGTTGCAAACGGATGGTAGCTGGTATAATAAACTTTTTCCACCGCCCGTCAGTAACACAACAACAGTATCCATCCCCAGCATACTGGCATCCATAATATCGAGCTGGTGAGGTCTGAATGCCGTGTAGCCAAAGGTATTCTGGAGTTCCTTCTTAAGGATTGAGTAGAAATGGTATTTTTCTTTGTTGGACTGATAAGTGCAATTAGATCAATCATCAATTGATTTATGAAGAAGTACACTGACCATTATCAGGAAACAGACAGAAGCAGTAGGAAATGGCACTGGGCAGAGCGCAACGCGCTAAGTCATCACATGACCAAGCTGCATTCTTAAGAGTCTGATGTACTCCAGTTTGAAGAGTTGGAAAAGAAAACGTAAGATAATGACGTTTACAAGTACATTGTATCTTTTCAAAGATTCTTCTGTATATTACGATTCACCATTAATTGGATCTCAATATCCTAGCAGTAGATACCTGAAAGTCTTTTAATAATTAATGCTAGACTAAACATTTTAGGGAGAAAGTGACGGTAAGGAAAGATCTGGACTAGTTTTGATTGTGTCTCAAGCGTGGGTAAATCCCTGTATATTGTGAACATTGCAGATAATGCATTCTTTTATAACAGGGTCAAAATGTTTAGCTAGGTTCAGGAATAAAAGTTTTCATAGTAAATGTAACCGGGACTTCCTTCAAGCTGCAATTGTTGATAGCGACTAGCTATAGCATCAATGACGGCGGGCATGGATCCAGACTGGGTAAGTGCTTGCTCGTTGATGGTATGCATGCCCTGGAAACCTTTTTCAACAAGTTCCTCGACAATGCTATCATGAAGATGTCCATCTCCACCAAATGATATCGGGTCACCACCTACAACTCCCACCGCACCACTTTCCCCTTGTCCCTTGTCCCCTGAGCTGGAACCATTAAAAAAAACATGGTCTGAGAATGCATATTCATAAAGCTGCTTCTTGGAACACGGTTTCGCATTCAGCAGTATAATCCACTGTTTAAAAAGGTAACTTTGAGATACTATCTAATTGGAACGTGTCCTGCTTACCTTTCGATAGTTCTTCGTCCAAAAGCTCCACATTGCAAAAAAACTCTGTCAGTTCTTTTATCGCTTGATAAGCCCATGGATCATAAGCCTTTGTCTTGTCATCTAGGTCTTCCATACTGAGGTGAGATTGGTCTTGCAGAGAAAAGAATGGTCTTACTGCATGGTCTTTTTACGGCATCAAAAAGGGCCAGAGCATCTGTCTCTGAAGGATCTCCTGCACGCTTCCAGTATTGAACGGGTCCAATTTCCTTGATTATTTCAGTCATGCGAAGTTGGTAGCCCAAGTACCGGAGAGGATGGCGAGCGATGGTCTTGAGAATAAGCTCTTGATAGCGATGGACCATGTTGGTGTTGTGTTCAAAGATTGCCACTGCTAACTGTCTTACACCACCATGGTATTTGATTGCTTCTATGGGAAAGGCGAGTTGCGCGTACTTCTTGGGTGGATAACCATATTTCTTGGAAAGCACGTCCCTGCGCGCTCCATCGCCACGATAATTCTCCGCCAATTCAAAAAATTCTATCAGAGACTCCAAGTCTGCTCGTGTATTGCCCTCCAGCTTTAGATACTCACAGCCTGTGTCCCAGGTCCGCTCACAACTATTGCCCACTTGGTCCACCAATCCACGGAACAGAGGATACAAGATCGGTTGTTCTTCCTTGGGATGCACATGTTCAACTTGAAGATGACCATCTATTCCACATGGCCGAACAGGGACTTCAACATCTGATATACCGAGGGCTGCAACCATGTGAAAGTCTTTGAGCTTGTCCCGGACCATGCGTATGACCACCATCATCGGAAAATCATCCAACCATGTAGCACGCTGATAAGGTTGACTTCGGTAAGCAAGTAAATAGTAGTATTGGTTAATACCGATACTACTAATATCCAACTAAACCAGAGTATACGCTTGTGTTGTGTGAGGTGCGACGGAGTATAGAAATACTCGTAAAGTAGTTTGAGTACAACTGAAAGTCTTGCGGCGGAAGGTTTAACGACTGTAGTCGGTTACAATAGTAACAAATCTGATAATAGATTTGGATAGGAAGAGTTGGGATTTGATAGATCTTTCGGACGAGTCGATAACAATGTGCGGCGCACTAAGCAAACTCTAACCACAGTCTGGTTTCAACAAAGGCCACAGTCTGGCACAAAACAATAACCACAGTCTGGTTTCAAAACAAAAGCCACAGTCTGGCTATAGCGACGCTCAATCAAACAAATGCTCTTTGACTCTTCTTGTATTCTCTTCAAGTCCAAACCAATTCAGGTCTAGAGAGTACCGACGAACGAAACTAAAGTGCTTACGACTTGCGCCGCGGAACACTGGAGTAAGTAGGTATGGGTAACTGAAGAAAAGGGGTGTGTATGCTACGGTATATAAAGGTCGGAAATGATTAGCTAAGTAAAACTGTACAGTTACCCGTTGCGCCGCAGCGGCGCAACGGTATGGAAATCAAACTCCGAATGCTGAATATTGGTTTCGTTTCCAGCGCCGCAAAACCCTGAAGCCAAACCCGTAGAAAAGTTGTTATAGAACTCGAGGTTTCCAGATAGTAGCGCCGCAAAGGCGTACTTAAGAGTAAGACTTTGTAAAAGCTCTCAGACAGCGCCGCCTGCTATGACACTTGTTACAGAACAATCGACGGTGAATGGAGTACATTAGGAGACTCGTTTGAGTGTATCCTGAATGCAGAGTCTCTGACTAGTATAATGTTGGTCTTTAATACTATAGTGGTTACACCGGCGGGATGTATAATTAGTAGGAAATGCGCGAAATTACTGGTGTACCAATAACAGGCGTATCAACGCCGTTGGTCAGACCCAGTAATCGTATGGGTGGTTTGGGATATAAAATCGGCTCCCTGCATAAAATTCGTATGTTTATCTCTGCAGGACTGACAGAGTGCATGGACCGGGGGAGAGCTGGGCAAGGTGGGAAGGGGTAGGTTTGCTAGAGCATCACGCAACGCTGGGCTCATGTTGGCAGAGTGAGTGATAGACTCTGTAGCCGCAATTATAGCATCTGACGCAGCAACAAGGTCCATTATCACTCTTGTCACCTGTGGGGGTTCTGACTTTTGAACAGAAGAGCACTGTTCTGCATTCCGTTCTGCATTTGCAGTGGGAATCGATAGAGGAGCTGAAGATGGGATCAGCATCGGAGAGGCTCCGGGAGCTTTGGAGGAAAATGGTTGTTGGTCTGACCAAATCTCAGGAAGCTCAATGGCTTTCTGGTTACAAAGGCTTCCGCATCGGTAGCATGGTACTCCCAGAAATTGGTCGCTTTTTCTTCCCCGTGGTTTGTGTAGGTCCGTATAGGATTGCACAAGAGATTTGTAATTGCCGCCCTTTTCGACCTGCTCGCATATGTCATTGCACTTTTCAATCCAATTAGACCAAAAACAATGGATACAAATGTATACTTACAATTTTGGCTAATTCGAATGGGCCAGGCAGCTGGCCACCAAATTCTCCCACTGCTTTGTAATGTCTTTGGCAAAAGACATGCAGGCCTCGCATTTGGAAGTCCTCTCCGCAGGGTGATGAAGATGTTGGAAGGAGACATGGCTTGGTTATCCATTCTGCCAAGATATCATTGGAGAACGTGGACCCATGGTTCAACATTTGTACAGCCCGGAACTGTTGAGATTTGGTGAGTTTAAAGTAGGTCAGATGGAAAATGCGCTCACCAATATAAATAAAACCAGAAGGCGGCTGTTTAGGTTTTCCTTCAGCCATTCAACGTATGGTGGACATGCAAGAAGATATTCCAAAAAATCAGACACCCTCCTTTGGCATTCTACGCACCAGAGAACTCGGGCCCAGATGAAGGAGGGTGCTAATTTTCCTTTCGCTACACTCGCATCGCGGTCGCATATTTGACATGCATCTTGCTTGGGGTGAATACATGGAAAGGGAGCAGATTGACTAGAAGTCACAAGTTGGGCATAGACACAAGATGCTAGATTAACAAAGTCAAGAGACATGTAGTGATGGTTGAGTTGTTGAGTCTGGAATGAAGTGAGTACGAGAAAAACATTCAGCAGATTGCAAATCTTACAAAGAGACTCCTCAATTCCGGCTTGAATGGCTGCACTGCCAAAGGGGCGTTTTGTTTAGTAACCGAAAAGGTGGCAGTTATCGTTGCAAGCGATCCTCCCCAGACATTGAGTCTAAACCATCTCCGTGGATCCTCGGGCTCATTGGCAAATATAGCTTCAAACATCCGAGCCTTGGAGTTCAATTGCTTTGATTAATTTATACCCTCTGATATTCTTTATATAAATGCAAACCAAATATATTTTAGTGCAATCATGCATTAAGCCCTAGAGACAATTTCTTGCATAGAAAAAGTATCATTAAAATATTGTTTCACTATAAACCTATGCAATATTTTAACTGTGAGTGTCAGATACATTCAAGCTTCTGCATTTTCAGGATTAAAATATTTTTTGTCTAGAACACTTGCGAATATTTTAAAGGAAATTTTTTGAAACCATCTCTAGCTGATTAAAATATCTATTCCCCCAAAACATGTGTAATATTTTAAAGATGAGCATCATTGTCCTACAACTGCTATCTGACTTGGTTTGTATGTCCTGTGTTTGCACATCTATAAGAATACACAGAAATATACAGGAGTGTACTAGAAATATACAAGAATATACAGAAATATATAAAGATATACAAAATATACAGGAATGTACAAAGAATATACAGAAATGTACAAGAAATATACATACCAAAATATAAAGGAATGCTGTCAATACTAGGAAAGGTTCTTGAGTTATAAACTAAACAAGAATGCTATCCTAGACAACCTAGGTGTAGCAGTCCTTATAAATGAATATTCTGTAGGCAAGCAGATCACCTAGTTGTTTGTGGGAAATTCCTTAACAGTCTGTTCAGGCTTGAGAGCACAGTGTCAAATAGGTGTGTGATACTATTTATCACTCCTAAGGTGAAGATAGTAAGATGGGGTGTCTACTGTCTTATTACAAGAGTATAAGACAATAGGAGTATGTAACTAGTATTAAGTCTCTGTAGATAGTGATAAGCAGTAGGTAAGTACTTTGTCTTGAGGACTAGTAGTAACCTAAACAAAAGTATACAGTTGGCAGTGACCAAAGTAAGTTATTAACAAGCCTTGTGCTAGTTAACAACAATTCCAATACCTAGAAGTAAGAGTTACTTCTTTATATAAACCAAGTTTTCTATTCAGATAGCAGAGGTAGAGTACTGTTATAAGTCTGGTGACTTGTCAACAGAAAGGGAGAGTTCAGAGTAAGAGTATCAGCAGAAGTCCTGTTGCAAGACTGGTTCCTTGACTACAGAAAGACAATACAGGCTTAAGCACCAGTATACTTAAGTACAAACAACAGTGTGAAGTAAAAGCTTGAATCTCCAATGGATTCTAACTATCAATTACCTGGGGTCAAGGCTTGTTTTCAAGCTCCTTTTATATCCCAACAGGGTAGCTAATTACATAACTACTACTGAGTTCTAAACTGGGTAAAGAAAAGTCTCCTGATAATTGTGGTACCACTTTGAATAAGTGAAACATTCCAAAATAAGTAAAAGAAAATCTCCTGATAATTGTGGCACCACTTTCAATAATCCAAAGTCTTCTGAAAAATAAAATCTCCTGATAATTGTGGCACCACTTCCAATAATTCAAAGTCTCCTGATAGTTTGTAACTATCTTGAGTCTAGTGTGCTGGTGTCACAACCAGCTGGTCACTATAAGTATAAAGTTAGAGCAAAACCTTTCCTTCAGTATACTAATTTAGGAGAGGTATCATTTGTACTTGTCAGAGTGCATCCCCAAAATTTCAGTCCTCTCTTGACTCACAACCACTACTTGATCTTTGAGTTTTTCAAGCCCTTCCAACAAAAACAAGTCATCCAACAATGACAGAGCTGCTAAGTTCTATATTTCTTACTATCATTCACATGTACCCCATTACCCAAGTTTATTCAACTTGGTGATACACTGTCAAAAATCGCATTTTAGATACTATTTTTGCACAGATAAAGCACATTATCTCGTGTAAAATGGGTAATAAAGGACTAGAGTGAGCCTGAACTGCTAGTTAAAGTATTAAGTATTGCAGACCATTCGGTAGTAATAATGTTAAGTATGACAGTGTCAACACTAGGAAAGATAGTATAGATATAGACTATATAAGAATGCAGTCCTAGTTAACCTAGGTGTAGCGGTCCTTGTGAGTTGAGTTTCTATAGGCAAGCTAGTCACCTAGTCGTTCATGGGGTAAATTCTATTTAGTCTGAGGTGACTTGAAAATCTAAATAGGAAGATTGAAACTGTTTATTCACTCCTGAAGTGAAGAATGTAATTGGGTTGTATATAGTAAGAACTCTACAGTAACTAGTATTAGTTTCTGCAGATAGAGGTTGAATTACAGGTGAGTACTTTGTATTGAAGACTAATAATAACCTAAAACAAAATGTAGATAGTAAGCAGTGATCAAGGTAGATTATCAACAAACTGATGCTAGATAACAATTATTCTGTTACCTTCAAACCTATTCAGTAGAGTATAGAGTACTGTAGCAAGACTGGTTACTTGGCAACAGTGAGGGAGAGTATAGACTGTAAGTACCTGTGTACTTATGAAACTGACTAACAATAAGATGACTAGTGTTCTGTTACAAGAGCAAGTCTTGTCAACAGAGGATGCTGACTTAAGTACCTGTGTACTTGAGTATAGACAAATGTGGGGTAAAGGGAAGAATCACTCTGGACTCTCACTAATTTCCAACTTGTTATTATTTTTAGGGCTTGATTTCAAGCTCCTTATATACCCCATGGGGTACCTGATTACATAACTAGTACTACTACTATTACTAAGTTTAAGTGTTCTAAAATTAAGCAAGGTATGCCTTTATTAGGCTAGTCAGGGTCTTCTAAATTTAGATGCTCCACCAAATTCTTGTTTTGATGTGACTGAGCAGAATAAGTGGAGCATTCTAGAAGGTCTGATTTCATTCCTCCTTTCAAGCTAACCCTATAAGGTTTAGCTCCACCCTTTAATGAGACTTTCCAGAGTTAGAGTGAAACCCTCCCTTCAGTATGCTAATTTAGGAGAAGTGTCCCAGAATAGAAGTGTGAAGCTACCAATTGCTAGTGTATGTAAGAAGTTATCAAATGTTAGAGTATAAGGGTGTTTAGGTGATGAAAGTTATGAGTAATCATTATTACATAATAGAGTTCAGAATAGGGGTTAGAGACTGTTACAGACCAAGCATAGAAGTTTTTGAAGCAAGGAAACCAGATGAAGAATATTAGAAAATTATCAGAAAATTTCCGAACCAAGGTTAGAGGTGTTTTGCATAAACTAGGGCATTGTGTAAGGGTTGTATTAATTGTGTATTCCTTGCTAGATTATTTTTCATGTCATTTGGTCTAAAACATAGTTTGACCATGACAACAGATAGAGATCTAGCTTATCCTGAATACTATGACAGATGTACTACTGAATGAAACAGTTTATAGTAGCAGATCCACCCTATCAAAGTTACTAAGATGACTTCAAATTCCTACTTAAACTAGTTGTGTACTTGTTATGACTCAAGGGATTTACCAACTCAGTTTTAGAAGACTAAAGACTGGTAGTAGAAATCTTGTGATAAATGCATTAGGAGGGTAAAAATCAAAATGGAATAGATCTACTGAAGAAGTGATCAGAGAAAACATTCTAAGATCAGTATGATTGCCAAGTACATGGTTGAAGTGGATAGACTACTAGCTAAAAGTATTGTTTGGCAGTACATCGAATACTACTAAAAGAGAGAAAGTATAATAAGAAGTAGAGTACCAAGGGTAATACCTTGAACCAATACTAAAGAGAGCTCTACTGAGACTGGTAAGAATGGCATTTGGTAGAACAGGATACACCCGACACAAAGGAGTGAAACCAGGGATTGATTGAAACTGATCCACAAGGAAAAGAGTGGGACCAATAGTACCTGATAGTAGAACAGGTATACTGATCTACTGAGTAGACCTTACTATCAAGAAAGAGTACTACTAAGGAATACTTTTATGGAGGACTTTCGGTAGAAGAGAAAGTAAAAAGCTGTAGGAACCAATATTTTCCTACACAATCTATAAAGTAAAAATGAGTAAGAAAGGAAAGAATCTACTTATAAGGAATGATTAGACTCGATACACCTACTGAACAATAATTTTGTATTAGTATTTTAGCGGACATTCAAATATGTTGAAGGATAGGTACAAAGGTAGGTAGGATGTATAGTAGAAAAGTAGTGACACATTGTACAGTACACTAGTGAGCATCTGGAGCTTATAGCTTTGGACCATCATGAATATAACGTACTAGTGTAAGCTCTACAACTATAAATAAGCAAACCAAAGGTTGATCACCTCTAAAATCAAAACATACTGTGGATATATACTGTTGTTACTGTTGAATCTGAACTGTCTGTCTGAATACTGGACTACTGCTGCAATCTGATCTTGACTGAACATCGGCATTGAATCTGAAGTACTGTTTTGAGAGAAAGTGATTGAACTTGACTTGTTTACTGTTTCTGTGATATACCTTCTGTTATAAAACCCAAAAGTCTTACAAAGTGTGTTAAACCAAAAGTGTACTTTTTCCTAAGAACATTGTATCTGTTCACGAGCACCTCCAACAATTAAAAAGTGTTTTGTTTGTTTTGGTGGGGTTCTTTCCACTAAAATAATGACTCATTATGGGATCAAACTCTATTAGTAGGCTGCACTGTGGCTGTAAACATGCGCAATTGTAGTCTACCATTAGTACTCCTTCTGCTTCTACAACCTCTTCCTCCTTGTCCTCTTTAGGATCAGCTCTCTCTTCTACAGCTGCAGTTGAGCAGTGACTTAGAAAGTAAAATTAAACTGGATCAGCTTGTCCTTCTTGGGGTTTGGCTGTCTGTTGAGCAGTAACTTAGGAAGTAAAACCAAATCGGCTTTGACCAAATCAACTGTCTTGGGGTTTGGCTACCTAGTGTATGTAGTGACTTAGGACAACAAACTAAACCTCTTGAGCAACTAGCAAGCATGTTAGCATGCCTGAGGACCCAAGCTCCTTATACTAAGTCTTTCATCCATGTGAGGCTTCATATATAACCTATATAACCATCTTTACATCTAAGTGTCAGTTCATAGACACTTATCCTAGAGCCTTTAGACTTAGTTAGATACTTCTAGGTGCATTTCACTTCTGGGTTTGGCTCTGTATGTATAAACCATTATTTACAACAAGTATCTCATGGCCCAATGACTCATAATGAATATCTGCAGACATTTTAAATTTGGCCAACTCACTGGCCAATTGATGTCTGTACACTGTAGCACTATAAATCCATACTCACACTGGGTGCAGGTTAAAATAAAAGAGGTTGAACTATTTTGAAGTTATTTTGAAGTTAGGCCACAAAAATTTAAAATAATAGAGATCTGATTTTGTTGATTTTATTTTGATGGTTTGTTATAGTAAAAAATATCATCAAAATAAAATCAACAAAATTGGATCTCTACTATTTTAAAATTTTGTGGCTTAACTTCAAAATACCTTCAAAATAATTTACCATGTTTTATTTAAGCTGCACCCAGTGTCAAGATATATCCTTGAATATTACTTGTATCTATCTGAATCTATTGAAAGCTTGACTATCAACTTAACAACTCTATTGAACTCTCAGCTGCAAGCATAAATATCCATTTTGGGATATTACTCTCATGCCTATTGAACAATTACCTATTTTGGATTATTAACTTCCATATATCAAAACTCTCACTCTTGGGTTTATAAAATACAACTCACTAAAGTTAAACTATAAAGTCAATAACCTTGTCATCCAATTTGACTCCAAATTACTGTCCAACATATATTTGAACCCAATTAACTGATGTAATCATCCATTGGTGTGAAGACTGACTGCCCAATAGTTTATTTCAAAGAAACCTTTCATATATACTACTGCTCCTATACATATTTACCAATTGTTTTATAAAGAATGCTATGGATTAATCAGCTCTTGACAGGCATGTTTAAGCAGTTGTTGTGACTTATTTCTTTCTCAGGATATTGCCATTTGCTTGCAACCCATCTGTGTACATCATTTATTTACTTCTTACCTCACTCATGTCCTGGAACTCAAGACTCTTATATGTATTATTTTCAATTATGTACTAAACATGTATGCCCCCTATTTGATGCAAAAACTTGTTAATACATATTTACAGATATTCTATGTTATAGATTGGAAAATAAAACTCATAGTGCCATGACCATGAGGTATACCAGGTCTTGATTTATTATGGTGTTTTGCTAACATCATTTGGTGTATTATTCTCTTGGGCATAGAAGTACATTTGTCACAAGCTTCCAGTGTACTACTTGAATTATATTTTGGAAGAAAATTGAAGAGTATTCTATGTTGTTGCCAGGCTTGATTGGAATAGTATTATACATTGTTACTTTAATGCCAAATTTCTCAGGAATTTAAACATCTTGTGGTTGTCAGGAATTATAGACCCTTCTGATCTCTATAAAAGACCAACAGGTTTGAGTGTTGATTTCAAGCCTGAAAGCAATGACCCTACATTGTATTTTGTGATTAAAATTCTTCAAATCATAACTTCAGCACTTATAGACAGATTTGAATAATATTGAGCTTAAATCTGACTAAAGCTGAATGTTGTCATTATGAAATTATTGTGTATCCCATTTTCATCTTTGATTACAGAAAGCTTATACACTACAGTAAAAATCAGTATTACAGTGAAACTACTGCACTTTTGTGGCAAACTACTTTACTTCCTTTATAATTTCATTCTGGAATCTAGTGACTTCAAACCAATACTTTTTACTTGGAATATTCTCTCATTGAAAATTGAGATCAATCAATCATGGTTTAGAACTTTTAAGTAGCTAAAAAAGTCCCATCTCTGAATTTGGTCAAATACTAAATTGTTCATGGACTCATGATGTAGCTTGATACCTTACATTAGTTACTATGGCATATGATTTTTATTTTTATAATACCTAGTAAACATCTAAGTTGTTACCATTCAAATCTGCTTAAGAAATTTTCAATACAAATTGAGACTAAATGATTTTGAGGAGTTTGCTTATTCAAGTTGTTTATTAAAAAAAAGATCAAATGTAAGTTTGAAAGAATACATTTGATTGCTTTATTCAAGAAATGTCTTGATAAATGGATTCCAAAGTGAAAGCAGTGAAAACTGAAAGTCAACCCTACCAACTTTCTGAGCAATACTGGTTATCTTCTGTGAATGAGATAGTGAATTAGATATAAGAATGATTTTTAAAATTGCCAAATTTGTACAGATCAAGTCTCTAGTAATTTTAAATATTCCTGCAGCTCTCACTCTAATATTAAGACTGCTTATTGCCCGCAGGCTTCTGCTAGCCCACATGCACAAATATTATTAGCTAACTCACTGATTAATGTCCAATTTCTTGGTTTTTGGAGCATTCTGGTGGGTATTTCAGGCTGAAAATTGTGAGAAAGGAAGAAAAAAAAAATAGAAAAGAGAGGTTTGTAACAATCTCAACATAGTTGATTTCTGTATACATTGTGCAACTGTGCAATTGACTGATTGACAGTGGTAAGCATTTATATCTCCATATAATAAATACATAGCAACATATACCATATAATATTGGATAAATGAAACTATTCATGCTCACAAAGGTTTATAACTTGAGTTCAAAATATGATAATTCAAACCAAATAGAGATATCTTTAATGTGCACCATCTACATGTATGCAGCTTGGACAATAGCCTCCATCAATTCAAGAAGTCTTTTTCACATGCACTGCAGGTTCATTGCAAGGGTCTAGCACTCACTCATATCATTGAATTCTAAAATCCTCTCTTCACTAACTTGTTTTTGAATAATACATGCAGGTACAGTGCTTTTGGAGAAAATAGTCCATTGTCTGACCCTTACAGCACCAATAAGATTAATCTGTAATCCTGAATTGCAACAGGGATGAAATTGCAAATTCAGTCATGATCCTTGCATGAATCAAAAAATGCTCATAGGTCAGAGTTGAATGCAGGAGAGGGTTTAAATACTTATACTATCTTTATTGAAGAGGCAACTGCATGTATAAAATAACGAGGTCATTGAGCCAGTTGTGTGAACCCGGCTTGAACCAGTTGGCAGGTAAAAAGTATGAGGCACACGTGTGGCAGCTAACTGGCAGGTAACGGTCGTGAGAACTCGGCCAATTTTCGGCTGGCAGGTAACTGGCTCATACAGGCGTCAACTGTATCTTCAAGCATGTACTTAACACGCTATTTCTATCTCTAGTCTCACAGGCATTCTATTCCAAATGTCCACATGACATGGAGTATTGAATATTATGACCACGTCTCTTCTCAACCAGGACAATGTTTTCTTTACCACCACCATCCCCTAACCAGGCATTCTGTCATGTCTCTGCACTCGAGTCAGGGTTTATTGACTTGCCACTCCACCTCTTTCTCTCCAATGCTGACCCGTCTCTGAGAGAAAAACTAACTGCTCCATCTCTTTCCTTCCTAATCCGCCACTCCAAACACTCTAAAACGTTTCTCTTTGACCTTGGGATACGAAAATATTGGCAATCGTATCCACCAGGAGTGCTTCAGCGCATAAATACGGTTTACCACAATGGCATTCGTGTTCCCAATGATGTTTGCGACTCTTTAGCAAAGGGGGGACTTTCTCCTACTGACATTGATGCAATCTGCGTCTCTCACATGCACTGGGATCATGTTTCCACTGCAGCTCCTTTCACAACCAGCACTTTCTTTCTAGGAGCTGAATCCAAGTCCCTTGTCGAGTCTCAGCTAGAAGACAGTAATGTCCCTTCCGTGTTCGCGAATGATCTCCCACCCTCACGAACGCAGTATTTCCCATCCCCAGAGGATCCTGATTCGCAGTTCATACAAATCGGACCCTTTAAAGCTCTTGACTTTTACAAAGATGGAAGTCTTTACATTATTGACTCACCTGGTCACGTCCGTGGGCACGTTAACCTCCTTGTTCGTACTTCGCCAGACGGAGGATGGATCTATTTGGCTGCGGATAGTGCGCATCACGTTGACCTGATCACTGGAAACTCGGAAATTGCGTGTAGTGACACTGTTTGCGCGCATGAGAATATAGAGAAAGCAAAGGAGCATATTGGGAAGATCAGAGAGTTGATGAAGATTCCGAGAGTTTTGGTGCTACTAGCACACGACGCGCCGTGGTATGAGCAATTTAAAGATTCTTCTGCATTTTGGCCAGGACAGATCGAGTCAAAGTAGGAAATTTGTCCTCAGCCTCTTGTACTACTACAGACGTTTTTACAGTTATACATTACGATAGATAGATCCTCCACCCTTCGATTTT